>CM053027.1:382976102-383583555 GCA_028564925.1 Lithobates sylvaticus | reverse complement strand
TTTCACACACTGTCAGCTACAGATTATAATACACCACATGTTCTGGTGATTATAATACATTACATTAGCAGTGTGGGAAGTTTAGTAGATAAGGTAAGGTAAGATGGAGAGACAAACAGGCTGCCTGACTGATTTTTTCTGTGAACTGCTGTGTGAGTAGGAGAGAGAGCAGTGACTGGGAAAGAAGAACAGGCTGCTATTGTAGTTGCATTGCAACTTGTAAAAATGTATCCATCTCAAACTCGGCATTGTCATGGCTTTTCCCAGCAGATTTCTATACAAATGTAATACTCCATAGTTGGAACAGAGCACTGGATATGTAGTTGAATGTATTACAAGATTGACATCAAAATGGTTGCAATTCGTGTTTATGATTTGCAAAAATACTGTAGTAATCTCACCTAAAAGCACAAAACTCCAAAATAGGGCATTTTTGAATCATTATTCAATTAGGATTAAAGAGGATCTTCAGTCTGTTTAAAAAAAAATCTAAATCAACAGCTACAAATACTGTAGATACTGACTTTTAATAAAAAGATACTTACCCATCCAGGGAATCCAACGCTGTCCTCACTCAGACCAGTCTTTGGGTCCCCGACACCGCCATGTTTACTGTAGGGAGCCAGGTGTGACTCCTTGCAGTTTCACAGCCGGCTTCCCATTCACGCTGTTCTTTTGTGGATAGATCTGCAGCCTCCTGGGACATGTGACGTGACCCAGGAGGTTGGGGGCAGAGAGGTGTAGTGAACTTCCTCAGGTACCTGTCAAAACTAGGTTCCTGCTCCAAAAGTGGGAGAGGGGGGGGATAAAGAAGAACTTTTTGAGATGAAGTTTGGCTTATTACTCAGGTTAATTTAGATAACTTTGCATTACCATTTTGTCAATAGTTTAGTAGATTGACATTTACAGCAGTGATACACCCATCAAAGCAATACCTGAACCACTAATGACAACGCAGGGACGCAAAGAAAATACTTGTGAATTTTCTAGCATCCAACACTTCTGTGCCCATGCTCTGTGGTTCCATCCCCTGGCTTATGTGTCCATGCTGGGTAGTATACTTTTGGAATTGGGTATTCTTTGCAAAGTGAAATTTCACCACATTCACTAATATCTGGGGAAAATGTCCTTGCAAAGTGCTTCCATTGGAAAGTGAACAGCCCTACTTGGCCTTAGTAAATCAACCCCAATGCATATCATCTTAAAGTTCAGAGCTGGTCCAGTAATTTTCAAAAGAATTATGCAAACTTGACAGCTGTCAGTTGTGGTGAAATTGATCCAAACTTCTTTTTTTAATCTCATTTATTGCTTTCAGATTTATCAAGTATCACTGTGAATGCATGACTGAAAGGACTTTACTAACATAACACAAACAGCATTGAGGTGCAGTAACCCAGAGAAACCTATAACTGATCAGTTTTATTAGTTTGTTATAATCTGCATAATAAAGGATGATGATTTCTGCTTGTTTGCAATTAAAGTCTATGAAAACTGTCATTCCCTGAAAAAATCAGCTTCTTATGGATTAATGAAGATTAGCAACTCAATGTTTTAGTAATTAACATTGTAACAATGAGATCAGGATAACATTTTATCTAGGCTATGAATTTGTAATACAATAAAAAATATAAGTTAGCACATGAAGCTAGAAATATGCCTTTGTTTTTACCTCTGTCACTGCCACAAACATGTTATATATGTAATGGCTATATCTTTTTTCTAAGTAAGTTTTATGGTTGCAGCATACAATCAAATTCTATAGCATCAGCATTATATTAAAGCGGAGGTTCACACAAAAATTGAAACTCCACTTTTTGGAACCCCCCCCCCCTGGTGTCACATTTGGCACTTTTCAGGGGGGAGGGGGTGCAGATACAGGTATTTGCACCCACTTCCGGGCATAGACTCACACGGGAGTCTATGCCTCTTCCTGTCCCGCCGCGCTGTCTGTTGGGACACACATGGGTCCCAGAGACAGCGCGGACCATTCTCATTGCGCTGCGCGACTCGCGCATGCACAGTAGGGAACCAGGAAGTGAAGCCGCAACGCTTCACTTCCTGATTCCCTCACCGAGAGTGGCATCGGCAGCAGCCGAGAGCCGAGCGGTTGCTCGGCCTCGGCTGCTGACATCGCTGGACTCCAGGAAAGGTAAGTGTCCATTTATTAAAAGTCAGCAGCTGCAGTATTTGTAGCTGCTGGCTTTTAACAATTTTTTCTTTAACAATACAAACAATTGTTATTTTTGACAATATAAGATAAACATGAATAATCTTTTATGTTCTGAGTGCTGTCTGTCTGCTGGCGATCTCTTTTCACAACTTTCTGGATTCCTTGCAGCTTCTCCTCTGCAGTTTATTTTCAATCTCTAATGTCTACATATCCCATGGTACCTTTCTACCTGCAAGCAGTGATTCTTGTACTGACTCTGCCTCCTGACACTCCTCCTCTCAACACCTCTGTAGTTTAGAAGGCAGGCTCTGTGAAATCTATAAAAACAAAGAAGAGAAGGCAGAAACCCCTGATGCATTACCCGAGTAAAAGGATGTTTATTAAAATAAAAGGAAGCCAAAGAAATGAATACTCACAAAAGGTACCAAGATGTACAGCATGTAAATGGTAGCATAACATGAGGTAAAAAGTGAAAGTGCTTCTTAACCCTCACATGGAGCACACTGACGCGTTTTGGTGGTGCACCCCTTTCTTCAGAGCTGTGCTGACCAGCACCACCAAATGCCTAGTGCTTAATTACAGTAATGCATGCCAAAATCCACCCCCAACCAAACCGGAAAGGTGGAGCAAGACGGGGTGGAAAAAAAAAACAAAGAACAACAAGGAGCAGCAGCATCACCCCTATGTACACCTGTATGTATTTCCCTTCTTTGTTCCACACTGGATACCCCATCCGAGGAGGACTGCCTCCACTCAGTGTATACGTGTCACTGGTTTGGCCTTTCCCCCGTTGAGGACCACTGAGCGCTGGAAGTGTTTGGCTGTTTTTTTCTGTGAAATCTATGACACAGCAATGCCTACTCACAAGGCATGATGAATATGTGTCACAGAGAACTGAACCCTTGTGCGTGCCTGTGTACACACTGTCCTGCAATGGCTCTGTGATTGGACAAACCGTAGACAGTCAGTCAATCTCATTGGCTCTGTACCTTTTGCTGGTGATCCACTGTGTCCAGTCACAAAGAAGCAACATTTCTCTACATGTCTTCACATTTTTTGGTGTGTCAACTTGTGGCGCATTGCCTTTTCATTATCAGAGAGCCCAATACACATATTCACATAACATAAACATAACTATTTTATCTTCCAGGCAACGCATGTATTCTTCATTACCTTAGTTGCAGTGAGCTGAGAAGCAAGTGCTTTGGTTTACTCGCTATATGTGCATTGTGGTGCCAATTAATTGTAATTTGGAGTAGTGCAGATTATGACAATGATGCATCGCTGTACAGAAAAATTGCACAGCTAAGTGCAGTCCTAGTGCTATGGTTTAATATATACAGTTAATATTGCAGTACACACTCTTATCATGTAAATGTTACTTGTATTTTTTACTGCAGATATATTTTCCATTGCCAATGTTCAATAAAACCAGAGTGCCACATCATTATGTCAATGTTTGCAGGGATTCCAGTAACCATAGTAACATCTTTTTTATTAAAACCTACTGAAATCAAGCTATTTGGATCCTTCTCATTCCTACATATTCACAATTTTTTAATTTTATTTAATCATAACATTTAACAACTTATAATCATGGCATGGTACTACTCTTTATTCAGTCCTAAACCTTAATACAATCCTACCCTATTGAATTCCCCTGCTGTCCTGTCTAGACTTGTACTGGTCTGTTGGCAAAAATGGGACTACAGTAGTCATGAATATTATTAATAGGAAAGAAAAAAATGTATTTTTTTTTTCAAAAAAGGAGGCAATTTTAATTGGAGGGTGAGATTTGTGTTAAGGCTACCAATTGACTAAATATGCTTTGACTGTATGTAAATAAAAGTACAGTAATTTTTGAATCTCTAAAAAATCATCTATAATCACAGTTAAAATAAATGAAGATAATGATTGTGGACATAGTGGCATCCCCGAAGTATGTTGTCCATCCTTTGCTAAACTTTTTGTAGACAGTCTGTACAAAAAATACTTTTCTTGTTTGCAGTTGAGGCCAGATCAGTCTGTCAAAATTGACTACCCACTGTTCAAATAGTCAGGTCCCAAGCACACGCATGTAAAAAAAAAAAAAAAAAAAAAAAAAAAAATGAGCTTAGCTTTTATTTCAGTGGTCCCTGATGGCCACAGGGTTGTGGCCACTTATACTGTCCTAAAACTATGGCACAACAAGCACTTAGATATTAATATCAAGCCTATAAAGCAGTGGCTTCAAGTATCCATACATGGTCAAAATGTCATAAACCTCTGCCAGACTGAAAGTAATATAATATTTAGATTGTCTAGAACAGGATTTCTTAACTAGAGTTCCTCCAGAGGTTGCTACGGGTACCTTGAGCAATTTTCAGATAAGTTTCCACTGACACCATTGACGTATTTAGCTATCTGTGATGGGGTAATTCTTCCCAATGTCTACAAATGTAAGGAGCATTTTTCCCACTGACCATCACACTAATGCATTGTGAGTAGATATAGTCATTTTTATCAGGGGTTCCCTGAGACTGGAAAATGATTTCAAGGGTTCATCTGTGGTGAAAGGGCTGAGAAGGGCTGGTCTAGATAATGCAGAGTACAATAAAAGGTGTCTAATGCAACAACGTGCACCACGTACACAGGGGCATTCATAGCACTATTGTCTAACACCATAACCTTTGATATCAAAATACAGTGGATATCAGCATAGGAGGACTTTTTTTATTCAGTACACAGCACAGAATTAGTTTTTGTTAACAAACAGAGGTGCTTTATTGAAGTAATTACGGTTGACAGCATATGAAGAAACAGGTTAGCATCATTAGCATGTTGAACAGGAATGATACATCTATAACACAGCATAGAGAACCAACAGCAATGATCTTAGGAACTCTATAGACCAAAATTTGTTCAAAAGATAAATCAGATAAATATTGCATATTATAGTGTCTCCAAAGGGATCCTTAAGTATCATAGAATAGAGTACTTCCGGCACCAGGTTATAACCCCCTACTTGTGGGAGCTCAGGTCAATGTCTTGGGGACCACACTTTTTCAAATTTCCAATGGCAACCCCTATTCGAATAGGTAATTTTATACAAGGGCAGGGCTGCGTTTACCATAGCCTCCCAGGTTGACACAGCAGGTTGATCTGAGGACGACCATTTCCTGAGAATTTCCTTTTTGGCATAATATAGAAGGTACGCTATGAGAAGCTTAGAGTGATGAGAGCACTGGTCATCATCAGGGATGCCCAGTAGAGTAGGTGTTAGATTAAGTTGTAGCCCGAGGTTAATTTCATCAAAAACCGCCTTCAAGTATGACATTATGGAAGGGCATTCCAAGAACATATGTATGTATGAACCCGGTTGGAGTTGACAGCGAGGACAGGTGGGATCTCGTTCAGGAAACATTCTCTGCAGCTTTTAAGGAGTATAAAAGACCTGGTGGAGAAACTTAACCTGAATTTGTTTCTCGGGAGTACAGTGCCTTGCAAAAGTATTCACCTCCTTGGCTTTTTACCTATTTTTTTTACATTACAGCCTGTGTTTTTTTAATCTGAATTATATGTGATGGATCAGAATGCAATAGTCTAAGTTGGTGAAGTAAAATTAGAAAAATGTATACATAAAACTATTTTTCAGAAATAAAAAAATTATAATTGGCATGTGCGTATGTATTCACCCCCTTTGTTATGAAGCCCATAAAAAGCTCTTGTGCAACCAATTACCTTCAGAAGTCACATAATTAGGGAAATGATGTCCACCTGTGTGCAATCTAATTGTCACATGATCTGTCATTACATATACACACCTTTTTGAAAGCCCCCAGAGGCTGCAACACCTAAGCAAGAGGCACCACTAACCAAACACTGCCATGAAGACCAAGGAACTCTCCAAACAAGTAAGAGACTAGTTGTTGAGAAGTACAAGTCAGGGTTAGGTTCTAAAAAAAATATGCAAATCATTGATGATCCCTAGGAGCACCATCAAATCTATCATAACCAAATGGAAAGAACATGGCACAATAGCAAACCTGTCGAAAGACGGCCGCACACCAAAACTCACAGACCGGCAAGGAGGGCATTAATCAGAGAGGCAGCACAGAGACCTAAGGTAACCCTAGAGGAGCTGCAGAGTTCCACAGCAGAGGCTAGAGTATCTGTACATAGGATGACAATAAGCCATACGCTCCATAGAGTTGGGCTTTATCATTCAAGTAAAGTAGGGCGTCGTCCGCATACAGGGACAGTTTCTCCTCCAAGCGTCCCGCCCTCAAGCCCCTGACATCAGGAGATTCCCTAATCAAAATAGCCAAGGGTTCCAAGGCCAGAGCTAACAAGGAGGGAGACAAGTGGCATCCCAGACGCATACCTCTATGAAGAGAGAACGCTGTGGACAGCCAATCGTTGGTAGGGACACGCGCCCCGGGAGCCCTATAGAGCATCTCTAACCAGTGAAGGAATTTAGGATCAAACCCATACTGCCTCAGAACTTCCCATAGGTAGACCCATTCCACTGCGTCAAATGCTTTTTCTGCGTCTAATGAAGCGATGACTCTGGTGCCCTGGTTGTCATGTGGGATCGAGAGGTTGAGAGATAAGCGTTGTAGGTTTATGTCTGTTCCTTTACCCAGCATGAACCCTGTCTGGCCAATATGAATCAGGTCTTCAGTAGACAGCTGACCAGCCAAGACCTTCGCTAGAATTTTGGATACAACTTTTAAAAGCGAAATAGGCCTATAAGAGGCACAGTCTTGGGTATCCTTGCCGGGCTTGGGAATCAGTACAATAACTGCCTCTTCCATGGATTCAGGGAGAGTATCAAGGGAAGACAAATCTGAAAAAAGGGTTGTAAGCTTGGGAGCTACAGTTTCAGAAAAGTAAAGTAAAATTCAGCAGGGAGCCCATCTGATCCCTGAGTCTTAACCGCCTGTAATTTCCCAATGGCTGTCTGCGTCTCTTCCAGAAATATATTCGCATCTAGGCGTTCCCTGTCTGCCCCATCTAGTGTCAGAAGTTTAACCACTTCAATACCAGGCACTTCCCCCTTCCCGCCCAAGCCAATTTTCAGGTTTCAGCGCTCTCACTTTTTAAATGCTGTCATGCTACACTGTACCCAAACAACATTTTTTCCCCCATAAATAGAGCTTTCTTTTGGTGGTATTTGATCACCTCTGCGGTTTTAAATTTTTTGCTAAACAAATAAAAAAAGACCGAAAATTTTGAGTTTTTTGGTTTCTGTTATAAAATTTTGTAAAAAAATAAGTTTTCTTCTTCAGTGATGGGCACTGATAAGCTACACTGATGGGCACTGATAAGGTGGTACTGATGCGGTGGCAGCAATAATTACAGTAATGCATGCCAAAATCCACCCCCAACCAAACCGGAAAGGTGGAGCAAGACGGGGTGGAAAAAAAAAAACAAAGAACAACAAGGAGCAGCAGCATCACCCCTATGTACACCTGTATGTATTTCCCTTCTTTGTTCCACACTGGATACCCCATCCGAGGAGGACTGCATCCACTCAGTGTATACGTGTCACTGGTTTGGCCTTTCCCCCGTTGAGGACCACTGAGCGCTGGAAGTGTTTGGCTGTTTTTTTCTGTGAAATCTATGACACAGCAATGCCTACTCACAAGGCATGATGAATATGTGTCACAGAGAACTGAACCCTTGTGCGTGCCTGTGTACACACTGTCCTGCAATGGCTCTGTGATTGGACAAACCGTAGACAGTCAGTCAATCTCATTGGCTCTGTACCTTTTGCTGGTGATCCACTGTGTCCAGTCACAAAGAAGCAACATTTCTCTACATGTCTTCACATTTTTTGGTGTGTCAACTTGTGGCGCATTGCCTTTTCATTATCAGAGAGCCCAATACACATATTCACATAACATAAACATAACTATTTTATCTTCCAGGCAACGCATGTATTCTTCATTACCTTAGTTGCAGTGTGCTGAGAAGCAAGTGCTTTGGTTTACTCGCTATATGTGCATTGTGGTGCCAATTAATTGTAATTTGGAGTAGTGCAGATTATGACAATGATGCATCGCTGTACAGAAAAATTGCACAGCTAAGTGCAGTCCTAGTGCTATGGTTTAATATATACAGTTAATATTGCAGTACACACTCTTATAATGTAAATGTTACTTGTATTTTTTACTGCAGATATATTTTCCATTGCCAATGTTCAATAAAACCAGAGTGCCACATCATTATGTCAATGTTTGCAGGGATTCCAGTAACCATAGTAACATCTTTTTTTATTAAAACCTACTGAAATCAAGCTATTTGGATCCTTCTCATTCCTACATATTCACAATTTTTTAATTTTATTTAATCATAACATTTAACAACTTATAATCATGGCATGGTACTACTCTTTATTCAGTCCTAAACCTTAACCACTTCAGCCCCGGACCATTTGGCAGCCAAAGGACCAGAGGTCTTTTTTCAATTTCGCACTGCACTACTTTAACTGGTAATTGCGCGGTCATGCAATTTTGTAACCAAACGAAATTTGCGTCCTTTTCTTCCCACAAATAGAGCTTTCTTTTGATGGTATTTGATTGCCTCTGTGATTTTTATTTTTTGCGATATAAATGGAAAAAGAGCGAAAATTTTGAAAAAAAAAGAGATTTTCTACTTTTTGTTATAAAAAAAATCTAATAAACTCAATTTTAGTCAAACATTTGGGCCAAAATGTATTTAGCCACATGTCTTTAGTAAAAAAAAATGCCAATAAGCGTATATTTATTGGTTTGCGCAAAAGTTATAGCGTCTACAAACTAGAGTACATTTTCTGGAATTTACACCGCTTTTAATTTATGACTGCCTATTTCATTTCTTGAGGTGCTAAAAATGGCAGAGAAGTACAAAACCCCCCCAAATGACCCCATTTTGGAAAGTAGACACCCCAAGCTATTTGCTGAGAGGCATGTTGAGCCCATTGAATATTTTTTTTTTAGTCCCAAGTGATTGAATAAAGACAAAAATAAAAAAGATTTTTTTTTTTTTCAAAAAGTTGTCACTAAATGATATATTGCTCACACATGCCATAGTTATATGTGGAATTGCACCCCAAAATAAATTTTGCTGCTTCTCCTGAGTATGGGGATACCACATGTGTGGGACTTTTTGGGAGCCTAGCCGCGTACGGGGCCCCGAAACCCAAGCACCGCCTTCAGGATTTCTAAGGGTGCAAATTTTTGATTTCACTCCTCACTACCTATCACCGTTTCGAAGGCCATAAAATGCCAAAATAGCACAAAACCCCCCCAAATGACCCCATTTTGGAAAGTAGACACCCCAAGCTATTTGTTGAGAGGCATGGTGAGTATTTTACAGCTCTCATTTGTTTTTGAAAATGAAGAAAGTAAAGAAAAAAAATTTTTTTTTTCTTTTTTTCAATTTTCAAAACTTTGTGACAAAAAGCGAGATCTGCAAAATACTCACCATACCTCTCAGCAAATAGCTTGGGGTGTCTACTTTCCAAAATGGGGTCATTTTGGGGGGTTTTATGCCATCTGGGCATTCCATGGCCTCCGAAACTGTGATTGGCAGTGAGAAGTGAAATAAAAAAATTACACCCTTAGAAAGCCTGAAGGCTGTGATTGGTTTTTGGGGTTCCGTACGCAGCTAGGCTCCCAAAAAGTCCCACACATGTGGTATCCCCGTACTCAGGAGAAGCAACAGAATGTATTTTGGGGTGTATTTCCACATATGCCCATGACATGTTTGAGCAATATATCATTTAGTGACAACTTTTTGTAAAAAAAATATATATATTTTTTTTTTCATTATTCAATCTCTTGGGACAAAAAAAAAAAATATTTAATGGGCTCAACATTGCTCTCATCAAATAGCTTGGGGTGTCTACTTTCCAAAATGGGGTCATTTGGGGGGGGTTTGAACTGTCCTGGCATTTTATGCACAACATTTAGAAGCCTATGTCACACGTCACCCACTCTTCTAACCACTTGTAGACAAAGCCCTTTCTGACACTTTTTGTTTACATGAAAACATATTTTTTTTTTGCAAGAAAATTACGTTGAACCCCCAAACACTATATATAATGTTAAAGCAAAGGCCCTACAGATTAAAATGGTGGGTGTTGCATTTTTTTTTTTTCCACACAGTATTTGCGCAGCGATTTTTCAAACGCATTTTTTGTGGAAAAAATACACTTTTTTTTATTTTAATGCACTAAAACACACTATATTGCTCAAATTTTTGATGAAATAAAAAATATGATCTTAGGCCGAGTACATGGATACCAAACACGACATGCTTTAAAATTGCGCACAAACACGCAGTGGCGACAAACTACATACATTTTTAAAAGCCTTTAAAAGCCTTTACATGATACCACATTAGATTCACGGAGGAGGTCTACTGCTAAAATTACTGCCCTCGATCTGACCTTCGCGGTGATACCTCACATGCATGGTGCAATTGCTGTTTACATATGACGCCAGACCAACGCTTGTGTACGCCTTTGCGCAAGAGAAGGGGGGGCAGGGGTGCTTTTTTTTTTTTTTTTGTTTTTTTTTTTATTTATTTAGCTTTTTTATTTTATTTTTAAACTGTTCCTTCCATTTTTTTTCTTTGTTATGATTTTTATTGTTATCTCAGGGAATGTAAATATCCCCTATGATAGCAATAGGCAGTGACAGGTACTCTTTTTTTGAAAAAATTGGGGTCTATTAGACCCTAGATCTTTCCTCTGCCCTCAAAGCATCTGACCACACCAAGATTGGTGTGATAAAATGCTTTCCCAATTTCCCAATGGCGCGGTTTTATATCCGGGAGGGGGGACATTCCCTCCCACTGCTTGTAAAAGCAGTCTAGAGGCTAATTACCCGCTAGAATTGCTTTTACATGAAAGCCGATCACTGGCTGAAAAGAATGATACCAAGATGATACCTAAACCTGCAGGCATCATTCTGGTATAACCATTCAAAGTCCAGCAACATACTGGACATATATTGTAATCTTTTTTTTTTTCATGCAGCCTCTTGGCTGAACGAAAAAAAGAGATTGATTGGTGGGTATGCCCACCATTAGAATACCTCCCTTCATCCACCCACTTCTAATGATGGGCATACATGCACCATTTATATATGCCGATGCATGGGGGCATCCTCCCGCAAAAGTTATGCCGTGTACACACGGTCGGAATTTCGACCGTATGTACGTGGCATTAGGAGCCAATCGCTCCTCCCCCCCCCTGCTGCCCCCATGCTTCGGCATATATGCTCTTTTTTTTAACTGTGGTGGTGAAATCACCTCCTACAGCGTTGGAGTCGCGGCTTTATGTATCGTGGGAGCAAACGCTGTTGCTGTCAAGATAAATAAATCCGCGTTGCAACTGAATGGCGCACCTGAAAACAAAAAAATGCTTAACACTAAAACACAGTAAACAAAATTACATACCTGAAAAGCAAGCATGATAAAACATGATAAAACATAATAAAACATTGCAGAATAGAATGGAGTAAAAAAAGAGCAACAATAGAGAGAGAATAGAGTGAGAGAGAGAACAATAAAACGACAACTATTTTATTTTTTTTTATTTTTTTGAGATTCACAGGTAAAAAAGCTCCTGACTGAAGCGACTGAATCAAAACGCTACCACAAAAAAAATGTTAGCGATCGCAGGGATCAGGCCTGACTCTGCGAACGCTGCAGTTATGTGTGCTTAGTGTTTTGTAAGTGACAGTGATCGATCGATACTGCACTTGGGTGGGCTGGGCTGGGCGGAGGGGGAAAACGCAGGTGCTAGCAGGTATCTGGGCTGATCCCGCTAACAATGCGTTTTTTTTTGGAACCCTAAACTGCTGGGACGCTAGTATAGATCTGATCAGATCAGATATTGATCTGTTCAGATACTGTGCCACTAAGGGAGGTGTATGCTTTGTGCGTGGGTGTTTGCGGTACTGGCACTAACCTGGGGCGACGCAGACCTTATTTGACCCTAAAACCTAATTGATATCACCCGCCGGGCGATCAGGGGGTTAAACCGTTATTGGGTAATAAATGGCGGGTGCCCTGACAGTATAAAAAACAAGCTAACTAACCAGCGTCACCCGTAACAGTAATACAAAAAAAAACTGGTTACCTAGCGACACTAATGCAGCGATCAGAAAAACGATCGCTTAGTGACACTGGCAAAAGGGGGTGAAAGGGTTAACTAGGGGCAATCAGGGGGTTAAAACCTTTATTAGGTAATATATGGGGGTACCTGACGCTATATAAAAACCTGACGGGGAACCTAAATAACGAAATAACTAACTGGCTAACCAGCGTCACCAGTGACAGTTATACAGTGATCACTGGTGAAAGGGTTAACTCTAGGGGCAATCAAGGGGTTAAAACCTTTATTTAGGTTGTAATATGGGGGTACCTGACCTATAAACCTATTTATGAACCTATATAAACATGGCGGTTACCTAAAAAAAAAAATGGTTACCTAGCGACAGCAGTGACACTAATACAGCGATCAGAAAAACGATCGCTTAGTGACACTGGCAAAAGGGGGTGAAAGGGTTACCTGGGGGGCAATCAAGGGGTTAAACCTTTATTAGGGGGGGGTAGGGGGCTACCTTGGACCTAAAACTAACTGCACTGACAGTTATTACAGTCACACTGACACTAAATGCAGTGATCAGTAAAAAAATGATCACTGCAATTAGTGACACTGTGACTGGGGGGGGAGGGGGTGATCTGGGGGTGACAGGGGGGTGTTTTGTGTGCCTATGTGTACTGGTGTCAGTGTACTGTTGGTGCACTAACCTGTGTGTGTTGACAGCTCGGCGTTCCGGTCACATAGACCGGCGCACCGAGCGTGACATCACTTCCTCTGCCTGTGTTTTGATTGACACAGACAGAGGAAGCATCTGATTGGCCAGGAGCGATCGCGAGGGGGTGGCCAGAAACCACTGGCCGTCCCCTCATCCCGGATCGCTCCTGAAGCGATCCCGACCGTCCCCGCCGGCCGGGGGGGGTCCGATCGGACCCCCCACGCGCCTGAAGAATGGCACGTACAGGTACGTGGTTCTGCCTGTACGTGCCATTCTGCCGACGTATATGTACATGGGGCGGTCGGGAAGTGGTTAATACAATCCTACCCTATTGAATTCCCCTGCTGTCCTGTCTAGACTTGTACTGGTCTGTTGGCAAAAATGGGACTACAGTAGTCATGAATATTATTAATAGGAAAGAAAAAAATGTATTTTTTTTTTCAAAAAAGGAGGCAATTTTAATTGGAGGGTGAGATTTGTGTTAAGGCTACCAATTGACTAAATATGCTTTGACTGTATGTAAATAAAAGTACAGTAATTTTTGAATCTCTAAAAAATCATCTATAATCACAGTTAAAATAAATGAAGATAATGATTGTGGACATAGTGGCATCCCCGAAGTATGTTGTCCATCCTTTGCTAAACGTTTTGTAGACAGTCTGTACAAAAAATACTTTTCTTGTTTGCAGTTGAGGCCAGATCAGTCTGTCAAAATTGACTACCCACTGTTCAAATAGTCAGGTCCCAAGCACACGCATGTAAAAAAAAAAAAAAAAATGAGCTGAGCTTTTATTTCAGTGGTCCCTGATGGCCACAGGGTTGTGGCCACTTATACTGTCCTAAAACTATGGCGCAACAAGCACTTAGATATGAATATCAAGCCTATAAAGCAGTGGCTTCAAGTATCCATACATGGTCAAAATGTCATAAACCTCTGCCAGACTGAAAGTAATATAATATTTAGATTGTCTAGAACAGGATTTCTTAACTAGAGTTCCTCCAGAGGTTGCTACGGGTACCTTGAGCAATTTTCAGATAAGTTTCCACTGACACCATTGACCTATTTAGCTATCTGTGATGGGGTAATTCTTCCCAATGTCTACAAATGTAAGGAGCATTTTTCCCACTGACCATCACACTAATGCATTGTGAGTAGATATAGTCATTTTTATCAGGGGTTCCCTGAGACTGGAAAATGATTTCAAGGGTTCATCTGTGGTGAAGAGAGAACGCTGTGGACAGCCAATCGTTGGTAGGGACACGCGCCCCGGGAGCCCTATAGAGCATCTCTAACCAGTGAAGGAATTTAGGATCAAACCCATACTGCCTCAGAACTTCCCATAGGTAGACCCATTCCACTGCGTCAAATGCTTTTTCTGCGTCTAATGAAGCGATGACTCTGGTGCCCTGGTTGTCATGTGGGATCGAGAGGTTGAGAGATAAGCGTTGTAGGTTTATGTCTGTTCCTTTACCCAGCATGAACCCTGTCTGGCCAATATGAATCAGGTCTTCAGTAGACAGCTGACCAGCCAAGACCTTCGCTAGAATTTTGGATACAACTTTTAAAAGTGAAATAGGCCTATAAGAGGCACAGTCTTGGGTATCCTTGCCGGGCTTGGGAATCAGTACAATAACTGCCTCTTCCATGGATTCAGGGAGAGTATCAAGGGAAGACAAATCTGAAAAAAGGGTTGTAAGCTTGGGAGCTACAGTTTCAGAAAAGTAAAGTAAAATTCAGCAGGGAGCCCATCTGATCCCTGAGTCTTAACCGCCTGTAATTTCCCAATGGCTGTCTGCGTCTCTTCCAGAAATATATTCGCATCTAGACGTTCCCTGTCTGCCCCATCTAGTGTCAGACGTTTAACCACTTCAATACCAGGCACTTCCCCCTTCCCGCCCAAGCCAATTTTCAGGTTTCAGCGCTCTCACTTTTTAAATGCTGTCATGCTACACTGTACCCAAACAACATTTTTTCCCCCATAAATAGAGCTTTCTTTTGGTGGTATTTGATCACCTCTGCGGTTTTAAATTTTTTGCTAAACAAATAAAAAAAGACCGAAAATTTTGAGTTTTTTGGTTTCTGTTATAAAATTTTGTAAAAAAATAAGTTTTCTTCTTCAGTGATGGGCACTGATAAGCTACACTGATGGGCACTGATAAGGTGGTACTGATGCGGTGGCAGCAATAAGATGGCACTTATGGGCACTGATGATGGGTGATGAGTGCATATCAGTGCTGCCTAGGTGGCATTGGGGGGCACTGATAGGCTACACTGATTGGCACTGAAAGGCTGCACTGATGGGTAATTATGGGTGGCACTGATAGGCAGCACTGCTGGGTACTTATAGCTTACTTACTTATAGCTTACACTGATAGGCATCACTGATGGCACTGGCAGGCAATATTAATGGGCACTGATTGGCAGCTGCCTGGGCACTGATTGGCATATTGGGGTTCCTTTGTGGACATCCCCGTGGTCCTGGCAGTATCCCTGGTGGTCATGGGCGGGCATCCGCGCGGGGGGGGGGCTGCGCTGATAAACAATCAGCACAGACCCCCCGTTAGGAGAACCGCTGATCAGTGAGGATAAACGGCTCTTCCTGTTTACATCGTGATCAGCCGTGATTGGACACGGCTGATCATGTGGTAAAGAGCCTCCATCAGGGTCAGACTGATACACCACACCACCGATCGCCGCGCTACATGCCCCCACGCGCGCGCGATCGCGGCTTATCCTGCTGGACATCATATGACGCCCAGTCACGATAACTGAACCACTTCCCAGTCGTCATTCTGCTGTAGGCCGGGCAGGAAGTAGTTAATTGTATCCAAAAAGGTAGTTAGCTCACTCTGGGAGTAGGTGACCCTGGACTCATAAAGCTCCCTAAAGAGTACACAGCACAGATTAGTTTAAAATCATATAATAGGGTAATGTATAGAAACTTCCCAGAGAATTAAAATACTGTATATCTAAAGCTATTTTTAGTTTTGTATAAAGTGAAAGTGATGGTAAACAACCACCTTGTAAAACAACCCATTCAGCTTAAAACTGAAATGAAAACCACTTGTGTGGCGTGGGCAAAAATGTCACTCTTTATATGTGCAAAGCTGGTAGAGACATACCCCAAAACACTTGCAGCTGTAATTGCAGTGAAAAGTGGTTCTACAAAGTATTGACTCAGGGGGGCTGAATACAAATGCACGCCACACTTTTCAGATATTTATTTTTTTATAATTTTACTTCTACTTCACAATTATGTGCCACTTCCTGTTGGTCTATCCCATAAAATACATTTACGTTTTTGGTTGTAACATGACAAAATGTGGAAAACTTCAAGGGGTATGAATACTTTTTCGAAGCACTATAACTCAGCCTTTCTCAACCATGGTTCTACATAACCATAGGGTTCCAGCTGTGGTTGATAGGGGTTCCATGTTCAGTTAACGGATTGATTTCTCATCTACAATGACCACTACTATTAGAGGACACCTCCATTTTTACTACTGGGTTTCTTTTCAGGAGGTATTATTTTTATTTTACGAGTATTACTGAAAATTATTTTATTGTATAGAGTAAGCGGGTGTTACATTATCTGCCCTGGGTTTTTTTTTTCTTTTCTTTATTTCACCTGGTAATCCAGCCAGTAATGCACTTCCTGTTTTAGGGTGTCTGTAATCTGGATGAAGTAGTAGAGCAGACACCATTGGACAGCAGCATTGTCAGGGGAAAGGGTAGTTTAGACTAGCAGATATACGTGGACTTGACTATTAAATAGGGATGAGCCCGGTGTTCGATTGAACCCGTGTTCCAATCGAATATCGGCCGTTCGCTCGTTCGACGAAACCAGATCTTTGTGGGCCGTTCAGATCAAATTTGTGTGATACGAACGGCCCACAATGCACTGCGCCAGTCGCAGTGCATTGCTGGCTGATGATTGGCCAAGCATGCACTGTGACCCCGCATGCTTGGCCAATCACAGCGCCAGCAGCGAGGAGAGACATAATTGGCCACAGGCAGGATGCCTGTAGCCAATTATGCTCAGGGGGTTTAGTACACGCCACACATGTAAACATCCCTTGTGACAGTAACAGGTACTCTTTATGGAGGTATCAGGGGTCTAAAAGACCTCCAATGCCTTCTTTGCCCTTCAAAGTATTCAGATCGGCAAAAAAGGCGATTCTTAATACTGTATATTTTTTTAAATACGGCGCCATTGGCAGCCGAGTAAACTGGAAGTGACGTTGTGGCGTTGCTTCTGTGTTTACATTCAGGAGACTGGAACGAAGTCCCGGATCGCGGATTGGGTCTCCCAGTGGGACGGGAGGCCCGGTCAGAGCAGTGGGAGGTGGCGGGAGGGAAGGATGTCCCCTCCCACTCCTCTGGGATAACAATCGAGCGTCTTTTAGCCGCACCGGTTGTTATGCCTGGAAAGCCGATCGCCCGCTCTAAAAAACGGTACTGGGATGATGCCTGCAGCTGCAGGCATCATCCCTATAAAACCACTGAAAGCCGAGGCCGCATATATGCGTATGCTCGGCGCAAAGGGGTTAATACCATCTATCCATTTGTTCCCAGGAAGGGTATAAATACCGTAAAAAGAAACTCATGAAAGAACACACTTAGCACAGTTAAACCTCTAATAGATCAAAGTATAAAATCAATAATGGTTGCACTCACATATCACATTATGTAATTTACTGTATTGATTTTATTGTTTGATCTGCAATGTATTAAAAGGTTTAACTGTGCTAGATGTGCTCTTCCCTGTGTTTCTCGGTTTGTCTTTTTGCTCTTATTTAGTGAATTTCCTTGTGCATGGTGTAATTTAGGGACAGCTGCAGAAAACTTTGCTTCAGTTCCTTCCAAAGACTTGGGACTACATTTATATTGATCTTTTCACCCTGTTGGTGATCTTTATCTGGTACGTAGTACTGATAGTGTTAGTTTTTATCAATTATAAATACTGTAAAGATGTATCAAACATCTTATTTACAGGAACTTAAGCCACCCCACCAGAAGAAAGATGAAGATTCTCACTTCTGCTTACACCCCGTTCGCGTTGAATGCGGCTTTAAAATCATGCCACTTAAACACGATTTCAAAGCCACTGGTCAGTGCAGATTTCCAACATCTGTGCGATTCCATGCACAGATGTCAATGCAAGTCGCACAAAAAAAATTGTGCAGGAACCATTTTCATAATCGCTGTAACATGCGTCGCGGCAATATGAATGGTTACATTGCTGGCAATGGGGTGCAACTTGTCATGCGATTTGTAATTCCCAAATCGCATGACAAATTGCACCAGTGTGAACGGGGCTTATCCAATAATTGGAGGGATATTGCTGAAACTGAAACAGACAGACAGCCGTACATAGTAACTAATCAGCTTCTATCTAAAGCTGGTTCAGTTGAAAAATTGTATCAAATACTTACTGTAATTTTCCTTTCCTGACACCAATACATGCTAGCATACATATGATATAGCTCTGCCCCCTGTTTAGCTCTATAAAAGTCTGACTGAGAGCTACCTCCCATATTCTCTGTATAAAGCACAAAAATCAAAGGGAGGGTTCGTATGCTGCCATGTATTGGCATCAGGAAAGGAAAATTATGGTAAGTATTTGATACAATTTTCCATTTTCCTGACGCCAACATGGCAGCATACATATGATACATAATGAGCTTTTGAGAGGGAGGATTTAATGCTGCAAACTTAGTCTTTATTTCACAATAGACATAGAAGCTTGGATAGTTTTCCTCCCAAACTCTACTGTAGTAAGAGCTGCTGGATCCACCCTGTAGTGTTTTAAGAACATATGATGTGATGACTGTCTCCAGAGACACTCCTGCCTGTGCCACCCAAGAAGACATCGCCTTGGTTGAATGAGCTCTAACCACCTCTGGATCCTTCCCGGCCGCTCTATATGCCCAGTAAATAGTTTTTATTATCCAGGGTGAGATGGTTCTGGTCGAGGCCGCTTTCCCTTTACATTTTCCGGTAGTTAAGAAAAGTCTGTCAGAATGTCTGAAATGTAGAAATAGCTTGGAGATAGGCTTTGAGGACATTTGGAATGTCCAACTCGTGCAGATCAGCATCAGATTCCGCTGGGAGGGCTGGAAGCACCTATTCACTGGAGAGATGAAATATCGATGCCACTTTTGGGAAAAAATTATCCAATGCTCTCAGCACAACCCTGTCTGGGATGAACATGGAATAAGGTTCAGCTGCCCCCAATTCTTGGAGTTTAACACCCTTCCCCCTGAAGTTATGGCTATTAGGAAATCTGTTTTAAGGTGATATCCCATAATGAACAGTCTTCTTTCGGAGGAGGCTTTTCTAGAAAATTGAGGACTACTGCCAGGTCCCATTGAGGGAACCTATTTCTCTTGGGAGGGCGTAGTCTAAGTACCGCTCTCATGAAGTGCTCCACCAGCAGGTTTGCTGTCCATTTCTTTTGGGTGAAAGCAGAGATGGCTGAAATTTGCACCTTAAGCGCACTTTGGCTGAGCCCCAAATCCAATCCGGATTGCAGACAAGATTTGAGATACATTTGGGTCACTAGGGTCAAACTGACGTCCAGCTGCAAACCTTGTGCACCTATTCCCTATTCTGGAGTAGATGGCATTGGTTGACCCCTTTCTGGAACTCTGTAAAGTTCTAATACTCTGGAGAACATCAGAACTCTTGTAACCCCTGCCTTTCAATCTCCAGGCCGCTAAGGCCAATCGCGATGCTTGCGGATGTAGGATATCTCCTTGCGTCAGGAGAGGAGGAGTCACCGAGCAAGCTGCTGAGAGCCTGAGCCGGCCACCCCCTCCCCCTCCACAGCTCAGCTATCCAGTGAGCGAAGAAGGGGCAGAGCAGAGAGCTCTGACTGACAGTCACCAGCTCTCTGCTCACGGAGCCCTGAGCACCGAGCCATCAGCAGTGTTCGATCGCTCGGTTCTAAGGGTTAGAGGTGCCGGGGGACAGATGCAGCATCGGACCAATGCTGCATCCACCTCGAAAAGTATGAATTAAAAAAAAATGCTCAGATGCAATGAAGACCCACTTTATGCCCCTTTCACACTTGTGCGACTTGTCATGCGACTTGGGACTGCAAAGTCACATGACAAGTCATACCCCATGATTTCCAATATGTGAATTCAAGTCGCAACTACTTCAAAGTAGTCCCTGTACTACTTTGGTCCATCATTGATGTGACTTGGGGTCCATAGACCTCAAGATTACACAGGCGTTGCTATGAAGTTGTGTCAAATTCGCGTGACTTTCAGGTTGCACAAGTGTGAAAGGGGTCTTAATTAGGTGCAGACCCTATGGCATTTTCTATTTCCCTCGGCAGTAGAAACTGGAGCAGGTTGTGCAGATAGGCCTGAAATGGGCCCATCTCACACTCTGTTTTATGGCACAGGAAACTTAGTTAATTCTCCCCACTGTATCTATCATGTGATACTTAGAGCAATTGGTGTTTTTTTACGTCTTCTATAAAACCAGGCTGCACAGTAGAAGCGCCTGTGTTACTGATCTTTTACGCTGTGACTTTAGCACATACTCGTTGGGCAGAAGAATGCTTTGAAAAGTTATACAGTTGTATAGAAGAGAGGACTTTTCTTTACAGGAGCTCAGTGTTTTGAAAAAGATAGTTTTCAGCTGGATCGCTTACTGAAACCTTTTGAACCACACCTCTGTCTTCCGGTCACGACTGTCAAAAAGACCCCAAGCTGCTCACACAGGTGCCATTAATAAGGTGTATAACATATAATAACAACAAACAGCAAACAATTGCTTATCTCATGAATCTGCAAGTATTGATGAACATAGGATTTACTGTATGTTTTACATAATCATTTTTACAAGATTGAAAATATTTCAAGGGTTCTTTTGTAATTTTGGATATTTTCTTTTTGCCATCTGTGCCCAATTGCAGATATTTTCCTTTACTTCCTGTTCCATAGCCAAGCAGGAAGTGAGAGAAAATCCCTGCAAATTAAAGGAATTCCTTTGGGACCCCCAGGTCACCAGAACTAGTGTCCTCTGTGGAAGGTTTCCCCTCTATTACTTTTCTGCGGCCAACCCAAAATTTGGTATTGGGACAAATAGAGAGGATGAATCTCCATAACGAGGGCACAGACAGTAATGCCCCGTACACACGATCGGACTATCTGGCGGAGGTCCGACGGACTTTCGAAATGAAACAGACTTGCCCACACACGGAGTAAAGTCTGTTCATTTTGAATGTGACTCGAGGTACGACGGGACTAGAGAAGGAAGCCAATCTCGCTGCTTTGATTGGCGAGATTGACACCTTGCGAGCCCATCGCCTGGTATGGATTTTAAGGGTAACCCTCTACGCTGAAAAAACGGCGTGGGGGTCCCCCCAAAGTCCATACCAGACCCTTATCCGAGCACGCTGCCCGGCCGGTCAGGAAAGGGGGTGGGGACGAGTGAGCGCCCCCCCCCTGAGCCGTACCAGGCCGCATGCCCTCAACATGGGGGGGTGGGTTAAGGATCATGTATGGGGGATTCTATGTAAGTCATCACATCTCTACTTTTTAGAATGTTATAAGGTAAAAAATGTCTTTCTTTTAGAACCACTGTAAAGAGACTCTGTCAGTGCCAAAAAAAGGGTCTTTAAAACCTACACATTATGATTGGTCAGTAAAACAGCCCATCATGGTGATGGCACAGTGCGGATGTGTGGGGAACACCAGGTAGCTGAAAAGGGAAGTGTCAGATTTGTCTGTCAGAACAACCCAGAATTAAATTGTAATGGCAAGGCATTGGTGCCTACTGCAGATGTGTGGAGGGATCTCTAGGTGCTTGCACTTCATACCTGCAGACATTTTTTGTAAAGTCTCTTTAAGCTTTAAAGTTAACTCTGTCATAAACTAGAAATATTTGTTGAGACACAAAGAGTTATGTAGCGTCATGTTATTGTTCCAGATTTGTATGAAAGCCACAAAAATGTGAGCTACATTTTCCTGGAGTCCTGCCATTGACTTCATAAGGGGTTGCATGTTGTCTAGAAATGTATTTGTAGTTTGTCACCTCTTTTGAAGGAAGAAACCAAGTTTATCAAACAATGCAAAGCTTTTAATGATATTAATGATAACTTATGTGTAAATTATCACAGTGAAACTGCTGTGCAATCAGAAGAGTTCAGATGAGTACATAATGTTCGGAATGTGATGTGGAGACATATACAAGCTTATGTAAAAAGATTGTATTGTAAAAAGGTGTGGTCATAGCTGTAGCTGCATTGATAATTGTGTAAGACAATAAAGAACAACTCGCTGAGTTATAATATTGCTGCTGGTTGCGTTCTCGCAGTGTTTCACAACTCTTACACCCTCTGGAAGATTGTAGTTTTGTGAGTAGTTTCACTTAAAGCTGCTCTTTGCGCAAAGCAAATTTGTCAAAATAAAATGTAAATATAAAGTAGAAATATCATAAAGGGTACATGACTTAAATGTGGACCTGTACTAGAGCTGCACGATTCTGGCTAAAATTATTCTTTTGCTTAGAAAAAGATCACGATTCTCGCGACGTAACATCATCTTTCATATTATACAAAAAAAGTGGGCTAACTTTGCTGTTTAGTTTTTTTTTAGTTCATTGAAGTGTATTTTTTTACACAAAATTGCGTTTGAAAGACCGCTGCGCAAATACAGTGTGACATAAAATATTGCAACAGCCGCCATTTTTTTTTCTAGGGTCTCTGCTAAAAATATATATATAACGATTGGGGGTTCCAAGTTCTTTTGTAGCAGAAAATACAGATTTTAACTTGTAAGCAACAAGTTTCAAGAAAAGGTTTAATCTTTAAAGTTCACCTTTTTTTTCCCAAATTCCAGCTCCCCTATGCACCAATATAGAATTCATGTACTTTTTTGCAAAAGCTTTCCATAAAATCTACAGACACGTACCTTACTGTCCTAGATCAATGATTCCAAACTTATCTATTGCTTTTTTCTTAGGTCCTTACAGACTTTAGGTTATGACACAGGAAGGAGTTGACCAGCTGACCTCATTAGCACACACCCTGCATTATCCACTCTTCCATTCCCAGCTGCACGTTTTTTAAATGAAATGCAATCAATCAGTGATCATCCTTCTCACTAAAGACACAATATACAATCAGATTGCATAGACGGGAGTGGACAGAAACACTCAGCTGTCAAGCCCCGTTCACATCTCTGCATAGCGGGAACTCACATGGAGCGAATGGGGAAGCATGGTTTCCCATGCTTTGAAAATGTTGATACACAGTCTCCTAATGTTTTCATGGGTACTATTTGGCATTAAAGAGTTTGTAAAGGCAGAAGGTGTTTTATCTTAAAGCAGTCTATGCATTAACCACTTAAGCCCCGGACCATTTTGCTGGACAAATACCAGAGCACTTTTTGTGCTTCGGCACTACGTCACTTTAACTGACAATTGCGATGTTGCGCAACGTGGCTCCCAAACAAAATTGACATCCTTTTTTTTCCCACAAATAGAGCTTTCTTTTGGTGGTATATAAACAAAAAATAGAGTGACAATTTTGAAAAAAACACATTATTTTTTACTTTTTGCTATAAGTATCCCCAAAAAATATATAAAAAAATGTTTTTCCTCAATTTAGGCCGATACATATTCTTCTACATATTTTTGGTAAAAAAAAATCGCAATAAGCGTTTATTGATTGGTTTGCGCAAAAGTTATAGTGTCTACAAAATAGGGGTTCGTTTTATGGCATTTTTATTAATAATTTTTTTTTTTTTTACTTGTAATGGCGGCGATCTGCGATTTTTATCGTGACTGCGACATTATGGCGGACACATCCGACAATTTTGACACATTTTTGGGACCATTGTCACTTTTACAGCGATCAGTGCTATAAAATTGCATTGATTACTGTAAAATTTACACTGGCAGTAAAGGGGTTAACCACTAGGGGATTAGGGAGGGGTTAAGTGTGTCCTGGAGAGTGTTTCTAACTGTTAGGACCCTTTCACACCTAAGCGTTTTTCAGGCGCCTGTATAGCCCTGAAAAAAGCGGGTCCTTTAACTCCAGTGTGAAAGCCGGAGGGTCGCGTGTGCCGCATGGCGGCAAATTCAAAGGGACGTACCTGTACGCCCATTTGCCCAGCCGTGTCATTCTGACGACGTATATGTACATGCGGCAGTCGGCAAGTGGTTAAGATAAAAAAAACTTCTGTATGCAGCAGCCCCCCCAGCCCCCCTAATACATACCTGAGCCCCTCGGCTATCCGGGACTCCCGTCCTCATTGGCTGAGACACAGCAGTGATGCCATTGGCTCCCGCTGCTGTCAATCAAAGTTAGCTAGCCAAAAAGGAGAGAGAGGGGGTGGGGCCAAAGCTGCTTGCTTTGGGGACACTCAAAGGGGAGGGAGGGGCCAGGAGAGTTGAAGAGGGACCCGAGAAAAGGTAGATCTGGACTGCTCTGTGCAAAACCAACTGCACAGGGCAAGTATAAAATGTTTGTTATTTATATTGGAAAAAAAAGATCACTTTAAGCCTGATTGATTTGAACCTGTACAGAAGGTGATAACAGAGGTTAGGCGATTAGTCAAGATTTTAGCTAACAATTTTTGGTCTCCATTAAGGAGAGAGATAGGTCTGTATGATTCAAATTTGGCGTTGTCCCTACCTGGGTTGAGAATAACTACAATTAGAGCTTCTCTCATAGACTGCAGTAGACTCCTAGTTTCATATGCCTCTTGAAAGTATCTAAGAGTATAGGAGCAAGATGTTGGGCTTTAGCATTATACCATTTCATGGGTACGTCATCCAGCCCAGGAAATTTTCTAGATTGGAAGTATATGGCGTGGCGTAACATCGTAACAATGGACTGTACTTCATACTCCTCATAGTTTATGGTTTTAATAAGGACTCAAAATACGCATGTTAGAAGGAAGGTCTAATGCGTAAGCCACTGGGATAATCCTGCGAACAATACAGAAAGGCCCAATAAACTGTCTAATTAATTGGCAATCCTGTCTAATTAATTGGCAATACCCCCACCCAAACTGAGTATAAATTAAGGCCCTCTTTAGGGGTTTGCACAGCAAGGGGTTTGCACAGGCAGGGATTGCATTGGCAACTATCATCTTGGATAAAGTACTCATATTGGATTAAGTATTGCACTTCGGCTCAGCACTTCAGCGACTGCACTAAGCGAATAAGCAGAACAGACTTCAGAAGAACATTACTACAGGTGACCTGATGCTCCATTAAACTTGTTAATCTCCCATCCAGGCTTCAACTCAAATCCTGCAACTCTGTCATGCACTCCCTACTGTTCCTTCTCACAGTTGCATCCTCTCTCAAACTCTCTCTCCTTCACCCATCTTCTCCACCCCACAGCATATATATATCACCCTCACTCCTGTCGTCACCTTATTACTGCACATATCAGCTCCTGCTAACTCTGAACCCAAATGCCAACAAAACCTGCAGGACACTGGGACGTGTCCCACTACACAAGTCGCAATCCCATATCATCTCTCTCACCCTTCTGCTTCTCCTGATTTCTGGAGATATTTCCCCAAATCCTGGACCGCCATCCTTTACCTTCAGACAACAGACCCAGCAACCCCCATCCTCTCATTGCAGTCACAATCCACACAATCTCATTTCCATTCCTCTTCTGCCTAGAACCAGCCTCCCCTTCTCTTATGCCCTTTGGAATGCCCGCTCTGTTTGTAACAAACTCACCACTGTCCATGACCTATTCATCACAAACTCCCTGAACCTACTTGCAATTACTGAGACCTGGATTCAAGAATCTGACCTTCCTTCTCCTGCTGCTCTCTCCTACGGTGGCCTTCTGTGGACTCACTCCCCCAGGCCTAGTGGATGGAAAGGAGGTGGTGTTGGAATCCTCCTATCCCCTCAAAGCACTTTTCAGGTTCTTCATCCACCGCCCTCTCTGTCCCTCTCCTCATTTGAAGCTCACTGTATTCGTCAATTTTCTCCAGTTTCACTGAGAATTGCTGTGATCTATCGGCCCCCTGGACCCGTATCAAACTTCCTTGACGACTTCTCTGCCTGGCTCCCCTACTTTCTCTCTTCTGAAATTCCAACAATCATTCTTGGTGACTTCAACATCCCTGTTAATCTTAACACTCCTGCTACTTCTAAGCTGCTGAGCCTAACCTCCTCTTTTGACCTAAAACAATGGACAAGCGCTTCTACTCACTCTGTTGGCAACTGCCTTGACCTCATATTCTCCTACCTGTGCACTCCGCACAACCTCTCCAATATTCCTTTTCCTCTCTCTGACCACCACCTTATTAGTTTCACTCTCTCCTTGTCTGCCTCCTCCTTGCCTTCCAACTACCAAACTATTACCCGTAGAAACCTTCGCCATCTTAACCCTTCTCTTCTTTTTTCTGCTACTCATTGTCTCTACGACAAAATCTCATCCTTGTCCTGCCCCAACTTGGCCACTTCTGTATACAACAGTTCATTGTCATCCACCCTGGATACCTTGGCCCCCCTCACTACACACAGAATCAGGCCTCGGCCGCTACAACCCT
The DNA here is from genome assembly GCA_028564925.1 of Lithobates sylvaticus. Taxonomy (NCBI): domain Eukaryota; kingdom Metazoa; phylum Chordata; class Amphibia; order Anura; family Ranidae; genus Lithobates; species Lithobates sylvaticus. The sequence continues at coordinate 383,557,041 of CM053027.1, read as the reverse complement.
GGCAGACAGACAACACCAGAAGCCTCAAAAAGCAGAGCTGTGCTCTTGAGCGTCTGTGGCGTAAGACTAAGTCACAGCAAGATTTCAGCCAATATAAATCTGCCCTCCAAAAATACCATTCCTGCCTGCGCACTGCCAAACAAACCTACTTTACCACTCTCATTAACACCCTCTCACGCAGTCCCCGTCAACTCTTTTCTACATTTACTTCTCTACTTCGTCCTCCATTACCTCCACCCACTAACTTACTCACTGCCCAGGAGATTGCTAATCACTTCAAAAATAAGATTGAGACAATTCGTCTCGAGTTCTCTACTCTACACATCTCCCTCACTTTACACTCCTTGTCCTCCTGCACAACCAATACTTTCCTCCTTTAATCCAGCTACTATAGAGGAAGTCACTAACATTTTTTCTAATGCCCACCTAACCTCCTGCCCCCTGGACCCTGTTCCTTCTCAAATACTACGGTCACCCTCTGACTCTATCCTACACTCTTTAACTCATATCTTTAACCTCTCCCTCTCTACTGGCATCTTCCCCAACCCTCTAAAACATGCACTAGTTACTCCCATACCAAAAAAGGCCTCACTAGACCCAACCAATCTTAACAACCTAAGACCCATCTCTCTACTCCCTTTTGCCTCCAAACTCCTTGAACGTTTAGTCTACAGCCGACTGAGCGACCACCTCATTGAGAATAACCTTCTGGATCCCCTTCAGTCTGGATTTCGCCCACAGCACTCCACATAAACTGCCCTCCTAAAACTCACAAATGACTTACTGACAGCCAAAACCAATGGTCATTATTCTGTACTCTTACTCTTAGACCTTTCTGCTGCCTTTGATACAGTTGACCACCCCCTCCTCCTCAAAAAAATAAATTTGCTTGGTCTCCATAGCTGTGCTCTCCATTGGTTCGAATCTTACCTATCTCATCGCACCTTCAGTGTCACTTACAACTCCACTTCCTCCTCTCCAACTCCTCTTACTGTTGGGGTCCCCCAAGGTTCTGTCCTTGGACCTCTACTATTCTCAATCTACACGTCCTCCCTGGGTCAGCTGATAGCCTTACATGGCTTTCACTACCATTTATATGCTGATGACACCCAAATCTATCTCTCTGCCCCTCAACTCACCCCATCAATCTCCTCACGCATTACTGATTTACTAACAGACATATCAGTCTGGATGTCAAACCACTTCCTCAAACTTAATCTGTCTAAAACTGAGCTCTTAATATTTCCTCCCCCACGTGCCCCTTCCCCTGACTTCTCAGTCAAGATCAATGGCACATCTATCAGTCCGTCCCCACATGCCAGGGTGCTAGGGGTAATCCTAGACCCTGAACTGTCCTTTCAGACCCACATACAATCGCTGTCCAAATCATGCCGCCTTAGCCTCCGCAACATTTCCAGAATACGCCCCTTTTTAACGAATGACACCACCAAGCTTCTAACTCACTCCCTGGTTATCTCTCGCCTCGACTACTTCAACTCCCTCCTCATTGGACTACCTTTACATAGACTATCCCCCCTTCAGTCCATAATGAATGCCGCTGCAAGACTCATCCACCTTACCAACCATTCAGTGTCCTCCACCCCTCTCTGCAAATCCCTCCACTGGCTTCCACTCACCCAACGAATAAAATTCAAAGTACTGACAATAGTTTACAAAGCCATCCATAACTCTGCCCCCAGCTACATCACTAACCTAGTACCAAAATACCAACCAAGCCGCTCTCTTCGGTCCTCCCAAGACCTCCTGCTCTCTAGCTCCCTTGTCACCTCCTCCCATGCTCGCCTCCAGGATTTCTGCATAGCTTCTCCCATCCTTTGGAACTCTCTACCCCAATCTGTCCGACTGTCCCCTAATCTATCCATCTTTAGACGATCCCTGAAAACCTTTCTCTTTAAAGAAGCCTATCCTGCTTCTAACTAACACTGTTTTACTTCCTCCATCAACTCATCCCCCACAGCTATTACCTCTTGTATCAATTGACCCTTTCTTTTTAGATTGTAAGCTCTAACGAGCAGGGCCCTCTGATTACTCTTGTAACAAATTGTAATGTAATTGTAATGTCTGCCTTTATTTTGTTAAGCGCTACGCAAACTGTTGGCGCTATATAAATCCTGTATAATAATAATAATAATAAACTAAGGTGCGACCTTCAGTGAGGGAACACGAAGTCGGAGATTGCAAGATGACAGCCAGACCCTGTCCCCAACCTGGTAGGAAGGCGCGGGCAGGTGTCTGTACCTATCATTAGCATGTAGCAAAGCCTCCTGGAATTGTGCCCAAGTGGAACGAAGACCACGAAGATGCTCCTCTAACGGAAGAATACTCTGTGGAACAAATGAGTCAGGCAACATGGAAGGTTGGAAACCATAATTCGCCATAAACGCTGACAATCGGGAAGCAGAATTCAAGGCACTATTGTGTTATGATGGTCAGAAATATAGTAATGTAGGAATTGCTCCAAGGGCTAATTGGCTCGTTCTGCGGCCCCATTAGGCTGCAGGTGATACGCAGAATAAAAGGCAAGCTTAATTGCCAACTGTGCACAAAAGGCTCTCCAGAACGGGACACAAACTGACTACCCCTGTCCGAGACAATTACCTTGGGTAGCCCATGTAAGCGAAAGATCTCTAGAGGCAAAAAATGAAGCCAGTTCCTTAGAAGTGTGCAACTTCTTAAAGTGGTTGTAAACCCTTACAGACCACTTTCACCTACATGTAAGCCTAGATTAAGGCTTACCTGTAGGTGCTTGAAATATCTCCTAAACCTACACGGTTTAGGAGATATTTACTATGTCCCCAAACATGCCTTCTTCTGCGCATGCGCCGATGCATTCGGCGCTTGCGCACTCTTGAAAGGGCGAGCTGTGCCATTTCAAGCTGGGGACATGCCGTGACTGGCAGCTCCTGCACGCATGCGATGCATAGTAGCCCATTATGCTTTACCTTTGCAGGGAAATAAAGAGGAAGCAAAACCCATTAGGGTTTACTTCCTCTTAAAGTGGAATACAATGAGACATTTTTTATCAGACAGATTCTCGGTTGGATTTAGGTCTGGACATTCACAGGGCCATTCTAACACATGAATATGCTTTGATCTAATCCATTCCATTGTAGCTCTGGCTGTATGTTTAGGGTTATGAGCAGTGTTAGTTTTCTGCCATATAAAGCATTTTGCTTTTAGGCCAAAAAGTTATGATCAGAGCACCTTCTTCCACATGTCCCCACATGGCTTCTCACAAACTGCAAACGGGACTTCTTATGGCTTTCTTTCAACAATGGCTTTCTTACCACTCTTCCATAAAGGCCAGATTTGTGGAGTGCACAACTAATAGTTGTCCTGCGGACAGATTCTACCACCTGAGCTGTGGATCTTTGCAGCTCCTCCATGGGCCTCCTGGCTGCTTCTTTGACTAATGCTCTTCTTGCCTTTCCTGTCAGTTCAGGTGGACGGCCATGTCTTGGTAGGTTATTAGTTGTGCCATACTCTTTCCATTTTCGGATGATGGATTGAACAATGCTCTGTGAGATGTTCAAAGATTAGGATATTTTTTCGCTGACCAATCTGGTGTGTTCTTTGGCCTTCATGATGCTGTTTGTTCACTAAGGTTATCTAACAAACCTCTGAAGGCTTCACAGAACAGATGTATTTATACCGAGATTAAATTACACACAGGTGGACTCTATTTACTAATTAGGGGACTTCTGAAGGCAATTGGTTCCACTAGATTTTAGTTAGGGGTATCAGAGTAAAGGGGCTGATTACAAATGTATGCCACATTTTTCAGATATTAATTTTTGAAAACCATTTATCATTTTCCTTCCACTTCACAATTTTGTGCCACTTAGTGTTGGTCTATCACATAAAATCACAATAAAATATATAGAATTTTTTGGTTGTAACATGACAAAATGTGGAAAATTTCAAGGGGTACAGTGGTGTGAAAAAGTGTTTGCCCCCTTCCTCATTTCCTGTTCCTTTGCACGTTTGTCACACTTAAGTGTTTCGGAACATCAAACCAATTTAAACAATAGTCAAGGACAACACAAGTAAACACAAAATGCAATTTGTAAATGAAGGTGTTTATTATTAAAGGTGAAAAAAAATCCAAACCATCATGGCCCTGTGTGAAAAAGTGATTGCCCCCTAAACCTAATAACTGGTTGGGCCACCCTTAGCAGCAACAACTGCAACCAAGCGTTTGCGATAACGTGCAATGAGGCTTTTACAGCGTCCTGAAGGAATTTTGGCCCACTCATCTTTGCAGAATTGTCCTAATTCAGTTACATTAGAGGGTTTTCGAGCATGAACGGCCTTTTTAAGGTCATACCACAACATCTCAATAGGATTCAGGTCAGGACTTTGGCTAGGCCACTCCAAAGTCTTCATTTTGTTTTTCTTCAGCCATTCGGTGGTGGACTTGCTGGTGTGTTTAGGATCTTTGTCCTGCTGCAGAACCCAAGTTCGTTTCAGCTTGAGTACACGAACAGATGGTCGGACATTCTCCTTCAGGATCTCTTGGTAGACAGCAGAATTCATAGTTCCTTTTATCACGGCAAGTCTTCCAGGTCCTGAAGCAGCAAAACAGCCCCAGACCATCACACTACCACCACCATATTTTACTGTTGGTATAATGTTCTTTTTCTGAAATGCAGTGTTCCTTCTACGCCAGATATACTTGGACACACACCTTCCAAAGAGTTCCACTTTTGTCTCATCGGTCCACAGAATGTTGTCCCAAAAGTCTTGGGGATCATCAAGATGTGTTGTGGAGAAATTGAGACGAGCTTTGATGTTCTTTTTGCTCAGCAGTGGTTTTCTCCTTGGAACTCTGCCATGCAGGCCATTTTTGCCCAGTCTTTTCCTGATGGTGGAGGCATGAACGCTGACCTTAACTGAGGCAATTGAGGCCTGCAGTTCCTTGGACGTTGTTGTGGGGTCTTTTGTGACCTCTTGGATGAGTCGTCGCTGCGCTCTTGGGGTAATTTTGGGTGGCCGGCCACTCCTGGGAAGGTTCACCACTGTTCCATGTCTTCGCCATTTGTGGATAATGGCTCTCACTGTGGTTCGCTGGATTCCCAAAGCTTTGGAAATGGCTTTATAACCCTTTCCAGACTGATAGATCTCAATTACTTTCTTTCTCAATTGTTCCTGAATTTCTTTGGGTCTCGGCATGATGTGTAGCTTTTAAGGATCTTCTGGTGGACCTTACTGTGTCAAGCAGCTCCTATTTAAGTGATGCCTTGATTGTGAACAGGTGTGGCAATAATCAGGCCTGGGTGTGGCTAGAGAAATTGAACTCAGGTGTGGACAACCACAGTTATAGTATGTTTTAACAAGGGGAGCAATCACTTTTTCACACAGGGCCATGATGGTTTGGATTTTTTTTCATCTTTAATAATAAACACCTTCATTTACAAATTGCATTTTGTGTTTACTTGTGTTGTCCTTGACTATTGTTTAAATTGGTTTGATGTTCCGAAACACTTAAGTGTGACAAACATGCAAAGGAACAGGAAATGAGGAAGGGGGCAAACACTTTTTCACACCACTGTAGTTGAGTCGCTAGCCTTGTTTCCACATCGGAGGTATGGCTTTTTAGCCACAATTCTTCCTTGAAGACCACTTCTGGCCAGGATTCTCTGGATAATAGATGGATGTACCTTGGTCCCACTGGTTTCCTCTAGTTCTGTGCTGATGGCACTGCAGGACATCTTCTGACGTCAAAGGGAAGAAAGCATGATGTGTCTTTCATCTACTGCATTTAGTTTCCTTGGCCAACTCTTGCATCTACGGTCCTCAACATTGCCTGTTTCTTTGTGCCTTTTCAAAAGAGTTTGAACAGCACATCTTTTAACCCCAATCTGCTTTAAAATATTTGCCTGGGAGAGACCTTGCTGATGCAGTATAACTATCTTGTTTCTTGTTGCTGTGCTCAGACTTACTACGATGTATGACCTGTGCAGGGGCGGCCTGTCCAGCCCCTTTCAGGACTATAATATAGGTGGGACATCGAAGTTAACTGTGACAAGCAAGTGTGTACCTTGAAAATTTCTTATGCATCAGTCCCTACCCTTGAGATTAGGGCATGTTGGTGTAGTTGACAAAGTAAATTCAAGTAATATTGACCCCCTACCCCAGCCCTAAAATAGCAGAAATACTTACATTTATTAAATATCAACATATATTTTGACCTATATAAAATATGACTGCTAGCAAACTACTGAAATGACATCATCACTGTGCAACAATGTTCTTAAACTGACCTAGTTTTACTGAGAGCAGGCTAATCCAGTTTAGCATGGCAAAAGAGGACGGGCACACTAGAAACATTTCTGATGTATGAAACTAAAATTATTCAGCCTTGTGCCATACAGCGCTCGCTTCTTTGAAGTGATAAGAAGAGACAAAAAAATGGTGGCTTTCTTCTTCTGGCCAGGACACCAGAGGTTTGTGACATTATTGCCAGTTATTCAGTATTAGCAGTAACAAATGTGAACCATTTGCAGGCTGACCTGTGTACAGACCTCACTATTGGTTAACACTGTTTAAATGTTGTTGCAACACATTTAATAACACAGAAAAAGTTGATTGTACAACAACATTTTTTACTTAAATCTGCAATACTTTATTATACACTGAGCAACAAGTACATTTACACAGTACTTATATGGGTGTACCTATATATTGCATGTATATATTGTACAGCTAAAGACTCATTTATAAAGGTATAAAGCATGTACAGTATATATAGTAATTCACATATCTTAAAACTCTTGTATTTTTTTATAGTATTGTAACTGTATTGTCTCCCTTAATATTGTATATACTGTATGTATAGCAGGACATTCAGTGCACTTTACTTTATAATTCTCTTTATGCCTTAAACTAAACCTATAGTTAAAAACTTATTTTTTTTATTCAGTTTTGAATGGAGTGCTATGGAGTTTTGTCGGGTTTTTATTGATCGAGTGTCTGTGTCAGTTTCTCTATTTGTTCTCCTGACCACTGTCACTGGGACTAAACGTGAGGGAAATCCTTAAAGTTCGAACTGTCCATAGAACAAAAATAGAGAGGGAATCTTCTAAAGTGGAAAATGTCCACAGGAGGATTTCTCACATTTTGAAGGGATTTTCTCTAACTTCTTGTTTTGCCAACTCGACAGCAAGTAAAAAAGATTTCCCAAACAGTATACCAATGGCAAAAACAATTGACAGGAGTTTTAACCATTTTCTACACCATCAAACAAACATTTTTTGCCATCAGATAAACTTTAAACAAATATTACTTGTATTTACTAATTTATCTATGTAACTGTTATTGATTAAATTTAACTTGAAAAAAACAATAAGGCCTCTTTCCAATCTTTTGCATTAGATTATTGCATGCCTACCTTAACGTGCAATATTTTACACATTAGTATGCATTGTGTTAAGGCAGCCTGTTAATTTTGAGTGGGTTGCTAATGCATCTTCCCCTTTGTTTTAATGTAGTGCACCACAATGTATGACTAGTGCTTTGTGCTGTGCCGCAAATTGCAATGTCTCATAAATATACTCAATCTTTACAAATGACAGTGACAAAAAAGTGAAATGAAGCAAATAACCTGAAGAAAATTGAATTAGTCCCAAATAATGAAAGTCCACAACATATATTTGTATTGTTCCACCATTAGTGTCCACAAATAATCCACAAGATGTCTTCCACTGTGCAGTGCTTGTGATCACCACTCACAAAGGGCAGTAGTAATACCACTGTAAACACTCTCCTTCTGGCAACCATCCATTAGAAATGAAGCGCTCACAATAGTGCAGTACTGTAACACAGTTAAACTTATTTAAAAGCCATTAAAAAAACAAGAGTAATAAAAAAACATTGTGTCAGAAACCATGAAATCAGACCGAGACAGAAGTACAGTTAAATCACACTTGTTTAATAATAAAAGTAAAAAGAACAAACGTAGTCAAAACATAGCCAAAGTTCAGTAACCGAAACGGATAGTCAGCCAAGCCAGAAGTCAGGGATCAAAGTAGTGGAACAGCAAGCAGGATCTGAAGCCAGAAGGGATGTCCGCAAAGCCAGTCTTTAACCAGTAGCTGACCGCCGGCTGTCTATTGATGGCCAGGCAGTGCAGCTCTCAGGGCGGGAGGGCGTCATATGACGTCCTCCCCTCCCCGGCCCTCCAGGGAGCGCGCGCGTGCCCGCCATGTGACTGGGCACCCAATGCGCGTGCCCAGCGGCCGCGATGTCCGTCGGGCACCCACGATTGCCTGGTAACACAGATCCACGGTCCTGTCAGAGGAGAGGAGTCGATGGTGTGTTCTCTGTACAGAGAAACACTGATCGGTCTCCTCCCCTTGTGAGTCCCCTCCCCCCACAGTAAGAATCACTCCCGGGGAACCTATTAACCACTTTAGCGCCCCCTAGTGGTTAATCCCTTCCCTGCCAGTCACATTTATACAGTAATCAATGCATTTTTATAGCACGGATCGCTGTATAATTGTGAATGGTCCCAAAAATGTGTCAAAAGTGTCCGATATGTCCGCCGCAATATCGCAGTCATGATAAAAATCGCAGATCTCCTCCATTACTAGTTAAAAAAAAATAATAAAAATGCTATAAATCTATCCCCTATTTTGTAGACGCTATAACTTTTGTGCAAACCAATCAATATACGCTTATTGCGATTTTTTTAACCAAAAATATCTAGAAGAATACGTATCGGCCTAAACTGAGGAAAAAAATGTTTTTTTATATATTTTTGGGGGATATTTAGTATAGCAAAAAGTAAAAAATATTGTTTTTTTTTTAAACTTGTCCCTCTTCTTTTGTTTATAGCGCAAAAAATAAAAACCGCAGAGGTGATCAAATACCACCAAAAGAAAGCTCTATTTGTGGGGACAAAATGATAACAATTTAATTTGGGTACAGTGTTGTATGACCGCGCAATTGTCATTCAAAGTGTGACAGCGCTGAAAGCTGAGAAATGGCTTGGTCAGGAAGGGGGTGAAAATGCCCTGTACTGAGGTGGTTAAACAGGAACGCAGGAGATAGTTTCTTGTGATGTGAGTAAAGCGAAGGCAGAGATCCTCTGGACTGGACGGCTTAAGTAGGCAGGACTGACAAGCAGGATCATCAACAGCTGAGTAACTGTGGAGAGACATGGGAGCTGGCAATTATCAGACAGCTGAGCGGCCAGCTCAGAGAAGGAAGGGCTGAGCCCAGCCCTGTCACATTGCCTTCAAACATATTCCACAAGCCGCCAGTATGCCTGCTTCCCAAGAATAAGCCAGATTACTGGCGTCTCACCAACTTGCGGCATGGATCGTGTCCATAGCGTCATTTCTGGGTCAGCGTGCGTTACCACACTGTCAGGGCTGGGCTCTTAGCAGCTCCCTTCTCTGTGCTCAGGCGGCTCATTATCTGCTCATCAGTCCTGCCTACAGACATCCTCTTCTGGCTATTTAAACTGCCTTGTTCCTTCCTTTCCTGCCTTCGCCTTGGTCAACATATCTGGAGATTCTCTGCTGTGTTCCTGTGAAAGACTTTGCCCGGCTGACATCCCTTCTGGTTCTGAATACTGTTCTTCTGCCTCCTGACCACGTTGATCTCTGGTTTCCTGATTACTAGCCTGTCTGACTACCCGCTTTGGTTACCGATCTCAGGCTTATGTTTTGACCATGTTTACCGATCTGTACCATTTTTACCATTATATTAAAGTGGCATAGCATACTAGCTCATTATGAAATATGAAATACCTTAGATCGAAGCCCCCACAGCGGTCCCGGTACACAGCTCCGGCAGGTTTAGGAGATATCAAGGGTAGCTACAGGTAAGCCTTATTATATGCTTACCTGTAGTCAAAAGTGGATTGTAAGGGTTTACAACCACTTTAAAAGGTATGATTTTTACGGCATTTCTGTCTCAGTCTGATCCATGGTTCCTGACACACACGCAATGCTGGAAGTTACATAGTTAGTCTGGTTGAAAAAGTTAATCTAGTTCAACCAATAAAGTGACGCAAGCATGCTGACCTGGAAGTGATGTGGGAAGAATTGCATTTTCTTTCTCAAGTTCCATGCAGTGTGCTAAGCAGTATGTGATGTTGATGTGATGCTCCAGATCCCAAGTCAGTGTATCATAAAAATAGGGGGGGAACTCCAGGATTTTTAACAATGAGTTAACTTCAATGTGGGGTATGCTATATCCTTGATCGGAAAGAAGAGATAGTGGCGCGCAATCAATTTAAACTAAATTAAGTAAATAAGGGAAAAGCAGGTAACGCGGACATGTAACCAATGGCTATAAAAATAGCAGATATAAAGTGGTTGGAATAAAGTGCATCAAAAGGAGATGATGATTCAGCTAGTAAACATAGAGTGATGTGCCAATAATTGAAGAAATAAATAGCAGATAAATGATAAAATATCTAAACAACATCAGAGTAATGTTTAAAAAAAAAAAAAAATTGTCGCATAATAAACGCAGTGAACAATAAATACAATGAGTGCGTGACTGGGTGAATGTGATGGTTCACAAAGATAAAATAAGGTAAAGAGTGGCTGGAAAAAATCCAGTAGGAAAATAAAAAATAATCAATGAATAAAATTGCAGAGTAACTGCAAGCAAATCGCAGATGGAAGTCGCAGTTGAGAAATAACTATATAGTGGTGGTAGTGGGTGCGCCCCACATTAAAATCGTGACTGAAGTGAAATTTTTTTTTCAAACGTATAAATATGACAAATAAAAACAGATCACAGCGGGTATGTAACAATAAAAAAGTCCATAAATATCATAGGTGCATCAAGAAAGTTCGTTTCCAAGTGCAGTGCAAGTGGTAATAGTAGTAGATCTTGGTTTACGGTGTTTTAACTGTGGCTATCTTGTGGCTATCCTGTGCTGTTATCCTGGTTACGTGCGGTCCTAGTGGGGAAAATTTGAGTGGCCCCTTACCTTACGGCTGTAAGGTCACAGCATTAGTGTATGGATCTTTGTGGTCCTTGGTGACCTTCCTCCTGTCGGTCCCAGCTGGGTATCCTAGGTCCTGTTAGTATTTCCTTAGCATAGAGGTGTATCCAGGTGTGGGTGGGGGGGGGGGGGGGACTCACATCAATGTATATGGAAGGAAGCAAGGAAGTAGCCTCATAGTGTAGTAAGTTTATTTCAAACAGTTAACATCAAATGCAAGGGTACTCACATTTAAAAAATGTGCAAACAAGCAAAGTACAAACGAGCAGCGAGCTCGATATCGTCACTTCCGGCTTCTGACACACCGGAAGTGACGATATCGAGCTCGCTGCTCGTTTGTACTCTGCTTGTTTGCACATTTTTTAAATGTGAGTACCCTTGCATTTCATTTTAACTGTTTGAAATAAATGTTTTATATTAAACTTACTACACTATGAGGCTACTTCCTTGCTTCCTTCCATATACATTGATGTGAGCCCCCCCCCCACCCACACCTGGATACACCTCTATGCTAAGGAAATACTAACAGGACCTAGGATACCCAGCTGGGACCGACAGGAGGAAGGTCACCAAGGACCACAAAGATCCATACACTAATGCTGTGACCTTACAGCCGTACGGTAAGGGGCCACTCAAATTTTCCCCACTAGGACCGCACGTAACCAGGATAACAGCACAGGATAGCCACAAGATAGCCACAGTTAAAACACCGTAAACCAAGATCTACTACTATTACCACTTGCACTGCACTTGGAAACGAACTTTCTTGATGCACCTATGATATTTATGGACTTTTTTATTGTTACATACCCGCTGTGATCTGTTTTTATTTGTCATATTTATACGTTTGAAACATTTTTTTCACTTCAGTCACGATTTTAATGTGGGGCGCACCCACTACCACCACTATATAGTTATTTCTCAACTGCGACTTCCATCTGCGATTTGCTTGCAGTTACTCTGCGATTTTATTCATTGATTATTTTTTATTTTCCTACTGGATTTTTTCCAGCCACTCTTTACCTTATTTTATCTTTGTGAACCATCACATTCACCCAGTCACGCACTCATTGTATTTATTGTTCACTGCGTTTATTATGCGACAATTTTATTTATTTTTTTAAACATTGCTCTGATGTTGTTTAGATATTTTATCATTTATCTGCTATTTATTTCTTCAATTATTGGCACATCACTCTATGTTTACTAGCTGAATCATCATCTCCTTTTGATGCACTTTATTCCAACCACTTTATATCTGCTATTTTTATAGCCATTGGTTACATGTCCTCGTTACCTGCTTTTCCCTTATTTACTTAATTTAGTTTAAATTGATTGCGCGCCACTATCTCTTCTTTCCATTCATTATTTCTGGGTTCAGACATTACCCCCAGTGTGCGCTGCATCAGACTAGTTACTACTTTCTGTGCAAGCGCAGGATTACCTTCTATACCTATATCCTTGATCACTTCCCTTTCTTGACTATTTACTGGTTAATTTTGCTAAACTTTAATTGCTGCAACAGGAGAACTGTGGCTCTTCTACACAAATCTTTTTATCTTTATACTGGAAGTATAGAAATTCAATTGAATTTCTATACTTCCAGTATAAAGATAAAAAGATTTGTGTAGAAGAGCCACAGTTCTCCTGTTGCTGTAATGCAGGCCTCTAAGTTGGAGGAAAGACATGTATCTGTATTGTCTCTGTTGCCCAATGAGTTTATTTTATTTTCTAAACCCTTGCAGAAAATGACACCTGAAATGTTATTGGGTGTTAACCATATAGTTTGATTTCCTTCTTACTGAACTGAAGTTTTGACTTTTCTCTGACTTCATTTGCTACTTGCCTGATTCAGATGAAAGGTAAAAGTATTGACAATCAGTCCCATACCAATAGCATTCTTAGAGCAATTATAACATATTGCCAACACGTTTTTATGGCACACCAATCAAATTTGTGTCTCTCACGTACTGCAAAAAACACAATTGAACTGATTTCTCAGATTTTGCCCTCTTATCTTAAAATAGTTTTACTGTTCTGGACTGGTTCCGCAAGGAAGCCAATAAACAGTTTTCATAAACATATATTCTTCACCTCTTCCCGCCATCCCAAAGCCCCTTTTTGGTCTGATATTTTGAATACACGTGAATCCATTCTGACAGTATCTATACCATGTTGCTGTTTTAGATTGCCTGAAAATATTGGTCTAACTACAATCCAAGGCTCCATAACCCCTCTTCTAGATAACCCTCAATTTCCTTATGGCCCTCTTGCTCCCAGAATCAGCAATTGGGACAGAGTTTCAACTAAAACATATTCTTACCTCAAATTTCATAGTAACTTTGGAGAAGCTTCAATCCTTTATGATCTAGTAAGAGCAGTGTCTGGTTTTTACATAGACAGCTTCTTTACTAAGTGGGGGAGTCCCAACGCCTATAATACACAATCTTCTTATTATATCAATTACTCCTGATTTACAAGGAACACACTTTGACTTTATTCCAACCTTAAAGCGGAGTTCCGCCGAAAAAAAAATATTAAAGTCAGCAGCTACAAAAAGTTTAGCTACTGACTTTTAATAACTGGACACTTACCTGTCCCACGGTCCGGCGATGTGGGGGCGTATAAAGCTCCGCTCCCCCCCCCTCCTCTCCATGGTGCCAGCATTCTTACTGTGGGTGTCCGGCTGTGGCTTCACAGCCGGGCATGCACTGCGCATGCGCAAGCCACGATGCGCGCTGTGAATGGCCGGGCAATCTTCTGGGACCTGTGACGTGTAACAGAAGATTGCAGGGAGGGAGGGGAGAGCAGTAATCTTCCTTCCGCTGCTGCAGAGCCCCGGGAGGTAGTGGGAGCTGGATGTATGTGGTATTCCCCCCCCCAAAAAAAATTACATGACAAATGAGGCATGTCATGGGGTCACCTGCACTTAAAGCGTAAGTTCCATTTTCGGTTTGAACTCTGCTTTAATGGTAAAAGGAATACCTCACACTTGCAAAAAAGCATTCACACTTATCCACATCCTGTGAAGCATAAAGCTGCAATAATAAAATACTCACCAGGTGGTATTATTACTCCCCAAAGCTCCATTATATTTTCCTTTCACCTTAGATACCTGTTGACTTTGCTTAATAGCACCTCATCAATACTGTTATCATTCCACAGCTAGATTTACTTTCTAGGCCTTCTAAAGTCTGCAAAAACATCATCCCTGAGGTTTATTTTTCATACCAGCTAAACAGGCAATTTCAAAGCATTAGAAATCTCAAGCAGTTCCCATCTTGGTGGATTGGGTTGAAGCCCTTAATTACATTTACCAGTAACACAATTTGTGGCACATGATAATGATAGAATAGAGAACTTACAATCCAGATGGGCAGCTTAAATTATATATATATATATAGAGATTCTTCCAAATTTTGAGTCCACCTTTAAAAGGGACCCCCCCCCCTTTTTTTTTTCTATTTGACTTTAAACAGCCTTCTATTTTCTTCCTTCCTTCTTCCTTCTCCTTCTTCACATCTTCCTCTTTTTTTGGAAGAATGGCAGAATAACTCATGGGACACACTTTGTTTATTCATTTGTCAGCTGGTGTGTCAGGACTAATGCCAGGACCTCTGTTGCTCTTGGATTTGCAGCAGAACCAAGGCAGTGGCCTCAAGCAAGATGGAACCCAAGGTGGTGGTGTGGTTAGACTGGCAGGACCACATGAAGGAAGCATAGTCAGGATAGAAGCCAGGGTCATAGATGTAAAGGCAAGCCAGAGAGTGGGTAGGAACGTGGTCAGGAACAATAGCCAAAGTCATTCACCGGAATCCAAGGGAGCAGTCAGAAGAGTAGTCTCGACAGGCCAGGGTCATACACATTTGGTCAGAAGTGGCAGAGTCCTTAGAGCAGGCTGGGGTTAAACCAGGAATCAAGCAGCAGGAGGGTCCAGAGACAAGCCGTGTCAGTAACAGGTGGTCAAAGGTATACAGCATACACAGGAGAAAGGAGTACTGGTAGCTGAAGATCATCCAGCAAACTCTCATTGCAGCTGCTACCCTTATAAAGGGCGTGTGGCGCCAGTCCTAGCAGCAGGTGTGCTTCACGCATTTCTGTGCAAACAAGCATTGCCATGTTTAGTATTGGCAACTATGGCAGGTCTTTTCCTCATCACATGCTAATTTTTATTCTGCTGTCTTCTTCTCAGAACATGTTCAATACTTATTTCAAATTGTGCCCTGTTTTACGACCAATAAAATGTTCACACCTTTAGAAGACTTTAAGTTCACCCACTGTAATCAATGTTCTTTGTGGATGTTCAACAGTGCTATATATTCTCTAAGGCTAGTGGCCCTCCTAGAAATGACTTTAGGTTTTGCAGGCAAATGATTTTTCAAGATCGATTCCTTTCATAATATCCGAATGTTTATTCAGAATATTTTTACTGGTGTCACTGAATGCCAAACTGAATGAAAAATGCAAACTCAAAACCAGTATTTGACTCACCTTCTATTTTAGAAAAAAAAATAATAATAATTGCTGCCACACCTTTAACTGTTACATTGTGTTCTACACTATAATGGTGCAATGCATTCCTCAATAAATAATGATCCAAGAATGTCAAGACTTATATGGAAATATGCACTCACACACACCACCAATGAAAATATCTCAAAAACACATAATTTGTTGAAGAAAAAAAATAGGAAAAGAGAACAAATACCGTAGCTTTGTATTATATACTAAAATGACAGCTGTCTTACAGCACATAAATTTGGAGTGCCCCCACTCTTACCTCTATCTATAGTCAAATTCCTTCCCTAACAGCTGTCCATATATTACTATGAATGTCTTATAGCCCACTGACAGCTGACATAAATAAGCCTTCCACAGTGGTTATTTCTCATTTAGAATTTCTCTGCGGAGAAAGTTTCCCTATACTCACAATGATGGTAATTATTTTTGTAATTATTTTATTTTTCAAAGAAATTTGCATTAAACAGTCCAGGTATGCACTAGTAACAGATGACATAATCAAGTAACAAAAAAAGGCGGGGGGGTCACACAGTCAAAGTTATATAGCAACAAGCCCAGCTCTTCACCTTATGGGTGTTCATGAGAAAACATTATGGTTTTGGAGTTAATCATCCATGTGCAAGAGACCCAAGACATAGAATCATTGAGAGCAAGTCAGCATACAAAAATATTGTAAAATAAAGTGTAAAATGAAATGAAACTTTTACAATATATCACGAGACAATGCAACCCGGGAATGGGACCATGAGGGGAGTGTGATGTAAGCAAGGATACGCATCGTGTCCGGATGATATAGCCCATTACCAAGCCAATCTTCTCCTTCTGAGAGTCATTGAATTGGATGCCTAGGTCTGCCTCCCATTTAAAAAGGAAGGGTGGAACAAACTCTTCCATCAGATGAGTCAAAGAAGCATAGGTCATTGAAAGACTGTGGCGGAACGGTTCCCTCCGGCAACAAATGTGTTCCAGCTCCGTAAGCTGGCTAGACATGCCCGGGGTCCGCAAACACCCCTGAAGAAAGTTACGGAGCTGGAGACCACTCCAGAAATCCAACGGAGGGTCCGCAGCAGCCACCCCAGAAGAGGGGGATAGTCGACCATCAGGACTCACAAAGTCACAGTGATGGTGCTGTCCGCTTGTGACCAACCTCTCAAACTGTGGGTCCTGGAGGCCAGGTGTAAATTCTGGGTTGCCCAGTATCGGCACCATATGGGAGGGTAGTGGTGCCACTGAGGAGTGTCGGAAGGCGTCCCTGGCTACCGACAGTGTGCTGGCCAGGGTAGGATGGTCAATGAGGGCCTTTGGTAAAGGTGAGGTGATCCATGGCCAGCTCTTAGCTGTGGCACCGGAGTCTTCAACCTCCATGGCCACCCAATGTTTCGCCTCTGTGTGACAGTGCCAATCCACCAGCCTAGTGAGATGTGCCGTTCTGTAGTGAATTAATAATTTGTATAGTGCTGCAAATGCGAACTGAATCGCCTCAAGGCTGTAGTAGGCTTTCACATCTGGGAGGCCCACCCCTCCCTGTGTTTAGCAAGATGAAGAAGTTGCAACCTAATGCGAGGCTGACGGTGGGACCAAAGTCTCGAAATATAGCGTTCACGCGCTTAAAGAACACAGGAGGGAGGCGAATAGGAATCGCTTGCAGTAAATACAATACCCTGGGCAGCATGATCATCTTGAGGGCATTGCAGTGGCCAAACCAGGTCCGTGTGAGTGAATGCCAGTGGAGGAGATCCGCTTTAATACAGATTTGAAGGGTCAATGGGGATGTCAACTAATGAATAGATTCAGTCGCCCAACGAAGTGGGAATGCCAAGCGTAGTGAGTTAGCCATGTCCCTGTCTCCAGTGATGTTAAGGATAGAAGATATGGATAAATTGATTTGGAAAAAAGAAAGAGCCCCATATTCCTTCAAAGACTGTAATAATTTCGGAAGAGAGGTAAACGGTTCCGTTAGGAAAAAGATCAGGTCATCCGCGAATGCGGCCACTTTGTGTATTCCCGAGGCTTTTTGATAACCAGTAATGCCTTCATCCGCCCTAACTGTGCAAAGGAAGGGCTCTAGGGTGAGTATAAATATTAGGGGGGATAAGGGGCACCCCTGCCACATGCCATTGTGTATATGGAAAAAGGTGGATCTCGTCTGATTGACCTTGAACGCAGCTGTGGGATTGGAATAAAGAGACAGTATCCAACTCAACATTGAGGACCTGAGACCAATGTGTTCTAAAGTGGCTCGCATGAAGGTCCAGTTCACCGGTCAAAGGCTTTCTCTGCGTCTGTAGACAGCAAGAAAAGAGGCCGTTTCGACGATCTGGCTGCGTGGATCAAGTTCACCACCCGAATTGTGTTGTCACGTGGCTCTCGGAGGGGCAGAAAGCCTGCCTGGACCCTGTGAACGAGATTCAATATATGAGAGAGCAACCTATTGGCCAAAATTTTGGCGAACAGTTTTTTTTCCCCCTCTCTCACAGGTAGTGTTATTCACTGTGTCTCCGGCTTCACTGTGTCTCTGGCTTCACTGTGTCTCCGACTTTATGGTGTCTCACAGCAGTGACACCTATGCCAAAATCAGGATATAGGGTCTCCTGCAGCCCCTCCCACTTCACATTCCTCACCAGTCAGCTGATCTCTAGTCTCTGCCCCCCAACCAACGCCGTGAACTGAATGGGCGGTGTGCTGCCTCAGAAAGTAGTGTGTGATCTCGGGTATAGCGTGTGATCTCGGGTCCCCTCGAGTCCCGGGTGGTCGGCGGGTGCTTGCAGCCCCCCAGCATGTAATTGAGACTCGCCTGGACAAGTCAACAGGTGTTTCCCAGCCTCAGCCCATGCAGAGCTCCGGAAAAAGTGTCTTCACTCTGCCATCGCTAAGCCACGCCCCCGTTGATGATGGTAATTCTTAATACAAAGTAAATGTATCCCTAATAATGTATCCATTGTTATATATTCTGTTAGGTGTTGCCATAGATCATATAAATGCCATTTCTCTACCACCACTGGTGGTATAATGTTACTCACAAATGAAAATTCCCACTACATGGTGAAAGCATCCCCATTTTTCAGTTCTCCATCTTTAAAGGCACAATATTTATCTGCCATGGTCTAGGACAAAATTTCACTTATTTGGACTACGTTCGAGATGTGGTGAGCCACCATAAATGCACAGGGACCCATATGTATACTAATTCCTGCCCAACTCTGTATTGGGCAGCAATATATGTAGTTTATAATTTTTTTCTCATAAATATATTTAATATTGTCTATTATCTCAAAAAGTAACTAAATCTATCTTGTCTTTCCATATCAAACATTGGATGATTTCATATCTCACAATACTGAAAATGATATACAGATTGTGCCTTTAGGCCTCATTTACTCTGCTGCTGGTAAACGGATGTTCAGAGGCAGTTGGCTGCTTTTTTCAGCTGCCCCTGAACTCATCCAATGTTATCTTATGTGTACATGTACACCGGTTTGTTTAATGCCGTTTTTTAGGCAGTTGAGTTTAGAGGCCTTTTTTGGAAAGCAAAAAAATTAGTTCAGACGCTGAGTTTAGAAGCATTTCAAGCGCCAAACACTTCTGAACGCAGCTAAACGTGGTAACTTGCGTTTAGTCACGTTTCGTTTACAGGCGTTTTTCAATTTTAGCTATTTTAAAAAAATAATGAAAATTTTTTTTCAAGCGCTTCTAAATGCAAACGCAGCATGTAAACGCGGCAAAACGGACGTTTTACGTGGGTTACTATCTGTCAAGTTAAATCATTCAGGAGAGGTAAAAACGTCCCGTGTACATTAAGCCTTACTTTCCACAGATTGCACTGTCCTGATCAAACTTCCTACAGCTACTGGGTTGATTTGTATCATGCCTTTTTTATTTTTTTTACGTATATTACATTGTACTTAATCCCAAACAATACAGTCTCTTGGGTCTCAATATGAACTGTGTGTGTAATAGGGCCCACATATTGTTGCACTGCCCTTTATTGGTGCAGAGTTACTTACACCTACACCAATTAAAGTGACACTAAACTACTGTATATCCTTATACTCCAAAAATAATCCAAGCACATCCACTACTCACCCTGTAATCTATTTTTCATGAAATCATTTCTTACTGGGTTTTTTGCCTCCATTTTCCCTAAGTTCCTGAACTTCTCCTTTACCCCTTATTTCTTTTCTTTGGAATGAGCAATGCATGTTAATTGTGGTCATGTGCACTGCCCTATGAACATTACACATACAGTATCACAAAAGTGAGTACACTTAGGGGTGTACTCACTTTTATTGCCAGCGGTTTAGACATTAATGGCTGTGTGTTGAGTTATTTTGAGGGGACAGCAAATTGACACTGTCATACAAGCTGTACACTCAAGTGTAAAGTGTAATTTCTTCAGTGTTATCACATAATAAAATATTTACAAAAATGTGGGGGTGTACTCACTTTTGTGAGATATTGTGTGTGTGTATATACAGTATCTCACACAAGTGAGTACACCACTCACATTTTTGTAAATATTTTATTATATCTTTTCATGTGACAACTCTGAAGAAATTACACTTTGCTACAATGTAAAGTAGTGAGTGTACAGCTTGTATAACAATGTACATTTGCTGTCCCCTCAAAATAACTCAACACACAGCCATTAAAGTGGTTGTAAACCCTCTGGGACCACTTTAACCTACAGGTAAGCCTAGATTAAGGCTTACCTGTAGGTGCAAGAAATATCTCCTTAACCTACATGGTTGAGATATTTTACAAAAAATGGGCACCGCTGTCTACGGCGCATGCGCGCCATAGACAATGGCGCAGGCACACTGAGCATGCCGCAAGTGAAGGCGAACATGCCGTCATTGACGGCTCCCGTGGGCCGGAGTGATGTCAACGCGGCTCCGGCCAGTCACAGCGCCGGGTATCATGGCAGCGACGGAGGATGTGGACGAGGGTCGCTTCGCTTAGGGGGCTTCGATCTCAGGTAAGTTATTCTCATTATGACTTTGCCTTGCATGGTATATTTTTTATTTTTTTTCCAGGCTTTACTTCCTCTTTAATGTCTAAACCGCTGGCAACAAAAGTGAGTACACCCCTAAGTGAAAATTTGGGCCCAAAGTGTCAATATTTTGTGTGGCCACCATTATTTTCCAGCACTGCCTTAACCCCCTTGGGCATGGAGTTCAACAGAGCTTCACAGGTTGCTACTGGAGTCCTCTTCTACTCCTCCATGACAACATCACAGAGCTGGTGTATGTTAGAGACCTTGCTCTCCTCCACCTTCTGTTTGAGGATGCCTCACAGATGCTCAATAGGGTTTAGGTCTGGAGACATGATTGGCCAGTCCATCACCTTTACCCTGCTTTTTTAGCAAGGCAGTGGTCGTCTTAGAGGTGTGTTTGGGGTCCATCTCTTGTTGGAATACTGCCCTGCGGCCCAGTCTCCGAAGAGAGGGGATCATCCTCTGCTTCAGTATGTCACAGTACATGTTGGCATTCATGGTTCCCTCAATGAACTGTAGCTCCCTAGTGCCGGCATCACTCATGCAGCCCCAGACCATGACACTCCCACCACCATGCTTGACTGTAGGCAAGACACAATTGTCTTTGTATTCCTCACCTGGTTGCACCACACACACTTGAAACCATCTGAACCAAATACGTTTATCTTGGTCTCATCAGACCACAGGACATGGTTTTAGTAATCCATGTCCTTAGTCTGCTTGTCTTCAGCAAACTGTTTGTGGACTTTCTTGTGCATCATCTTTAGAAGAGGCTTTCTTCTGGGACGACAGCCATGCACACCAATTTGATGCAGTGTGCGGCATATGGTCTAAGCATTGACAGGCTGACCCCCCACCCCTTCAACCTCTGCAGCAATGCTGGCAGCACTTATACGTCTATTTCCCAAAGACAACCTCTGGATATGACGTTGACCACATGCACTCAACTTCTTTGGTCGACCATGGCGAGGGCTGTTCTGAGTGGAACCTGTCCTGTTAAACCGCTGTATTGGCCATCATGCTGCAGCTCAGTTTCAGGGTCTTGGCAATCTTCTTATAGCCTAGGCCATCTTTATGTAGAGCAACAATTCTTTTTTTCAGATCAGATCCTCAGAGAGTTCTTTGCCATGAGGTACCATGTTGAACTTCCAGTGACCAGTATGAGAGAGTGAGAGTGATAACACCAAATTTAACACACCAATGGCTAATTTGACCCAATTTGGACATTTTCATTTAGGGGTGTACTCACTTTTGTTGCCAGCGGTTTAGACATTAATGGCTGTGTGTTGAGTTATTTTGAGGGGACAGCAAATTGACACTGTTATTTTTATACAAGATGTACACTCACTACGTTACATTGTAGCAAAGTGTAATTTCTTCAGTGTTGTCACATGTAAAGATATAATTAAATATTTACAAAAATGTGAGGGGTGTACCCTTGTGTGAGATACTGTGTGTATATATATATATATATATATATATATACAGAGAGAAGAGAGAGAGAGAGAGAGAGAGAGAGAGAGAGAATGTATATATATGTATACTCTATATTACAAAGAGCAGTTACAATTCCAGTCATTTCAGTTTAAAGTGGAGTGCATGCTAAAGAATCATTTAGATTCAGATAAAATTCTACATCTCTGTAGAATTATAAAAATAGGCTATCTGACTTGGACCAATAGTCTCCATGGATATAGTGAGCAAGACAATGCCATTACATGTCACTGATTAAAGCGGTTCTGCACACACTTTATTTAGTAAATCTCTTTGCCTTCAAAATCAGGCAAAGAGTACTAAATGGCTGTTTTTTTTTTTTTTTTTTACTTACCTTGTAATTGCTGCCGGTCTTTCCTCTGCCTCTTCGGGGGTGGGCGGGGTCTGTGCGGGCATCCTCATCATGCCGCACTGTCTCCTGGGATCTGGTGTCATTCATCCCAAGAGTCAGTGCGGACCTCCGGCCGAAATCTCGCGAGATTTACGGGCCTCCGGTCGAAATCTCGCGAGATTTACGGGCCTCCGGGCCGAAATCTCGCGAGATTTACGGGCCTCCGGCCGAAATCTTGCGAGATTTACGGGCCTCAGGCCGAAATCTCGCGAGATTTTGGCCAACGTGAGGCATGCTGGTTCCCATAACGAAAGGGAACAAGGAAGTAAATGCTTGTGGGTTTCAAATGCCCACAAGCAAAATGACATTGCTGCAGGTTTAAATTTTAAAATTGCAGAATTTTCAGAAATACAGACACGGATAACGGACGGACACCAAAAATGTTAAATTATAAGACTAAAAATTATTTTAACATGACAAGAAAAAAAAAAAAAAATTGTGTGTGCAGAACCACTTTAAGTAAAACTGTTAGCAGTACTTGTCAGAAAAAAATAAAGAAGATACTGCAAACAGGATACCAAATTGTATTTTTTGTTGTTACCGGTATATTTAAAGGATAAAAGGGCAGGAGCAAGGAAGGGTCCCAGAATAAAGGCTGAAGAAAAAAAAAAAGGGAAGAAATGCAGCAAAATATTAAAAGTTGTCTAGATACACGGGATGAAATAATTATATTTTTTTTAACACACTGTTGATTTTTTTTGGCAATCTATATAGATGACCTTTTTTTATGGGATGGTCTAAACCTGCACTGACTGAATTTATGATTATTCTGATATGATAATTATTATGATATTTTTTTTAAAAACTAACAATTGAGGAATTGTTTGTAATATATAGTATACATTAAGTACAAGTTTTAGATTTAGTATTACTTAGTGAAGGTAATACTTTATCTATTAGGAATTTTTTTTAAGGAAGGGGATCGGAATTCCTTTATTCCCCCTTGTAGTGTTCATCACCCCAAATTGTTAAATAATATCCTTAAAGAACAATTGATGCATATTAACATCAAATTGTACTAACACTGGAAATTTTAATATACAAGCGGATCTTATTAAAAAAAGACTGGTTGAGAAAGGGTATAGTAGAGAGGAATTGGACATTATTACAGAAGAGGTCAAACAAATGGATGGAAAGGTAGGGATAAAATAGAGGGTGAGACAAATGCTAGCTTTGATATTGCATCTTTCACTGAGTTTTGCATTTAGCATTACCAGTTTGAAAAGATTCTGTAAGTGTAAGATTCTGAAGTAAGAGAAAAATCTTGAAAATTAATCTTAGGGAATCATCTGCCTGCAAAACCTGAAGTTGTTTTGGGAAAGCTCCTAACCTTAAGACTATATAGTTCCAGGTATTATTGAACATTCAAAAAGATGTAAAGAGCACCACACAGGTGAATGAAACCTTACAGTGACACTGGGACTGATGTGGTCTTGATTGGGGATACTATGACTGGCTGCACTATTAGGGTTTGCTCCCCTTTTACTGCAGCAGTCGGATCTGTACACATGCTGCGGCTGCAATGCTTTTCTTCACAGCCATGGTAGGAATTATACCCCCTATAGCTTTCAGCAGACATAGCACCCGCCGATCATGACTCATTCAAGTGTATAGGGGTGCTTGTTCAGTGAAAAGGTGACACATCGCCTCCTCATCGCCTATCAAATGCTCTCTGAACAGCGATCACTCTTCAGAAGACACTGCACATGTGAACAAGGCCTTATGGTGATACTGGGACTGGTGTGGTGATGACTGAGGACACTGTAACTGGTGACATTGTATTGCTGTGGCAGTGATCATGTACAATGACTGGCTGCTCTGTTTACACTGTATGTCAGTTAAACCAGCCATTATCTCTGATCAAAATACATAGTTGTATTTTTTAAATGTGCAATACCTTTAAATTATTAAGGACTGATTAAATTATTATATACTTAAAGGATCTTTGGTAACACCAGCATGACACCTCTGATGAAGTCTATTTGATGAAATATTGCTGGTGGCAAATTCTCTTCATGGCTTACTTTATAGTTTGTTGTTACAACAGTCTAGTGAGCAGAGACGTATCTAGTGAAAATGGCGCCTATGGCAAGCACTGAAACTGCGTTCCTGTAAAAACATTTGAAACCCATCTTTTAGATAACCTTAACAAAAAAAAAACAGCTAACAAAACTACAAGTCAGCTACTACATAGGCAGCACTGATGGGTACTGATAGGCAGCACTGATGAGCTGCACTGATAGGCAGAACTTGTGGGCACTGATAAGGCAGCACTGATGAGGCAGCGCTAACACTGATAGGCGCCACTGATGAGCTGCACTGATGGGCACTAATAGGTGACACTGATGAGCTGCACTGATAGGTGGCACTGACGGGTGGAACTGATGAGCTGCACTGATAGAGGTGGCACTGTCTGATAGGTGACACTGGTACCGATAAGCTGCATTGATATATCCACCTGCAACCAAAAGTGATGAAATAATCCCTATTTCTGCCCATTATCAGCCCTGAGTTTGCGGACGCCAATGCTCACAGTGTCAGTTTCATTTAATTGGGGGGCACAGGATAAAATTGGGGGGTCATGGCCCCCTCTTGAGCACCCCTTCATATGGCGCCCATGGCACTTGCCATATGTGCCATACCCTGGATACGCCACTGCTAGTGAGTGTGCTCCCTGTGAGAGATATAAAGATAACAGCTCTCAGTTTACCTTGTTTATCTTCCAAGTGCTTCTAAGTGGGCGAACCTGCTGGCAGTAGACAGGCACTTCTACTCAGACTGTGGCTGCATTCTAAAGAAAATGAACACCTATTTTATGCCAGCTTGAATGTATTTAGCTGATCTAAACTGAAAGTTCAATTGGGCTTTAAAGTAACTTGTGCTGAGATGTGTTCAGGCTGTCATTGCTGATATCCCTGTTAAATGCTAGTTGACTGTCATACAGATTTTCTGCCTTCAATACTTTTAACTTTCTTCTGGAACAAGCATGTAGCAAGCGAAGCAAGAGAAAAGAAAACTCAGAAAGTACTAAAGAAATTAAAGTAGAAGTGTTGGAATAGAAAACAACAAACATGCCTACTCACCTGCATGCTGCAGCATCGGTGTGATGTGGCAGCTGTCCCCCACAGGCTCTAAGCTTGGGAACTGAGCGATCACATGACCTCTGATCACTTAGTTCTTGGTCCACTCTGCTCTGATTTTCCTCAGCAGGCTGTGGGGGTGGCGGGAGCAACTGTCAGGATCCTTCAAGGGCCTGGAGGGGCTCTGTGATCAGCAGACTTTCGCTCACTGTCGACAGATTCTGGGTCACAGAAGGGCACAAGTAAGTGCACTCTTGTGACTCAGAAGAAAGTATGCCAAAAAAAAAGAGTTTGCCATACTTCTCTTTTAAATAGGCATGGCAAACAATCAACTATCAGTTATTGCCTCCCATTATAACAAATATGTTCTACAGCACTTAATTAAAGGTGCATCTGACTTACAGTTGTCTCATGGCCCCCCTGCAAAAGTCCAATAAATACCTGTTAAGCCTGCCAGTAAAGTCCACCCATTGCAGCTTATTGTGATAGAATGGCAACAGTGCTACACTGCCCCTAAACTAATGCCGCGTACACACGATCGGAAATTCCACCAGCAAAAGTCCAATGAGAGCTTTTGGTCGGAAAAAATGCGACCGTGTGCATGCTCCATCAGACTTTTGCTGGCAGAATTCCAGCCAGCAAAAGATTGAGAGTAGGTTCTCAATTTTTCGGTCGAAAAAGTTTCCATAGGAAATTCCGATCGTCTGTACCAATTCCGACACGCAGAATTTCTACGCATGCTCGGAAACAATTTGACGCATGCTCGTAAGCATTGAACTTCATTTTCTCAGCTCGTCGCAGTGTTGTACGTCACCGCGTTCTTGACGGTTGAATGTTCAGTGAACTTTTGTGTGACTGTGTGTATGCAAGGCAAACTTGAGCGGAATTCCCTCGGAAAAAACATCCAAGATTTTTCGGACGGAAAATCCGCTTGTGTGTAAGCGGCATTAGAGCAGAGTTGCCATTTTTATATAGGATGTGCTTGTTTGCACTACCAAGGGATCAAAAAGGGGATCTGGCTTTTAGCATTGTCACTGCTGATTCACAAGGCTATAGCTTATCAGTGAGCACCTGGCTGTATCTAATGCTGTCCAGTGCTTTAAAGATTGACAGCACTCCCTCTGTTGTTGAAACCCTTCCTGGGTAGTAAATAACACACAAGTAAAAGAGGATTTGGCTCAGTCAGGAATAGGGATGAGCCGAACACCCCCCGATTCGGCTCGCACCAGAACCTGCGAACGGACCGAAAGTTTGCACGAACTTTAGAACCCTATTAGTTACAATGGACGCGAACGTTTGCAATCTAAAGTGCTAATTATAACGGCCAATATGCATGTTATTGTCCTAAAAAGGGTTTGGGGACCCGGGTTCTGCCCCAAGGGACATGTATCAATGCAAAAAGAAGTTTTAAAAACTGAAGTTTTTTTTCTGGAGCAGTCATTTTAATGATGCATGAAGTGAAAAAAAAAGTAAAATATTCCTTTAAATATCGTACCTGGGGGGTGTCTAAAGTATGCCTGTGAAGTGGCATGTGTTTCCCGTGTTTAGAACTGTCCCTGCACAAAATTACATTTGTAAAGGAAAAAAAAGAAGCCATTTAAAACTGCTTGCGGCTTTAATGTCATGTCTTGTCCTGGCAATATGGATGAAAATCTTTGAGAAAAATGGCATGGCTACCCCATCACCCACCCCAGCCCATTACCAGCCCCTTTGGGTCTTGTATGGATATTAAGAGGAACCCTGCACCCAAATTAAAACCCTATACCTAAAACCCTATATACTCTGAACAGCAGTATACAGGCGGTACACTGTAGGTATATACTGTATGTATGTATGTATGTATGGACTGTTGGTGTATACTATGCTGTGCTGGAGGCACACAACACACACTAACTCCTGCAGATGGCTGTATTAGAGAACACCAGCAAATAAGGGTAGATACAGGTGTATACTGGGCTGTGCTGGAGGCACAGAACACACACTAACTCCTGCAGATGGCTGTATCAGAGAACACCAGCTAATATGGGTAGATACAGGTGTATACTGGGCTGTGCTGGAGGCACAGAAGACACACTAACTCCTGCAGATGGCTGTATCAGAGAACACCAGCTAATATGGGTAGATACAGGTGTATACTGGGCTGTGCTGGAGGCACAGAACACACACTAACTCCTGCAGAAACCTGAGTATATCTCACACTGTCCCTGCCTATCTAGCTCTCTGCCTGACCGCTGTAACACACTACACAAGGCCACTGCGCTGGCAGCCTTATATAGTGTGGGGTGTGTACTAAACCCCCTGAGCTATAATTGGCCACAGGCATCCTGCCTGTGGCCAATTATGGCTCTCCTCGCTGCCGGCGCTGTGATTGGCCAAGCATGCGAGGTCACAGTGCATGCTTGGCCAATCATCAGCCAGCAATGCACTGCGACTAGCGCAGTGCATTGTGGGCCGTTTGTATCACACGAATTTGATGCGAACGGCCCACAGAGTTCTGGTTTCATCGACCGGACGAACGGCCGATGTTCGATTCAAACATGGGTTCGAATCGAACACCGGGCTCATCCCTAGTCAGGAAAGGTAAAAAAAAGTTTTATGTTTTGAGGCTTGTAAATCACAGTAATTTGTTTTGATACTTGTTTAGACTGTCATACAGGGGCCTTTAGTTGTATTACTGTTTTGCAGCCAGCCCTAGAGCTAAAGTGACTGTGCATAGCCCTGAACAGATCAAATTGAGAGACAAATGTCAGCAGTCAGCTGTAGGCATGGGGAAAGTGTTTCTGTAGTTTGCCTTATTCTATCATTATTTACTAGGCTTGTTTTAACATTGTAACTTTTTGACAACTGATAAGGTAAGGTAAGGTAAGAGCAGCACAATATTGCACATTGTAGCTACATTCAGAAAAAGTACAGTATGTGGATTTAGCTATCTAACAAAATGGCTTGTATTTTAGAGAGAGACATGTTGCCCACAGCAGCCAATCTTGTAAGTCTCATTTTGTAATATATTGCATATGACATCAAAATAATCATTAATCCTAATAAATCAAAATCACTGGAACATGATTTAAAAATGTCCTGGAATGTGTCCTTCAAGTAATAAGGAACGGGCTCCATGACAGCTGTACCACATTTCCACCTCTGTGGCTCACTGGCTGTTAGACCACTTTCACACTGGAGGTGTTAAAAATAGCGCCTGTAAAGCACCTGAAAAATGCCTCATCTGCAATCCCACTGTGAAAGCCCGAGTGCTTTCACACTGGAGTGGTGAAAGGGCTCTCAAACATAGTCCACATCATGTAGCGAAAGGGAGCACTTTTTTGCACTTTTTTCATCAATGTTTTATCAATGCTCAATCAATATAAAACACAAGAAATCCATTCAAAGGCCATTTCACATAAGTACCCTCACCTTGTTGCTAATTATGGTTGAGAAACAGCCTTGGTAAAGCATGAAACCACAGGTGAAATGGGTCCTTTATCTGTTATCCTTGTAAATGATACGTTGTAAGAAAAGCTGATCAAACATGCCACTTTCATTCAGGCCTAGTTCACACCTATGCAGGTTGCAGTTTGCATAATCCAGGTGCGTTTTGCATTTTTCAATACACGTTTTTGATAAATTGATGTCTATGGACTCAAAAACCAGAAAACAGTCCCTGGCCCGTTGCATAAAATGTATAGATGTGAACGTGACCCATATGAAACCCATATGAAACCATGTTAAATGGACTATAGAGTGTTTCTGCAAAGCTGAAAACACACTAAAAAATGCATAGGTGTGAACCAGGCCTAAAGGATCGGTGCCCAAGATCAAGAATTCTTGACAGAAGTAGTATGACTTAAAGAAAAAAAAAAATACATAACATAAAAGGAGAGTGGTATAACTTTCCTTTTAGTTTTTGCAAAAATTGTCATTAAAAATTTGCAATTCACTTACTTTTTTGTTAAAAGATAAAATAGGGAGAAAATAGGAACAGCCTTCATTGCTGATTTTAGCAGTCATTTCCATAGCTGATTTCCTATTAAAATGGGTGCCCAAGATTTAATATGAAACATTTGATGGTTTGCCAGGGAATTTAGTTCCAGAAAAATAGCAATGACTCACGAATCACACGAAAAGCAAAGTCTGAGTGTGTTTTCCATGTTAGCTTCAACTTTTTTCTCTTTTAACAGGAATAGCTGCATAGAGAAGCTAATGGATGAAGATGAGAAGGATAGGGCAAAGAGGTAAGGTAGACATCTTTATAGTGTCAAAGCAAACCTGTCATTAGCAAGTGTAATACAAAATAGGCATTCATTCAAAGGCTTTGTTAACGTGCCAGTACAGTTGATATTTTTCATTCTGACCATGCAGAGCTTCCCAGGAACTCCTCAAATGTCCTAGGAAAATACCAATTTACTAAAAGTCAGAACATAGGCAGATACTTCCTACCCATAATGCAGTGTTGAGTTTTCAGTTATCTATTATATGTACCAGTCTTTGTATTGTTGGATAGGGGGTTCCTATGATCTAACTTTCTGTTATATGTGATCATTTATGGTCATTATCTCTGAGTATTTATTAAAGGGGTTTGAAAGAAGCGTCAATGTCCATAACAACCAGTTACAATCTGGTTTTATTTGTCTGCTGCACTTTTGAAAATATAACTAAGAACTTTCATATGAATTTATTACAGTTGGCAACACAGATAGTTATTTTCTCAAATTGGGCCAGTTATGTTAAATTGCGATTACCTTTTCTTTTTACAAACTTTAGGGCTTCACGTAACAGATCAGAAAAAAAGAGACGGGACCAGTTCAATGTTCTTATCAAAGAACTTAGCACCATGCTGCCTGGAAACACCCACAAGATGGACAAAACCACCGTGCTGGAAAAAGTTATTGGCTTCCTACAAAAGCACAATGGTAAATGACTGTTGATGGTAATATATACACTATATTACCAAAAATATTGGGACGCCTGCCTTTAGACGCACACAAACTTTAATGACATCCCAGTCTTAGTGGGTTCAATATTGAGTTGGCCCACCCTTTGCAGCTATAACAGCTTCAACTCTTCCAGGAAAGCTGTCCACGAGGTTTAGGAGTGTGTCTATGGGAATGTTTGACCATTCTTCCAGAAGCGCATTTGTGAGGTCAGGCACTGATGTTGGAGAGAAGGCCTGGCTCACAGTCTCTGCGCTAATTCATCCCAAAGGTGTTTTATAGGGTTAAGGTCAGGACTATGTGCTGGCCAGTCAAGTTCCTCCACCCCAAACTCGCTCATCCATTTCTTTTTGTACATACCCATAGACACAGTCCTAAAACTTGTGGACAGCCTTCCCAGAAGAGTTGAAGCTGTTATATCTGCAAGGGGTGGGCCAACTTAATATTAAAACCTACGGACTAAGACAGGGATGCCATTAAAGTGCATGTGTGTGTAAAGGCAGACGTCCCAATTCTTTTGGGAATATAGTATATATATATATATATATATATATATATATATATATATTTTTTTTTTTTTTTTTTTTTTTTACCTCACATACATCTCACCATGTTTTAGGAAGAAGAATTCTTTAAAGTGGAAGTAAACCCCCCTATCTTTTCAGCCAAGGAAGCTGCCATCTTTGCCTCTGTTTAATCTTCAACTGCCACAGTGCTGTTATGACACCAGCCATTGGATGGTTTGACTGTTTGGTTGAGAGCATAGCCAATGTGCAGTTAGCATTCACGGCAAGCCTTTTTTTTTTAGACTGTTAACTCGATGGGTTTACTTCCGCTTTAAGAAAAATCTTGTTAAAGTTTGATCTTCATAATTATTCCACGTTAGCAACTCAGATGCAACTAGAATTTGCAGAAGGAGAAGGTTTTCCAAATCCAGCTTAGATAAATTAATTGCTTTGGTCAAGTAAAAATAAAAAAATCTGCAATACTAACCCTATCTCCAGCACTGTTTTTCACAAACTCGCTGCTCTATGATCCAGTGACAGGCCACTGGATAAGTGACATTGGCATTATTTAACCTTTTACTGAGTATGGGGCATCAAGGAAACCCCCCAGGGTGCGTTAACAGGTGAATGCTGCAGTGAACTGCGGGATCACTGCATAAGTGATATGTAAGTGAGGAGGACCCGTGACTTCACATGGCTGTCCTCAGGAACTAAGGTATGTACACACATTTAACATTGGGGCTCCATAAGGCAGGGAAACAAAAAAGGGTGAGGGAGGCTCCTAGGCTATACCTAGCAAGTGAAATCATTTTACAGGTTTGTGGGTGGGTAGTAGGCCAGATAGACTGCACAGCTCCTTTTCCTTCTCTTTGCTTTCTAATGCCGCGTACACACCACTGGACTTTCCAGCAGACTAGGTCCGACGGTCTTCCCGACGGACTTTCGGCAGAGTTCCGACGGACTTTCCGAATGAACGTACTTGCCCACACACGAACGGACTAAGTCCGTTCGAAAGTCTGTTCGTTTTGAACGTGATGACGTAAACGGAACTAAAAAAGGAAGTTCAATAGCCGGTAGCCAATAGCTTCCCTTGCGTCGTATTTGGTCCGTCGGACCAGCATACAAACGAACGGTTTTCCCGATAGGAATTGAGTCTGTTGGACAGATTTGAAACATGTTGTATTTCTAGGTACGTCAGATTTTTTTACCGAAAAAGGATTGGATTAGCCCACACACGATCAGATTGTCCGACTGACTAATTCCGTCAGACCTAGTCTGCCGTAAAGTCCGGTCGTGTGTAGGCGGCATAACACCTTTGGCTCCTTAATACCTCTTGATGTATTATAATTCCTATATATTGCGTTATATTGCAGAGACAAAAAGTAAAAGGTAACATTATCTTTTTGTGCTAGTACAGGTGGGCAGTAAAGACTAAAGTTGACTTTAGACTTAAGAGTGTGGTCAGGCATGCAGGCACCCTTAACCACTTGTTTACTGGGCACTAAAATACCCTTTCTGCCCAGACCAATTTTCAGCTTTCGGTGATCTCACATTTTTGAATGACAATTACTCAGTCATGCAACACTGTATCCAAATACATTTTTTGTCCCTTTTTTCCCCACAAATAGAGCTTTCTTTTGGTGGTATTTGATCACCTCTGGGTTTTTTATTTTTTGCGCTATAAAAATGGAAAAAGACCGAAAATTTTGGAAAAAAAAGCATTTTTCTGTGATAAAATGTAGCAAATTATAAATTTTTCTTCATAAATTTTGGCCACAATTTATACTGCTACATATCTTTGGTAAAAATAACCCAAATTAGTGGATATTATTTGGTCTTTGTGAAAGTTAGAGAGTCTACAAACTGTGGTGCAAATCATACAAAATTGATCACATCTGATGTACTGGTGGCCTATCTCATTTCTTGTGACCCGAACAAGCCAGGAAAGTACAAATACCCCCCAAATGACCCCTTTTTTGAAAGTAGACATTCCAAGGTATTTAGTAAGAGGCATGGTGAGGTTTTTGATGTTGTCATTTTTTTCCCACAATTCTTTGCAAAATGACTTTTTTTTATTTTTATTTTTTCCCCACAAAATTGTCATTGTAATAGGTTATTTCTCTCACATGGCATGTGTATACCACAAATGACACCCCAAAATAAATTCTGCTACTCCTCCTGAGTATTACGATACCACATGTGTGGGACTTTTTTACAGCCTGGCCACTTAGAGAGGCCCAACATGCAGGGAGCGCCATCACGTGTTCTAGGAGCATAAATTACACATCTAACTTGTTGACCACCTATTACACTTTTAAAGGCCCTGGAGCACCAGGAAAATGACACGTGACACTGATGTGGCACTGATGACAGATGGCACTGATACGTGGCACTGATGACACGTCACACTGATGTGGCACTGATGACAGATGGCACTAATACGGGGCACTGATGACACGTGACACTGATGACAGATGGCACTAATATGTGGCACTGATGACAGATGGCACTTATACGTGGCACTGATATCATGTGGCACTAATACGTGGCACTGATTAGAGATGGCACTAATACGTGGCACTGATGACACGTGACACTGATGACAGATGGCACTGATACGTGGCATTGATGACACGTGACACTGATGACAGATGGCACTGATACGTGGCATTGATGACACGTGACACTGATAACAGATGGCACGTGACACTGACAGGTGGCACTGATGACAGATGGCACTGATACGTGGCACTGATGACAGATGGCACTAATATGTGGCACTGATGACACGTGACACTGATATGGCACTGATGACAGATTGCACTATGTGGCACTGATGACACACGGCACTGACGTGGCACTGATGACAGATGGCACTTATACATGGCACTGGGGACAGGTGGCACTGGGGACAGGTGGCCCTGGGGACAGATGGCGCTGGGGACAGGTGGCGCTGGGGACAGGTGGCACTGACAGATGGCACTGGGGACAGGTGGCACTGACAGATGGCAATGGGGACAGATGGCAGTGGGGACAGATGGCAGCGGGGATAGGTGGCAGTGGGGACAGATGGCAGCAGGGACAGATGGCACATTTAGTTTTGTTTTTTTAACTTATGGCCACTGCAGCCGTTCATCTCTCCCTCCTCACACACTGTCTGTGTGAGGAGGGAGAGCGGCGCTGAGAGATGATCTCATATGTTTACATATGAGATCATCTCTCATTGGACACGCCGATTGCGCTGTAAACGGCCGCTGTGATTGGCCGTTTACAGTGATCTGTGACTGGCTGTGTCCGAGGGACACGGCCAGCACAGAACTTCCCCGATGCGCGCTCTCAGGAGCGCGCATTGCAGAAGTAAACAGGAGAACATCCAGGGACGTCCTCCCGGCAGGGAGCGTCCGCGCTGAAGCCGTCTTTCGGCTATAGCGCGGGCGCGAAGAGGATAAAAATCAGGATCAGGCAAATGCAGCCATAAACATCAACATTTTGTTTTGCCTGTGAATGAAGAGAGAATGGAGAGAAGAAGAGTGGTACCAGCAGAAGCTACCTCTTACCTCACAAGGGACAAAAGTGGTTTGGACAGGGAAATAGGCCAAATCATATAGCTGTGCAGGCAGACAATTTTAGGTGCAGATACAGTAACTCAAAGAAATCAGTTTCAGTTTAATGTAGTTGGTGATAATTTCTCATTGGTTTCTGATTGGTTACTGAATTTCCTGTTTAAGCAGGAAAAGTATATCTAAAGGTGGAAAGTTTTTCTGACAAAAAAATAATTGTCAGTCGGTGTTCCAAGCAGTACTTCTTTTGTAACCAAAAATCAAAAAACATTTGGTAAGCAGATCACATGACCAAATGCCTAAGATTTTGGTTATAGCAGCAACATTGGATAGAGCCTGAAACAGCATTTTTTAAACTCTCGGCAAGACTGTTACCATTTAAGAATTGCTTTATGGCTTATGCATTATGTGGATTTATCTAATTCCTTTTTGATATTAAAATTATCAGTGTTCATTAGGGTACCTCTCGGATAGGGATGGGCCCGGTGCTCGATGCGAACCCTTGTTCGCATTGAGCACCGGGTGTTCGCTCGCTCGCGAGCCCAGAACTATTTTGGCCGCTCGCATCACATTCGTGTGATGCGAGCGGCCCCGCAATGCATTGCGGCCGGCGCGGCCGGCGCAGTGCATTGCTGGCTGATGATTGGCCAAGCATGCACTGTGACCCCGCATGCTTGGCCAATCACAGCGCCAGAAACTCGGAGAGCCATAATTGGCTACAGGCAGGACGCCTGTAGCCAATTACAGCTCAGGGGCTTTAGTACACGCCCCCTCATTTAAAAGGCCGCCACGCCGTCGGCGCCGGTCACATGAGTTCCGGCTTTAGGAGAGAGCAGGCTGATTCTGTGTCACTCTTTGCTAGATTCATTTAGAAAGATTTGCTCTACTTTGCTAAACCATTGCTACCTGTCATTGATCGTCCATTGCTGCTGCTGGTTAGTGTGTTTTTAGCTGCTGCTGGGGGTTAGTCTGGTGCATGTCTTACTGTTAGTACAGTATTTCAGTAGTACCAACCGCAGTGCTGTTAGTACAGCACTGCACCCCAAAAGCACCCATAGGACTTGTAGTGTGTTAGTGGCAGGCACTGGCAGCAAACAGAGCTCCTATATTTTCTTCCCAGAAGCACCCATAGGACTTGTAGTGTGTTAGTGGCAGGCACTGGCAGCAAACAGAGCTCCTATATTTTCTTCCCAGAAGCACCCATAGGACTTGTAGTGTGTTAGTGGCAGGCACTGGCAGCAAACAGAGCTCCTATATTTTCTTCCCAGAAGCACCCATAGGACTTGTAGTGTGTTAGTGGCAGGCACTGGCAGCAAACAGAGCTCCTATATTTTCTTCCCAGAAGAACCCATAGGACTTGTAGTGTGTTAGTGGCAGGCACTGGCAGCAAACAGAGCTCCTATATTTTCTTCCCAGAAGCACCCATAGGACTTGTAGTGTGTTAGTGGCAGGCACTGGCAGCAAACAGAGCTCCTATATTTTCTTCCCAGAAGCACCTATAGGACTTGTAGTGTGTTAGTCCCATCACACAGAGCTCCTATATTTTGTTCCCAGAAGCACCTATAGGACTTGTAGTGTGTTAGTCCAATCACACAGAGCTATATTTTCTTCCCAGAAGCACGTATAGGACTTGTAGTGTGTTAGTCCCATCACACAGAGCTATATTTTCTTCCCAGAAGCACCTATAGGACTTGTAGTGTGTTAGTCCTATCACACAGAACTATATTTTCTTCCCAGAAGCACCTATAGGACTTGTAGTGTGTTAGTCCCATCACACAGAGCTCCTATATTTTGTTCCCAGAAGCACCTATAGGACTTGTAGTGTGTTAGTCCCATCACACAGAGCTATATTTTCTTCCCAGAAGCACCTATAGGACTTGTAGTGTGTTAGTCCCATCACACAGAGCTCCTATATTTTGTTCCCAGAAGCACCTATAGGACTTGTAGTGTGTTAGTCCCATCACACAGAGCTATATTTTCTTCCCAGAAGCACCTATAGGACTTGTAGTGTGTTAGTCCCATCACACAGAGCTCCTATATTTTGTTCCCAGAAGCACCTATAGGACTTGTAGTGTGTTAGTCCCATCACACAGAGCTATATTTTCTTCCCAGAAGCACGTATAGGACTTGTAGTGTGTTAGTCCCATCACACAGAGCTATATTTTCTTCCCAGAAGCACCTATAGGACTTGTAGTGTGTTAGTCCTATCACACAGAGCTATATTTTCTTCCCAGAAGCACCTATAGGACTTGTAGTGTGTTAGTCCCATCACACAGAGCTCCTATATTTTGTTCCCAGAAGCACCTATAGGACTTGTAGTGTGTTAGTCCTATCACACAGAGCTATATTTTCTTCCCAGAAGCACCTATAGGACTTGAGCCCCATACACACGGTCGGACTTTTTCATGGATTCTGTCCGATCGGACAATGTTGTTGAAAAATCAGACCGTGTGTATGCACCATCGGACAGTGTACGTCGGATTGTCCGGCGGACAAAGTCTTATCTCCTGCTGGAAAGATTTGCCGACAACACGGTCCGATCACACCAAATCCGATCGTGTGTACGGTTGTCCGACCGGACAAAGTGCTACGCATGCTCACATCACATTACAAGACCAAAGCTATTGGCTACTAGCCTCTACGTAGTCCCGTCGTAGGCAACAAACGTCACCACGTTCAGAATGATCGGATTTTCCGACAACTTTGTCCAACCGTGTGTACGCAAAACCAACATCAGACAAAGTATGACGGACAGGATCCGACCGACCTGGTCCGCGGATTGTCCGACCGTGTGTATGGGGCTTTGTAGTGTGTTAGTCCCATCACACAGAGCTCCTATATTTTGTTCCCAGAAGCACCTATAGGACTTGTAGTGTGTTAGTCCTATCACACAGAGCTATATTTTCTTCCCAGAAGCACCTATAGGACTTGTAGTGTGTTAGTCCCATCACACAGAGCTCCTATATTTTGTTCCCAGAAGCACCTATAAGACTTGTAGTGTGTTAGTCCCATCACACAGAGCTATATTTTCTTCCCAGAAGCACCTATAGGACTTGTAGTGTGTTAGTCCCATCACACAGAGCTCCTATATTTTGTTCCCAGAAGCACCTATAGGACTTGTAGTGTGTTAGTCCCATCACACAGAGCTATATTTTCTTCCCAGAAGCACCTATAGAACTTGTAGTGTGTTAGTCCCATCACACAGAGCTCCTATATTTTGTTCCCAGAAGCACCTATAGGACTTGTAGTGTGTTAGTCCCATCACACAGAGCTATATTTTCTTCCCAGAAGCACCTATAGGACTTGTAGTGTGTTAGTCCTATCACACAGAGCTATATTTTCTTCCCAGAAGCACCTATAGGACTTGTAGTGTGTTAGTCCCATCACACAGAGCTCCTATATTTTGTTCCCAGAAGCACCTATAGGACTTGTAGTGTGTTAGTCCCATCACACAGAGCTCCTATATTTTGTTCCCAGAAGCACCTATAGGACTTGTAGCGTGTTAGTCCCATCACACAGAGCTCCTATATTTTGTTCCCAGAAGCACCTATAGGACTTGTAGTGTGTTAGTCCCATCACACAGAGCTATATTTTCTTCCCAGAAGCACGTATAGGACTTGTAGTGTGTTAGTCCCATCACACAGAGCTTCTATATTTTGTTCCCAGAAGCACCCATAGGACTTGTAGTGTGTAAGTCCCATCACACAGAGCTATATTTTCTTCCCAGAAGCACCTATAGGACTTGTAGTGTGTTAGTCCTATCACACAGAGCTATATTTTCTTCCCAGAAGCACCTATAGGACTTGTAGTGTGTTAGTCCCATCACACAGAGCTCCTATATTTTGTTCCCAGAAGCACCTATAGGACTTGTAGTGTGTTAGTCCCATCACACAGAGCTCCTATATTTTGTTCCCAGAAGCACCTATAGGACTTGTAGTGTGTTAGTCCCATCACACAGAGCTCCTATATTTTGTTCCCAGAAGCACCTATAGGACTTGTAGTGTGTTAGTCCCATCACACAGAGCTATATTTTCTTCCCAGAAGCACGTATAGGACTTGTAGTGTGTTAGTCCCATCACACAGAGCTCCTATATTTTGTTCCCAGAAGCACCTATAGGACTTGTAGTGTGTTAGTCCCATCACACAGAGCTATATTTTCTTCCCAGAAGCACCTATAGGACTTGTAGTGTGTTAGTCCCATCACACAGAGCTCCTATATTTTGTTCCCAGAAGCACCTATAGGACTTGTAGTGTGTTAGTCCTATCACACAGAGCTATATTTTCTTCCCAGAAGCACCTATAGGACTTGTAGTGTGTTAGTCCCATCACACAGAGCTCCTATATTTTGTTCCCAGAAGCACCTATAGGACTTGTAGTGTGTTAGTCCCATCACACAGAGCTCCTATATTTTGTTCCCAGAAGCACCTATAGGACTTGTAGTGTGTTAGTCCCATCACACAGAGCTCCTATATTTTGTTCCCAGAAGCACCTATAGGACTTGTAGTGTGTTAGTCCCATCACACAGAGCTATATTTTTCTTCCCAGAAGCACCTATAGGACTTGTAGTGTGTTAGTCCCATCACACAGAGCTCCTATATTTTGTTCCCAGAAGCACCTATAGGACTTGTAGTGTGTTAGTCCCATCACACAGAGCTATATTTTCTTCCCAGAAGCACGTATAGGACTTGTAGTGTGTTAGTCCCATCACACAGAGCTATATTTTCTTCCCAGAAGCACCTATAGGACTTGTAGTGTGTTAGTCCTATCACACAGAGCTATATTTTCTTCCCAGAAGCACCTATAGGACTTGTAGTGTGTTAGTCCCATCACACAGAGCTCCTATATTTTGTTCCCAGAAGCACCTATAGGACTTGTAGTGTGTTAGTCCTATCACACAGAGCTATATTTTCTTCCCAGAAGCACCTATAGGACTTGAGCCCCATACACACGGTCGGACTTTTTCATGGATTCTGTCCGATCGGACAATGTTGTTGAAAAATCAGACCGTGTGTATGCACCATCGGACAGTGTACGTCGGATTGTCCGACGGACAAAGTCTTATCTCCTGCTGGAAAGATTTGCCGACAATACGGTCCGATCACACCAAATCCGATCGTGTGTACGGTTGTCCGACCGGACAAAGTGCTACGCATGCTCACATCACATTACAAGACCAAAGCTATTGGCTACTAGCCTCTACGTAGTCCCGTC
Source organism: Lithobates sylvaticus (assembly GCA_028564925.1). Lineage (NCBI taxonomy): Eukaryota > Metazoa > Chordata > Amphibia > Anura > Ranidae > Lithobates > Lithobates sylvaticus. The sequence goes on along the minus strand of CM053027.1, from coordinate 383,517,370 downwards.
GTAGGCAACAAACGTCACCACGTTCAGAATGATCGGATTTTCCGACAACTTTGTCCGACCGTGTGTACGCAAAACCAACATCAGACAAAGTATGACGGACAGGATCCGACCGACCTGGTCCGCGGATTGTCCGACCGTGTGTATGGGGCTTTGTAGTGTGTTAGTCCCATCACACAGAGCTCCTATATTTTGTTCCCAGAAGCACCTATAGGACTTGTAGTGTGTTAGTCCTATCACACAGAGCTATATTTTCTTCCCAGAAGCACCTATAGGACTTGTAGTGTGTTAGTCCCATCACACAGAGCTCCTATATTTTGTTCCCAGAAGCACCTATAAGACTTGTAGTGTGTTAGTCCCATCACACAGAGCTATATTTTCTTCCCAGAAGCACCTATAGGACTTGTAGTGTGTTAGTCCCATCACACAGAGCTCCTATATTTTGTTCCCAGAAGCACCTATAGGACTTGTAGTGTGTTAGTCCCATCACACAGAGCTATATTTTCTTCCCAGAAGCACCTATAGAACTTGTAGTGTGTTAGTCCCATCACACAGAGCTCCTATATTTTGTTCCCAGAAGCACCTATAGGACTTGTAGTGTGTTAGTCCCATCACACAGAGCTATATTTTCTTCCCAGAAGCACCTATAGGACTTGTAGTGTGTTAGTCCTATCACACAGAGCTATATTTTCTTCCCAGAAGCACCTATAGGACTTGTAGTGTGTTAGTCCCATCACACAGAGCTCCTATATTTTGTTCCCAGAAGCACCTATAGGACTTGTAGTGTGTTAGTCCCATCACACAGAGCTCCTATATTTTGTTCCCAGAAGCACCTATAGGACTTGTAGCGTGTTAGTCCCATCACACAGAGCTCCTATATTTTGTTCCCAGAAGCACCTATAGGACTTGTAGTGTGTTAGTCCCATCACACAGAGCTATATTTTCTTCCCAGAAGCACGTATAGGACTTGTAGTGTGTTAGTCCCATCACACAGAGCTTCTATATTTTGTTCCCAGAAGCACCTATAGGACTTGTAGTGTGTTAGTCCCATCACACAGAGCTATATTTTCTTCCCAGAAGCACCTATAGGACTTGTAGTGTGTTAGTCCTATCACACAGAGCTATATTTTCTTCCCAGAAGCACCTATAGGACTTGTAGTGTGTTAGTCCCATCACACAGAGCTCCTATATTTTGTTCCCAGAAGCACCTATAGGACTTGTAGTGTGTTAGTCCCATCACACAGAGCTCCTATATTTTGTTCCCAGAAGCACCTATAGGACTTGTAGTGTGTTAGTCCCATCACACAGAGCTCCTATATTTTGTTCCCAGAAGCACCTATAGGACTTGTAGTGTGTTAGTCCCATCACACAGAGCTATATTTTCTTCCCAGAAGCACGTATAGGACTTGTAGTGTGTTAGTCCCATCACACAGAGCTCCTATATTTTGTTCCCAGAAGCACCTATAGGACTTGTAGTGTGTTAGTCCCATCACACAGAGCTATATTTTCTTCCCAGAAGCACCTATAGGACTTGTAGTGTGTTAGTCCCATCACACAGAGCTCCTATATTTTGTTCCCAGAAGCACCTATAGGACTTGTAGTGTGTTAGTCCTATCACACAGAGCTATATTTTCTTCCCAGAAGCACCTATAGGACTTGTAGTGTGTTAGTCCCATCACACAGAGCTCCTATATTTTGTTCCCAGAAGCACCTATAGGACTTGTAGTGTGTTAGTCCCATCACACAGAGCTCCTATATTTTGTTCCCAGAAGCACCTATAGGACTTGTAGCGTGTTAGTCCCATCACACAGAGCTCCTATATTTTGTTCCCAGAAGCACCTATAGGACTTGTAGTGTGTTAGTCCCATCACACAGAGCTATATTTTCTTCCCAGAAGCACGTATAGGACTTGTAGTGTGTTAGTCCCATCACACAGAGCTCCTATATTTTGTTCCCAGAAGCACCTATAGGACTTGTAGTGTGTTAGTCCCATCACACAGAGCTATATTTTCTTCCCAGAAGCACCTATAGGACTTGTAGTGTGTTAGTCCTATCACACAGAGCTATATTTTCTTCCCAGAAGCACCTATAGGACTTGTAGTGTGTTAGTCCCATCACACAGAGCTCCTATATTTTGTTCCCAGAAGCACCTATAGGACTTGTAGTGTGTTAGTCCCATCACACAGAGCTATATTTTCTTCCCAGAAGCACCTATAGGACTTGTAGTGTGTTAGTCCCATCACACAGAGCTATATTTTCTTCCCAGAAGCACCTATAGGACTTGTAGTGTGTTAGTCCTATCACACAGAGCTATATTTTCTTCCCAGAAGCACCTATAGGACTTGTAGTGTGTTAGTCCCATCACACAGAGCTCCTATATTTTGTTCCCAGAAGCACCTATAGGACTTGTAGTGTGTTAGTCCCATCACACAGAGCTCCTATATTTTGTTCCCAGAAGCACCTATAGGACTTGTAGTGTGTTAGTCCTATCACACAGAGCTATATTTTCTTCCCAGAAGCACCTATAGGACTTGTAGTGTGTTAGTCCCATCACACAGAGCTCCTATATTTTGTTCCCAGAAGCACCTATAGGACTTGTAGTGTGTTAGTCCCATCACACAGAGCTCCTATATTTTGTTCCCAGAAGCACCTATAGGACTTGTAGTGTGTTAGTCCCATCAGACAGAGCTCCTATATTTTCTTCTCAGCAGCACCCACAGGACTTCTAGTGTGTTAGTGGCATCACACAGAGCTCCTATATTTTCTTTGCAGAAGCACCCATAGGACTTCTAGTGTGTTAGTGGCATCACACAGAGCTCCTATATTTTCTTTGCAGAAGCACCCATAGGACTTCTAGTGTGTTAGTGGCATCACACAGAGCTCCTATATTTTCTTCTAAGCAGCACCCACAGGACTTCTAGTGTGTTAGTGGCATCACACAGAGCTCCTATATTTTCTTTGCAGAAGCACCCATAGGACTTCTATTGTGTTAGTGGCATCACACAGAGCTCCTATATTTTCTTTGCAGAAGCACCCATAGGACTTCTAGTGTGTTAGTGGCATCACACAGAGCTCCTATATTTTCTTCTCAGCAGCACCCACAGGACTTCTAGTGTGTTAGTGGCATCACACACAGAGCTCCTATATTTTCTTTGCAGAAGCACCCATAGGACTTTCTAGTGTGTTAGTGGCATCACACAGAGCTCCTATATTTTCTTCTCAGCAGCACCCACAGGACTTCTAGTGTGTTAGTGGCATCACACAGAGCTCCTATATTTTCTTTGCAGAAGCACCCATAGGACTTCTATTGTGTTAGTGGCATCACACAGAGCTCCTATATTTTCTTCTCAGCAGCACCCACAGGACTTCTAGTGTGTTAGTGGCATCACACAGAGCTCCTATATTTTCTTTGCAGAAGCACCCATAGGACTTCTAGTGTGTTAGTGGCATCACACAGAGCTCCTATATTTTCTTTGCAGAAGCACCCATAGGACTTCTATTGTGTTAGTGGCATCACACAGAGCTCCTATATTTTCTTCTCAGCAGCACCCACAGGACTTCTAGTGTGTTAGTGGCATCACACAGAGCTCCTATATTTTCTTTGCAGAAGCACCCATAGGACTTCTAGTGTGTTAGTGGCATCACACAGAGCTCCTATATTTTCTTCTCAGCAGCACCCACAGGACTTCTAGTGTGTTAGTGGCATCACACAGAGCTCCTATATTTTCTTTGCAGAAGCACCCATAGGACTTCTAGTGTGTTAGTGGCATCATACAGAGCTCCTATATTTTCTTCTCAGCAGCACCCATAGGACTTCTAGTGTGTTAGTGGCATCACACAGAGCTCCTATATTTTCTTTGCAGAAGCACCCATAGGACTTCTAGTGTGTTAGTGGCATCACACAGAGCTCCTATATTTTCTTCTAAGCAGCACCCACAGGACTTCTAGTGTGTTAGTGGCATCACACAGAGCTCCTATATTTTCTTTGCAGAAGCACCCATAGGACTTGTAGTGTGTTAGTCCCATCACACAGAGCTCCTATATTTTGTTCCCAGAAGCACCTATAGGACTTGTAGTGTGTTAGTCCCATCACACAGAGCTCCTATATTTTGTTCCCAGAAGCACCTATAGGACTTGTAGTGTGTTAGTCCTATCACACAGAGCTATATTTTTCTTCCCAGAAGCACCTATAGGACTTGTAGTGTGTTAGTCCCATCACACAGAGCTCCTATATTTTGTTCCCAGAAGCACCTATAGGACTTGTAGTGTGTTAGTCCCATCACACAGAGCTCCTATATTTTGTTCCAGAAGCACCTATAGGACTTGTAGTGTGTTAGTCCCATCACACAGAGCTCCTATATTTTCTTCTCAGCAGCACCCACAGGACTTCTAGTGTGTTAGTGGCATCACACAGAGCTCCTATATTTTCTTTGCAGAAGCACCCATAGGACTTCTAGTGTGTTAGTGGCATCACACAGAGCTCCTATATTTTCTTTGCAGAAGCACCCATAGGACTTCTAGTGTGTTAGTGGCATCACACAGAGCTCCTATATTTTCTTCTAAGCAGCACCCACAGGACTTCTAGTGTGTTAGTGGCATCACACAGAGCTCCTATATTTTCTTTGCAGAAGCACCCATAGGACTTCTATTGTGTTAGTGGCATCACACAGAGCTCCTATATTTTCTTTGCAGAAGCACCCATAGGACTTCTAGTGTGTTAGTGGCATCACACAGAGCTCCTATATTTTCTTCTCAGCAGCACCCACAGGACTTCTAGTGTGTTAGTGGCATCACACAGAGCTCCTATATTTTCTTTGCAGAAGCACCCATAGGACTTCTAGTGTGTTAGTGGCATCACACAGAGCTCCTATATTTTCTTTGCAGAAGCACCCATAGGACTTCTATTGTGTTAGTGGCATCACACAGAGCTCCTATATTTTCTTCTCAGCAGCACCCACAGGACTTCTAGTGTGTTAGTGGCATCACACAGAGCTCCTATATTTTTCTTTGCAGAAGCACCCATAGGACTTCTAGTGTGTTAGTGGCATCACACAGAGCTCCTATATTTTCTTCTCAGCAGTACCCACAGGACTTCTAGTGTGTTAGTGGCATCACACAGAGCTCCTATATTTTCTTTGCAGAAGCACCCATAGGACTTCTAGTGTGTTAGTGGCATCATACAGAGCTCCTATATTTTCTTCTCAGCAGCACCCATAGGACTTCTAGTGTGTTAGTGGCATCACACAGAGCTCCTATATTTTCTTTGCAGAAGCACCCATAGGACTTCTAGTGTGTTAGTGGCATCACACAGAGCTCCTATATTTTCTTCTAAGCAGCACCCACAGGACTTCTAGTGTGTTAGTGGCATCACACAGAGCTCCTATATTTTCTTTGCAGAAGCACCCATAGGACTTCTATTGTGTTAGTGGCATCACACAGAGCTCCTATATTTTCTTTGCAGAAGCACCCATAGGACTTCTAGTGTGTTAGTGGCATCACACAGAGCTCCTATATTTTCTTCTCAGCAGCACCCACAGGACTTCTAGTGTGTTAGTGGCATCACACAGAGCTCCTATATTTTCTTTGCAGAAGCACCCATAGGACTTCTAGTGTGTTTGCTTTGCAGAAGCACCCATAGGACTTCTATTGTGTTAGTGGCATCACACAGAGCTCCTATATTTTCTTCTCAGCAGCACCCACAGGACTTCTAGTGTGTTAGTGGCATCACACAGAGCTCCTATATTTTCTTTGCAGAAGCACCCATAGGACTTCTATTGTGTTAGTGGCATCACACAGAGCTCCTATATTTTCTTCTCAGCAGCACCCACAGGACTTCTAGTGTGTTAGTGGCATCACACAGAGCTCCTATATTTTCTTTGCAGAAGCACCCATAGGACTTCTAGTGTGTTAGTGGCATCACACAGAGCTCCTATATTTTCTTCTCAGCAGCACCCACAGGACTTCTAGTGTGTTAGTGGCATCACACAGAGCTCCTATATTTTCTTTGCAGAAGCACCCATAGGACTTCTAGTGTGTTAGTGGCATCACACAGAGCTCCTATATTTTCTTCTCAGCAGCACCCACAGGACTTCTAGTGTGTTAGTGGCATCACACAGAGCTCCTATATTTTCTTTGCAGAAGCACCCATAGGACTTCTAGTGTGTTAGTGGCATCACACAGAGCTCCTATATTTTCTTCCAGAAGCACCCATAGGACTTCTATTGTGTTAGTGGCATCACACAGAGCTCCTATATTTTCTTCTCAGCAGCACCCACAGGACTTCTAGTGTGTTAGTGGCATCACACAGAGCTCCTATATTTTCTTTGCAGAAGCACCCATAGGACTTCTAGTGTGTTAGTGGCATCACACAGAGCTCCTATATTTTCTTCTCAGCAGCACCCACAGGACTTCTAGTGTGTTAGTGGCATCACACAGAGCTCCTATATTTTCTTTGCAGAAGCACCCATAGGACTTCTAGTGTGTTAGTGGCATCATACAGAGCTCCTATATTTTCTTCTCAGCAGCACCCATAGGACTTCTAGTGTGTTAGTGGCATCACACAGAGCTCCTATATTTTCGTTGCAGAAGCACCCATAGGACTTCTAGTGTGTTAGTGGCATCACACAGAGCTCCTATATTTTCTTCTAAGCAGCACCCACAGGACTTCTAGTGTGTTAGTGGCATCACACAGAGCTCCTATATTTTCTTTGCAGAAGCACCCATAGGACTTCTATTGTGTTAGTGGCATCACACAGAGCTCCTATATTTTCTTTGCAGAAGCACCCATAGGACTTCTAGTGTGTTAGTGGCATCACACAGAGCTCCTATATTTTCTTCTCAGCAGCACCCACAGGACTTCTAGTGTGTTAGTGGCATCACACAGAGCTCCTATATTTTCTTTGCAGAAGCACCCATAGGACTTCTAGTGTGTTAGTGGCATCACACAGAGCTCCTATATTTTCTTCTCAGCAGCACCCACAGGACTTCTAGTGTGTTAGTGGCATCACACAGAGCTCCTATATTTTCTTCTCAGAAGCACCCACAGGACTTCTAGTGTGTTAGTGGCATCACACAGAGCTCCTATATTTTCTTTGCAGAAGCACCCATAGGACTTCTAGTGTGTTAGTGGCATCACACAGAGCTCCTATATTTTCTTCTCAGAAGCACCCACAGGACTTCTAGTGTGTTAGTGGCATCACACAGAGCTCCTATATTTTCTTTGCAGAAGCACCCATAGGACTTCTATGTGTTAGTGGCATCACACAGAGCTCCTATATTTTCTTCTCAGCAGAAGCACCCATAGGACTTCTAGTGTGTTAGTGGCATCACACAGAGCTCCTATATTTTCTTTGCAGAAGCACCCATAGGACTTCTAGTGTGTTAGTGGCATCACACAGAGCTCCTATATTTTCTTCTCAGAAGCACCCACAGGACTTCTAGTGTGTTAGTGGCATCACACAGAGCTCCTATATTTTCTTTGCAGAAGCACCCATAGGACTTCTAGTGTGTTAGTGGCATCACACAGAGCTCCTATATTTTCTTTGCAGAAGCACCCATAGGACTTCTATTGTGTTAGTGGCATCACACAGAGCTCCTATATTTTCTTCTCAGCAGCACCCACAGGACTTCTAGTGTGTTAGTGGCATCACACAGAGCTCCTATATTTTCTTTGCAGAAGCACCCATAGGACTTCTAGTGTGTTAGTGGCATCACACAGAGCTCCTATATTTTCTTCTCAGCAGCACCCACAGGACTTCTAGTGTGTTAGTGGCATCACACAGAGCTCCTATATTTTCTTTGCAGAAGCACCCATAGGACTTCTAGTGTGTTAGTGGCATCATACAGAGCTCCTATATTTTCTTCTCAGCAGCACCCATAGGACTTCTAGTGTGTTAGTGGCATCACACAGAGCTCCTATATTTTCTTTGCAGAAGCACCCATAGGACTTCTAGTGTGTTAGTGGCATCACACAGAGCTCCTATATTTTCTTCTAAGCAGCACCCACAGGACTTCTAGTGTGTTAGTGGCATCACACAGAGCTCCTATATTTTCTTTGCAGAAGCACCCATAGGACTTGTAGTGTGTTAGTCCCATCACACAGAGCTCCTATATTTTGTTCCCAGAAGCACCTATAGGACTTGTAGTGTGTTAGTCCCATCACACAGAGCTCCTATATTTTGTTCCCAGAAGCACCTATAGGACTTGTAGTGTGTTAGTCCTATCACACAGAGCTATATTTTTCTTCCCAGAAGCACCTATAGGACTTGTAGTGTGTTAGTCCCATCACACAGAGCTCCTATATTTTGTTCCCAGAAGCACCTATAGGACTTGTAGTGTGTTAGTCCCATCACACAGAGCTCCTATATTTTCTTACCCAGAAGCACCAATAGGACTTGTAGTGTGTTAGTCCCATCACACAGAGCTCCTATATTTTCTTCTCAGCAGCACCCATAGACTTCTAGTGTGTTAGTGGCATCACACAGAGCTCCTATATTTTCTTTGCAGAAGCACCCATAGGACTTCTAGTGTGTTAGTGGCATCACACAGAGCTCCTATATTTTCTTTGCAGAAGCACCCATAGGACTTCTAGTGTGTTAGTGGCATCACACAGAGCTCCTATATTTTCTTCTAAGCAGCACCCACAGGACTTCTAGTGTGTTAGTGGCATCACACAGAGCTCCTATATTTTCTTTGCAGAAGCACCCATAGGACTTCTATTGTGTTAGTGGCATCACACAGAGCTCCTATATTTTCTTTGCAGAAGCACCCATAGGACTTCTAGTGTGTTAGTGGCATCACACAGAGCTCCTATATTTTCTTCTCAGCAGCACCCCACAGGACTTCTAGTGTGTTAGTGGCATCACACAGAGCTCCTATATTTTCTTTGCAGAAGCACCCATAGGACTTCTAGTGTGTTAGTGGCATCACACAGAGCTCCTATATTTTCTTTGCAGAAGCACCCATAGGACTTCTATTGTGTTAGTGGCATCACACAGAGCTCCTATATTTTCTTCTCAGCAGCACCCACAGGACTTCTAGTGTGTTAGTGGCATCACACAGAGCTCCTATATTTTCTTTGCAGAAGCACCCATAGGACTTCTAGTGTGTTAGTGGCATCACACAGAGCTCCTATATTTTCTTCTCAGCAGCACCCACAGGACTTCTAGTGTGTTAGTGGCATCACACAGAGCTCCTATATTTTCTTTGCAGAAGCACCCATAGGACTTCTAGTGTGTTAGTGGCATCATACAGAGCTCCTATATTTTCTTCTCAGCAGCACCCATAGGACTTCTAGTGTGTTAGTGGCATCACACAGAGCTCCTATATTTTCTTTGCAGAAGCACCCATAGGACTTCTAGTGTGTTAGTGGCATCACACAGAGCTCCTATATTTTCTTCTAAGCAGCACCCACAGGACTTCTAGTGTGTTAGTGGCATCACACAGAGCTCCTATATTTTCTTTGCAGAAGCACCCATAGGACTTCTATTGTGTTAGTGGCATCACACAGAGCTCCTATATTTTCTTTGCAGAAGCACCCATAGGACTTCTAGTGTGTTAGTGGCATCACACAGAGCTCCTATATTTTCTTCTCAGCAGCACCCACAGGACTTCTAGTGTGTTAGTGGCATCACACAGAGCTCCTATATTTTCTTTGCAGAAGCACCCATAGGACTTCTAATGTGTTAGTGGCATCACACAGAGCTCCTATATTTTCTTCTCAGCAGCACCCACAGGACTTCTAGTGTGTTAGTGGCATCACACAGAGCTCCTATATTTTCTTTGCAGAAGCACCCATAGGACTTCTATTGTGTTAGTGGCATCACACAGAGCTCCTATATTTTCTTCTCAGCAGCACCCACAGGACTTCTAGTGTGTTAGTGGCATCACACAGAGCTCCTATATTTTCTTTGCAGAAGCACCCATAGGACTTCTAGTGTGTTAGTGGCATCACACAGAGCTCCTATATTTTCTTCTCAGCAGCACCCACAGGACTTCTAGTGTGTTAGTGGCATCACACAGAGCTCCTATATTTTCTTTGCAGAAGCACCCATAGGACTTCTAGTGTGTTAGTGGCATCACACAGAGCTCCTATATTTTCTTCTCAGCAGCACCCACAGGACTTCTAGTGTGTTAGTGGCATCACACAGAGCTCCTATATTTTCTTTGCAGAAGCACCCATAGGACTTCTAGTGTGTTAGTGGCATCACACAGAGCTCCTATATTTTCTTTGCAGAAGCACCCATAGGACTTCTATTGTGTTAGTGGCATCACACAGAGCTCCTATATTTTCTTCTCAGCAGCACCCACAGGACTTCTAGTGTGTTAGTGGCATCACACAGAGCTCCTATATTTTCTTTGCAGAAGCACCCATAGGACTTCTAGTGTGTTAGTGGCATCACACAGAGCTCCTATATTTTCTTCTCAGCAGCACCCACAGGACTTCTAGTGTGTTAGTGGCATCACACAGAGCTCCTATATTTTCTTTGCAGAAGCACCCATAGGACTTCTAGTGTGTTAGTGGCATCATACAGAGCTCCTATATTTTCTTCTCAGCAGCACCCATAGGACTTCTAGTGTGTTAGTGGCATCACACAGAGCTCCTATATTTTCTTTGCAGAAGCACCCATAGGACTTCTAGTGTGTTAGTGGCATCACACAGAGCTCCTATATTTTCTTCTAAGCAGCACCCACAGGACTTCTAGTGTGTTAGTGGCATCACACAGAGCTCCTATATTTTCTTTGCAGAAGCACCCATAGGACTTCTATTGTGTTAGTGGCATCACACAGAGCTCCTATATTTTCTTTGCAGAAGCACCCATAGGACTTCTAGTGTGTTAGTGGCATCACACAGAGCTCCTATATTTTCTTCTCAGCAGCACCCACAGGACTTCTAGTGTGTTAGTGGCATCACACAGAGCTCCTATATTTTCTTTGCAGAAGCACCCATAGGACTTCTAGTGTGTTAGTGGCATCACACAGAGCTCCTATATTTTCTTCTCAGCAGCACCCACAGGACTTCTAGTGTGTTAGTGGCATCACACAGAGCTCCTATATTTTCTTTGCAGAAGCACCCATAGGACTTCTATTGTGTTAGTGGCATCACACAGAGCTCCTATATTTTCTTCTCAGCAGCACCCACAGGACTTCTAGTGTGTTAGTGGCATCACACAGAGCTCCTATATTTTCTTTGCAGAAGCACCCATAGGACTTCTAGTGTGTTAGTGGCATCACACAGAGCTCCTATATTTTCTTCTCAGCAGCACCCACAGGACTTCTAGTGTGTTAGTGGCATCACACAGAGCTCCTATATTTTCTTTGCAGAAGCACCCATAGGACTTCTAGTGTGTTAGTGGCATCATACAGAGCTCCTATATTTTCTTCTCAGCAGCACCCATAGGACTTCTAGTGTGTTAGTGGCATCACACAGAGCTCCTATATTTTCTTTGCAGAAGCACCCATAGGACTTCTAGTGTGTTAGTGGCATCACACAGAGCTCCTATATTTTCTTCTAAGCAGCACCCACAGGACTTCTAGTGTGTTAGTGGCATCACACAGAGCTCCTATATTTTCTTTGCAGAAGCACCCATAGGACTTCTATTGTGTTAGTGGCATCACACAGAGCTCCTATATTTTCTTTGCAGAAGCACCCATAGGACTTCTAGTGTGTTAGTGGCATCACACAGAGCTCCTATATTTTCTTCTCAGCAGCACCCACAGGACTTCTAGTGTGTTAGTGGCATCACACAGAGCTCCTATATTTTCTTTGCAGAAGCACCCATAGGACTTCTAGTGTGTTAGTGGCATCACACAGAGCTCCTATATTTTCTTCTCAGCAGCACCCACAGGACTTCTAGTGTGTTAGTGGCATCACACAGAGCTCCTATATTTTCTTTGCAGAAGCACCCATAGGACTTCTATTGTGTTAGTGGCATCACACAGAGCTCCTATATTTTCTTCTCAGCAGCACCCACAGGACTTCTAGTGTGTTAGTGGCATCACACAGAGCTCCTATATTTTCTTTGCAGAAGCACCCATAGGACTTCTAGTGTGTTAGTGGCATCACACAGAGCTCCTATATTTTCTTCTCAGCAGCACCCACAGGACTTCTAGTGTGTTAGTGGCATCACACAGAGCTCCTATATTTTCTTTGCAGAAGCACCCATAGGACTTCTAGTGTGTTAGTGGCATCACACAGAGCTCCTATATTTTCTTCTCAGCAGCACCCACAGGACTTCTAGTGTGTTAGTGGCATCACACAGAGCTCCTATATTTTCTTTGCAGAAGCACCCATAGGACTTCTAGTGTGTTAGTGGCATCACACAGAGCTCCTATATTTTCTTCTCAGCAGCACCCACAGGACTTCTAGTGTGTTAGTGGCATCACACAGAGCTCCTATATTTTCTTTGCAGAAGCACCCATAGGACTTCTAGTGTGTTAGTGGCATCACACAGAGCTCCTATATTTTCTTCTCAGCAGCACCCACAGGACTACCGACTACAATGGCTGGAAGACCGCCAAGGGGAGGCAGAGCGTGCAGAGCCAAGAACACAGGGCAGGCAGGCTCTGTTTCTAGTGGACGTGGCCGTGGACGTGGTCGTGCATCGTCATCAGCACGTGGCCATGGGACACGCGCGTCTTTGTTTTCGGCAGCTGGACATGTGGAGCCGCATCATGCTGAAGGCTTGGTAGAATGGATGACCAAGCCCTCCTCATCCTCCTCATCCTCTCTCACCCAGGCTCAGGGTACTGCCAGGTTTGCTCTAGTGGTGAAGAGGGAGGGGATGATGAGGTCACTGACGCCACGTGGGTGCCTGGAGGGAGAGAGGATGAGGAGGAGGAGGAGGAGGATGATGCGGCGTCACATGTCCAACGAGGCAGGATGCCCCCTGGAGGTCAGCTAGAGGCCAGCACAGCAACTGTACAACACCGCAGAGCTCCGCCTGTGCAGGGCGCTGCCTCTGCACGTTATCAGAAAAGTTCTTTGGTGTGGGCCTTTTTTGAGACGAGTGCATCAGATCGCACCACTGCTATTTGCAATATTTGTCTCAAGCGTATCTCGCGTGGCCAAAACATCAGCCGCTTGGGCACCACAAGCATGAGCAGACATATGTCGACCTGCCATGCAGCTCGTTGGCAGGCACACATAAAAGACCCACACCAAAGAACTAAGCGGACCTCTCCTTGCTCCTCATCAGCTGGGATCTCCATCCCCACTACATCTTCAGTCCTCTCTGAAAGCTGCTGTGAGAGGACTGAAGGTGTAGAATTAGGTGTGTCACAACCAAGAACCAAGTACTTGCAGTACACCGACGTCCGATAGTAGCAGGCAAATTTCCCTGCCCCAGCTGCTGGACCGTCGAAAGAAGTACACTCCCAGCCATCCACATGCCCAGCGGTTGAATGCTAGCTTGGCTAAATTGCTAGCACTTCAACTGCTGCCTTTTCAGTTGGTAGACTCGGCCCCCTTCCGTGAGTTTGTTCAATGTGCGGTTCCTCAGTGGCAGGTTCCCAAACGCCACTTTTTCTCACGGAAGGCGATTCCGTCTCTCTACCGGCATGTGGAAGGCAATGTCCATGCCTCGCTGGACAGGGCGGTCAGCGGTAAGGTGCATATTACCGCTGACTCATGGTCCAGCAGGCATGGACAGGGACGTTACCTTTCTTTCACGGCCAATTGGGTCACTCTATTGGCAGCTGGGAGGGATGCAGGACAAGGTGCAGTAGTGTTGGAGGTTGTTCCGCCACCACGCCTCCAAAACGCTACTACTGCTACTGGTTGTGACACACCTCTCTCCTCCACCCCCCTCCTCTTCTTCTTCCTACAGTGCTCTGTCCTCGGAACCAGCGGTGCTCCGTAGGCGTACAAGGGGCTACGCAAGTGCGCAGGCAAAAAGATGCCATGCCGTGCTTGCGCTGGTGTGTTTGGGGGACAGGAGCCACACTGGGCCAGAGGTTCTGGCAGCTCTGCAGGGGCAGGCCGAGAGGTGGTTGACGCCACGTCAGCTTAAGCCAGGAATGGTCGTTTCTGACAATGGCACCAACCTCCTCTCCGCCCTGCGACAGGGGCAGCTCACCCATGTGCCCTGTATGGCTCACGTCCTCAACCTGGTGGTGCAGCGGTTCTTGGGCAGGTTCCCAGGCTTACAGGATGTCCTGAGGCAGGCCAGGAAAGTCTGTGTGCATTTCCGCCGATCTTATAATGCCAGTGCTCGGCTGACTGAGCTGCAAAAGGAGTTGAACCTGCCCAAGAACCGCCTAATATGTGACATGCCCACCAGGTGGAACTCAACGTTGGCCATGCTGCAGCGACTGCACACGCAGCAAAGGGCCATCAATGAGTACCTTTGCGACTACGGCACCAGGACAGGGTCAGGGGAGCTTGGTTTTTTTCCCCACGTCAGTGGAGCATGATCAGGGATGCATGCACTGTCCTCTCACCATTTGAGGAGGCCACGAGGATGGTGAGCAGTGACAGTGCATGCATCAGTGACACTGTACCTCTTGTCCACCTGTTGGAGCATACGCTGCGTGGGATAATGGACAGGGCACTTGAGGCAGAACAGAGGCAGGAAGAGGAGGACTTCCTTGCCTCTCAAGGCCCCCTTTATCCGGACAGTGTTCCTTCTGTCCCACCCATCACACAGGAAGAGGATGAGGAGGAGGAGGGGGAGGAGGAGGATTGTGTGAGCATGGAGGTGGAGCCTGGCACTCAGCATCAGCAGCAGTCTTTTAGGGATGATGTACAGTCCCAACAAACCAGTGGACTTGTACGTGGCTGGGAGGAGGTGGCTGGCAATCATGTCATCCTCAGTGACCCAGAAGACTCCGGACCGAATGCCTCAGCTAACCTACGCTGCATGGCCTCCCTGATCCTGCAAAGCCTGCGGAAGGATCCTCGTGTTCTTCGGATCAAGGAGAGGGACCATTACTGGCTGGCCACTCTCCTTGATCCACGGTACAAGGGTAAGGTTGCGGACCTTATCTTGCCGTCGCAGAGGGAGCAGAGGATGAGACATCTCAGGGAGGCCTTGCAGAAAGGTCTGTGCAACGCGTTCCCAGAAACTGGGAGGTTACAAACTCCTGGTCTTGGGCGACGAGTTGCTGAGGCTTCGGTCAGTAGCAGAAGGAGCGGTGGGGAAGGTGGACGTCTGACCGATGCGTTCAGACAATTTTTTAGTCCGCAGCCCCAAGGTATGATCGGTTCCAGCAACCATCGCCAGCGTCTGATATACATGGTGCAGGAATACCTTGGGGCAAGGTCAGACTTGGACACCTTTCCCACCGAAAATCCTCTGGCTTACTGGGTCCTGAGGATGGATCACTGGCCAGAGCTTGCACAGTATGCAATTGAGCTACTGGCCTGTCCTGCCTCCAGCGTTCTTTCCGAACGCACATTCAGTGCTGCTGGAGGATTTGTCACCGATCATAGGGTGCGCCTGTCCACCGACTCGGTTGATCGACTGACCTTCATCAAAATGAATCAGTCTTGGATCACCACCAGCTACCAGGCACCTGAAGCGGATATAACGGAATAATTTATAATGTCACATCCCTTCAAGACTGCCTATGCTGATGCTGAGTGACTGTCCTGTTATGTTCACTGACTATCCTCTTCCTCCTCCTCAATGATCCATGCCACCACAAGGCACAATTTTTCAGCCCCTGTATAACAGGGGCGTGTAATTACAATTTTTTAAAAAAATGCTTCGCAACACGTGTGACTGCTGTGCTCCAAGTACAGTATCTGTGAGGGGTTGCAGTGTTGTGGCACCAGCACCAGTGCCTAAGGCACAATTTTTCAGCCCCTGTTTAACAGGGGCGTGTAATTACAATTTTTTTAAAAAATGCTTCGCAACACGTGTGACTGCTGTGCTCCAAGTACAGTATCTGTGAGGGGTTGCAGTGTTGTGGCACCAGCACCAGTGCCTAAGGCACAATTTTTCAGCCCCTGTTTAACAGGGGCGTGTAATTACAATTTTTTTAAAAAATGCTTCGCAACACGTGTGACTGCTGTGCTCCAAGTACAGTATCTGTGAGGGGTTGCAGTGTTGTGGCACCAGCACCAGTGCCTAAGGCACAATTTTTCAGCCCCTGTTTAACAGGGGCGTGTAATTACAATTTTTTTAAAAAATGCTTCGCAACACGTGTGACTGCTGTGCTCCAAGTACAGTATCTGTGAGGGGTTGCAGTGTTGTGGCACCAGCACCAGTGCCTAAGGCACAATTTTTCAGCCCCTGTTTAACAGGGGCGTGTAATTACAATTTTTAGGCAATGCTTTGCAACAGGTCTCATTGCTGTGCTAAGAGTACAGTATCTGTGAGGGGTTGCAGTGTTGTGGCACCAGCACCAATGTCTAAGGCACAATTTTTCAGCCCCTGTTTAACAGGGGAGTGTAATTACAAATCTTGATCTAATAGTTCACAGCAGGGCCCATTCCTGCGCCCACCAAGAGTAACTATGAGGGCCTACAGTCTTGTGGCAACACCGTCCACCAGCCATGCCATTTTTCTCAAGGATTTTCAGCCATATGGCGGCCAGGACAAGACATGACATTAAAGCCGCAAGTGGTTTTAAATGGCTTCTTTTTTTCCTTTACAAATGTCATTTTGTGCAAGGACAGTTCTAAACACGGGAAACACATGCCACTTCACAGGCATACTTTAGACACCCCCAGGTACCATATTTAAAGGAAAATTTCACTTTTTTTTTTTCACTTTATGCATCATTAAAATGACTGCTCCCGAAAAAACGTTAGTTTTTAAAAGTTCTTTTTGCATTGATATATGTCCCCTGGGGCAGGACCCGGGTCCCCAAACCTGTTTTATGACATTAACATGCATATTGGCCGTTGTAATTATCACTTTTGATTTCGAACGTTTGCGTCCATTATAACGTATAGGGTTCGAAAATTTGCGCGAACTTTCGGTCCGTTCGAAGGTCATGGTTCGAACCGAACCCGGGGGTGTTCGGCTCATCCCTACTCTCGGACATCAGCAATAACTAAGCACTCTTGGTCTATTGGTGAATTGTATAGCTTTAGAAGATCTTGTGGAGTTACCTGTGTGGTTGAAACTCACATAGTTACCTTTTTCCTAATTTTGTTGTTTACTTTTTTTTTTTTTACTCGTTTAGCAGTGTTTTAAGTTTATAACAGACAAAAGCAGAACAGTATAGTTAGAATATTACCTAAATATAATTTGGAAAAACAATAACTTTAATGGTTTAGCAATATGCAGTTCATTTAAAGCTGATCCAGTGCTGGGACAAGGTTAAGCTGCCAAACTGTGCTCCCTCCCCTCCATAATTTGGGTAGGGGGTGTAGTGGAGTTAAGAGCAGTGCACATAGCATGCTGCAATTAAAACTATGTAACATAGGAGTTTAATAGCAGCACACATTCTATCCTGCAGCAAAATGTGGGGCTAATAGTGATATAGAAAGAAATGCCCTGGCATCAGTGTGAGGAAATATGCCCCTGTTGGTTGTCACTTGAAGGAAAAAATGCCCCTGCATCTGTGGTGACACTAAAAGGAAACAATGTTCCTGTGGCATGTGTTGTCACAGGAGGGGAAAAAATGCCCTTGCGTTGGTGGTGTAACTGGAAGAAAAAACACATCTGCATCGGTGGTGTGATTGAAAGGAAAAATGCCTGTGCGTCCGCAGTATAACTAGAAGGAATAAATTCCACTGTGCTGGTGTTGTCATTAAAGGGAAAATATTCATGTGTCAGTGAAGTCACAGAAGGGAAAAAAAATTGCTTCTAGACAAGTGCACACTGAAATATTTCATTTCGGAATTTAGTTTTCGTCCAAAAAATTAATTTATTTAGTTACTCCCGACATTTTTTTTTATTTAATTTTTTTATCGTTAAAAATTGCATTCGTCCGAAAATCCAAATGACATAAGGTCGAATCTGTCATTGAAGGCTTATGGTGTCTGTCGAATATTCAAAGAAGATTCAACGGAGCAGCTAAACTGTATGACTCTGTATAGTTTAGCTGACGTTTGTATGTTTTTCGATGCTTTGTCGAATCTTTGTCGTTCATGTTGAATGTATATAGTTCAAACAGAAAATGGACTGGTGATAGTGATCACTGATCAGACAGGTAACAAGATAGGGTATATAGAATCTATATAGAATCTCATTCTATAATATAGAATCTATAATAATAACCCCCCCCCCCCACAACACGGGCAGCCTCTGAGGCTATCACAACACTAGCAACACTAGTATCACTATCAAGTTCACAACACTAACACAATAGCAGCAGATTATTATGAAAAAGTTAGGTTGAACTGTAGCTTGCTTCACTATTGTTCTGCTGCTGTGCTTATGCTTAATTGCTAATCCAGGTTCTCTGACAAACGGACCATCTAAGATTGACTGTCTTCTGAAATGATTCAGTGTGTGTCTCTGATAGCAATCGTAAGTGAAAGTAAGCTGGCTGTACGTGTGTACTTAGTTCTAGCTATTTTACTGCTCCTCCTCTTTGTTTACAATCAGCCAATAACATTCATCATCATCATAATTTTTATTTTACTTTCCCCACCCAATTCCAGCAGCGATCTTTTCTCTCTACGTCAAATCTTTTCTCTCTACGTCGAATCTTTTCTCTCTATGTAGAATAATCTTGGACTAATAGAGTTAAGGTTAGGCACATTCGACCACAGGTTCGATGGACACAGATCGTTATTGTCAGCGTCGAATCTCCTATCTATATCGAACTGTTGTCACAACGAAAATAAAGCATTTGTTTATGTCGGATCTTTCGTTTTTCTGATTCTGCACTTTCGTTATCGTTTGTTAAAAGGATAACGAAAATACCTGAAATTCGGACGAAAATGCATTCGGACGAAAACAAATGCACATGTCTAATAGCTTCTGCGTTGGTGATTTCACTAGAAGGACACCAAATAATTGGTATGGTTGAATAAGGACACCGGTCTATCCAGTTCTATGTGTGTGTGTGTGTGATTACATTGCTGCCAATTTCCATATCCCTGTATGTTCTGTTTGCTGAGAAGCACATCTAAAAAATTTTTTTATTTATCTACACTCCACCCTGACACTACTAACTGTGGAAGGGAGTTTCTCATCTTTACCACTCTCAAGCCTCGTACACAAGATCGGGTTTTCCAATGGGAAATGTGTAATGACAGTCTGTTGCCGGAAAATCTGACCGTGTGTATGCTCCATCGGACAATTGTCAGATTTTCCACAGACAAATGTTGCATAGCAGGTTTAACATTTTCCGCGGACTGTTGTCTGTTGTCGGATTTTCAAGCAAGGATGAGCCAGAAGCGGTCGGTCTTGTAAACTAGCGTTCGTAATGGAGAATTAACATTTGTGACGTGGCAAATTATGAAATTTCAAAATGCAGCGCACATTCTCTTCTTCTTTAATGGGATAATAATGAAGCTGCTTTGCTGGTGATACTGATGGAGTTATTGCAAACTAATTTTCAAAGGCTTTTTTTTTCTAGTGATATCAAGAATAATATTATTATGCTCTTTTTTTTGGCAAGTTACCACAACACCATTATCCCGTAGTTTTGAAGATCAAAGATACAACTATGTTGGTGTACCTTTTCAATTTTACATTGTATTTTTTTAATATATAATGTAATGTAAATGTAACCTACTCCCAAACTGTCATTTGAAGTAAAACACATAGCCAAGTATTATTCTACACAATTTTTTTTATTGTGCATTAAAAAAAGAAAACAAATACAATTAGATGCTATCTGCCAATAGAACTTAACAAAAAAGTGCATTTCATGCATCCAAAAATATAGAAAATATACCAAATTAAATCATTATTCAACCAAAAAAATAATGTCAAAGCAATAACTCTAAGGCCAATAATAAATAACACGTTATCTCCTCAGATTAAAATAAAATGTCAAAACAAAACATGTCTGGTTGACGAACGGCCATTCAGAAACTAACTGAAAACCACTAAATGAAAAGCGCAAAATGAAAAGCGCAAATCAACACTCACCAAACTTCTACTAACACGAAATTAGCAGAAGGAGCCCAAAGGTTGGCGCTAAAGAGCTGAAAAACCACATAGTATGTCAATATGTTTGTGTTTGTTGGCCAACAATTCCTTGCCATTTGTATGCAAGACAAGTTTGGGCCAACACCCTTCGGACAAAAGTCCACGGTTTTGTTGGCCAACAATCCGATCGTGTGTATGAGGCTTAACAGGGAAGAATCCCTTACAGAGTTTATGATTGAACTGCTTCTAATCCAACTTCACTGTGTGACTGCACGTCTTCTTTTTTAACCTCCCTAGCGGTATGATTATTTCAGATTTTAGGTGCTGAAAGCGGTACCATTATTTTGCATGGAAATTTGGCGTTTTATATTGTAGGCTTGCAATTCTTAGAAATAATTCACTTAAATCCGTCCAAACAAGAGTCTAATAGACATGCCGGGTATGATAAAGTTTGAAATACGAAATCATAAATTATAATATAATATTTTATATATATATATATATATATATATATATATATATATATATATATATATATATACAATATAAATAAATAAATAACAAATAATAATTTAATAATAAAAATTATTCAATAATGTAATCAAATCAAAAACATTGAAATTTGCTCAGTTGCAGAATTGTCGCTGTAATTTCTTTTAGTGTTTGATGATAAACTTCCCCACAAATCACTATCGCACAATTCTGCAATTGATTCTAATTTATTGTCGCTGTTTTCTATCTGGTCTAAAATCACTTTTCATGTAAAGGGACATTTTTTGGTTGCTATGGACAATCTCCAGTTTCCTGGCATAAAGAATAGTATTTATAATCTAAAACTGCATGCAGGACACTGGACAAACCACTAGGGACAAAGGGATGTGTAATTATTTGATACAGTACTGTAATCTGTAAGATTACAGTATACTGTATCTATACTGTGTTTTTTACTTTTTGAGTTTGGCGCCGAACTCCGTCCCCGTGCGTCGCAACACTCGCAGGGAACGGAGCTTGGCACTGTGCATCGAGCGAGACACGGCAGCTCTCAGATCACAGTGGGGAGACATCGCAGGATCCAGGGGACAAGGTAAGTAACCTCTACATGGATCCTGCGATGCAATCCTGGCTCAGGAATACCGCTTTTGGTACTAAAATCTCACCCGAGCCTGACTCGGGAATACCGCCAGGGAGGTTAAAGATCTTAGGGGATTTTGTCTTTCACAAGCCCCACAGTGACATCTGAGGGCCTCTCAGTTTTTAAGATCCTCCGGATGGATAACTATGGAGACCTTGCTCTCTGGGCGAGCTCCTCTTACGTTGGATCACTGGAGGATTAATCAACTATCGCACTTTCTTGGCTCGTTGCCCAAACCGGCCCTTTTTACTCGAAAACTGCAATCCTTTGCTTGGGAGAGGGACCAATCCAGAGGTCATTATCAACTTCTTACAAATCTTTGCTAGAACTTCATGCAACTGAAGACCCCCCATTCTTAGCAAAATGGGAGAGAGATTTGCAAGTCACCCTTACTGAACCCCAAAAGAAACCCATACTTTTTTTTGTACAGAAGACCTCTTTATGTAGTAAATACCAGGAAACCACGTATAAAATAGTGATCCGCTGGTATAGAACCCCATCGGTTCTGGCTAAGCTATTCCCCCAACAAACAGACTGCTGTTGGAGCTGTGGCCTACATGCGGGCACACTCTTACATATTTTTTGGGACTGCCTTGCGCTCAAACCTTTTTTGGCAACCGGTGCTCAAGCTCATACATAGATTCACAGATATTTCCCTACAAGATAACCCAGCCGCGGTCCTACTTAACCTCACCACTTTATCAAGAAAACGCTATCATAAATCCCTTCTCAAACACCTCCTTAACGCTGCACAGGCATGTTTTCCACCCCTATGGAAGCGACAGTCCATGCATGGTGGCCCAATGGCTCGCAAATGGAAGATCTGATGTCTGCTTTACGGGATAAGTCAGAGGAACATAAGTACAGATGATTTTATTGGGACCTCTTCCGCTTCTCTGACAAATTCCTCCAATACACATGATTAAGATCCATTGCCTGAGATTTCCACTGTTGCTTAGTGCTGTTGACCTTGGCTCCCTGGGGGATTCATCAGTTTCTTCTCCAATTCTTCTTTTATAAAAAAAAAGTGGTCTGCACAGACTGCACAGTGTTATTTTTTCCATATTAGACTTCAGTTTGTGGCGAGGCAGATCTTTTTGGAAAATGGAGGATATCCTCCTTCAAACAGGTCTGCCTTCAATACGACCTAATTAAAGGGTTCCTTTCATTTGTATACTATTGTTCTCTTTTTCTTATTGCATTTTGTATTTGCCTAATGCCGCGTACACACGATCGGATTTTCCGACAACAAAACAGTGGATTTTTTTCCGAAGGATGTTGGCTCAAACTTGTCTTGCATACACACGGTCACACAAATGTTGTTGGAAATTCCGAACGTCAAGAACGCGGTGACGTGCAACGCGAACGACGAGCTGAGAAAAAGGAAGTTCAATAACCAGTGCGGCTCCTTCTGCTTGATTCAGAGCATGCGTGAACTTTTGTGTGTTTGACTTGTGTACACACGATCGGAATTTCCGACAACAAAGTGAAGTTGTCGGAAAATTTGAGAACCTGCTCTCAAACATTTGTGTGTGGAAATTCCGACAGCAAATGTTCGATGGAGCATACACACGGTCGGACTTTCCGACAAGCTCACATCTCCTTAATATACACTTCTCCTGCTGCCCACACCACTAAATGTTGCACTGATCAAAAGGATTTGGGTGCTTTATTCTGTGGAGAAACTGACACTGCATTCAGAGCCGATCACTTGCATATGATTGCTGTACTCCGATTACATATGGGTAGCCACGATTAGCTGTGGGAGCCGGCAGCTCCCATTGCTTTCAATGGGGCTGCTTCCTGTAGCTAATCGAGGGAACTGCCACTGGGGTCCTCACATGTAACTGGAGTGTGAATTCACTCTTAGGGGTTAATTTACCAAAACTGGACAGTGCAAAATCTGGTGCAGCTCTGCATTCAAACCAATCAACTTCCAGTTTTTCTGTTCGTCAAAGCTTAATTCAACAATCTGAAGTTAGAAGCTGATTGGCCACCATGCAGAGGTACACCAGATTTTGCCCTCTCCAGTTTTAGTAAATCAACCACTTGATGTCAATGTCCAGAAATGGCATGGTTCACTTAGGCTGCTTTCACACTGGGGCGACGGGTCCTAAAGCGCGGCTAGTTTTAGCGCGGCTTTACCACTGTTTAAGTGGCGTTTTGTGCCCACTAACGAGGCACTTTTAACCCCCAAGAAGGGGGTTAAAAGGGCCCATGCTGCGGCTCTTTCGAATCGATTTTCAGGTGCTTTGGAAACGCTGCCCATTCATTTCAATAGGCAGGGTTGGTGTAGGAACGCTGTATACAGCGATCCCACACCAAAGATGCTGCTTGCAGGACTTTTCTTCCCGTCCTGCAAGCACACCTCTCCAGTGTCAAAGCACTAGGGCTTTCACACTTGGGAGGCATGAAAGGCAGTTTTCAGGCACTTTACAGGTGCTATTTTTAGCGCCAAAGCGCCTGAAAACTGCCTCAGTGTGAAAGTAGCTTTATTGGGCTTGGCTTAGTGAAGGCAAATATTAAGCAATGCACAAACTGTTCACGCTATATAAGTCCTGTACGATACTAATAATAATAGGCTGTTCTCTTTGCAACTGAATTTTCACTTTCAATGGATTTTTGCTAGCTTAGTGAATGCAGGGAAAATTCACACTGCACAAATATTCAATAAAATGCAGAGAAATAAGGAAAACATTTACAAATATTGATTTGATGATGGAAGTCAGCAGAGATTCACCTTATTCACTAAGCTAAGGGAAAAGTGAAAAGCCTTTTTACCTTTAGGATATCAACCCTATTATCTGCAAACATCCACCTGGCTAAAACTGCTCTATCTGCAGAAAACTCTGACACAAAGCAAATGAACCCTCAGGACAACAAGCAATGGTGTAAACATATATTTAGCTATATCTGAGAAATTTAAATTGCATCAGAACACATAAAAATGGTACTGCTCTAAATTTGGAGAGTATGTTCCATAGCAAAAGATTAAAATATATTAGAAACAAATTGTTTAACTAATTTCTTTCCACTTGTAAAATGGTTTTACCGTAGAGTAGCCCTATAGCTCGCTTATTAAAATCTATAGTACAGCTTTGTAATGAAAAACTGTCACTTAGGGCATACGACAGTGTGTGTGTGTGTGTGTGGAAAACATCAAAACAGCATAGAAGTGAACACACACACACACTATACATCATTCTTGACACAAAATATAAAGCAACCTGAAAGTAAGTGGCTTCTACCTAGGATTTTTTTTTAATTGCATTTGCTCATCTGCTTTCTATCTGCACATGTGATTCTACTTTCTTAAGTTATACATATGGGGGATATGGGATTTACTAAAATCAGAGAGTGCAAAGTCTGGTGCATTGTAGCCAATCGGCTTATTACTTCTGCGTGTTCAATTAAGCTTTGACAAAAAAAAAATTGGAAGCTGATTGGTTTCTATGCAGAGCTACACCTGATACTCTTTCGTTTTAGTAAATCAAATAGAGCCAAATATGCACAATTAATGTGAATCCCTGTGAGCTTTCCTTATTAAATATATTACCACCCTGGAATTGCTGGAAAAGTAAAATATAATACAGTAATCCTACATTTTCGGCCTCATGCACACTGGACATTATAAAAACGCCAGTAGCATTAGCTGTAGAATGAGTCTTGCAGCATTTTTGCAGTAGCGTTTTTAGCTGTAGCGTTTTTTTAGCCTTTTTTTTTAGCAAATCTATACTCCTACAAAAGCTTATGGCTCAAAAACAATGATAAATGCTGAATAGCCATGTTTTTCAGCGTTTTTAATGTTTTATCAGAGTTAGAGCATTTTACAGCTGAAAAATACCACTGACAAAAAACTCTGCTAACAGCTTATGCGTGCATGGAACATGCTGGGGTGTTTATTGACTGCAGAAAAAAAAACGCCTGAAGCCAAAAACAGTAGTTGTAAAAACGTCCAGTATGCATGAGGCCTTCTATTCCCTCACAGCTATTACACACTGTATTCATTTTAAAGTGGAAATACACTGAGTGATGCTGCCACACAATACAGCTTATAGCATCAGGGATTAAATGTATACCTTGCTAGAGAAGAGAAATGTTTGCACTAGTTCCTCTTTTAACTAGGTGAATAATAGATCACATAAAATCCAATGAATAATAGATGTACAGTATCTCACAAAAGTGAGTACACCCCTCACATTTTTGTAAATATTTTATTATATATTTGAGCTGGTGAGAAAGTAAAAAGGACAGTTTATTCGTTTATTAGGCCAGATAGACTTCTCTGAAGAGATGGCTTTTCAGGGATCGCCTAAAGCAGTGGTCTCCAAACAGCGGCCCGGGGGCCGGATGTGGCCGTTTACTTGATTTTTTCCGGCCCTTGGGGCACTATTTCATCGACTGACACAAGCAATGGAGCACAATTCCCCCCATATGGCACCAACAAAGGTACACAATCCCTCCCAATGACCCCAGCAATTGGGAACAATTCCTTCCAATAACACCAACAACGGGGTCTAATGACACCAATAATGGGCCACAATTTCTCCCAATGAGACCAACGATGGGGCCCAACGATGGGGAACAATTCCTCCCAATGATTGGGCAAAATGTGTTTTACTGACACCAAAGAAGGGGCATTTTTACTCACACTGATACTGGGATATTTTCTACTCCCAACAGCCATAGTCCAGCCCCCCCCCCCCAAGTCTGAAGGACAGTAAACTGGCCCTTTGCTTAGAAAGTTTGGAGACCCATGGCCTAAAGGGTGGATAGAGTAGGAGACAGCCGGGCAGATTGGGGTGAGAAATTCCAGAGGATAAGAGAGTACAAACTTGCCACTTTCTTGCACTTTAGGAATGTCTGCGGTCTGTATCCTCCCCCTCCTCCATGCAGGTCATAAGCCTGCACAGCCATTTAAAAAAAAAAAATGCTGGTGGCTGGCCTCTTTTTTTTCTTCATCTTTGCTGGCCCACCAATGATGACTGTGCTTGATCCTGCATATGCGTTTATGAGATCAAGCGTGATTTAGTATTGTTTATACATTGCCATGGTAGCAAGGTGAGGATCATCATGCCAGTTGGTTCAAATGTGACCCTAAGATATCCTAAATTATTGGTCAAGATCTCCTAGAAGACAGTGGTAACGTACAGTATCTCTCAAAAGTGAGTACACCCCTCGCATTTTTGTAAATATTTTATTATATCTTTTCATGTGACAACACTGAAGAAATTACACTTTGCTACAATGTAAAGTAGTGAGTTACAGCTTGTATAACAGTGTAAATTTGCTATCCCCTTAAAATAACTCAACACACAGCCATTAATGTCTAAACCACTGGCAACAAAAGTGAGTACACCCCTAAGTTAAAATGTCCAAATTGGGCCCAATTAGCCATTTTCCCTCCCGGTGTCATGTGACTCGTTAGTGTTACAAGGTCTCAAGTGTGAATGGGGAGCAGGTGTGTTAAATTTGGTGTTATCGCTCTCACTCTCTCATACTGGTCACTGGAAGTTCAACATGGCACCTCATGGCAAAGAACTCTCTGAGGATCTGAAAAAAA
Organism: Lithobates sylvaticus; assembly: GCA_028564925.1. NCBI lineage: Eukaryota > Metazoa > Chordata > Amphibia > Anura > Ranidae > Lithobates > Lithobates sylvaticus. The sequence goes on along the minus strand of CM053027.1, from coordinate 383,490,678 downwards.
AAGAATTGTTGCTCTAAATAAAGATGGCCTAGGCTATAAGAAGATTGCCCAGACCCTGAAACTCAGCTCCAGCACGGTGGCCAAGACCATACAGCGGTTTAACAGGACAGGTTCCACTCAGAACAGGCCTCGCCATGGTCGACCAAAGAAGTGGTGGCATGGCTTACGAGTAAAGATGATATAAGATCCCCAGTGAGTTCCTTCACTGAGACAAATCTATGGCCAATAATTAGAGCATTTAATGACAAGATACAAAAATGGAAAGATCTACCACTCATAATGGGGAGGGCTAATTTATTTAAGATGATTTTCTTGCCCAAATGTCTTTATGTGCTTTCTAATGCCCCGATTTATATTCCAAAAAAGACATTTAGATACATTAACTCCCTGCTGACTTCCTTCCTTTGGGGCAACAAAGCGGCTAGGGTATCCCTGGAACTCTTATGCCGCGTACACACAACCAGACTTTTCCTCAGAATTAACTTCCGATGGTCTTCCCGACGGAGTTCCGACGGATTTCCGACTGAACGGACTTGCCCACACACAATCACACCAAAGTCCGTTCGTTTCGAACGCGATGACGTACAACGGACTAGAAAAGGAAGTTCAATAGCCAGTAGCTGCCCTTGTGTCGTATTTGGTCCGTCGGACCAGCATACAGACGAACGGTTTTCCCGATAGAAATTGATTCCGTCTGAAAGATTTAAAGCATGTTCTATTTCTAGGTCCATCGGAATTTTTGAAGAAAAAAGTCAGATGAAGCCCACACACGATCGGAATATCCGACGGAATGATTCCGTCTGACCATTTCTGCCGGAAAGTCCGGTCGTGTACATTGCAATTACAGGTGCGGAGGGGAGGTATGGTGGTCCCTGATCTTCGCCTGTATTTTTTGGCTTCACAAATGGTACATGTACACTGGCGAATGTTTCCACAGCTGAACAGTGCCGCAATTGCGGTGGAAGCAGCAGTGGTAACATAATATGAAACACTATTAAATGTATTCTTTAGAGGAGAAGTCCACACTTGGGATCTGTTTGAAACACATAGCTGATAGCCCCAGGGGCGGACTGACCATTTGGCCACTCGGGCACTTCCCAAGGGCCCCGGGCCACTAGGGGGCCCCATCAGGGTTGCCAGCCTCAGTAAAACCAGGGACAGTATGTAAAAATCTGTGTTTTTTTTTACATCTGTTTCTGAAATGTCCCTTACAGACATCCTTTTGGTCTAAAAATCCTGAGATTATAGCTGCCTCCACCTCTCCAGTACCTTCTCAGCCAATAGAAAAATGTCTGTGTATACTGTGTGTACATGTATGTGTATACTGTGTGATTGTATACTGTGTGTGTATACTGTGGGGCCCCATAATCTCCTATTGCCCGGGGGCCCCATTAGTTGTCAGTCCGTCCCTGGATAGCCCCCTCCACTTATCGCCAAATGCCCCACTATGGTACAACCCATGTCTAAAGGAGTTTTTCCACTTGGAGGATGGACACAGGTGGGCTAAATTTGGGCTCACGTACCTTCACCAACTATTTGACAGTGATAAACTGAAATCATTCGCACAAATAAAGAAGGAACTGAATATCCCAGACTCTTGGGCATTCCAGTTCACTAGGTTGAAGCACGCTGCTCATGCTCAATTTGGGACGGGATCTGTCTCTCTTAAGAAATCTAAATTGGAAAAACTCCTCGCTGATCCCTATCACACTAAACTGATCTCAACTTACTACAACACACTTACAGATAAAATATCACCCAAAGAAAAAAAGCTTAAGGAACAATGGGTAACTATTATCCCGGACCTTACAGAGAAACAATGGGAGAAAGTACTGACTTCATACATGCCCGCGGTTCTATCGGCTAGAGACAAGCTGATACAACTTAGATACCTACACCAAATGTACTACACTCCGATGAGGTTATATAAAATGGGGCGAAAAGACAACCCCACATGTCATAAATGTCTAGCAGCAGAGGGTTCATTCCTTCATATGGTATGGAACTGTAATAGAATACACCCATTATAGTTGCAAGTAACGCAATTCATTGTGGATACATTTGATCTGCCGAACATTTGTAACCTGTTGCTAGGCCTACTGGGTATCATAGAGGATGAAGTTATGAGTAATAATATAAGAACGCTTCTAAAATTACTCTTCTTCTATGTTAGAAAGTTGATTGTCCTTAATTGGATTAGGAGGGACTATCTCACGTTAACCGCCTGGAAAAGTTTAGTTAATGCCAATGTCACACTATACAAAATGACCTACGAGTCAAGGGGCTGTCCTAAGAAATTTAACAAAGTTTGGGGAAGATGGATCAACTTTAAGGAAACTGTACAATCTGACACTTAAGTAAAGTCTTTAGTGACAATGTTGAGGGGAACTGGTATACTTTGAACGAAATGAATGCAGGATTATAGTAATTGATGGAGAACAGCACATAGCACACTAGTTCTATGGAGGAGGTTACCTCCAGTTTGTTAATTTGTTACTGAAATATAGAATGGATATACCTGTTTGCGTATGTTAAGCACATGGTAAGATTGATGTATGGATAAAAAAAAAAAAGAAAAGCCGAATGTACAATTGAACGACAGGATAGAGATTGAAAATAATCGTGTACTGTTGCAATATTATATATACTGTATATGTTACGCTGCACCCTGTTTACTACAGTAATTGACTTGTATCTGCATTTGGCAAATAAAACCCTTTAAAAAAAGAAAAGAAAAAAGATTACATAAGAAGAAATTAAATAATTTCTTACTAGGAATTATATATAAGCTGATGTCATAGTCACTTGTAATGAATCATTTGTTTTAAAACACATACATTATTTAGGTGTGCTATGGGCTTTTGCCCTCTTTATTTTCTTTTTTTCTATAGCATTTTTGTACCTTTTGTAGGCTTGTTCTTATATGATCTCTATATTTATTACTCTCATGATACTTTTACAAATGCTAAGCTTATGCTGATCTTGTTGCTAAAACAAGATCAGCAAACCTAATTAGTTGCTATGGGTGATGTCACATTGTACATTAAATACCTTAAATTGTACAGTATACAACAAGCATAAAATATGTTACTGAGAAACCTAGGTGTGCCAGTGACTTATTTTATCCCTGCTTCACTCCATTACCAGCAACATCACCATTAAATTGTTTGGTCCATTCTGATATGGTGTGCAGTGGAATATATTTATTATTCAGCTCATACAATAAGTATCTCAGTAATCTGGGATGATTGTAGTTGTGACCCAAAATCAATGTTTTATGAGTATACACCTTGCTTGAATTCTTTCATATTCTGCTATACAGTATTATACAACATAAACATAAATATATTTTTGTTTTCTCTGTGTGGATAGAAGTTGCAGCACAGACAGAGATTGGTGATATTCATTTAAACTGGAAGCCATCATTTCTCAGTAATGAAGAGTTCACTCAGCTGATGTTGGAGGTAAGAAGTCTCCCTCCCTCCCCAAACTCCTGCATACACTAATTGTATTGTTGGAGTACGGTACATTGGTCTTTCTCCACATTCATATAATAGAGGAACATAATTTGCATAGTAAGCTATGAGGAGCCAAAGTTGCCTTCATTATCTCTGTAGAGAATTACAAACATTTCAGGAGCTATGTATACCACGGTTTACTCTTACTACAAAGGATTTTTTTTTTTTTTTTAAGTAAAACAAAATTCACAATATTATTATACCTTAGTCAATCTCTCTGGTTACTCTCTCTATAACTGTAGGTCAGAAAAAAAATGGTGATCCTTATCCCCAATGTCAAACTAGCAACCCTCTTACTTTGGGAAAATCACCAAGAAAGCAGCAAAACACTCACCTCCTGCTTTCGTGACGTTGCTTTTCACAGGCTGAACTAGCAAGATTAAATTCTGTCGCTGCTCTCTTACTGGCAAGCAAGATCTCCTGGATTGTGGCAAGCAGTGGAGCAAAGCTGTAGAATTGTATTATTCACTTTTCATACTAAATAGCAAGTTTTCCCAGTAAAACATATTTTTTATTGAAGAGCAATTAGACCATATCAAACTTTTTTATTTGTTGTGTTTTGTTTCAAGGTTGATTAAAATGATCAAATCTTTGATCATCTATTGCTATGTTTATGGCAAGCATTAGAAATAGTCCCACCCAAAGATAAAAACTGATGTACACGGGATGAAAGTCAGTGATGGCTGTTTCAGACTGTAGCACAAGATAGTACGCTTCTGGTGACAAAAAAAAGTAGAAAGTAGTTTTCAAATGACAAATTGATCCTTTTTTTTTTTTTTTATGTTGTAGGCTCTTGATGGCTTCATTATTGCACTTACCACAGATGGAAGCATCATCTATGTTTCTGATAGTATAACACCACTGCTTGGGCATTTGCCAGTAAGTAAGCATTATATTTTACTCCTTTCTTATTATCAATCTTTTAGATTTGTTGACAGAGCAACGTTGCCCCAAACAAATAAATAAATGTCATATTAATAAATATAAATCTGCCTTTAGGTGATCCTAACTATTTTGTCATGAAACCCTCTTAGTAAATTGCATACCTAGACGCAAACTGCAAAGGTGATTGCAGAGAAATGATCAGCTGTGCCATCAATGACTGATTGCAGATTGGCATGAATAATCACTAGGGGGTTATTTACAAAAGGCAAGTTCACTTTGCACTACAAGTGCAAAATGCACTTGAAATTGCACTGAAAGTGCACTTGGAAGTGCAGCCGTTGTAGATCTGAGGGGGACATGCAAGGGAAATAGAAAACAGCATTTTAGCTTGCACATGATTGCATAATAAAATCAGCAGAGCTTCCCCTCATTTCAGATCTACCCCTCAGATTTACAGCGACTGCACTTCCAAGTGCACTTTCAGTGCAATTTCAAGTGCACTTTGCACTTGTAGTTTGCGCTTGTAGTGCAAAGTGGATTTGCCTTTCGTAAATAACCCCCAATGTGTGCTGTTACTGTTCCAGTAATTGCTAGGAGATCTCTATTCTAAAATGGTCAGTATTTTTTGGGTTATTGTAGCCAGTCACAATCTTAAAGCGGATCTTCAGTCATTTTTACAACTTTACATCTATTAAATCCTCTGCCCTTGTTGTTTTAACTTTGGATAGTAAAACATTTTTTTTCTGCCAATAAATACCTTATACAGTCTACTTCCTCTTTCTTGTCTGGTAATAAGACTAGGCTTATGACATCATGCACGGCCCTCTCTCTAACTCTTGTGAGAGTCTGCAATGAAGAGAGGGGGATGAGTCATAAGAGGGTCAATGAAGAGCTGCAGGGCTGCAGAGCTGGAGCTGTGCCTCTATGTGTGTCTATGTAAATCCAGGAATTGAACAGGCAGCAGCTTCATCTGCCCACAGTTAAAATGGCTCCAGACAGACTTAGTGGAGGGAGATTTCTGCAGCATATATGGCAAGTACAGAATTGCAGTATATATATAATAATATGCAAAGTGGTTGGAGGGAAGCTTCAGAATGGCTTTCTTTTGGTGGTATTTGATCACCTCTGCGTTTTTTATTTTTTGCGCTATAAACAAAAGAAGAGTGACAAGTTTAAAAAAAAAACAATATTTTTTACTTTTTGCTACACTAAATATCCCCCAAAAATATATTAACCACTTCAGCCCCGGACCAATTGGCAGCCAAAGGACCAGGCCCCTTTTTGCAATTCGGCACTGCGTCGCTTTAACTAACAATTGCGCGGTCATGCGACGTGGCTCCAAAACAAAATTGGCGTCCTTTTTTTCCCACAAATAGAGTTTTTTTTTTGGTGGTATTTGATCGCCCCTGCGGTTTTTATTTTTTGCGCTATAAAACAAAAATAGAGCGACAATTTTGAAAAAAATGCAATATTTTTTACTTTTTGCTATAATAAATATCCCCAAAAAATATATAAAAAAACATTTTTTTTCCTCAGTTTAGGCCGATACGTATTCTTCTACATATTTTTGGTAAAAAAAAATCGCAATTAGCGATTATTGATTAGTTTGCGAAAAGTTATAGCGTTTACAAAATAGGGGATAGTTTTATAGCATTTTTATTAATATATTTTTTTTTATTAGTAATGGCGGCGATCAGCGATTTTTATTGTGACTGCGACATTTTGGCGGACACATCGGACATTTTTGACACATTTTTGGGACATTTGTCATTTATACAGCAATCACTGCTATTTAAATAGCACTGATTCCTATGTAAATGACAGTTGTAGTTAGGGGGTTAACCACTAGGGGGCGGGGAGGAGTCAGTGTGACGTGTTGTGTTTTTTTTTACAGTAGGGGGCGTGGCTGTACGTCTGACGTCATTGATCGGCGTTCCCGATGACAGGGAACCGCCGATCACTGACAGTCAGTGTAGGAAGCGCGGGGAGAGGTTTGTTTACATAGACCTCTCCCCGTTCTTCAGCTCCGTAACCCGATCGCGGGATACCAGCGGCGATCGGGTCCGCTGGTCCCGCGGCCGTGGTCACGGAGTTCCCGACCGGGTCGCGGGGGGGGCCGCGGGGGGCGCCCGCGCGCCCCCCGGGCAGGCAAATTAAAGGGGACGTACAGGTACGTGCTTTTGCCTGCCCGTGCCATTCTGTTGACGTATATCTACAGGAGGCGGTCGGGAAGCGGTTAAAAAAACATTTTTTTTCCTCAGTTTAGGCAGATATGTATTCTTCTACATATTTTTGGTAAAAAGAAATCGCAATAAGCGTATATTGATTGGTTTGCACAAAAGTTATAGCGTCTACAATATAGAGGATAGATTTATAGCATTTTTATTATTTTTTTTTTAACTAGTAATGGCGGCAATCTGCGATTTTTATCGTGACTGCGATATTGCGGCAGACATATCGGACACTTTTGACACATTTTTGGGACCATTCACAGTTATACAGCGATCCGTGCTATAAAAATGCATTGATTACTGTATAAATGTGACTGGCCGGGAAGGGGTTAACACTAGGGGCGCTGAAGGGGTTAATATGTTCCCTGGGAGTGATTCTAACTTTAGGGGGAGGGGGATTCATAAGGGGAGGAGACCGATCAGTGTTTCTGTGTACTGAGAACACACCATCGGTCTCCTCTGACAGGACCGTGGATCTGTGTGTTTACATACACAGATCCACGGTCCTGCTGTGTTACCAGGCAATCGCAGGTGCCCAGCGGACATCGCGGCCGCCGGGCACGCGCATTGGGTGCCCAGTGACACAGCGGGCACGCGCGCGAGAGCTGTGCCGCCTGGCCGTCAATTGACAGCTGGCGGTCGTAAGGCAGTTAAAGAAAGTACTTGATTACAGGCAAATTTATGTTGTGCGATTTGCATTGGCTTTATTAGTTTGACACTTTTTGTCTGATTCATTATGATATTTTCAGATACAGCTGATACTATAGACAGTATTAAAGGTGCTCATATAGCATTGCTAATTGTTGGAGGTGAGTTTCTGCTGAAGAAGGGATCACTAAAGTCTCTTTTACGGTGTATGGCAAGCTTAGGATATGCTTACGGTAAATTATGTAATTTCCTTGGCATAAAGAGATTATAGTATCATTATTTTGTCTGAAGTTGATTTGATAAGCAGAAGGATATACTGTCCGTTTAAAGACAAATAAGTCTCAGCGCTTCATAACAAAGGATAAACTGTTCTGTAACTAAGGGCACGTGACTGCTTGGAGGATCTGTAGCAGATATTCTCCTTCCCATCCCTCAAAATTGCTTTGACTATGACAGTTGCTCAGACTGAACAGTACACTTATTTGAGTTGAGCTTTTCCTTATGACAAATGATTATCAGTGACACATTTGTTTCTTATGTTCTTTCCTCTGAACAGTCTGACATCATGGATCAAAACTTGTTGAATTTTCTACCAGAACAAGAACATTCAGACATCTATAAAATCCTGTCTTCACATATGCTTGTGACAGATTCTGCATCTCTAAATTATTTGAATTGTGAGTTATATTTTCATTATAATTTCACCAGTTGTACAAAGGGCTGCCTAATGAACAGAACGGCTCTAAGCTCATATTAATGTATTTCCTTCTTTGCTAGATTTCGTTAATAACATTTATAAACATTGCTATTTCTGCAATTAAAGCACACAGGTAATTCATTTTTAGGAAGTATAACTTTTTTTTAACAGTATGAAGAAATGCAACTTTTAAGGAATTTACCAGCCATCTCATGTTTTTCTTGTAGGGTGCGCTTATAGTTATTAAAGCGGAAGTAAACCCATCGATTTAACAGTCTAAAAAAAAAAGGCATGCCGTGAATGCTAACTGCACATTGGCTGTGCTCTCAACCAAACAGTCAAACCATCCAATGGCTGGTGTCATAACGGATCACATGTGCAGCACTGTGGCAGTTGAAGATTAAACAGAGGCAAAGATGGCAGCTTCCTTGGCTGAAAACGATAGGGGGGTTTACTTCCACTTTAATGGACAATCCCACTGTGTTTCCTAATTGAAATTGTGTTGCAAAATTCTGGGGGCTGCCATTTCTGACTTCCTTTCAAGAATACTATTTGCCTGGCTATCTCTGTTTCAGTTATTTGAGTAACCTGAAATCAGCATACAGATTTGAAATTTAGAGTGAAGTCAGAGCATCTGATCCGCATACTTGTTCCAGGTCAGTGACTCTGAAAGTATTGGTGCCACTAGATCCTGGATAGACAGGAGATGCCATTTGCCTGATTCAGACTTTTTGAGAGGGAAGATCAAGTGGATTGGTATGACTATCTTGTCCAATTGCTATTCTTTTCCCCAAAGATAAGAAGGAGCTAGAAGCCAGCTAGCCAGCTAAAGTGTTTTAGTTTTGAAATGTTATTACATTGGAAGTTAACAGCATCAGCTATAATGTTGCACCAAACAATTGTCAACTCTAAAGAATTAAAGCAGTGTCCTGCCCTGATTGAAAATTTTTACAGTCGGCTGCCCACTGCGCAAGTGCGAGCCGTACTACGCTTTGGGAGCGATCCACAGCGATCAGACCGAAAGTGCGAGTGGGTACCTGTCCGAACCAGGTACCCGCATCCCCCCTTCAAAAAAGTGCCACAAATAGAAGAGGGGGGTGGCATAAAGCTGTACTTTCCCTTCTGAGGGGAATAAGAAACACACGTTAGAAAACCTTCCCACATCTTAATCTCCATCTAGAGGACATAGTGACAGTAAGACTAACCATACTCGTGTATGTTTCTCTCATTCAGCCCCACAGGCTAAAGAAGAGAAATTATTCGATTTCTCCATCCACACTGTGGAGGAATCTGCAATGCGATCTACTGTATTCAGACACAGCACCCATGGTTGTCTGAATGCCCAAACAGTAATTGCATCTGATAGCATATAGTCACTGTGAGGCCGACATTTCACCGAACAGTAAATATTATGGGGCGTTCACGGAAAATTAGAGCATCGTGGAACACCCCATAATGCACTACGAGATCGCAGTGCATTGCTGTATGATGATTGGCCAAAGCATGCAACTGACCTGCATGCTTTGGCCAATCACAGCGCTCTCTGCTAATAGAGCCATAATTCTTGGCTCAGGGGGGACTAAGTCCACGCCCCACACTATATAAGGCTGCTTACACAGCGGCCGTGTGTAGTGGTGTTGGCGTGGACAGAGAGATAGCTTGATTTAGATTAAGCAGGCAGGTTATTCAGTTAGTGGCAGTGTATTTGATATATATATATATATATATATATATATATATATATATATATATATATATATATATAGTATATATATATATACAGTACAGCCAGTCTAGTATATATAGCAGGCATGTTGTAATGCAATTTCTCCTTTTGGCCACAAGATGGAGACAGAGAGATGCTGACTTGTCCTTCCAGAAAACTCAGAGACACAAAGCACACTGGGAAAAAGAGGAGTTTTCAGGAAGTGCTGAGGTAAATGAGGAGAGGGAAGTGCTGAGGTGAGAGAAAAGAGAGAGAGACAATTTTTACCACACAGCACTACATAGAGAGTGCTGACAGAAGATCTGAGGAGCGGTTGTGTCACAGTAACAGAGGATCTGTCTGTCTCCTTCCCCCGCTCGACCCCCACCTTTCTCCTGTCAGCTGTGTGAGAGACAGAGACCAAGCTGTGCTGATGAGGCTCCCTGCCTGTTCATGATTGGGTGAAGGGCGAAACCAATGACAGGAGGAGGAGAGAAAAGCCAAGGAAAGGAGGGATGTGAGGAGAGTGAGAGAAAAACTCTGTGAGAGGGATTTTTGGAGCTGAGAGGAGAGAAAGACACACACTGACACCAGAGAGTGTGTGACCTATTATAGAGAGAGAAAGCCAAGCCTTTCCAGAGACTGCCAGGAGAGAGAGTGTGGTGAGGTGACCAGACTGTGTGGTGAAACCCCACCGTAGAGAGAGACACGTTTTTGCCTCTTCGCCTTGCGAGTTTTGCTACCAGTCATCTTGATCGGCCCTCAGAAGGGGATCCAGAGCCTTACAACATCGCTAGGAGCATCAGGAACCTGAACTAGCACCTGGGATTATTGTTGTGTCAGCGCACATGGGATTGGTGAGAGGGTGCAAACCTGGCATCCTTCTTGACACCATACTGACACTGCACACAGACACCAATTTTCCTTTTTAGTGTCACAGGATGCTTGTTTGGAGTTGCCATCTCTAGTAGTTTGCCCTTTTAAATCTCTAACGGAACATTCTAACGGAACATTCTAGAGGATTACTGTTCCATGCAAGCTTGTTTAAACCTACTATTATAAAACAAGGGCCCCACCGTTTGCTAGCAGAAGACACTACAGTCAGGTCCATAAATATTGGGACATCAACACAATTATAATCTTTTTGGCTCTATACACAACCACAATGGATTTGAAATGAAACAAAAGATTTCCTTTAACTGCAGACTTTCAGCTTTAATTTGAGGGTATTTACATCCAAATCAGGTGAACGGTGTAGGAATTACAACAGTTTGTATATGTGCCTCCCACTTTTTAAGGGACCAAAAGTAATGAAACAATTGGCTGCTCAGCTGTTCCATGGCCAGGTGTGTGTTATTCCCTCATTATTCCATTTACAAGGAGCAGATAAAAGGTCCAGAGTTCATTTCAAGTGTGCTATTTGGAATCTGTTGCAGTCAACCCTCGATATAAGATCCAAAGATCCAAAGAACTATCAGTGAAGCAAGCCATCATTAGGCTGAAAAAACAAAACAAACCCATCAGAGAGATAGCAAAAACATAAGGTGTGGCCAAATCAACTGTTTTGGAACAAGAAAGAATGCATCGGTGAGCTCAGCAACACCAAAAGACCCAGAAGACCACGGAAAACAACTGAGGTGGATGACCGAAGAATTCTTTCCCTGGTGAAGAAAACACCCTTCACAACAGTTGGCCAGATCAAGAACACTCTCCAGGAGGTAGGTGTATGTGTGTCAAAGTCAACAATCAAGAGAAGACTTCACCAGAGTGAATACAGAGGGTTCACCACAAGATGTAAACTATTGGTGAGCCTCAAAAACAGGAAGGCCAGATTGGAGTTTGCCAAACAACATCTAAAAAAGCCTTCACAATTCTGGAACAACACCCTTTGGACAGATGAGACCAAGATCAACTTGTACCAGAGTGATGGGAAGAGAAGAGTATGGAGAAGGAAAGGAATTGCTCATGATCCAAAGCATACGACCTCATCAGTGAAGCATGGTGGTGGTAGTGTCATGGCGTGGGCATGTATGGCTGCCAATGGAACTGGTTCTCTTGTATTTATTAATGATCTGACTGCTGACAAAAGCAGAAGGATGAATTCTGAAGTGTTTTTCGGGCAATATTATCTGCTCATATTCAGCAAAATGCTTCAGAACTCATTGGCGCTTCACAGTGCAGATGGACAATGACCCGAAGCATACTGCAAAAGCAACCAAAGAGTTTTTTAAGGGAAAGAAGTGGAATGTTATGCAATGACCAAGTCAATAACCTGACCTGAATCCAATTGAGCATGCATTTTACTTGCTGAAGACAAAACTGAAGGGAAAATGCCCCAAGAACAAGCAGGAACTGAAGACTGTTGAGTAGAGGCCGGCAGAGCATCACCAGGGATGAAAACCAGCATCTGGTGATGTTTATGTGTTCCAGACTTCAGGCTGTAATTGACTGCAAAGGATTTGCAACCAAGTATTAAAAAATTAAAGTTTGATGGATGATTGTTAAACTGTCCCATTACTTTTGGTCCCTTAAAAAGTGGGAGGCACATATACAAACCTACACCGTTCACCTGATTTGGATGTAAATACCCTCAAATTAAAGATGAAAGTCTGCAGTTAAAGCTTGTTCATTTCATTTCAAATCCATTGTGGTGGTGTATAGAGCCAAAAAGATTAGAATTGTGTCGATGTCCCAATATTTATGGACCTGACTGTAGTATTCTTCACCTCAGGACCTGCAAAATTACAGATCTGTGCTTACTGTACTGTACCCTTTTCTTTTACTTGTGTGTTTGCCTCTCAAAGGTGTTTGCGGCCCAGAAGTAGCTGAGAAGTTTACAAGTCTTCTCTCCTCCCTCTCAGCGTCTGTGTTAAGGGCATATAGATTACTGCCTTTTTCTAAATTTACAGTTGCTATTTAGTATTGAAGGTTGTCTTTTCTAATGTATTAATTCTTTGCAGAAAGGTTTAACAGCGTTGTAAGCTTCCATATGCTTTAAACAATGATAATATATTCAATTTGTTTATCACTAGCAGGTGTGTGTCTGTTTTTGGTGATAATCCACAGCCAGGATAACAGTATTTTCCACATGTGTCTTTAACCACTTTAAGACCAGCCTCGTTTTGGATTTTAGGTGTTTACATGTTTAAAACAGTTTTTTTTGCTAGAAAAAAACTTAGAACCCCCAAACATTATATATTGTTTTTTTTTGTTTTTTTTCTAACACCCTAGAGAATAAAATGGCGGTCGTTGCAATACTTTTTTTCACACCGTATTTGCGCAGCGGTCTTGCAAGCGCACTTTTTTTGGAAAAAATTCACTTTTTTGAATAAAAAAATAAGACAACAGTAAAGTTAGTCCAATTTTTTTATATATTGTGAAAGATAATGTTACGCCGAGTAAATTGATACCTAACATGTCACGCTTCAAAATTGCGCCCGCTCGTGGAATGGCATCAAACTTTTACCCTCAAAAATCTCCATAGGCGACATTTAAAAAATTCTACAGGTTGCATATTTTGCGTTACAGAGGAGGTCTACGGCTATAATTATTGCTCTCGCTCTACCGATCGCGGCGATACCTCACATGTGTGGTTTGACCACCGTTTTCATATGCGGGCGCTACTCACGTTTGCTTCTGCGCACGAGCTCGTCGGGACGGGGCGCTTTAAAAAAAATTTTTTTGGTTTTTCTTATTTATTTTTCTTGATTTTATTTATTTTTACACTGTTTTTAAAAAAAAATTTAATTGGCTCACTTTTATTCCTATTACAAGGAAAAACATCCCTTGTAATAGAAAAAAGCATGACAGGTCCTCTTAAATATGAGATCTGGGGTCAAAAAGTCCTCAGATCTCATATTTGGACTTCAATGAAAAAAAAAAAAAAAAATGTCATTTAAAAAAATGACATTTGTAAATTCCTCTTTAAGACGTATGGGCGGAAGTGACGTTTTTGACGTCGCTTCCGCCCTCCTATGGTATAGAGATGAGTGGCGGCCATCTTAGCGTCACGCATCTCTATGCACAGGCAGGGAACGGACCCGATCGCCTCCGCCACTGCCGACGGTTCCGGTAAGCGGCGGAGGGCGCGGGAGGGGGGGGCACCTCTCCCGCCGCCGATAACGGTGATCTCGCGGCGAATCTGCCGCGATGACCACCATTATCGGAATGCCGACCGACGCCTGAAGAGATGGATATCTCGGTTGTGGCAGCAGCTGCTACCATCTACCATCTACATTGTCGTGCGCCGGTCGGAAAGTGGTTAAATGTGTTTGCAGTAATTTAATTTAACCAGGTGTGCCAGTGGGGCTGAGGTCATTCTTGGGGTTGAGGTGGAGATCAGAGAACCCAAATTTACCAAGCGGCTCCTTTGGGGGTGGCACTACATATATACATACTCTGCATTTAGCATAGACTATATATTCAGTGTTTACTTGATATATATATATATATATATATATATATATATATACACACACACACACAGTCTCGTGTGTGTGTGTGTGTGTGTGTGTATATATATATATATATATATATATATATATATATATATATATATATATATATATATATATATATTTAGATAGATATATATATATATATATTTAGATAGATAGATAGATACTCTGCAGCCAGTGTGGACTATATCTACAGTGCATTCTGTGGTGTACTGTGTTTCTAATACACTTTAGGCGGTGTAATATATATATAGTCTCGTGTGTTTATATATATATATATATATATATATATATATATATATATATATATATATATACTGTATATGTGTTAAGGCTGGCCGAAGGGCCAGCCTGTATTTGTGGGAGGAGTCAGAGAGACTATTTAAGCCTCCTCCTCTGCTAGGGCCAGGGTCTTCGGCGTTCTGGGTTAGGAGGGGTTGGGGCTGTCTACGTCACGTTGGAGCCCTGCCTGCATGGTGGCGGTGTCTCTCGGTGCTCACACTGGGGAAACCGCTTGTCCACCAACCTTATTACCACCAGGGTGGTCGGCGTCCACCAGCTCCTCTCTCCCTGGGCAGTTCCGGCTTCCAGGGGGGACCGTCCGCATGATGGGACATCTGCTTGGTGCGGGGTGCTCGGTTACATGTTCAGCTCCACAAGGGAGCCGCCTGCCTGATGCCGCCCGAGGGGGGGGTGTTCGGCCGCCGCCGACTCCTCTCCCCATACACGTTCAGCTCCACAGGAGCCGCCTGCCTAGTGCCCGAAGTGGGGGGGGGGGTCGGCGACCGCCGCCGCCACCTCTCCCCATACACAGCCACAGGTGCACATGTCTGCTTGGTGCGGGGGTGTTTCAGCCGCCGCCAGCTCCTCGCTCCCCATGCTTAGCTGCACCACGTGGGGGCCGCTCGCTGTTTCTCCCAGTGTTCGCGCGGGGGGGGGCAATCGGCCGCCGCTGACTCCTTTCCCCATGCACTGCCATCTCCAGGAGGCAGCCGCACGCTTGATGCCGGGTTGATTCGGCCACTCGCCTGCTCCTCTCCTCACATACATCTCGCTCCTATCTCCCCACAAACCAGTATCTGCAGCACATGGCAAGGCCAGACTTAAGGTGTGACAGGTCTGCAGCAGCATTCTATCCAGGGTTCAACTGTCCTCAATTAACCAAAGGTGCAAATCTGGTGACCAAAGCTCAATGCATATCACTGCTCCTTGCACTATCTTGCGGCTTTTTCTGTCATAACGTTTCTGCCCAGCGTTTCTGTCATAGCGTTTCTGCCCGCCATTTTTCTGTCTAGCATTTCTGCCCACCATTTTCTGTCATAGCGTTTCTGCCCGCCATTTTCTGTCATAGCGTTTCTGCCTGCCATTTTCTGTCATATCGTTTCTGCCCACCATTTTCTGTCATAGCGTTTCTGCCCGCCATTTTCTGTCATAGCGTTTCTGCCCGGAATGTCTGTCGTAGCGTTCTGTGCGGCATGTCTGTCATAGCATGTTTCTGCCCGGCATTCCTGTCATAGCGTTTTCTGCCCAGCATTTCTGTCATAGCGTTTTCTGCCCGGCATTTCTGTCGGAACGTTTTCTACCCGGCATTTCTGTCGGAACGCTTTCTGCCCGGCATTTCTGTCATAGCGTTTTCTGCCCGGCATTTCTGTCATAGCGTTTTCTGCCCGGCATTCCTGTCATAGCATTTTCTGCCTGGCTTTTCTGTCTCCGTATTCTGCCCCTGCGTTTCTGTCATAGCGTTCTGCCCCTGCGTTTCTGTCATAGCGTTCTGTCCCTGCGTTTCTGTCATAGCGTTCTGCCCCTGCGTTTCTGTCATAGCGTTCTGCCCCTGCGTTTGTCATAGCGTTCTGCCCCTGCGTTTGTCATAGCTATCCCTCTTCAAAAAAGGGACGTACATCGTCGTGTGCCGGTCGGAAAGTGGTTAAATGTGTTTGCAGTAATTTAATTTAACCAGGTGTGCCAGAGGGGCTGAGGTCATTCTTGGGGTTGAGGTGGAGATCAGAGAACCCAAATTTACCAAGCGGCTCCTTTGGGAGTGGCACTACATATATACATACTCTGCATTTAGCATAGACTATATATTCAGTGTTTACTTGATATTCAATCAGTGCAGGCAGTGTATAAATATATATATATATATATATCTATAGTCACACAGTCTCGTGTGTGTGTGTATATATATATATATATATATATATATTTAGATAGATAGATAGATAGATAGATAGATAGATATACTCTACATTCAGTGTATCCTATATATACAATGCATTTGGTGGTGTATACTTTGTAATACAATGCAGGTGGTGTACACAGTATCTAATACAGTGTGTACAGTTTCTATTACACTTCTGGTGGTCTACATAGTATACAATACAGTGCAGCCGTTGTACAGTTTTTAATACAGTGCAGGCGGTGTACACAGTATCTAATACAGTGTGCACAGTTTCTACTACACGTCTGGTGGTGTACACAGTACACAATACAGTGCAGCCATAGTACAGTTTCTACTACACTTCTGATGGTGTACACAGTACACAATACAGTGCAGCTGTAGTACAGTTTATAATACTTTCCTGGTGGTGTACACAGTATCTAATACAGTGTGTACAGTTTCTACTACACTTCTGGTGGTGTACACAGTACACAATACAGTGCAGCTGTAGTACAGTTTCTAATACAGTGCAGGAGGTGTACACAGTATCTAATACAGTGTGTACAGTTTCTACTACACTTCTGGTGGTGTACACAGTACACAATACAGTGCAGCTGTAGTACAGTTTCTAATACAGTGCAGGAGGTGTACACAGTATCTAATACAGTGTATACAGTTTCTACTACACTTCTGGTTTGAAAACAAGCTGAACAATGTCAACGCTAGGACAGGGATCCTCTAGCCTTCACACTAGATGCTTTAGTGATTCCTTGGACTCAGTTCAAACTGGTGTATGCCTTCCCTCCAGTGAAAATAATAAGATAGAGGAGCAAAAGGTCCCAGTCATTCTCATTGCACCAAATTGTTCCAGAAGGACATGGTACCAAACATACACAGACTTCTGGTGGATGAGCCTTGGCCTCTTTCAAACAGACTTACTGGCCCAATATCAAGGCTATTTGCTGAAACGCGTTAGTCCATTTTATACTTAACTTCATGTAAGAAATAAATATATTTGTATGGTCTTTGGAGTTGCTGGCTCTATTTTTCATTTTGACTACTACTGATGGCTGGAGGACATTCTAGCCAGAGCACCCGTTCTTGGATTCCATCTTTGATTCACAAGTGGTTCCCTTGCTGTGAGCGCTGCACCTGTTTCTCATTTTCCTATGTAGACAGATGGCTGAACACTAGGAAATACTCACTCGTATTTTGGTCTTTCTTTAATCTGATCTTGACCAGTGTGTGGACCTGAGTACCCTCAAGGGACAAGTTTCTGCTTTATCCATTCTCTTCCAGAAACCTCTTGCCTTGCAGTCCCTAATCAAGACATTTTTTTAGGGAAATTGGTCATTCCTATTTTCATTGGGTACCTGCACTTGGTATCCCTTACAAATTCCTATGGAAGACCTTATATGTAAAGTTGCCTTCCTGGTCATCATTATGCCTATTAGGCAAGTTTCTGAGTTGATAGCTTTTTCTTGTAAATAACCATTTCTTGTTTTGCACAGAGGCAAGTGATTGTAAGGCTAAACCCTTCCTTTGAATTAAGGCGGTCTCTTCTTTCCTTGTCAATGAGGACATTTCTTCTTCCCAAAAGCATGACAAAGATATTTCCCTACAGTGCTTGCATATGACCAGTTCTATCAAGATCTACCTATCAGTCACTGCCTCTGTTCACAATATTGAGTTTCTCTTTGTTCTGCCTGTAGGACCTCGCAGAGGACATCCTACTTCCCACTGCACCATTGCCAGGTGGATCAGACAACCTATGTCCAGGGCATACACCCTAAGGCCCCTTTCACATGAGGCTGATTCTATTGCAATCAGCAGGGCATCTGTGAGCTGATCCCCTGCGGATCAGAGCAGAGCAGACAGGTGACAGATCCATGTCCACTCAGTATCTGCAGAGTAGGCACAGGCAGAGCCCACTCTGCTGTAAAGGTATCCAGAAGCAAATGGATTCTGTCTGTTTACATCAGGCTACTTCTGAGCTGCTCCACCTAGACAAAGTCCTTGCTAGTGTATTTTTGTGTGCCTGATTGGACCCTGAGGTAGGTGGTTGTAAACAGACACAGGTCCATTTACACTGGCCTGTCCATAGGGACAAATTAACCTTCCAATCAGGTCCACCTGAAAAACTGACAGGTGGACCTGATCAGACCTTAAGGAAAGGGTTCCTCCCTTCCTCACCAGGTCTGTTGGCGTCTCTTGGGCTTTTCAGCATTTAGGCCCGGTTCACACTGCTGCGGTGGGGGAGATTGCATATGATTCGCACCGCACTGCAGTTCAAATCATATGCGATCTCTGTGCGATGCAAATTCAGCCATACAGATAGTATGGCTGAATTCGCATCGCATTCGGCCCAAAATCGGACAGGACCCTTTTTTCGGTCCGCAGCAGAATCGGATCGCATGGTGTTCTCACCATGCGATCCGATTCCTGTCCGAGTTTGCAGATCGCACTGCGATATGCAAGCTGCTATGGGGGTGTCATTAACATTTCATTGACACTCCCAGCAGCTCGCATAGGGCAGTGTGAACTGCCGGCGGGAGACATGCGGTGCGGGAACCCGCAGTAGATTCGCAGCGTTCCCGCACCGCAGCAGTGTGAACCCAGCCTAAGTGTCCCAGTTTGGAAGGCTGCCAGCTGGTCCTCTGTTCATACGTTCTCCAAGTTCTACCAGGTGAATGTTTAAGCCTTGGCTGATGCGAGCTTCAGCCACAGGTTGCTTAAAGCTTTTATGTAGTGTTTATGGGTTTTTGAACTCCTATATTTTTTCAGGCCTGTTGGCATTTCTGTTTTTCCATGTTGTCATCCATCGGTTTATTGCTTAGGGATACCCCATAGTCTATGAATTTAAGTTTTGTGTTCCATACTATATGATTTAGATAATGAGTATTTTGACTTTCCTGAAAATTCCCTATGTTAGAGTAAAATACAGGACACATGCCCCACCCTTTTGTATCTTTGATGACTCCTTCAAACTTACAAAAAAAATAGATTCTCGTTGAGTGGGTGGGGGTTATATGCGTGCACATTAGGGGTGGCCCTAGCACGTTTTTTGCCACTGTCCAGTCATCTGAAGATAGCCTGCATAGTACCCATGGTCTAAGAATAAAAGCCCTGTGTCCTTTTAATAATCTCCAAGATAAGGAATTTATCAGGCAAGTCAAAATGGCTATTATTTCCTTTAAATAATATAAAGAAAATATGTAATTTCTGACTTTTTTTTAAAGATGCAAACTCCAGGGCTGTCACCTGAGCTGAAGCAAGCATATAGCCAGGAAAGTCTGAACGTCAATCCTGCATGTTTTTTTTTAGGTTGGTAATGAACTAGGGAGTAAAGCTATAAACTGGGTGATATGAATGAAACCTACATCTTTAAAAACAGGTTAACTCTCTAAACACTCCCATAGCACCTTATTTGTCATTGTTTTTGCAAGTTTAATAGTTATTTTATCTTTCTATACATTTTTCAGCTGACATTGATTTGGAATTCTGCTGTCATCTTCTTAGAGGCACTTTAAACCCCAAAGAATACAAAACCTATGAATATATTAAATTTGTTGGAAATTTTCGGTCATGCAGCAATGGTAAGCAGCTGGTAATTTAAGTCTATTTTATTTGAGTGTAAGTTTATGTTTATTATAATGAAATGACCCATGTGTTCCTCAGTATGCAGTAGTAGTATACAGCCCATTGACAAAGTATTTCCTTTTGTCACTGACCTGTGCATGTTAGGTGCACCTTTAAAAGGTGAAGTACTGATGTGAATATAGATACAGCTCTTGAAACTGAATTTTGCATAAGGCCAGTCATACACGGTTCAAATCTCGGCAGGTTCAACAGGAACCGGCCAAGATTCGAACCGTTAAAGTGGAAGTAAACCCAATTTTTTTTTTTTAATTAAGGCTTGCACCTTGTACAGTATAGGATTTCCTGTCCTGTGTGCCCAGTCTTGCCACGAAGAGTTAATCCAGCTCTGAGCAATCCTCTTATCTTTTTTCAGTGAGATAAAAACGGACAGACAGAGAAATAGGAGTCTGTTTCTCCCCTTGCTGTGAGTGACAGGATTGGCTGCTCCACACCTCAGCATGATTGGGCATGCTGACGTCATGTGGTGACTTTTCTGGGTTTTGACTGGATGTTAGTGATCATAGCAGAAGTTCAGTGTAAAAATACACAGGAGAAAATGCATATTGACAAGGGGAGTGTAGAGGTTGGCAGGGAGTCTACTGACATCACAACTCCACCCACAAGCTTCGGACAACAGACCCACCCACAGAATCTGCAGTTTTTCAGGTCTCATAACAGACAGAGGGAGACATTTGACAGGTAAGGATACATGCAGGAGGCATGTATATCCTTATAGATAACCACTATGGCAGTGGTTTAGAAAGAATAAGAGTGGGTTTACATCCACTTTAATGGGCAGGGTGAATGTACTGCAGCAATGTATCTTTAGAAACAACACCTGATCAATTCTACAATTCAGGTAGCATACAAGTATTTTTAATTCCTGGGATATCTGTGTATCCATCCTTAATACTTTTTTAGGCAACCCTAACTTCATTCCTCAGTGTTTTCTGAGCAAGTTAAATCCAGACATCTGATGGATAAACATGGAACTGATCCAATTAGTATGTGATGATTTGGCCTTTTCGGAGGTACATCCATATTCTACATTTCTTGTGCTTGCTTCCCAAAGTCTTGTATGTGCATATGCTCCTCAGTTTCTAAGATTGGTTTTGTGGTAACTAACTAATAAAAGACATTAGACCATAAGACCTCTCTTTAGGAAAGTCTGCTTGTTTCCAGTGGCAGAGTTCTCTATCAAGAATGTTGTTCCAAAACTTCACCTTAAAACCAAACTAAAAGCCACTACTTTGCCACACCTCGATCAAACTCCCCAGCAAGTCAGAGTGATTCATATAGGGTCTTTACTCTTTAATACAATTTATAATAGTACTTGCATAGCTTAACCCCCCTGGCGGTAATCCAGAGTCTGGCTCGGGGCGGGAACTTCTGTACCAAAAGCAGTAACCCCGAGCAAGACTCGGGCTCGCATTGCAGGATACAGGGGGAAGTTACTTACCTTGTCCCCTGGATCCTGCGATGTCTCTCCGCTGTGTGTGCGAGCCGTCTGCTCGCTCGATTCACACAGTGCCCGAGTGCCGCTGATCTCTGTTCCCTGCGACGTTCCAAGGCACGGGAGCAGAGATCGGCGCCAAATTCAAAAAAGTTAAAAAACACATACAATACTGTAATCTTACAGATTACAGTACTGTATACAAAAAATACACATCCCCTTTGTCCCTAGTGGTCTGCCCAGTGCCCTGCATGTCATTTTATAATTTTATAATAAATATATTTTTTTCTGCCTGGAAACTGGAGATTGTCCATAGCAACCAATAAAGTGTCCCTTTATGTCAAAAGTGGTTTTAGACCAGCTAGAAAACACCGATAATAAATTAGAATCACAATTTATCATCAAACACTAAATTTAATGACAGCGACTATTCTGCAACTGAGCAAATTTCAGTGTTTTTGATTTGAATACATTATTGAATAATTTTTATATATATTTTTATTATATTATAATTTATGATTTTGTGTTTCAAATTTTATCATACCCGGGATGTCTACTAGACTCTGGTTCGGACAGATTTAAGTGAGTTATTCATAAGAATTGCATGCCTACAATATAAAAACGCAGAATTTCCATGCAAAATAATTGTACCGCTTTCAGCACAAAATTCCAGACAGAATCATACCGCCAGGGAGGTTAAGCTGTATTCCTACTGTGAGGTAGATATTGATTAATTAAAAGAAGTTAGATTAACCTGGTATTGTTCTTTACTGATTCAACAGATATAAGCTGGCTTTGCTCTGAAGTAGCTACAGAGGGCCAGTAGTAGACATGTGCGATTAGTTTCGTACGAAACAGAAATTCGTACAAATTTTTCGAAATTCGTACATTCGTACGAATCCAATCACTCAGAGGAAGTACGAAATACAAAATTTCGTAAATGAAATTTCGTATTTCGTACTTCCTCTGAGTGATTGGTGAACAATAGACAATAGTCTTGTGTTATGTAACGTTAATACGTTTTTGGATAATTCGTTATTATTCGTAGAGTGTCGATGTTCGTTATCCAAATTAACGATTCGTACGAAATTCATATTTCGTATGAATCTGAATTAAACTCCGTACACGAATTACGAATTACAATTTTTTTTTTTTACGAAACGGAACGAAACAAAACTAATTTTTTGACGGCTTCCATGTCTAGCCAATAGGAGGCTGTCTGACATGCGTATGTGAAAAATGGTAAAATACATTGAGACAGTAGGAGGGATTATGCATGAATCCACTTTTATTTCATGCAATTAATTGGCACTGCAATTTCATATTTTTATTACATTTCTTTGATTTTATTCTAATGGGGCAATTACAGTCATAGAATAGATTAAACCTTCCCTTCTCAGATTTTCTATTTGCCCTAAAATCTAAAAATAGGGTAATGTAAAGTAAACATAATACCGTTGTGTTGCAGTGCTAGGATAAATTGATTAGATAGATTGAGATTGAGACAGACCTAGAGATTGGATCCCAGAAAATGGCCCTTCAATATTTGGGGTCACAACACAAGTTAGGCCTTTGCACTTTAGAATTAATGTATTACTAAAGGTTATTAAGAAAGTCACAGGCAAGACTGTCTGCTCTTTTTTCACAGGCAAGACTTTCTGCACTTTTTTGCCGTCTTTATTGCAGAGACCAGTGATTGAAATAATGCTGGTCTCTTTCCAAATAGGTCATCCTTTGCAGAAATTCCTCAGCCTGCCTTCCAGAAACCACACATCCCTTGCAGGCAGTGTGACTCAGTGCCCTCATTTCACCTCTGAGGTCCAAAGCATGTTTATAACATGTAGAAAAGCATTTGGGAAGGATGTGCATATTTTGTGTACAGAGCCTTCATTCCAAATGTCATTTTGTATTATAAGGAAAAAAAATCAGGCCAATGTTTTCTGCTGGGGCCATGTTTTAGCTTATTGTTATTTTGTTTTTCATTTTTTTCAGTGTGACTCACTGTTGGAGGCAAATCAAATGACATTGGATTGTTTGTTCCTAAGAATACTATGATGAAAACATTTATAAGAAAAGTAAAAACTCAGTTTGTAATGCAAAGGATTATAAAATAACATTTTGTGGAGGTCCTTAGCTACATATTGTAGCATGCCAGGAGAATAGACTATAATAAAATGATTAAGTTGATTTTCTGTTTTAAATGTGAGTTTTTATGCGAATGGAAACTTTCCAAAATGACTGGGAAAATAACATTTAATTATTACAAAATCCTAATACATTTTTCGATGGATCTCAAAAGGACTGGCTGTATTAGTGGAGCATGCTGCTTTTAATGTCTTCTTCATCCAACTAAGAGGAGTTAGAGGTCTTTACTTTAGTGGTTTCCATTCTTTTTTTAGTATACTGGTTACCACTGCTATTCTTGTAATGATAGAGACTTCCTTGGGGACAGTTTAGTAAAAAACTTTGAGCATAATTAGCATATTGATTCTGGAGTTATAGAATACTGTAGTAACACATTTGGAATACAAAGTTTTATGTTGTAACCTTTTTCATATTTTCTTTAAAGTCTAGCCTCTACAGTCCCATAGAGATATAAAAAATAAAATATCAGTTCGGGTGGAATTACATTCAACATACACATTTTAAACAAGGATTTGGGTAACTGCAACATTAAATAAAAGGCAGTCAAGCAGTGGTTGACAAAATTACATGGAGCATGAGCAACTTAATACCAAACCACAGATGGGGCAGACCATGTAACAATACATGCCTTTAAAAAAAAAAACCCCTAGGCCGAAGTGATTTCTATGTGCTTTGTTTCCCTAACCCCTCATTGATTTAAATTCTATTGCAATCGTCCTACTATACATTTGCATCACTCCTGGCAACTGGAGAGTGAAGGCAAGATAAATATGTGCTGCTGATGGGGCTCGCACCAGGCCAAGGCATTAAAGTGTATGTACAGTGGTGTGAAAAAGTGTTTGCCCCCTTCCTCATTTCCTGTTCCTTTGCATGTTTGTCACACTTAAGTGTTTCGGAACATCAAACCAATTTAAACAATAGTCAAGGACAACACAAGTAAACACAAAATGCAATTTGTAAATGAAGGTGTTTATTATTAAAGGTGAAAAAAAATCCAATGGCCCTGTGTGAAAAAGTGATTGCCCCCCTTGTTAAAACATACTATAAACTGTGGTTGTCCACACCTGAGTTCAATTTCTCTAGCCACACCCAGGCCTGATTATTGCTACACCTGTTCACAATCAAGGCATCACTTAAATAGGAGCTGCTTGACACAGTAAGGTCCACCAGAAGATCCTTAAAAGCTACACATCATGCCGAGACCCAAAGAAATTCAGGAACAATTGAGAAAGAAAGTAATTGAGATCTATCAGTCTGGAAAGGGTTATAAAGCCATTTCCAAAGCTTTGGGAATCCAGCGAACCACAGTGAGAGCCATTATCCACAAATGGCGAAGACATGGAACAGTGGTGAACCTTCCCAGGAGTGGCCGGCCGCCCAAAATTACCCCAAGAGCGCAGCGACGACTCATCCAAGAGGTCACAAAAGACCCCACAACAACGTCCAAGGAACTGCAGGCCTCACTTGCCTCAGTTAAGGTCAGCGTTCATGCCTCCCCCATCAGGAAAAGACTGGGCAAAAATGGCCTGCATGGCAGAGTTCCAAGGAGAACCACTGCTGAGCAAAAAGAACATCAAAGCTTGTCTCAATTTCTCCACAACACATCTTGATGATCCCCAAGACTTTTGGGACAACATTCTGTGGACCGATGAGACAAAAGTGGAACTCTTTGGAAGTGTGTGTCCAAGTATATCTGGCGTAGAAGGAACACTGCATTTCAGAAAAAGAACATTATACCAACAGTAAAATATGGTGGTGGTAGTGTGATGGTCTGGGGCTGTTTTGCTGCTTCAGGACCTGGAAGACTTGCCGTGATAAAAGGAACTATGAATTCTGCTGTCTACCAAGAGATCCTGAAGGAGAATGTCCGACCATCTGTTCGTGTACTCAAGCTGAAACGAACTTGGGTTCTGCAGCAGGACAGTGATCCTAAACACACCAGCAAGTCCACCACCGAATGGCTGAAGAAAAACAAAATGAAGACTTTGGAGTGGCCTAGCCAAAGTCCTGACCTGAATCCTATTGAGATGTTGTGGTATGACCTTAAAAAGGCCGTTCATGCTCGAAAACCCTCTAATGTAACTGAATTAGGACAATTCTGCAAAGATGAGTGGGCCAAAATTCCTCCAGGACGCTGTAAAAGCCTCATTGCACGTTATCGCAAACGCTTGGTTGCAGTTGTTGCTGCTAAGGGTGGCCCAACCAGTTATTAGGTTTAGGGGGCAATCACTTTTTCACACAGGGCCATGATGGTTTGGATTTTTTTTCACCTTTAATAATAAACACCTTCATTTACAAATTGCACTTTGTGTTTACTTGTGTTGTCCTTGACTATTGTTTAAATTGGTTTGATGTTCCGAAACACTTAAGTGTGACAAACATGCAAAGGAACAGGAAATGAGGAAGGGGGCAAACACTTTTTCACACCACTGTAAATACAATACGTTTTGTTTGTTTTAAATGTAGCGTATAAAAGGGTTAAAACCTGTGCCCCACTGGGGAGATTTCCCTTAACTTCCTGTCCTGAAGACACAATAGAAAATAAATAAAAATCTCTCTAAAGTGAACTGAATGTCCCTATGGGGGTATTTTCCCTCACTTCTAGCTCTGGTTATAGTTCAAAAGTTTCGATTTCCCATCATTTTTTGTCTTTGACAGTTATCAACAGGACAAATAAAGGAGTAAATCATAAGATTGCATTTACAATCGATATTAAAGATTGTGTATACTGGTTACAATAAATTACAACCACAGATGCTAAAGATGCCATATTTTCTTTAAAATTTAGTACATGCACACTTTCATTGCAGTGCAAATCCCTTCATGTAATGGCTATGAAGGAGCTGTTTCAAGAACATACAGATCACAGCTAAACAAGCAGGTTTGCTTCATTGCTACTGTCCGGCTTGCAACACCTCAGTTTTTAAAGGTAAGTGGTAAGCCTTATCAGTAGTACCAACATTGCTAGCTAAATAGTCACTATCTTTTTGTTTTGACAGACAATATGTAAATTGTTTTAATTGGATAGTTCTATTTGCATCCTTTCTTAACAAACTTCATTTTAAGGAGCACCGCAGCAAATAGTCCTTATTTCACCTTTCTTCAGCACATGTTCGACCCTAAAGATACAGCCAGAGCTACAATGGAATGGTTTATATTCCAGCATATTCATGTGTTAGAATGGCCCAGTCAAAGTCCTAAATTCAATTGAGAATCTGTGGCAAGACTTAAATGACTCTCCATCCAATCTGACAAAGCTTGAGCTATTTTGCAAAGAAGAATGGGCAACATTTTTACTCTCTAGATGTGCAAAGCTGGTAGAAACATCCCCAAAAAGTATTGCAGCTGTAATTGCAGCGAAAGCTGGTTCTACAAAGTATTGACTCAGGGGGGCTGAACAAAAATGCACGCCACACTTTTCACATGTTTATTTGTAAGAAATTTTGAAAACCATTTATCATTTTCCTTCACTTCACAATTATGTGAAGTGGTATATTATGTGATTGGTATATCACGTAAAGTCCAAATAAAATACAATTACATTTTGGTTGTAAAATGACAAAATGTGGAAAATGTCAAGGGTATGAATACTTTTTCAAGGCACTGTATATCATTGGGTGTGTGTGTGTGTGTGTGTTTGCTTACACCAGACTTTATATCAAATAAAGACCTTTATCCTCAAGCTTTTCAGGATCTCTTTGTTAATACCCCAAATCTCTTCTGATCTATTGATCACCGTCTTTTTTTATTGCTTTCACAAACTGTACACCATATACAGTATGTTCTGTTTAGACTTTATTTTAAAAGTCCAAAACATTAGTAAGGAAATACACTGCCACTGTTCAAATATGCAAGTCCTCAGCTACTTATCTGTCCTGAAAACGCTGCTTCAGGATCCAAGATTGGGTGGGATCAGTCAGTGTTTAGTTTGACTGAACCTTTCTTTCATCAAAAATTAATGGAAGAATACCTAGGAATTTGATCAGACAGTTATACAATGGGTTCTTAGGGCATGATTGCACTTTAGGTCCCTTTTTTTTGTAGTAGCATAGTTGAAGATGGTGTCATATTTAAAATCAGAGTAATGTTATACAAAACCTTCTCAGGTTTGCACCTCATACCTTAAGAGAGATGCATCGTGAGATTTAACATTATGCCTGTATAAGTAATTTATTCTGCTTTAATATAAATTTACCAGGCTAAATTGAAGTGTTGGGAAAAATCAAGGGAGTTGCTAATGAATTTAAAACAATGTGGGCATTTTAGAGTATCAGTAAAGGAAAATTGACACAAAAAAAGTTATCAACTATTGCAAAGCAACCTGTAAAAAACTGATATAGTAGAATTTACTAAATCACCACTTGCTAGAATTAGCTGTTTAATGCGTCAGGCATAGCCGTTTTAGGTTTACATGTACTGTTTAAGGTGGCATTTCTTCCAAACATTTAATATCTTTTTAATATTTGGTATAACATTTGAGCAGTTGGCCCACCCACTACAGAGCTGCCTGCAGAAAGCTACAGAATGGGGTTGGATATAAGGCCAGTCACCCAGCACAAAATGAGAGAGTAGCAGTGATTGGTCAGCACAGGAAGCTCCTGTACAGCTTCTGTATGGGTCTGGAAGAAATTTACAAACAACAATATTTTAAGTAGGAAAACACATGTCTTTTGTATTTAGACAATATTTGCTTATCCCGGAGAACAGCTCTACAACTTTTCAAAAAATTCAATCAAATTGTAAATGTTCCTTCATGTACACTGTGGGGGTCGGCAACCCGTCGATTGTGGTCCACCTGTCGACCGAAGGCAGGTGACAGGTAGACCGCAAACAGGTTCCTGCGCCGACGACCCCCACCTTCTAAGTGCCGGTCCTTGTCTCTCCTCCCAGCCTCATGCCTCCCCTATGGCCCTGCTGCGTCTTCTATGTCCTGCACCTTCTCTCTCCCTCCCACCCCCAGCCTTCTCCGCCGCTGTTATCAGTAAACAGCGGGGACTGGGAGGCAGCACAGCTAAGGACGGAGGGCGGGATGAGGAGCTGGCCTAATTAACTTTTTATATTAAACCGCAGGTAATTGGTTGCTAGGACACAGGATGGTCCTAAGCAACCAATCACCAGCTTGCTAATATGAAAAGTCACTCTGACAGCTCCAGCCCTCTATCCAGAACTGTGCTGCCTCCCAGTCTCAGCTGTCAAAACAGGTAGGATACTATGTTATGAGAGGGGGACAGAGGTTACTGCTATAGGGGAAAAGGGGGGGCAGAAGACACCACTGTGTGTGTGTGTGGGGGGGGGGGGGG
Source organism: Lithobates sylvaticus (assembly GCA_028564925.1). Taxonomy (NCBI): domain Eukaryota; kingdom Metazoa; phylum Chordata; class Amphibia; order Anura; family Ranidae; genus Lithobates; species Lithobates sylvaticus. The sequence continues at coordinate 383,461,842 of CM053027.1, read as the reverse complement.
GTGATGTAAAGGTGGCAGAGGACACTGTTATGGGCAGGGTCACCCCCATAGCACTGTCCTCTACCACCCTTTACATCAACCCCCCCCCTGAAACCCTGCATTCTGAGTCTAACATACTCCTGATTTCTGCATTCTGAGTGCAACGCACTCCTGAACCCTGCATTATGAGCACAACGCACTCCTGACCCCTGCATTCTGAGCACAATGCACTCCTAAACCCTGCATTCTGAGCACAATTCACTCCTAAATGATCCCTGCATTCTGAGCTAAATACACTTCTAAATGATCCCTGCATTCTGAGTGCAGCGCACCCCTGATCCCTGCATTCTGACGCAACGCACTCCTGATCCCTGCATTCTGAGCTCAACGCACCCCTAAACCCTGCATTCCGAGTGCAATGCACTCCTGATCCCTGCAATCTGAGCGCAACGCACTACAGATCCCTGCATTCTGAGCGCAACGCACTACAGATCCCTGCATTCTGGGCACAGCGCACTCCTGATCCCTGCATTCTGAGCGCAGCACACTCCTGAACCCTGCATTCTGAGCGCAGCACACTCCTGAACCCTGCATTCTGAGTGCAGCGCACTTCTGAACTACACTGTGCCCCGTTGATCTTTGACTTCATCAGTGTTGTTCAGGTAGATCTCCATCTCTCAAAGGTTGCCTACCCCTGATGTACAGTATGTTTTTCAGAGTTTATAGAAGGGATTGTATTTTTTTTTTTCAATTGTAATTTTTGTCACTATTTTACATCCAAGTAATGCTTAACAGAATTCTTTAAAGTGTTCTGTCTTTGGATTTGCAGGAAATGTGTATAGTTGATGAGTCTTTCGAAGAATTCACATCAAGGCACAGTCTTGAATGGAAGTTCCTTTCACTAGACCAGAGGTACAAAACAACTCTATTAAAGTAGAGATAGAATGGACCACAAATAACAAAAAAACTGCCACTAAATAAATTACAGCAATTGTGCTTTTAAGGGAAACCTGTTTTGATAGAAATGCATAGACTGCCTTTTCTTCTAATAATGCTACTTGCCTGACTGTGATGCTATTGTTATGGCCTAAATACTTTACTCAGTGATAAATATTTGTATTATTATTATTTTATTTTTATATTTTTAGTTAGGCCCTACTCAAATTTTAATCTTAAAGTAGAACTAAATAATTTTTTTCTTTTATTTCGTATAGAGTAAGGGTTATTACTCCTGTCATGTTTTTTGCCATCTGTGTCCCATATAGGAGAATTCCCTCGACTTCCTGTCTCATAGCAAAAACCTGAAGTGAGAGGAAAGCCCTCTAAAGTGAGGAAATCCCTGATTGTTACCAGAACTAGTGTCCCCATTGGAAGTTTTCTCTTTCATTCCTGTTTTGTGAAATTTTCTTTCACTTTCGGTGATAACAGTCCACAGTAAAGGTTGAACCTCGTTAACAGGGGCACAGACTGCGATAAAAACCTGACAGGTGTTCTAATGCTTCTCCACTCTATTTAAAACAAAAGAAGCTTTGCCTTTTTTGTTAGTTATACTTTAAACTGTTTGTACACCCTAACAGTGAACTTCTATTAATAGTTCCTTATTTCCTCCCACCCTCTTATTGCCATTCCTCAACTCCCTTTCCCTGCCCATTGTTGCCCCAATTACAGTCCTTAATAGTGTGCTAAATAAAGACGTGCTGTAAAAATATCCCCCATAGATGACAGGGAAACTGATAACCAATGCAGTGACATACACCCCCTTCATTTGGTCATGTGATCTGTGATGTTACATTGGAAGAGAAAGTACAAAATGGCCACTTGCTGCCAAGAAATTGCTGTGTATTGTGAAAAATCCCTCCCTCAATGCTGCATTTTGAGTACACTTACCTTCATTTTGCAGTTTAAGTAATTTAAAATAAGATCCTATGCACAATCTAGCAAGATATCTCTCATGAAACGGCCGAGAGTCAGATTCACAGTACACTCTCCACCTAATCCTATGGAGAGATCCTACTATATGCTCCAGCAGAGTAAGGACTTTTCTTAAGACTGAATGGAGAACACAATGTGCATCTGTATGTCAACGTGTGAATGCAACAACTGTATTTTGGTTGTCACCCAGCCTTGACCTGACCTTTAAACATAAACCTTAAAGTGGAGGTCCGCCTGAAAAAAAAATTAAAGTACTGCAGCTGCTGACTTTTAAAATAAGGACACTTACCTGTTCAGGGCGCCTGCGATGTCCTCCCTTACTTAAGATGCCGGCTCCCATTTGTGCATATAAGAAAGTTTATCTTGACTATCAATGTTAATCAGATTTGAATATATCTCAGATATCAATCCCGCACCTCTCGTGATCTAAAACATATGTTCTCATAAAATGTTTTCATAAAATGTGGGTGATTTTGGTTCCGTTATTTGAAAATATGAGTTGTAAAAGTTTCTTATTTGAAGGAATCTCCTGAGTTCATTATTGGGGATCTTATGTTTGTTTTTTAGTGAAGAGAATGAGGTAAAAGTGGTGTTTTCTATAAGTTATATGAGGGTGGTTAGGTTGTTGTTAACCTCCCTAGCGGTAAACCCGAGTCTGGCTCGGGTCCAGTTTTTTCTGCTGGGAGCGGTATCCCCGAGCCAGACTCGGGCTTGCGCGCAGGATGCAGGGGGGAAGTTACTTACCTTTTCCCCTGGATCCTGCGATGTCTCCCCGCTGTGTGTGTGAGCCGTCCGCTCGCTCGATTCACACAGTGCCCGAGTGCCGCCGATCTCCGTTCCCTGTGACGTTACGACGCACGGGAGCGGAGATCGGCGCCAAATTTAAAAAAGTTAAAAAACACAATACACATACAGTACTGTAATCTTACAGATTACAGTACTGTATACAAATAATACACATCCCCTTTGTCCCTAGTGGTCTGCCCAGTGCCCTGCATGTCATTTTATATAATAAAAAGATTTTTTTTCTGCCTGGAAACTGGAGATTGTCCATAGCAACCAAAAAGTGTCCCTTTATGTCAAAAGTGGTTTTAGACCAGCTAGAAAACACCGATAAAAAATTAAAATCACAATTTATCATCAAACAATAAATTTAATGACAGCGACTATTCTGCAACTGAGCAAATTTCAGTGTTTTTGATTTGATTACATTATTGAATCATTTTTATATATATTTTTATTATATTATAATTTATTATTTTGTGTTTCAAACTTTATCATACCCGGGATGTCTACTAGTTCGGACAGATTTAAGTGAGTTATTCATAAGAATTGCATGCCTACAATATAAAAACGCCAAATTTCCATGCAAAATAATTGTACCGCTTTCAGCACAAAAATTCCAGCCAGAATCATACCGCCAGGGAGGTTAATCCACCAAGTGAATTCCCCTGTGGATTGATAAAAATGTGGAATCTCCTATAAAAGAAGGGTGTGGGGGGGAGGTGGAAATAAGTTTAAATTTCCTCCAAAGTTGATATGAGTGTGCAACTAAGGCCTCATGTACTCTGCTGCTGGTAAATGGACGTTCAGCAGCAGTTGGATGTTTTTTTTTTTTAACTCATCCAATGTTATCTTATGTGTACATGTACACAGGTTCGTTTAATGTCGCTTTTAGGTAGTTGCGTTTATAGGCTTTTCTTTGAAGGCAAGAAAATGAGTTCAGACCCCGAAGTTTCCAAAGTTTTAGATGCCAAACGCGGTACGGTAACTCGCGTTTAGCCACGTATCATTTACAGGCATTTTTTATTTTCGGCTATTTTGAAAAAAATATGTTTTTTTTTCAAACGCTTCTAAACGCAAATGCGGCTAAACGCGGCATGTAAACACGGCAACAGACGTTTTAAAAGTGGGTTACTATATGTCAAGTTAAATCATTCAGGAGAGGTTGTAAAAACGTCCCGTGTACATTAAGCCTAACTGATTAAAAGTTTCTAAAGTATGGTTTGAAACTTTGTTGCCCCATAAAAGACCAGCAATATAATATGGAAGGATTGAAACTTTTTCAAATCTGACCCATGGGATCTTAGGGTTGTGGATGTGCCATTGGGCTATTTGGGACCATCTGGCCGCTAAATAATATAACCAGAAATCTGGGAGGCCAAATTCTCAGCTTTTTTGTGATTTATAAAGCACCATTTTAGACATATGCAGGTGGGAGTCTAACCAAATGATCTTGTTTACATTTGATTTAAATTTAGTAATTATTATTTTATTTAGTCTAATTGGGAGTGCACGAAATAAGTATATTAACTTTGGTAGAATTGTCATTTTGATAGCCGTTATTCTGCCTAAAAATTATATATTGAAAGATTTCCATAATTTCATCATCATTCTTAACTTTTGCAACAGACGTAGGTAGTTTTTAGAGAATAAATTATTAATATCTGGGGTCAGATACAATCACTGATAACCCTGACAGTGAAGAGAATGTTTTTAGCGTATTTAATAGGTTTGGTATGCTATGTTGGGTTGTGTAAGGAATAATATCATGTCATTATACAACTGCAAAACTCCACTCCATTTTCCCTTCAGTCCCTCTGACATGTTTCAAAGGTTGCATTTCTATAGGATAATTTTTACACATTTACACAAAATTTTACACAATTTTTACACCTTTTTTGGGAATGTGAGAAGATATCACAGATATGGAAGCAACTTGAAAAATTTGCTTCCAAAATTTCAGAAAATAATATGAAAATAATATAAGAAGAAAACTCACCCTCTCCAACTGTTTATTATTCACCCCTATCATAGGACACACAATTTGTGTTTCTATACACTGGCTTATTGCATACCACTGGAAATCTCCACCGGTACCTTTAACCCAACTGAAAACAAGAATTAACAATATAAACCTCATGGAAAAAATATATCACACTTTATACAATACAAAACATCTATTTGACAAGAAATGGGACCCATGGTTCACACACTCGGAGCACCTTTTAAACCCTGAATAAACAATATTTTCTATTAAAAGTCACTGTGAACAGCAAAATGAGTAGAAAAAGATCAAGTGGGTTTTTTTCCCAGGAGGGAAGTGAGGGATAATGTAAAAAGTGCATTTATTTTTAATCCATGGAGCCAAAAAGGGAAAGAAACCATTATTATTTCTGTCAGTAGATGCAGAAAAGGCATTTATTTGACATATTGGAATGGGAGTATATGCTTTCGACATTGAGACATGCTGGCATAGGTCCACGTATGTATAAATGGATAGAAGCAATAGCATTATTCTCCACACCAACGGCTCAGGTACGGGTTAATGGGACCCTCTCAGGTACCTTTGCTCTCTACAATGGTACACGCCAGGGATGCCCACTTTCGCCTTTACTTTTTTTTCTTTCTTTAGAACCCTTTCTAGCAACTATGCGGGCAAATCAAGAAATTAGGGGTGTGGAGGTTGCCGGCCAAGAACATAAGGTCTCTCTGCATTTGCAGATGATATGAAGTTATGTCTCCAACCCTATACAAACACTTGCAAATATTTTAGCGGAATTTGAAAAGTATTGGGAAATTTCAAATCTAAAGATTAACAAAGAAAAAACTGAGATATTGAACGTTTCTATCCCCCTAGCAGAATGTAGAGATCTTAGATCTCTATATCCCTTTGCTTGGAAACAGAAGGGCTTAAAATATCTTGGTATATTTCTAGCTATTTCAGAAGGATTTATACCGGGATAATTACTTGTCTTTGTTAAATAAAATTAAGCAAGACCTGAAGGGATATCCGGCAGATAAGCTGTCTTGGTTTGGCAGGATAAATGTGATTAAAATGTTGACTGTACCGAAAGCCCTATATGTTTTTTAAACCCTCCCAAAGGCCTACTTTAAAACTCTTAGATTATTGATTAGGAGATTTATATGGAAAAACAGGAATCCTCGCATCTCCATTAAGATATTGGTTAGACCGAGGTCTAGGGGGGGACTATATCTCCCAGATTTTGAGAGGTATCATGAGGTAGCAGTACTACAGAGGACAATTAACTGGATTCATGGTACCTCTCAGAAAAAATGGGTATCATTGGAAGAAAACTTAAGTGGAATATGCTTGGGTCAAATAATCTGGGTACCAAGGCAATACAGGGGCCTCCCTGGGGACGCAATTCCAATAACAAAGAAAACTTTTAGAGCATGGGACAACCTGTTTAAAAACAGGTTATGGCAATATAACAGTCTGTTGATGCCCCTTTTGGGTACAAGCTACTTCCCACAAAGGAAGGAGAACAAGTTGTATCTGAGGTGGACATTTTCGGATAGTTTAAGATTAAAAGATCTTCAGAATGTGAATACCCTCTGTTCAATACCTGAATTATGAGAGAAATACTGTGTTTCACCCTGGGATGTTTGGAGATATAGGCAACTCCAACATTTTGTGGACGCCCTCCCAAAACCCATTTGGGAACTTGATTAAATCAAACCATATCAGAGCAAATGAAATGTAAGATTATAGATTATATACATTCCATGTCAATAGATGCAAGGATAAAATAAATGACTTATAAACTCTTAACTAAATGGTACTACATCCCAGCAAAACTTCATAAGATCAACCCAGAGGTATCATCGTTGTGTTGGAGAGAGTGCGGGCTTGAGGGAACACATGCCCATATATGGTGGCATTGTCCCCTGATTCAACCATTTTGGAGAGAATTATTGAAAATGATTAAGATTAGTGGTGTTGAGATCAGGCAGGATCCCTGGCAGTGTTTGTTCCATGCTACGGGTGAGAAAAGGAAAAAATATAGAGCAGCCTGTGGTCCTGTTTTTGTTGAATGCAGCAAAAGCCCTAATTCCGAGACAATGGAAACTAAAGAAAATACCGGTTATAAAGTATTGGTTTAGGGAAGTAGATAAAACTAGATTGATGGAAGAACTAATATCTTTTCAAAATGACTCCAGACAGAGATTATATGGAACTTGGAGATGTTGGCTTTTTTTATTTTTTATTTTTTTTGGGGGGGGATGAAAACACAAAATTATAAGGGTGAAATAGGGTAGGTGATACATGTAGATGTTCCGCCCCTAGAGTCACCACTTAAAGTAATTAACTAAATGCACAAATAGGGGGGAGAAGGGAGGGAAGGAAGGGAAAGGCGAAAAAGGGAATTTTTTAAACATTTTATTTTATTTATTTTTTGCACTGGGGGAGTGGAGTTTAAAGGGGGGAAAGAAGTGGTTATAAATAGAATTGGGGAAGGAAAGAGGGTTGGGAAAGGGTGCACGGAGGGTGGAACTAAGGTGGGGGCCTTTGTGCAGCCATCTCTATACCCACCCCAAATTAAATATTTTATCACACTTATGAGTATGGGAACAAAAAACTATAAAGGTGAAATAGGGTAGGGGATATATATATATATATATATATATATATATATATATATATATATAAAGATGTTCCGCCCCTAGAATCACCCCTTAAATAAAGTAATTCATTAAACACACAAGTAGGGGGAGAAGGGAAGGAAGAAAGGAAAAAGGGAATTTTTTTCCCCCCCCGAGGGTAGTTTACCCCCTCTTGCTCTCAAAAATGGAGTAGATGGAAGGGGGAACCTCAGAAATCTAGGTCCACATTTGGGAGATGGGAATACTGTATGATTTATATACCTTAGGAATGTCATGTATCATGTTTATTGTGATCTGTGAATGTTATGTAACTAGTTATGTAATTAGTTATGTAATTTTGTATGTCGAGATTTTTGATTGTTATGTAATAAATGTTTGTCTTTTCTAAAAATTCATAAAAACAACTTAAACACAAAAACTAGGATATAATTGACTACTTTTTGACTACTATTTTAGATTTGTAACTTTTCCTTTCTTGCATTTCCTAGAAGTACTTTCTAAAACCACCACATGAGCGCTGACATTACCCTCTTATTTTGCAGAGCTCCACAAATCATTGGATATTTACCTTTTGAAGTTCTTGGTACATCTGGGTATGACTACTATCATGTAGATGACCTGGAGATAATAGCAAAGTGCCATGAACACTGTAAGTACTCAGACGACTTAAACAAAAAGGTAGAAAAATGGTAGGAAAATTGGTGTACATACTAAGGGTTCCAGAGCTGAGAAAGGCTGTGGTATACACATAGGTGTGGAGCCAACCTTAAAGCGGAGTTCCAATAATACATTTTTTTTTTTTAAAGTCAGCAGCTACAAATACTGCAGCTGCTGACATTTAATAATCGGACACTTACCTGCCCCAGGGTCCAGCGATGCAGGGGACCGAAGCCCTGCTCCTCTCCCCCTCCTCTCTGTGGCGCCAGTGTTCTGACGAGAAAGGTCCCCCCATCGGATTGTGTCCGCCCTATACTGCGCAGGTTCAGCGCTTGCGCAGTACGGAGGACAAAGGAGATGCTGAAAGTCTCCGAAGATGAACGGCGCCTGCGCACTTAATAGTACATTCTGTCACACGCTCCCGATGTTGTAAAACACCACTTTGTAACAGGGCCGCTTGCCACGTTTCGGGCATGGCCTCGCTTCGCTCGGCATATTTTGATGCTAACTCTGTGTCCAATTGGATGGTGGGGCTTGAACCTGGACTCAGGGCAGAATGTACTATTAAGTGCACAGGCGCCGAGTAGAGCTGACGATCAGTTGTTCATCTTCGGAGACTTCGGGGGTCTCTTCCAACTTCTCTGTGCTTTCCGGTTCATCTCCCACTCTCCGGCCTCTTCTCCTGGTCTCCGGTTCTTCTCCAGCTCTCCGTCCTCTTCTCCCGGTCTCCGGTTCTTCTCCGTGCTCTCCGGTATCTTCTGCCGGGCTCCTCCACTATCTTCTTCCAGCTCTTTTACTAGCGTTGGCCCGGTCTTATCCTTCGTTGTCTTCCTGTTCTTCCGATGTTGACACGAAGCTCTCTCCCGCTGTACCGGGAGAAGAGGACGGAGAGTGGGAGAAGAACCGGAGACTGGGAGAAGAGGCCGGAAAGCGCAGAGAAGTCGGAAGAGACCCCCGAAGTTGGAAGTCAGAAGAAGACCCCCCAAGCTGCCTAATAAATTACTTTAAAAACCTGTCTAGTGTGTTTTTTTATTGACACTTTTTTTCCCCAGGTGAATGGGTATGATGTACCCCATACTCATTCACATAGGGTGGGGGGCCGGGATCTATTAAAGGGGGCTCCCAGATTCCAATAAGCCCCCCACCCACAGACCCCGACAACCAATGGCCAGGGTTGTCAGGAAAACAGGGGGACAAGGTGCTTTGGGGTGGGGGGGCCGCAGGGTGCCCCCCCTTCCCCAAAGCACCCACCCCCCATGTTGAGGGCATGCGGCCTGGTACGGTTCAGAAGGGGGGGCGCTCGCTCGTCCCCACCCCCTTTCCTGACCGGCCGGGCTGCGTGCTCGGATAAGGGTCTGGTATAGACCCACACGCGTTTTTTTGGCGTAGGGGGTTCCCCTTAAAATCCATACCAGGCGCCGTCTCTCGTGACAGGGCTCGCAAGGTGTCAATGTCGCCGATAAAATCGGCGAGATTGACTTCCCTTTCTAGTCCCGTCGTACCTGGAGTCACGTTCAAAATGAACGGACTTTAGTCTGTGTGTGGGCAAGTCTGTTCATTTGGAAATCCGTCGTAACTCCGTCGAAAGTCCATTGGGAAGACCGTCAGACCTAGTCTGCCAGAAAGTCCGTTCGTGTGTGCGCAAGTCCGCTCATTCGGAAAGTCCTTTGGAACTCCGCCGAAAGTCTGTCGGGAAGACCGCCAGACATAGTCTGCTGGAAAGTCCGGTCGTGTGTACGCGGCATTAGGGTTAATTTACTAAAACTGGAGAGTACAAAATATAATAGATTAGAAACCAATCCGCTTCAAGGTTTTTTTTGTCAAAGCTTTATTAAAGAAGCAGAAGTTAAAATCTGATTGGCTATCATGCACAGATGCATCAGATTTTGCAAGCTCCGGTTTTAGTAAATCATCCACCTTGCAGACTTAACAAATGCAGGAGTGCAGAATGGAACGAGATAAACTATATTGTTAATAACAATACAGTACAGGTGTAACTAAACAATTTTTTTATTAGAAATTTTTTTTTTTGTTTTATTTTACAGTAATGCAGTTTGGTAAGGGAAAGTCTTGCTGCTATCGGTTTCTAACCAAAGGTCAACAATGGATCTGGCTTCAGACTCATTACTATATCACATATCATCAGTGGAACTCCAAACCAGAGTTTATCGTATGCACACACACTGTTGTAAGGTATGTAATTATCTCTAGCTTTTTGTGACATTTAACGTGTCCGAAAATATTTCAGGAGAAATATCAGTTGTAAATATCTTCTCTGCTACAATTCCTGTTACACAATCATTTTTTTTTTTAGCCTTGGTTCACATTGGTGCGATTTCAAATGCAATTTGACATTTGTCAAATCGCATGTCAAATTGGCAGCAATTGCCAGCAATGGCACCGTCCTAATTGGTGCGACACTGCATTTGCAGCGCTGCACTGATTTCAAAAAGTAGTTTCTGTAATACCTTTTGTGATTTCAGGCTGGGATTTACATTGACATCTGTGCAGAAACAGGCACAGATATCTCTGTCTCTGAAATTGTGGCCAAAATGGGGACTGACATGCAGGAGTGAAATCATGCAAGTTTAACTGAACTCGCATGGCTTCATTCCCGCAACTCAGGCAATCTGGCTTTTTTAACCAATATCCAAAATAAAGCCGAAGAAAGCTGACAAGCTTTGAGTAGGTTTCAGTCCTGATGATGGTTCCAGTCAGCTGATCAGTGAAGCTTTAAAGTGTATTTCCATTTTTGCAGACAGATTGGGTTAACACCCACTAAATATTTGTTACATGTTTCCATTCACCTAGCATAACTTCAAAAAAATATTTAAAAATTGCAGCTTATCTTTTTCAGATGCTCTAATCTGGACAATCCTACATATATCTCTTTGTGAGGGGGTTGGGCAACTGCGTTTGCCACAATGTACTGTATTTGTACAGTGCAGGCAGATCTTCATTATCAGTCGTTACTAGATTTAAACACTGTCCTAACAAAGGGTTAAAAATATAGCAACCACCCACCTGCATTGTATCTTAATAAGGACAAACCTTGGGACAGATTCACTTTGAAGCTGGGTATATACGCAGATTTTTTTTTTTTCATTCAACCGGGGGGTTGAGCGAAAAAAAAACTCACAGACCTCTAAATCCACACAAGTGATGCGGGTGGAGGAATCCCTCTCACTGCGCTACTGTATTCTGACAGCTGGGACTCCCCTTCATCAGAACACATGGATCAGCACTACAGTCATTGGCTTCAAAGGCTGATCGAATGCTGGTTTTCTATCAGGACCAAATCGACAGAAGCCTGACGAATGACCCGCTTCTGTTGAGGAGAAGGGCTACACATGTACTAAAATTCAGCCATTTCCTGCTAAACTGGCCAAATTTCAATACGTGTATACGCAGCTTAAGTTTGTTCAGAAAAACAAACAAGTCAGCCATGATACCGTGTCCTGAGAAACATCTAAAAAATAAGAAATATTTCAAACAAACAAAAATAGGCATGCTGTGTAAATGGGAACACATAACAAACACATAGCAAGTTTTCTCAAGTTTGACAGCAAAAGAGCAAATGCACTTTAGGCCACTTTCACACTGAGGCGCGGGGGCATCGGCAGTAAATCTCTGCTAGTTTTAGTAGTGCTTTACCGTTGTTTTAGAGGCGCTTTTAACCCCCGCTAGCGGCCGAATAAAGAGTTAAAAGCGCCCACAAAGTGCCGCTGCCGAGGCTTTGCAGTAGATTCGGCAGTGCTGCCCATTGATTTCAATGGGCAGGGCGCTTTAGGAGCGGTGAATACATCGCTCCTAAAGTGCCTCAAAGATGCTGCTTGCAGGACTTTTTTTAACGTCCGCAAGCACACCGCTCCAGTGTAAAAAAATGAAACTAACAGTTCCACATAAAGCTACAGTATCCACAAACATTAAACACCAAACATTAAAGTGGATGTAAACCCAAAATTATTATTTTTTTTGATGTCATAATGTAGAGAATACGATGGCCCATTCTTGCCACACAGATTTACTCGAGGCCTGAGCAATCCTCTTTTATTGTTCAGTTAGAGAAATCTTGACAAAGTCTTGAAAACTTTGTCAAAAATGCCCCCTTGCTGTGAGTGACAGGTGATTTACATATCTCATGCACAAGCCTGAGACAGGCACATCCTGTGTAAAAAGTTCACAATTCACATCCACCTTCCCTCCCCTCCAGCTCTCCCAGCTTTACTGTGTTTTGACGGGATGTTTCTCATCATGGGATGCAGTGAACAGTCAGCAGACTATAGACAGACAAGTGATTTAGGGGACATGTATGTAGTCAGAGCTGGGCAGAGTAGAACATCCAATGATCTGATGATAACCTGTCTCAGGCTAGTGCATGAGATATGTAAAGCACTCACAGCAAGGGGGCGTTTTTGACAAAGTTTTCAAGATTTTGTCAAGATTTCTCTAACTGAACAATAAAAGAGGATTGCTCAGGCCTCGAGTAAATCTGTGTGGCAAGACTGGGCTCAAATGAAAGTAAATCTTATTCTTTACATTATGACATAAACAAACCAAAAAATGTGTGTTTACATCCACTTTAAAGGTGACTGATTTTTACAAAGGAAATACATCTTTGCACACTGGTACTGACTAGTATTCAAGCATTTTTCTTCTCCCTCAGTTTCTGTCCCTCACACAGCTAACATTACTTCCGTTTCTGATGAAAAGGGGGAGGGGAGAGACAAACAAGAATGCTCTGAAAACACCCAATGTGATCCTTATAAGCCCATGAAGTTTTCAATTTGTTAGGACGCCCTTTGGCTGGCCCACATGGTGCCCAAGGTGGTAATGCTGCACAATAAAAACCTGTGACTTTGTGTAACAAAAAAGTTAGGCTGACTGTCCTTCCTGCTTGTTGACAATTTTTAGGCAACTTGGGGCAATTTTGCCACAGCATCCTAGTTAAGAAAGGCTGCTGTAGAGGATATTTTCCTATTTGTATTGAAAATAGGTGGGAGGAGGTGGAGTTTGTATTCCTCTCTGCTCTCCCATCCGTGAGGGGAGGGGGGAGTGGGCTCGCTGGGCTGTCACAGACACCCGGCTCAGCTACAGCCATCAGTCTCTTCATTTACAGGCTGATTCTTCTGTCCTACCGAAGGACAAACTGATGGGAGGTTGGCTAAACTGCTTGGGCCCCCCGTGGTGGAGGAACTGCAGGGCTCAGTCACAAGTGTGACTTCTGCGACCCTGGTAGTTCTGTCACTGTGCATTCCATATGTTTGTATGTTGTATGTCAGATTTTTTGTTGGGGGAGGAACACATCCCTGCACTTCTTGACTCCTCGCCTAGGCGAGACTGACATATCAGCTGCTACACAGCCTTGTGGTATACTTGCATCATGCATCCCAGGAAGCCTCAGGGTACAACACAGTGCATGCAGTGCATCGTGGGGGGTGGCTGTCTATTCCTAGTTTGATGATCTGTCATTGTGTGTATGTATACAGTATACACACATATATATATATATATATATATATATATAAAAAAAAAAAAAGAAGGTTGGAACAGAGCATGTGGAGTCTATAAGAGGTGGGTGGGGCTTCTGAGAAGTGGGGGGGGGGTCAAAAAGGAACGGTGGTGTCTGGCACCCCACCATCTTAAAACTTCACCAGTCACCACTGCTAATTATACACAATAACTAGCCCTTTGGTTCTGAGCTATGTTATACTCCATCTGTCTGTCTGTCTATCTGTCTGTCTGTCTGCAGAGCACATATTATATTGTACACTTCAAGATAAATTACAAAACATTTGAAGGACAAGGAACCCATGCACAAAAGTGTCCCCATTCAATTCACCTTTACAGAGAATATTGGATGAAATTCAATCAATACCACTTTGTTTAGAAGTGTAGGTTTTACTGCATGTGGCAATGCACACAACATCAGCATTCTTCAGACAACATTTCTAAAAATGCAACTATGAATCATGAGATTTGTATTTATACCAGAAAGTTAGACAACCTTCTTCCAGAATAAAAAAAAAATTGAAAAATTCATACTTGGGGACTTGCCGTAATTTTCCTTTTTAGACGATTTTCATAGCATCAAATTAACAGGGTTGGGGGTTAACTCATTTGTGTGATACCAGGGAGATGTCAGGGAAGGAGCTTTATGAATCACTTACAAACTAAGCTTTTTAAAACAGGATAAAGAATGTTTGAATAATAGGACATGGGGAAATAGATTTTCTGTTCAAGATATTATCTCTGTTGTTAGTTATGCAGATGTGCGTGTGGAAAGAAGACAGAAAGTGAGCTTGGATGACACCTCATCAGAAGTCATTGTCACATCTGCACTAAAGGTAATGAATGTTTTTATATAACATAATACTCTTTTATTGTTTTACATAATACCAATGCTTAAAATGACTGTAGCAAGAAGGTAAATTCTTAAAAGTGTTTCTAAAGGTTAAAAAAAAAATTTAAAAATAATAAACACATCATATTTACCTGCTCTGTGCAATGGTTTTGCACAGAGCAGCCAATCCTCCTTTTCTCTGGCCCTACCCCCTTGCTGAGTGCCTCCAGAGCAAGCTGCTTGCGCTGGGGGCACTCTTGCATGCTCGCTCCCAAGCCACCTCTGTGTGTCTATGGGACACAGAATGCATGAAGATAAAAAACATTCAGCCTTTACAACCACTTTAAAGCCCCAGCACCAGTCAAAACTTGCATTTTTAATTTCAGAGAAATGGGGAAGGGTTAGAACCTGTGTCAGGTTGTAATGCTGTCTGTGACTACATTGGGAAGATTTTCCCTCACTACTACACACTGTACCAGAATATGTGTTTTCATTGCTGTCTCTGTCTTCATTAAATCACTTTCTGATCATTTCCTGTTCCACTAATCCCCCCGTCGCCTAGTCATTGGCACAAAAAGTAAAGGGAATTATCTTCTATGAGGACACAGACAACACTAAGTGTCAGCTCACACCAGAATCGCACAGGAAAACGCTCCATGATTCTGTGCAATTCAGATTTCAACCCTTTCACTTGAATGGGCTGAAATAGCTCTGGATCGCACCAAAATTTGTGCTAAAACTACTTTTAAAGACACACTGTAACCGGATTGTATGCTACTGCGTGACCATGTGATCTGGTGCAGGCAAACACACTGCATTTATGATTTGGGTTTGGGGTGTTGTTAGGATTACATCGACACCTGCAGCAGATCGCACACCCAGTGCATTTTCAACATGGTGTGGCAAACACACACAGAATGCAGGTTTCCTGCACTGCGTTCTGGTGTGAATTGGCCCTAAAAATAAAGGTTCTAACACTTAAGCTACTTAAAACAAAAAAAAAGTTTTTGGATATAGTGTGGTTTTAGAAATCACACAAACATGAACTGTAAGCTTGTTTAAATAACTAGGATCTTATACCAAGGTGCATAACCACCACCAAGCAAAAATGCTTTCGCGCTTTTTACTGAAGTTCAAAAAACTAAAGTAATTAAATGACCGAAAACGAGTAATTATGAAACGTGTGCAGTTGCAAGCATGACAGTAAGTCATCATTTTAGCAGGAAGAATTCTGCTTTGCTAGGCCCAGTGTAACATTATTTTGCTGCAAGCATGATAGCACCATTGCGTGCCCGTTGGTCTTTTTAGACCATTCTTATGCTTAGGAAAGCTTCTAATGACCCACAATAGTTGTCATAGCTCTCAATAAACTGAAATACTGTATATTATATACTTATTGGAAAGCTTATATATTTAATAGTACAGTATGTTGTCTGTGAAAGTTCTTATCTATCAAAGTTATGGTATGCCTTGGCATTCTTCGTATGTTCCTGAAACTCATTAGAGATGAGAAAGCTATTTGGATGAATAACAAAAGTCTTCACCTCCTCGAGAGTCCAGTTGAATGTAATTAACTAGTTTAAAATCAGATCTTTTTTGGAAGTTATACTTTGAAATTAATCCTTAAAATGCGATCGGAATACAGCGTTCCTGCAATGTGTAATATTTTGATGTAGGAACCCGTTTTTACCTGTTTGTAATGCAGAATTAGATCCAACTACTGTCCGTGCTATATCTCACATACATAAAGACTTATGTATGATCATGTAAGTAGTAAGGAGTTTTTCAAAGTCAACAACCAAGCTCAAACCTGCCTTTCTCTGACTATTGCGATATATGAAGTTATGCAGCACAGGCTTCAGAAAGCAAACACCCCATATGTGAGTTGAAGCGGATTACAAAGAACAAAGAATAAATCTACATTCTGGTCTGCTTTCTAATTCTACCCATGCAATGGGGAAGTGTAGTATCTGTTGTTTGGAAGATCCAGACACTTTTTTACATGTATTTTGGGAATGCCCGGTCATTAGGAGATTTCTACGTGTATTCGGTCAGTCATGACTGTTTCTGTGCCCCTATGTATTGATGTTTTTATACTGGCTCTTGTACATTTGCTGGCCACATCTGGGGCTATGAGAACTCTGCTAGGATTGTTACTGTTCTACACTCGTAAGTCTATGCTCCTTAACTGGAAAGCCCCTCAGGCCCCCACACTAGATTTCTGGAAATCCATAGTTAACAAAATGGTGCCACTGTATAAATTGACCTATGAGTCTTGAGGATGCCCAACCAAATTCTGTATGGTCTGGGAAATTTAGACCAAATTTAAGGAGATTGTGGCTTCTGTCACTATGCTCTTTTAGAGCTTTTAGCAATAACTCAGTGGTAATGGTTAGGGAATACTTTGGTGCACTGTGGAACTGGCTATGTTTCCCTGCTGAAGTGATGGGAGCTTGGAAGGTAAGTACCAGCTGGGACAGAAATCGGGGGCGCCCACAGGCAGTTGGCACACGAGAGTAATCCCCCATTAAAACTGGAAGAGCCCAGTACCTCCTGATTTGAATGGATCTACCTTGTCTGGCCATGGGCAGTCTGTGGTGTCTGTGCCCCTTGGGAGTGGTAGCCCTAGGGGTGCTCTTAGTAACGCTTGGGTGTGGGACCCCACTGTGTGAACAGGCACAAGGTCACAGTCACCAAATGCTTATTTTCTGCACTGCGCCTTTTAGGGCTGGGCCTTTAGGCCAAGTCCAGGGCTATTTCTGTCTTCCAGGACTCAGGGCCCGGCCAGTGCACTATTGCATGGCCACTTATTTATTAGATTTATTTTTCTCCCATTTTTCTCCCACTGTTTGTCACTTTTTTCACTTTTGTGTGTGTTTTCTTTAGGAGCCTTGTGCCCCGGGGGATCAGGGTAGAGGTCCTACCCCTTCGAGAGGTGGACTAAAGCACACCCTTAGTGCACTTTTTAGTGTGTGTTTCATATGTACGTCTCTTGTTCACTTGATGGTTTTTCCGTTTCAGGTTTTTGCACCACCACAGACTTCCCCCCCAGAACAGCATAAGTTAAATGCTCATTTGGCTAGGCAGTGGTGGGGGGATAGGTTGAAATATACCTTATTCCTCACTCCCATAGGCTTCCTTGTCTACATGCAATCAGTCCCCTGAAACACTTCGCTGCCCAGCCAGTCGCAGGTCGCTGATGTCAACATGTACAATGCAGGATCAGCAGTCCTGCAATGTACAGGAGAACGGCAAGGGTCTGCCCACATATCATAGTGTTGAGCCAGCAGAGGGGAGCGCTGGCTGTTAGGATTAGTATCTGTACTTATTACCACCATTTCCCCAGCCAAACATGTTATTCCATGCATTGTCGATAAAACATAACTGCATAGATACATTTAACAAAAGTTAGAATTGAAAGTATTAAGCCCTCAAATATTATTTATTATTTCCCTTTCCATCAGTGTTAATAGCAGCACTTTTAATGAAATTTAGTAAAGCAGTAACGTAATTTTTCTGGCATTATGGCCCCTTTCACATGGCCTGAGCCTAATCCAAAAAAGCCTTGTGCCAATATTGTTACAGGTAAAAAAAAAAACAAAAAAAATAATTTCTTCATCAGTTTAGGCCACTATGTATTCTGCTACATATTTTTGGTAAAAAAAATTGCAATAAGCGTATATTGATTGGTTTGCGTAAAAGTTATAGCGTCTACAAAATAGGGGATATATTTATGGCATTTTTATTATAATTTTTTTTTTTACTACTAGTAATGGTGGTGATCATCAATTTTTAGCGTGACTGCGACATTGCAGATTGGACACTTTTGACACTTTTGGGACCATTGACATTTATACAGCAATCAGAGCTAAAAATAGCCACTGATTACTGTAAAAATGTCACTGGCAGGGAAGGGTTTAACACTAGGGGGCGATCAAGGGGTTAAGTGTGTCTTAGGGAGGTGTTTCTAGTTGCAAGCATGACAGTAAGTCATCATTTTAGCAGGAAGAATTCTGCTTTGCTAGGCCCAGTGTAACATTATTTTGCTGCAAGCATGATAGCACCATTGCGTGCCCGTTGGTCTTTTTAGACCATTCTTATGCTTAGGAAAGCTTCTAATGACCCACAATAGTTGTCATAGCTCTCAATAAACTGAAATACTGTATATTATATACTTATTGGAAAGCTTATATATTTAATAGTACAGTATGTTGTCTGTGAAAGTTCTTATCTATCAAAGTTATGGTATGCCTTGGCATTCTTCGTATGTTCCTGAAACTCATTAGAGATGAGAAAGCTATTTGGATGAATAACAAAAGTCTTCACCTCCTCGAGAGTCCAGTTGAATGTAATTAACTAGTTTAAAATCAGATCTTTTTTGGAAGTTATACTTTGAAATTAATCCTTAAAATGCGATCGGAATACAGCGTTCCTGCAATGTGTAATATTTTGATGTAGGAACCCGTTTTTACCTGTTTGTAATGCAGAATTAGATCCAACTACTGTCCGTGCTATATCTCACATACATAAAGACTTATGTATGATCATGTAAGTAGTAAGGAGTTTTTCAAAGTCAACAACCAAGCTCAAACCTGCCTTTCTCTGACTATTGCGATATATGAAGTTATGCAGCACAGGCTTCAGAAAGCAAACACCCCATATGTGAGTTGAAGCGGATTACAAAGAACAAAGAATAAATCTACATTCTGGTCTGCTTTCTAATTCTACCCATGCAATGGGGAAGTGTAGTATCTGTTGTTTGGAAGATCCAGACACTTTTTTACATGTATTTTGGGAATGCCCGGTCATTAGGAGATTTCTACGTGTATTCGGTCAGTCATGACTGTTTCTGTGCCCCTATGTATTGATGTTTTTATACTGGCTCTTGTACATTTGCTGGCCACATCTGGGGCTATGAGAACTCTGCTAGGATTGTTACTGTTCTACACTCGTAAGTCTATGCTCCTTAACTGGAAAGCCCCTCAGGCCCCCACACTAGATTTCTGGAAATCCATAGTTAACAAAATGGTGCCACTGTATAAATTGACCTATGAGTCTTGAGGATGCCCAACCAAATTCTGTATGGTCTGGGAAATTTAGACCAAATTTAAGGAGATTGTGGCTTCTGTCACTATGCTCTTTTAGAGCTTTTAGCAATAACTCAGTGGTAATGGTTAGGGAATACTTTGGTGCACTGTGGAACTGGCTATGTTTCCCTGCTGAAGTGATGGGAGCTTGGAAGGTAAGTACCAGCTGGGACAGAAATCGGGGGCGCCCACAGGCAGTTGGCACACGAGAGTAATCCCCCATTAAAACTGGAAGAGCCCAGTACCTCCTGATTTGAATGGATCTACCTTGTCTGGCCATGGGCAGTCTGTGGTGTCTGTGCCCCTTGGGAGTGGTAGCCCTAGGGGTGCTCTTAGTAACGCTTGGGTGTGGGACCCCACTGTGTGAACAGGCACAAGGTCACAGTCACCAAATGCTTATTTTCTGCACTGCGCCTTTTAGGGCTGGGCCTTTAGGCCAAGTCCAGGGCTATTTCTGTCTTCCAGGACTCAGGGCCCGGCCAGTGCACTATTGCATGGCCACTTATTTATTAGATTTATTTTTCTCCCATTTTTCTCCCACTGTTTGTCACTTTTTTCACTTTTGTGTGTGTTTTCTTTAGGAGCCTTGTGCCCCGGGGGATCAGGGTAGAGGTCCTACCCCTTCGAGAGGTGGACTAAAGCACACCCTTAGTGCACTTTTTAGTGTGTGTTTCATATGTACGTCTCTTGTTCACTTGATGGTTTTTCCGTTTCAGGTTTTTGCACCACCACAGACTTCCCCCCCAGAACAGCATAAGTTAAATGCTCATTTGGCTAGGCAGTGGTGGGGGGATAGGTTGAAATATACCTTATTCCTCACTCCCATAGGCTTCCTTGTCTACATGCAATCAGTCCCCTGAAACACTTCGCTGCCCAGCCAGTCGCAGGTCGCTGATGTCAACATGTACAATGCAGGATCAGCAGTCCTGCAATGTACAGGAGAACGGCAAGGGTCTGCCCACATATCATAGTGTTGAGCCAGCAGAGGGGAGCGCTGGCTGTTAGGATTAGTATCTGTACTTATTACCACCATTTCCCCAGCCAAACATGTTATTCCATGCATTGTCGATAAAACATAACTGCATAGATACATTTAACAAAAGTTAGAATTGAAAGTATTAAGCCCTCAAATATTATTTATTATTTCCCTTTCCATCAGTGTTAATAGCAGCACTTTTAATGAAATTTAGTAAAGCAGTAACGTAATTTTTCTGGCATTATGGCCCCTTTCACATGGCCTGAGCCTAATCCAAAAAAGCCTTGTGCCAATATTGTTACAGGTAAAAAAAAAACAAAAAAAATAATTTCTTCATCAGTTTAGGCCACTATGTATTCTGCTACATATTTTTGGTAAAAAAAATTGCAATAAGCGTATATTGATTGGTTTGCGTAAAAGTTATAGCGTCTACAAAATAGGGGATATATTTATGGCATTTTTATTATAATTTTTTTTTTTACTACTAGTAATGGTGGTGATCATCAATTTTTAGCGTGACTGCGACATTGCAGATTGGACACTTTTGACACTTTTGGGACCATTGACATTTATACAGCAATCAGAGCTAAAAATAGCCACTGATTACTGTAAAAAATGTCACTGGCAGGGAAGGGTTTAACACTAGGGGGCGATCAAGGGGTTAAGTGTGTCTTAGGGAGGTGTTTCTAGTTGCAAGCATGACAGTAAGTCATCATTTTAGCAGGAAGAATTCTGCTTTGCTAGGCCCAGTGTAACATTATTTTGCTGCAAGCATGATAGCACCATTGCGTGCCCGTTGGTCTTTTTAGACCATTCTTATGCTTAGGAAAGCTTCTAATGACCCACAATAGTTGTCATAGCTCTCAATAAACTGAAATACTGTATATTATATACTTATTGGAAAGCTTATATATTTAATAGTACAGTATGTTGTCTGTGAAAGTTCTTATCTATCAAAGTTATGGTATGCCTTGGCATTCTTCGTATGTTCCTGAAACTCATTAGAGATGAGAAAGCTATTTGGATGAATAACAAAAGTCTTCACCTCCTCGAGAGTCCAGTTGAATGTAATTAACTAGTTTAAAATCAGATCTTTTTTGGAAGTTATACTTTGAAATTAATCCTTAAAATGCGATCGGAATACAGCGTTCCTGCAATGTGTAATATTTTGATGTAGGAACACGTTTTTACCTGTTTGTAATGCAGAATTAGATCCAACTACTGTCCGTGCTATATCTCACATACATAAAGACTTATGTATGATCATGTAAGTAGTAAGGAGTTTTTCAAAGTCAACAACCAAGCTCAAACCTGCCTTTCTCTGACTATTGCGATATATGAAGTTATGCAGCACAGGCTTCAGAAAGCAAACACCCCATATGTGAGTTGAAGCGGATTACAAAGAACAAAGAATAAATCTACATTCTGGTCTGCTTTCTAATTCTACCCATGCAATGGGGAAGTGTAGTATCTGTTGTTTGGAAGATCCAGACACTTTTTTACATGTATTTTGGGAATGCCCGGTCATTAGGAGATTTCTACGTGTATTCGGTCAGTCATGACTGTTTCTGTGCCCCTATGTATTGATGTTTTTATACTGGCTCTTGTACATTTGCTGGCCACATCTGGGGCTATGAGAACTCTGCTAGGATTGTTACTGTTCTACACTCGTAAGTCTATGCTCCTTAACTGGAAAGCCCCTCAGGCCCCCACACTAGATTTCTGGAAATCCATAGTTAACAAAATGGTGCCACTGTATAAATTGACCTATGAGTCTTGAGGATGCCCAACCAAATTCTGTATGGTCTGGGAAATTTAGACCAAATTTAAGGAGATTGTGGCTTCTGTCACTATGCTCTTTTAGAGCTTTTAGCAATAACTCAGTGGTAATGGTTAGGGAATACTTTGGTGCACTGTGGAACTGGCTATGTTTCCCTGCTGAAGTGATGGGAGCTTGGAAGGTAAGTACCAGCTGGGACAGAAATCGGGGGCGCCCACAGGCAGTTGGCACACGAGAGTAATCCCCCATTAAAACTGGAAGAGCCCAGTACCTCCTGATTTGAATGGATCTACCTTGTCTGGCCATGGGCAGTCTGTGGTGTCTGTGCCCCTTGGGAGTGGTAGCCCTAGGGGTGCTCTTAGTAACGCTTGGGTGTGGGACCCCACTGTGTGAACAGGCACAAGGTCACAGTCACCAAATGCTTATTTTCTGCACTGCGCCTTTTAGGGCTGGGCCTTTAGGCCAAGTCCAGGGCTATTTCTGTCTTCCAGGACTCAGGGCCCGGCCAGTGCACTATTGCATGGCCACTTATTTATTAGATTTATTTTTCTCCCATTTTTCTCCCACTGTTTGTCACTTTTTTCACTTTTGTGTGTGTTTTCTTTAGGAGCCTTGTGCCCCGGGGGATCAGGGTAGAGGTCCTACCCCTTCGAGAGGTGGACTAAAGCACACCCTTAGTGCACTTTTTAGTGTGTGTTTCATATGTACGTCTCTTGTTCACTTGATGGTTTTTCCGTTTCAGGTTTTTGCACCACCACAGACTTCCCCCCCAGAACAGCATAAGTTAAATGCTCATTTGGCTAGGCAGTGGTGGGGGGATAGGTTGAAATATACCTTATTCCTCACTCCCATAGGCTTCCTTGTCTACATGCAATCAGTCCCCTGAAACACTTCGCTGCCCAGCCAGTCGCAGGTCGCTGATGTCAACATGTACAATGCAGGATCAGCAGTCCTGCAATGTACAGGAGAACGGCAAGGGTCTGCCCACATATCATAGTGTTGAGCCAGCAGAGGGGAGCGCTGGCTGTTAGGATTAGTATCTGTACTTATTACCACCATTTCCCCAGCCAAACATGTTATTCCATGCATTGTCGATAAAACATAACTGCATAGATACATTTAACAAAAGTTAGAATTGAAAGTATTAAGCCCTCAAATATTATTTATTATTTCCCTTTCCATCAGTGTTAATAGCAGCACTTTTAATGAAATTTAGTAAAGCAGTAACGTAATTTTTCTGGCATTATGGCCCCTTTCACATGGCCTGAGCCTAATCCAAAAAAGCCTTGTGCCAATATTGTTACAGGTAAAAAAAAAAAAAAAAAAAAATAATTTCTTCATCAGTTTAGGCCACTATGTATTCTGCTACATATTTTTGGTAAAAAAAATTGCAATAAGCGTATATTGATTGGTTTGCGTAAAAGTTATAGCGTCTACAAAATAGGGGATATATTTATGGCATTTTTATTATAATTTTTTTTTTTACTACTAGTAATGGTGGTGATCATCAATTTTTAGCGTGACTGCGACATTGCAGATTGGACACTTTTGACACTTTTTTGGGACCATTGACATTTATACAGCAATCAGAGCTAAAAATAGCCACTGATTACTGTAAAAATGTCACTGGCAGGGAAGGGTTTAACACTAGGGGGCGATCAAGGGGTTAAGTGTGTCCTAGGGAGGTGTTTCTAACTGTGGGCGGAGTGTACTGATTGGGAGTAGAGAGAGAGATCCCTGTTCCTGATCACTAGGAACAGCAGATCTCTCTCTACTTCCCTGACAGAACAGGGATCTGTCTGTTTACATTGACAGATCCCGTTCTGCCTCACAGTTCCCTATCAGGACCCTCACCACTCTTACTACAACACCCTTTATGAATTCCCCAGATAGTGCTAAGTGAAATAATGTGTCACTATAAAGTGGTAACAACATATTCTAAATTGTTTCATATATATATATATATATATATATATATATATTATATATAAATATATATATTTTTATATATATATATGCTAGGACAAGGACCTGAGTGTGGACAGTGACCCGTATTACCGTGTGCTAGAAGTTAGTGCCTCCCTTCTCAGCCCCAGCCGCACTCCATCGGTTTCTTCAAGAAGTTCCCACAAATCTTCTCAGACTGCAGCCTCAGAACCTGCACGTGAGTAAGCAAATGTTGGCAAAGATGCTTGTGTAACAGAATTTTATTTAAAATTGGCTTCTGCTGCAAATGAAAACATCCAAAGGCATTTTAAGATAATTTTATACATAGGAGTTATATATGGATTTTCACTTACCGGTACCTATTTGGTTGGATCTCTAAAATTACAGGAGGTTAGAAAGTGCATATATCCTTCTTATACACCCATACCCACTTTAATAGACCTTAGATTCAGACAAAAAAAGAACAAAACTTTTTAGTGCTTTCCATTATAATCAGGGCCATCTTAATAGCATCATGGGCCCCTGGGCAAAGTAATGCTATGGGGCCCCTACAAGCCTGGCCAATTTACGCACCTACTCCTAACAATTAAATTACAATATTTTCTACTTTCTGCAATGAAACGTATCAAATTACAAAAATGTAAAACATGTCTTCATAAATGTAGGCCAAAATGCATTCTGCTACATGTCTTTGGTATAAAAAATCCCTGAGCTCAGCCCCCCTCACACCTGTATGCTCGCAGCCCCCCTTCACACCTGTACGCTCGCAGCCCCCCTTCACACCTGTACGCTCGCAGCCCCCCTTCACACCTGTATGCTCGCAGCCCCCCTTCACACCTGTACGCTTGCAGCCCCCCTTCACACCTGTATGCTCGCAGCCCCCCTTTACACCTGTATGCTGGCAGCACCCCTTCACACCTGTACGCTCGCAGCCCCCCTTCACACCTGTACGCTCGCAGCCCCCCTTCACATCAGTATGCTCACAGCCCCCCTTCACACCCGTATGCTCGAAGCCCCCCTTCACACCTCTATGCTCGCAGCCCCCTTCACACCTGTACGTCTGCAGCCCCCCTCACACCTGTACGCTCCCAGCCCCCTTCACACCTGTATGCTTGCAGCCCCCCTTCACACCTGTATGCTTGCAGCCCCCCTTCACACCTCTACGCTGGCAGCCCCCCTTCACTCCTGTATGCTCGCAGCCCCCCTTCACACCTGTATGCTGGCAGCCCCCCTTCACACCTGTACGCTCGCAGCCCCTCTTCACACCTGTACGCTTGCAGCCCCCCTTTACACCTGTATGCTCGCAGCCCCCACTTCACACCTGTATGCTGGCAGCACCCCTTCACACCTGTACGCTCGCAGCCCCCCTTCACACCTGTACGCTCGCAGCCCCCCTTCACATCAGTATGCTCGCAGCCCCCCTTCACACCCGTATGCTTGAAGCCCCCTTCACACCTCTATGCTCGCAGCCCCCTTCACACCTGTACGTTTGCAGCCCCCCTCACACCTGTACGCTCCCAGCCCCCTTCACACTTGTATGCTCGCAGCCCCCCTTCACACCTGTACGCTCGCAGCCCCCCTCACACCTGTACGCTCCCAGCCCCCTTCACACCTGTATGCTCGCAGCCCCCCTTCACACCTGTACCCTCGCAGCCCCCCTCACACCTGTACGCTCTCAGCCCCTCTCACATGTGTATTTATGACACACACATGTACACAGACACACACACACACATGTACACAGACACACACACACGCACACATGTACACAGGCACACACACATGTACACAAACACACACACGTACACAGACACACACATGTAAACAGACACACACACGTACACATGTACACAGACACCCCCCCCCCCCCCCTTCTTGTAGAACAGCCCTTACTTGTTAGGTTGTGTTCCTTGTCATACTCCCAGCTCTTGTGCAGGACACACGAGGGGTGCACATGCAGGAATTTACCAGAGGGGGCAGCAAAGAGCCCGATGTCAGCTCATTGACTCTCACACACATTCCAAAAGCCATCGCAGCCACGGAGCTCTCCTGCACCCGCCCCTGCCTTCTCCCATCCCCACCAGACAGCCAGGCCCTTCTAGATGCTCAGGCCCTTACTAGAGTATGGGCTGTAGCCCCCTGATGGCGGCCCTGCCCGCCGCAGTGCCTGCTCCCGCTAAGCCTGACTCCCTTGCCCCACTGCTATTTCTATTCGTCTGGCTCTGATGGGGCCCCAGGTGAACCTGGGGCTCCTGGGCAGTGCGAAGGGGTGTCCGCTCAGTAAGACGGCCCTGATTATAATATTTATTAAAACTGCCCTACAAGTATAAAAACAATCACATTCTTCAAAAACACATAGAGTAAATCATCAGGTGGAGGCCTGCCTTAAACATCGCTTGTCATCATGTCTGCTATGGGACTCAACATACAACTAATATCTATCGCCTCAGTAGAGTCACAGAATGGAACTCAGCTTTACAAATTACATCCCCCAGAACTATGGGACTATGATGTTTTGCTTTTTTGGCCGGAATTATCAGTTCTATAAAGCCTTGTACACACGACTGGATTTTCCGACGGGAATTTTGTGATGACAGGCTGTTGGCGGAAAATCTGACCATTTGTTTGCTCCATCAGACAATTGTTGGATAACAGGTTTTAAAATTTTCCACGGACAAATGTCTGTTGTCGGATTTTCCGAGCGTGTGTACATGAGTCCATCGGACAAAAGTCCAAAGTACAAACACGCATGCTCGGAAGCAAAGACAAGCTGGAAGCGTTCTTAATGGAGAATTAACATTTGTGACTTGGCAAATTATGAAATCTTGAAATGCAGCGCACAATTCTCTTCTTCTTTAATGGGATAATAATGAAGCTGCTTTGCTGGTGATACTGATGGAGTTATTGCAAACTAATTTTTTAAAGGCTTATTTTTTTCTAATGATATCAAGAATAATATTATTATGCTTGTTATTTTTATTTTTTTTGGGCAAGTTACCACAACACCATTTTCCCGTAGTTTTTAAGATCAAAGATACAACTATGTTGGTGTCCCTTGTTAATTTTACATTGTATTTTTTAAAATGTAACTGCCTACTCCCAAACTGTCATTTGAAGTAAAACACATAGCCAAGTATTATTCTACAATATTTTCTTATTGTGCATTAAAAAAAGAAAACAAATAAAATTAGACATGCTATCTGCCAATATAACTTAACCAAAAAGTGCATTCTATGCATCCAAAAATATAGAAAATATAACAAATAAAATCATTATTCAACCAAAAAATAAAATAAAAGCCTCATGCATGTGTCCTGCTTCTTAATATAGGGGGTCAACAATGCCAAGAGTTGGTGAAAGCAGAGGTCCGTCATCTGGAGATAATTCCAAAAATCATCCGGATTATTCTCTCGAAGCTCCCGCAGCAAAGGCATATGACATAATTGGTCACGATTAATAAAGCAAAAATGTTTGGTCCAAGAACTCTTCCTCCTCCTGTTCCTGGACTGGACTTGGGTCAAAGCAATAACTCCAAGGCCAATAATAAATAACACGCTATCTTCTCCGATTCCGCAACATGGCTGGTTGACGAACGGCCGTTCAGAAACGAACTGAAAAGCGCGAAATAAAAAGCACAGAAAGAAAAGCGTGAAATGAAAAGCGCAAAGTAAAAAGCACGAATCAACACTCACCAAAATTCTACTAACACAAAATTGGCAGAAGGAGCCCAAAGGGTGGCGCTAAAGATCTGAAAAACCACGTAGTACGTCACTATGTTCGTGTTTGTTGGCCGACAATTCTTTGCCGTTTGTATGCAAGACAAAATCCAGGCACATGCCTTCGGACAAAAGTCTGAGGTTTTGTCTGCGGAAAATCCGATCGTGTGTACGAGGCTTTAAAGTGGATACAGGTGTATCCGCCTGAGGGGATGCAAGCACTTTCTGACCTCCTGTAATTTAAAAGGTCCAGCCAATTAGGTGAGCTCACATCCATATATCACTGGTGGTGTAAAAAGTCATCAAAATTGATTGTGGATTAATACAGAGGATTGCACATTGGATTGTTTGCTGATGAAGTCACTGAGGACATTTTTTTGCACAGAAGTATGTTTCATAGTAGAGCACTTAGGCTGTTTTCACACTGGGGCGGGAGCAGTGTCGGCAGTAAAACAGCGCTATTTTTAGCGCAGCTTTACTGTCGTTCTAACGGCACTATTCAACCGATATCGATTTTAACCCCCGCTCGTGGCCGAAAAAAGGGTTAAAACCACCCGCAAAACACCGCTGCAGCGGCGCTTTGCCGGCGGTATAGCCGCGCTGCCCCATTGATTTCAATGGGCAGGAGCAGTGAAGGAGCGGTGTATACACTGCTCCTTCACCGCTCCAAAGATGCTGCTTGCAGGAGTTTTTTTTAACGTCCTGCAAGCGCATCGCTCCAGTTTGAAAGCCCTCAAGCTTTCACACTGGAGACACAGCAGCGGCTGTTTCAGGGCACCTTGCAGGCGCTATTTTTAGTGATGTAGCGCCTGCAAAGAGCTCCAGTGTGAAAGGGGCCTTGTGCTAATTATTTGGATTGTCACATGTACAGTATTGTATGCTTGCGTGCTTGGATTTACTATAATCCACAGAGAGTGAGATTTATGCACATATAAACTATGGATATGGGTTTATAGCGCTGCACTGTATTTTTTATTATTTTGTGACTTTGTGTAAATCACATATTGTGCCAGCTTGCTTTTTGGTCAAGTTAGGGGGTGAATTACAGCCGCACAGGGACATTATATGTTGATTGCAAATAGTTTTCCACAAACAGTTAGAAGCTGTCTAAGAACATTACTCCCTTGAATGCAGTAAAACCAAGATAGGCAAGAATCATTAGTGCAGGGTGCTAAACAATCCATGATAACTGACATACATTTGCAGTTTTATTCAGTAAAGCTGGGCATAGACGTTTTGAATCTCAGCAGGTTCAGCAGGGACCTGCCCGATATTCGAACCATGTATGGGAAGACTGATTGTACCCAGCCTGTCTGACTTTTACTAATTAGTCCCTATGGGGTACTGCCGTTTACACTTTTTGCATTGTTCTTGGTACTGTCCCATTTAACAAACACAATGCTATACAATTATCATATAATGCAATGTTTACATACCACA
Organism: Lithobates sylvaticus; assembly: GCA_028564925.1. NCBI lineage: Eukaryota > Metazoa > Chordata > Amphibia > Anura > Ranidae > Lithobates > Lithobates sylvaticus. Next base: position 383,432,576 of record CM053027.1, on the reverse strand, counting down.
GATATGGATGCCATATAGAGATGAGTATCTTTTAAATCATCCCAGCCCCCTTCCCTAGCCACCCCCCACTACATTCAAATGTTCAGCCTCTTGCCTCCTCGCCTGTGGCTTCCTATGCTGCCTGCAGCCTGGCCCGCACAAAACATAAGCTGCCCACGCCTGCGCACTAATGTCCTATAGACTTGAAAGGACATACCCATATTGCAGGAGCCTGGCACTAGATTTTTACCAACCAGGCTTCAGACAGCACTGGGGGCTGCAGCTATTAGGAGAGGTATATGTGTACCTGTGGGGGGCTAGGAAAGTGGGCTTTGGAGATTAAAATAAATTGGATATTTAGGTTCTACATGCTTTTTTTTGCCATATTACAATGTAATCTCATATGATCAGTCATTCTGGCAAATTGGATGTAATTCATACCGTTTCCTACAGCTACTGCTACAGAGCTAACCACAGACTCCAGTCCACAGCCACTGCAGAGAGTCTCCAGTAGGCAATCAGACCTGTCATTGCAGTTAATGAGTCAACCGAACCTGGCACAGGTATGAATTACCATCATATTCTCAAGTGGAGGAAAAGAAGTGTTGTCAGTACAAATACTGGTCTGTTTCTTGTTCTAAATAACCTTCAGATAAAATGCTAGTAGGGATATGATTGTGGATGGGTACTCAAAGTGTAGGCAAAGAAAAATTGGGGTGTTGAAACCAGTATGCAAATGGTTAGGCTAGATAACACATATTAGGCCAGTACAATACATACAGTGCTTTGAAAAAGTATACCTCTTGAAATGTTCCACATTTTGTCATGTTACAACCAAAAACGTAAATGTATTTTATTGGGATTTTATGTGATAGACCAACGCAAAGTGGCACATAATTGTGAGGTGGAAGGAAAATTATAAATGGTTTACAAAATGTTTTCCAAATAAACGTTCCACTAAAATCTAGTGGAACCAACTGCCTTCAGAAGTCACCTAAATAGTAAATAGAGTCCACCTGTGTGTAATTTAACCTCAGTATAAATACAGCTGTTCTGTGAAGCCCTCAGAGGCTTGTAAGAGAACCTTAGTGAACAAACAGCATCACGAAGGCCAAGGAACACACCAGACAGGTCAGGGATAAAGTTGTGGAGAAGTTTAAAGCAGGGTTAGGTTATAAAAAAAATCCCAAGCTTTGAACATCTCACGGAGCACTGTTCAATCCATCATCCGAAAATGGAAAGAGTATGGCACAACTGCAAACCTACCAAGACATGGCCGTTCACCTAAACTGACAGGCTGGGCAAGGAGAGCATTCATCAGAGAAGCAGCCAAGAGGTCCATGGTAACTCTGGAGGAGATGCAGAGATCCACAGCTCAGGTGAGAGAATCTGTCCATAGGACAACTATTAGTTGTGCACTCCACAAATATCACCTTTATGGAAGAATGGCAAGAAGAAAGCCATTGTGGAGAGAAAGCCATAAGAAGTCTGGTTTGCAGTTTGGGAGAAGTCATGTGGGGGACATAGCAAAAAAGCAAAATGCTATGTGTTGCAGAAAACTAACACTGCAAATCACTCTGAACACACCATCCCCACCTTGAAACATGGTGGTGGCAGCATCATGTTGTGGGGATGCTTTTCTTCAGCAGGGACAGGGAAGCTGGTCAGAGTTGATGGGAAGATGGATGGAGCCAAATACCGGGCAATGTTAAAAAAAAACCTGGTAGAGTCTGCAAAAGACCTGAAACTGGGGTGGAGGTTCACCTTCCAGTAGGACAACAACCCTAAACCTACAGCCAGAGCTACAATGGAATGGTTTAGATGAAAGCATATTCATGTGTTAGAATGGCCCAGTCAAAGTCCAGACCTAAATCCAAGTGAGAATCTGTGGCAAGACATAAAAATTGCTGTTCACAGACGCTCTCCATCCAATCTGACAGAGCTTGAGCGATTTTGCACAGAAGAATGGGCAAAAATGTCAGTCTCTAGATGTGCAAAGCTGGTAGAGACATATCCAAAAAGACTTGCAGCTGTAATTGAAACGAAAGATGGTTCTACAAAGTATTGACTCAGTGGGGCTGAATACAAATGCCCCCCACACTTTTCACATGTTTATTTGTAAAAAATATAAAATAAACATTTATCATTTTCCTTTCACTTCACAACTATGTGCCACGTTGTGTTGGTCTATCACATAAAATCTATTTACTTTTTTGGTTGTAACATGATAAAATGTGGAAAATTTCAAGGGGTTGGAATACTTTTTTAAAGTGGTTGTATACCCATTTGAAATTTTTTTTTGGGGCTATCTACCTGCAAGACAAAGTCATAATGAGCTAGTATGACTAGCATACTAGCTCATTATGCATCACTTACCTTAGATCGGGGCCCCCGACGCCGTGTTCTTCTCCCCCTCCGGCCGCATCCATAGCTAAACAGATACCCTTCCGGGTATCGCCGCTCCGGCCAATCACAGAGCCGCTGCGGCGCTGTGATTGGCCAGAGCGGCGAGGACGTCGCTCCGCGCATGCGCGCGGGACACTTCAACTGCGGCTCACCGCAGTTGAAGATGGGGATTAACCCTCTAAATGCACCGTTGTCTACGGCGCGCATGCGCCGTAGACAACATTGTAAAACGTTCTTTTCAAATATCTCCTAAGCCGTGCAGGTTTAGGAGATATTTCTTGTACCTACAGGTAAGCCTTAATCTAGGCTTACCTGTAGGTGCAAGTTTAGGGTATACAACCACTTTAAGGCACTGTATTTTATTATGTTGTGATTTTGTATACGTAATTTATCAGAATGTTTTGAACCTGTATAGGCTTCAGCACCATCACAGCAGTGCGATCACCATCTATAACACAGGTAGGTAGATCTGCTTTCAGTACCATGTAAATTGTTCAATTATATATACTGTATAAGTCTCTAATATAGACATGCCTCTCATTTTGGCAGTTTTTTTTTTTTTTGGGGGGGGGGGGGGTTACCCAAAAGAAATACATTTTCCCAAAAGGAGGAACAATTTCAGGAAATTTACTAACTAGCTTTCCTACATACCATTTACCTATCATGCTCTCATGTATCTTTTAGCAGAAGGGCTTCCTGCATTCCCCGGTCTAAGTTTCCTAAACCTAGCAAAATTGAATATACATGTCATTATCAACATTTGGGCCACACCTGTATATTGTCACAAAAGTAAAACAAAAGTAAGAGATTCAAACACTAGTTATATTACTTTAAAAACAATAAATCTGATTTCTTACATGCAAAAAAGTTAGGGGACTTAAATTCTGAAAATGAAATGAGTGAGAACCCAACAAAGAATATTAACACTGAGCATTAATGCTTCTCGTTAACGCTCACTGAGAAACATTAACCAAAAGTTCCTGTCTTTTTATAAAGACTTAAAAACCTAAATTGTTGGCAAAATGCTTTTGACTGTGACCATTCTAAAGTTTCCTTTTTTTTCTTCAAGAGTACAGCCTACCAAAACTCTGTCCTTGAGTCTAAAGCCGGCCATACAAGGATCAAAATTGGGTATGGGTAGGCTAATTGTACCCAAGTTAATCCATCGATTGACTTGGGTACAACCAGCCTGTCGGATTGTTTACATTTGATTACTGCCGGTGATTATAGACACTAGCAGTAATCAATGTGTTCTGCAGGCCGGGAAGGCTACAATAGCACTGAGGGAGGCTACCGTGCATAGCTGCACCAGATTTTGCACTCTCCAGTTTTAGTAAATCAACCCCCTATGTGTCTTATTACTCATTCTCTAAGTACATGCAAGTAACCTTGCAAAACTTATTGCTTCTTCCATGCTTGTACTCACACTTTTAATAACATTAGAATTAAACTTTATATTAAAGATTTAAAGTAAGAGGTGTCCTTACATATAACTGTTACATTTAACATTGTATTGTAATTTTCAAAAGCTGACATAGCAAATTGGAGTAAAAAATGGATCACCTTTGGAGGTGATCATTGTGTATAAGGACTCCTCTCATTGTGTGCATTTTACTCCTTTCAACATGCTGAAGCGTTCTCTGCAATGTGCAATGTATCCCTAACAGATCTGGACAGCTTTGATTGTAGTTGCTACCTACATTGGCTTCACTTTGTACCATTAGTGCCTGTATTTACTAAATAAGCCAAGCCATTGTATCAGTATTGTTTTACAAAATATGACTATTGAAAGCCTTTTCTTTCATTCTTCTGTCCTCAAAAGACACCCCATCGTAAAAAAATACATTACTTTATTCTACTTTTGCTTTCATTTTTATGTTAATGCATCTTAAAACATGATTTCATAAAATATAAAAAGAAACACTGTATGTATTTGAATTAAACATTGTATTTGTATTTGTATTATCAATGTGAGTTCATCTTTTTTGTAGATTAGACATTTTTAAATAGATGATGAAAAAAAATACAGCAAAGCACATGTGAATTGACCCCTTTGTCTTTTATTTTTAGTCTGGGTACTTATGCAAGACTTTACTGTTTGAATGTTTAATGTTTCTGATTTTTATTTTCTAAATTAAAGTAACAGATTTGCTTAGAATATCACAAGTAGATTGAATGTAAAAATTATTTGTGTCTGTCAATTTATAAAGAAATTATAGACAGTAAAGATAATAGTAGATAATTTAGTAACTCAATCAACTAATCAGATTTCAGGTTTTTACATATGTTTTTTTTCATTATTCTGATTGCAATAACTGCAATTGCTTAACTCTGGAATTAACCATGAGTCCTTTTTTCCTTTTCTTTTCTGCGTAAAAATGACTGTAAAATCGTAATTTGCAAAATACATACAACTGTTTCTATATAACATTGCACAAACTGAGGGAACACCAACTACAGTCTTTTCTTTTTTTAGTTTTCTGCACAGATGTTCCAAACCGTCAGGGATCAACTGGAACAACGGAGACAGGATATCCAAGCCAACATAAGATGGCAACAGAAGGAACTCCAAAAGATATTGGATACCCTAAATATGGTCCAGGATCCCAATCCACAAGTGAGTTACTATTTATTACTGGGGATGCAGAGCCGGGGCCATGACTAGGCATTGAGCTCAGCTTAATGCTGGAAGACTTCATATGCAGTGGCTAGGCAAATAGATATTTACTTCTGGCAGATAAGAGAGCTAGGCCTCGTGTACACAGTGGGCTTACAAATGTTAGAGGCATTTGAACTTTTTCTCTGCCTCTAAACTCTCCTCTGTGTTAGCCTAATGCCTCGTACACATGATCGGACTTTGCCGCGGGACAAACCGACGGACCTTCCAGCGGGGCTTCGCCAGACTTGAAAGCGAACGGACTTGACCACACACGATCACGCGATGACGTACAGCACATACGACGGGCCTAGAAAAAGAAAAATACTACAAAAATACTTGCTACTGAGCATGCGTCCTTTTTGGTCCGCCGGACAATCATACAGACGGACGTATTGTCCGCCGGACTGCCAAGTTCAGCGGACAATTTTAAAACAAAACTTAAAACCTAGTCCGCCGGACTTTTGGGAAAAAAAGTCAGTCGAAGGCCCACACACGATCGGACTGTCCGGCGGACTCTAGTCCGGCGGACAATCCCGCGGGAAAGTCCGCTCGTGTGTACGCGGCATATGTGTCCTTGGGTTTACAGGCGTTTAGAGGCAGAAAAAAAACATCACTTATGTAAGTATGTTATTGAGTTTTTTAGGGTTTTTCTGTCGAAATGTAGTACAAAGCAAACAGATACACTTTAAAGCAGTGTACAAAGAACATTAGAGGCAAAAAAATTGTAACAATTCCATGAGATACAGTTGTGCTCATAAGTTTACATACCCTGGCAGAATTTATGATTTCTTGGCCATTTTTCAGAGAATATGAATGATAACACAAAAACATTTGTTCCACTCATGGTTTTGTGTTTGGCTGAAGCAATTTATTATCATTCAACTGTGTTTACTCTTTTTAAATCATAATGACAACAGAAACTACCCAATTTGACCCAGTTCAAAAGTTTACATACCCTGTTGATTTTGGCCTGATTACATGCACACAAGTTGACACAAAGGGGTTTGAATGTCTATTAACCTTCCTAGCGGTATTCCCGAATCGCAGGATCCAGGGGACAAGGTAAGTAACTTCCCCCCTGTATCCTGCAATGCAGCCCGAGTCTGGCTCGGGGTTACCGCTCCCAGCAGAAAAAACTGAACCCGAGCCAGACTCGGGCTGCATTGCAGGATACAGGGGGGAAGTTACTTACCTTGTCCCCTGGATCCTGCGATGTCTCCCTGCTGTGTGAGCGAGCCGTCCGCTCGCTCGATTCACACAGTGCCGAGTGCCGCCGATCTCCGTTCCCTGCGACGTTCCGACGCACGGGAGCGGAGATCGGCGCCAAATTTAAAAAAGTTTAAAAACACACAAGACATACAGTACTGTAATCTTACAGATTACAGTACTGTATACAAAAAAATACACACCCCCTTTGTCCCTAGTGGTCTGCCCAGTGCCCTGCATGTCATTTTATATAATACATATTTTTTTTTTTCTGCCTGGAAACTGGAGATTGTCCATAGCAACCAAAAAGTGTCCCTTTATGTCAAAAGTGGTTTTATACCAGCTAGAAAACACCAATAATAAATTAGAATCACAATTTATCATCAAACAATAAATGTAATGACAGCGACTATTCTGCAACTGAGCAAATTTCAGTGTTTTTGATTCGATTACATTATTGAATCATTTTTATATATATTTTTATTATATTATAATTTATTATTTTGTGTTTCAAACTTTATCATACCCGGGATGTCTACTAGACTCTGGTTCGGACAGATTTAAGTGAGTTATTCATAAGAATTGCATGCCTACAATATAAAAACGCCAAATTTCCATGCAAAATAATTGTACCGCGCACAAAATTCCAGCCAGAATCATACCGCCAGGGAGGTTAAAGATAACGGTCCTCACCTGTGATCTGTTTGCTTGTAATTAGTGTGTGTGTATAAAAGGTCAATGAGTTTCTGGACTCCTGACAGACCCTTGCATCTTTCATCCAGTGCTTCACTGACGTTTCTGGAGTCATGGGGAAAGCAAAAGAATTGTCAAAGGATCTGCAGGGAAAGGTAGCTGAACTGTATAAAACAGGAAAGGGATATAAAAAGATATCCAAGGAATTGAAAATGCCCATCAGAAGTGTTCAAGAAGTGGAAAATAAGGGGTTCTGTTGAAATCAAACCACGGTCAGGTAGACCAACTAAAATTTCAGCCACAACTTCCAGGAAAATTTTTCGGGATGCAAAGAAAAACCCACAAATAACTTCAGATGAAATACAGGACTCTCTGAAAAAATGTGGTGTGGCTGTTTTAAGATGCACAATAAGGAGGCACTTGAAGAAAGTTGGGCTGCATGGTCAAGTAGCCAGAAGAAAGCCATTACTCTGCAAATGTCACAAAGTATCCCACTTAAAATACGCCAAACAGCACAGAGACAAGCCTCAAACCTTCTGGCACAAAGTAATTTGGAGTGATGAGACCAAAATGTAGCTTTTTGGCCACAACCATAAACGCTATATTTGGAGAGGAGTCAACAAGGCCTATGATGAAAGGTTTCTTCATTCCTACTGTGAAACAAGGAGGTGGATCGCTGATGTTTTGGGGATGTGTGAGCTCCAAAGGCACAGGAAAATTGGTCAAAATTGATGGCAAGATGAATGCAGTTATCAAAAAATACTGGAGGAACATTTGCATTCATCAGCCAGGAAGCTGCGCATTGGACATACTTGGACATTCCAACATGACAATGATCCAAAACACAAGGCCATGTCGACCTGTCATTGGCTACAGCAGAATAAAGTGAATGTTCTGGAGTGGCAATCTCAGTATCCTGATCTCAATATCATTGAGCCACTCTGGGGAGATCTCAAACGTGCAGTTCATGCAAGACAGCCCAAGAATTTACAGGAACTGGAGGCTTTTTTCCCAGAGGAATGGGCAACTTTACCATCTGAGAAGATAAAGAGCCTCATCCAGAAATACCACAAAAGACTTCAAGCTGGCATTGATGTTAAAGGGGGCAATACCCGGTATTAAGAACTGGGGTATGTAAACTTTTGATCAGGGTCATTTGGGTCGTTTCTGTTGTGATTATGATTTAAAAAGAGTAAACACAGTTGACTGATAATAAATGGTTTCAGCCAAACACTAACCATGAGTGAAAGAAAAGTTGTGTTATCATTCATATTCTCTGAAAAATGGCCAAGAAATCATAAATTCTGCCAGGGTGTGTAAATTTATGAGCACAACTGTATGTATTGGTAGCACATGGAGGTCACAGTTCAAGGCATAGGTACTGGCAAGTTTATGTTTATACATTGTTGTAGCTCTGAAATAAGTCCTGTGGCTACCAAACAAAACTTTGCCTCATCCAACGAAAAAAGGGAAAAATGGAAAGAGGAAAAAGGGAGAGTGATGATGTTCCATCGCCTGAGGAGGAACACAACGTGTTAGAAAGAAGGGGAGGGAGAGTGCAAAAGAGTCCAGACTCCTCAACGGGCAGCGAAAGAGAAAGAAAGGGAAGAAAGTGGAAAGATTTACCTGGGAGAGGGTCAGGGAAAGTTCCTATGTGGTCCAGCCTGTTACAAGGTTTAGAGGTGGGCCATATCTGTATTCATACAAGGAACAGTCAAGATTCAGATGGTCGTTGTAGGTTATCCATAGGTCCCAAATCTTCAAGAATTTGCATGAGTATCTGAAAGGATAGAGGTGAGTGTCTTGTGAACCAGGGTCCCCGTAAGCCGCTGCTTAACTTCATCAAAATTAAGGAACAGCTGGTGTCAAGCCTTAGTCAATGTCTGCTGGGCTGGCAGAAACACAAACCCCCACCAGACTCCTCTGGGCAAAAGAAGAGCGTTTTGTCAGGAAGAAATGCTGGACGCACTTGAACGTATGTAAACGAGCCTAACCACTAGGAGCGCTTAGTGCTTGAGTGACCTGAATTAATTTAAATTCTGACTAATGGAATGAATGAACGCTTGACATGCCCTCTACACATTTGTAAAACAAAGCTTTAGGTGCATTTTTACGCTGCCTTTGCCTCCCCTGGAGCAAAGGCATCCAGGGTAGGAAAGAAACGTTCTGTGTGCATGAGACCTTAGCATGCTGGCTTTCAAAATACCCAAATAGACTTAATCAGATGCAGCTACTTTCTGGCCAAAAATTGTTTGCCTGGATTCCAAGGCAGGCTGTTTTGGTGTTTTTAGGAACATGTACAGCACCCTGCCAAGATCCCTGCCATGATCTGCTTGCATTTCATAGAGAAAAATACAGACCCTGTGACAACATCACTTGCTCAATATTATTGTATATAATGAAAGCCTAAAAAAGGATTTATTAAAACATTTTATTAGAATATTGCCAGGGGGAGGGGGAAATTATAAACCTGGGAAGGTAAACTTCAACTACTTTTTACTATGGCTTAATGTACACGGGATGTTTTGAAACCTCTCCTGAACTATTTAACTTGAAATATAGTAACCAATGCCTAAAAACTTCAGTTTTTCCGCGATTTGCGTTTAGAAGCTTTTTCTTTTTTTCAAATAGTCAAAAATGTATCTCCATTAAAATTGCCTGTAAAAGAAACGCGGCTAAACGTGAGTTACCATGTACACTGCTGCTGGTAAACGGACATTTAGGAGCAGTTGGGTATTTTTTTTTTCAGCTGCCCCTGAACTCAGTACATGTACACAGGGTCATTTATATTAGTTTCTAGGCAGTTGAGTTTAGACGCTTTTTTTGGAATGCAAAAAAATGGGTTTAGATGGATGTTCAGAGGCATTTGAAATGCCAAATGCCTGTAACAGCTTGTAAACGCTGCTAAACATGGTAACTTTATAGACATTTTTCATTTTAACAAACGCAGCATTTAAACGTGGCTAAACAGCCGCTTTTAGATGCCAGTTTCTAGCTGTTAAGTTAAATCGTTCAGTAGAGGTTGACCAACGTCCTGTGTACATGAAGCCTAAATGAAAAGAAAAAGTGCAGCGCTCAAAGAATAACTAAACAGTGAATGAATACCTTCACCTTATGAGGGTGAGTGTTAAATGGTGACAAACTTAATTGGCAAAAAATGTGATATAAGTAAGCTACAAAAGTATACTTGAGCCTGAAGCCAAGCATATATAGTGAAATAATGCATACACATGTGATAAAAAAAATGCATGAAAAATTCAAATAAAGTCTGTGACAGCAAATGGATTGCTAGTGCATATAATTCAAATAAAGTCCGTGACTACAAATAGTATGCCGCTCAATTATCTCCCATAGTGAGAAACATTCAGGAAGTGATAAACCAGGGTATCTTTAGGCGATGTTCAAAATTGACCACGCAGATGTCATCATCCAATTATAAGATATAAATGAAGGCTTACCAGATTTATGGTCTTTTAAAGCGTGTATCAAATCAATCAGGGTCCTCCAGGTGCTGGTCTCTCCAACAGTCTCGTTCAAGCCGATATCCCAGAGAGTCACCAAAAAGATATAAAAAACACCTCCAAATCGTGTAATATGGTAAAAATAGGGGGGTCCTTTATTAAAGCTCCACCGAGCAGTAAACAGCTGAAAACAACACTTAAAAACAGCCTAATCAGATGCAGACTGAAAAGGTAAATATAACACCAGCAGGCTTTATGAAAAACTAGCTGCGCTTGAAGCCTTGATACACGCTTTAAAAGACCATAAATCTGGTAAGCCTTCATTTATATCTTATAATTGGATGATGACATCTGCGTGGTCAATTTTGAACATCGCCTAAAGATACCCTGGTTTATCACTTCCTGAATGTTTCTCACTATGGGAGATAATTGAGCGGCATACTATTTGTAGTCACGGACTTTATTTGAATTATATGCACTAGCAATTCATTTGCTGTCACGGACTTTATTAGAATTTTTCATGCATTTTTTTTTATCACATGTGTATGCATTATTTCACTATATATGCTTGGCTTCAGGCTCAAGTATACTTTTGTAGCTTACTTATATCACATTTTTTGCCAATTAAGTTTGTCACCATTTAACACTCACCCTCATAAGGTGAAGGTATTCATTCACTGTTTAGTTATTCTTTGAGCGCTGCACTTTTTCTTTTCATTTATTGTTTGGTTCGGTATCTAGGGCTACAGTGCTCAGCAGCTCTTGTTATTTTCCTACTTAGCGCGGATTTCTCCAATTTTTAATACATGAAGCCTAAACCTGAAAAAATATGTAATCTGCCCAGGAGGCTCAAACTTTTATCAAGACTAGATATTAGAGTAACCTTGCCCTCCAAAACAGACAATGTAATAAAAGCAGTAAGACAAGGTGACAATTTACCAGAAATATGAGTATTTTATACATGTGTTATATTTATTTACTTTCTAAAAACATAGAATTATGCTTCAATAGGAAAGTGGAAAACCTGTTCAAAGAACTTCTATTCAAAAATAAATGGCCTGTCACTATGCTTACAGTTAAACTAAATACAGGCATACCCCACTTTTAAGTACACAATGGGATTTATTTACTAAAGCTGCGAAATCAGGCTCACTTCTGCATAAAAACCAATGAGCTTCTAACCCCAGCTTGTTTAATTAAGCTTTGGTAATAAAACATGGAAGCTCATTGGTTTCTATGCAGAAGTGAGCCTGATTTCGCACTTTCCAGCTTTAGTAAATAAACCCCATTGTGTACTTAAAAGTGGGGTATGCCTGTAGGTTCAGCTTTACTGCCCTGGAAGTAGTAGGCAGCCTATGAGTCAAAGAATGGCTTCCACCAAAGGCTTCTGTGACAAGGTTTTAGCTTTGTGTCAGAATCCCTTTGGAGCTGAAGTTTAATAAAAGAAAAATGTTTTTGGGGATACAGCATCAGGGGCATAACTTACCTTTATTGAAGGGGGAGCCTGTCATGTATCACGTTTTGCATTCTGTGAAAATAATACAGGGAGTTTTGTGAATGGATGAGTGGGATGAAAGGGGAAGGCCTGTGGTGTGATCCTTCACTGTTAAAGCCAAGGCAGTTAACCCATGCATAGCTGGACATTCAGCTCTTTGAGAAGGATTCAGCATCAATTAAGGATGACATTTTTTACAGTAACGAGCAGCCAGCAGGGTGATGTTATGTTTCCGGTCCTGTATTCGCAGAAACTGTTTTTTTTACTAAATTTCAACTTTAAAGTAAAAGTACAGATAGATTTGTACATTTTAGCTTTTTGTATTGTACGTAGTTGATTTGGAAAAGGTACAAACCTCAAAGCTGAACTCAAGGTAGATATTAAAAGAGAAGTATGGGAATCCTCCAAAAAAAAAAAAAAAAAAACACGCAGCACCAATTTCAGCTGCAGCTGTCCCCTGCCGGCTTTACCCCTAGAACTGAGCGAGCAAACACCACTGATCGCTCAGTTCTCCCCTCTGCTCTGAGCAGAGAGCAATGACTGTCAGTCAGCGGCTCTCTGTTCTGCCCCTCCAGTGCTCATTGGAGCGCTGGGCTGTGAAGGGGGTGGGATGGGCTGGCTAAGCCTCTTAGCAGCATGCTAAGAGGCTGAGCCAGCTGCCGATCCAGGCATCTGAGTTAATCCCATCCAAGCCTTGACCAGCTCAGTCACTTCAGCTGACCGTGGGCTTCAGTCCGCTGTCAGTTGAAAACAGATCACAAGAATGCAAAACAAACTGTACTCCTGTGATCCATAGGAGAAGTATAGTCAAAATAGCTTTGGCTATACTTCTCCTTTTAAGTAACTAAAGTAGATTTTGTATATCAGCCTCTTGCAGTCTAATGTTCAAGTCTGTACAGCAGAACACGGAGGGAGGGAGAAGCAGCATAACCAGTTGTGCTGCAGTACAGGAGCATGCTGATATGAGAAGACAGCATATTGACAGATGATTTAATTTGTGTGCTACTTCTCCTTGCACTGTCCAATCACAGGGAGGGTGTGGCCAAGGGACCTATGAAAATCTAGCTCCCCTGCCCTACTAGACATGGCTAAGGCAGAGCTGTGAAAATCTCAGCACATACTGTATATATCATGCGTATGTTTAGCTATTTGCCCGAAGTTCAGCTTTAATATTAAGATTTTTGTTTTTCATTTTGATTAGATGCTTTACCAGCCACAACTTGTTTCAATGAGCTTTAGCAATATGCAACAACCAGAGCCTCAACAGCAAATGAATAAACAGTCTGCCATGCAACAGCAGATGTTGTCTAGTTCTTCAACTCATGGACAAATATCATCTTCCCAGACTGCAAGCCAGCATCTAGTATCATCACAATCAATGCTGCCAGATACAAATGTTCTACCCAACAAGGTAATAATATATTAGTTCTGTATACTGCATTGTAGTACCAGTACCATATGAGGCAGATATCGCTGCAAATATATTACTAGAAATAAAGAATTCTGTTGTTTTTTTATGTCTGCATAAAGCAGTTTGAAGTCCTTTACTGCCAAATATGACTCGCATTACTGGCGATGGTGTAGGTTGCTGAGAAGCACTAAACATATCTAGCAGCACTAAGCTCAGTAGCTGAAGGCTTGAAGTATTTGAAAGCTACATGCACAGGTATAATATACTCTGTAGAGACCTTTTTCACATTAAGTAGGACAGTACTTTTGTACAATTAGGCTGAAGAGGTCAAAATGTCTTCTGTTGGTGCAGCTAACAGAAAAAAATATTGGAGGTGTGATACCCTTTAATAGTTTAGCTATTTCGATAATATAGATATACATACAGTGAAATAATGAGATAGATGGAAGATTAGATTAGGTGTACATGACTGCAGTTACTTATTAGCTTGATATATGACAAATGATGACTGCTCACATTTGTGAGATAATAATCAAATTAAGGGACCAGACTGTTTAATCCACCTCTAAAAGTGGGTTAATTTATGTTTAAAGTTACATAGTTACATAGTAGGCGAGGTTGAAAAGAGTCCATCAAGTCCAACCTATGTGTGTGACTTTATGTTAGTATTACATTGTATATCCCTATATGTTGCGGTCATTCAGGTGCTTATCTAATAGTTTTTTGAAACTATCGATGCTCCCCGCTGACACCCACTGCCTGTGGAAGAGAATTCCACATCCTAACCGCTCTTACATTAAAGAACCCTCTACGCAGTTTTAGTTTAAAACTCTTTTCTTCTAATTTTAGTGAATGGAAGGGTGTCTTATTAAGCACTTAAGCCCTGGACCATTTGGCTGGCAAAAGACCAGAGCACTTTTTGCGATTCGGCACTGCGTCGCTTTAACTGGCAATTGCGCGGTTGTGCGACGTGGCTCCCAAAAAAAAATTTACGTACTTTTTTCCCCACAAATAGAGCTTTCTTTTGGTGGTATTTGATCACCTCTGCGGGTTTTATTTTTTGTGCTATAAACAAAAAAATAGCGACAATTTTGAAAAAAACCCAATATTATTTACTTTTTGCTATAATAAATATCCCCAAAATATATATAAAAAACATTCTCTAGACTCTCTCCAGTTCCAGCACATCCTTCCTGAGGACTGGTGCCCAGAACTGGACAGCATACTCCAGGTGCGGCCGGACCAGAGTCTTGTAGAGTGGGAGAATTATTGTTTTATCTCTGGAGTTAATCCCCTTTTTGATGCATGCCAATATTAGTTTGCTTTGCATGCCATTGCTGAGCCTATCATCTACTAGGACCCCCAGGTCCTTTTCCATACTAGATTCCCCCAGAGGTTCTCCCCCCAGTGTATAGATTGCATTCATATTTTTGCCACCCAAATGCATTATTTTAATTTTTTCTACATTAAACCTCATTTGCCATGTAGTTGCCCACCCCATTAATTTGTTCAGATCTTCTTGCAAGGTTTCCACATCTTACGGAGAAGTTATTGCCCTGCCTAGGATCATCCGCAAATACAGAGATTGAGCTGTTTATCCCATCCTCCAGGTGGTTTATGAATAAATTAAATAGGATTGGTTCCAGCACAGAACCATGGGGGACCCCACTTTCCACCCCGGGCCATTCCGTGTACCCCCCATTTATCACTACCCTCTGAACTCGCCCCTGTAGCTAGTTTTCAATCCACGTACTCACCCTATGGTCCATGCCAACGGACCTTACTTTGTACAGTAAATGTTTCTGGGGAACTGTATCTAATGCTTTTTGCAAAATCCAGATACACCACTTTTACGGGGCTTCCTTTATCTAGATGGCAGCTCACCTCCTCATACAACATTAAAAGATGGGTTTGGCAAGAACAATTCTTCATGAATCCATGCTGATTACTGCTAATGATACCGTTGACATTACTAAAATCTTGTATATAATCCCTTATCATCCCCTCCAAGGGCTTGCATACTATCCCTACCTCTGGACCCCCCCCCCCCGTCACCTAGCTTAAAAGCCCCTTTAGGCAATGGAGGGGGGGGGGGTCCAGAGGTAGAGATAGTCAGTGCGGAACATATTCCAGAGGGTAAAGTGATTGTAAAGTCTCATTTAAAAAAACAAAAAAAACAAACCTGTTATACTTACCTCCTCTGTGCAGTTGGCTTTACACAGAGCAGCCTGGATCCTCCTCTTCTCGGTCCCTCTTTGCTGCTCCTGGCCCCTCCCTCCTATCGAGTGCCCCCTCAGCCAGCAGCTTCCTATAGGGGCACCCGAGCTAAGTCAGAGCTTTGTGTATACATTCAGACATGGAGCCCTGACTCGGTCCCCTCTCCTCCTGATTGGTTGACTGACTTTGATTGAGAGCTACGGGAGCCAATGGCAACGTTGATGTGTCTCAGTCAATCAGGAGGAGTGTCCCGGAACCGCTTAGACACTTGTGGACATCACTGGAGAGAGATGGGGCTCAGGTAAGTAATTAGGGGGTGCTGGGGGGGCTGCTACACACAGAAGTTTTCTAAATCTAAATGCATAGAATGTATTAAGATAAAAAAACCTTCTGACTTTACAACTCCTTTAAGGCAATATACCTATTTTCAAAGAAAAAAAGTATTAACTGTCAGGAAATACTAAGATTAAGGGTCTTAAGTATTAAAGCAGTATTACACCCAAAAGAAAAATTATTATATTGCAGCTTACCAATTCTTAGATGGGTTGGCTGCATTTGTTTTCTTTTTTTTTTTTTTTTTAGGCTGCTGACCCAGCCAGTAAGTTGCTTGTTTTTCAAATATAAGCTCCACTACAGATGTATCAGTTACAGGGATGAGACAAACCATATACCACTGATGGGGTGCTTACAATGATCAGCTTTTATTTATTTATGTAAAGCCTTTATCCCAAAAGGAACCAAACTGTTTGCTGTAACTGTTTATAAAGTGTTAGCTGGAGTTCAGCTTCAATTTGCTGGTGTATCTAAATCTACTAGTACATCTGACACCCCTCCCCCCCCCCAGGCTGACAATGCTGCTGTCCAATGGTACCCCCTGTTCTCATTTATCCAGAGGGGCACTCTATTACAGGAGGTGAATTACTGGCCAGATCACCAGGTGAAAACAGAGGGGGAAGAGCCTAAAAAAAGAAAATGAATACAGCCACCACATATAATGATTGGTATCCTGCAATAAAAAAAAAAAATAATTTTGATTTGAGATGAGTTAACAATCCTTGTACCACTACAGTCAGTGCGGATATCAACTTATATATGCCCAAAATTAAAACAGGTCTAAGCTTTGATAATTAATGGTTGTTCAAAGGGAGAAATGTCCTGTCTTTGTTGATCCAGATATTGTGGCTGGACTTTCTAGTGCTTTCTAATGCTTCAGCTAGTGACAACCAGTAATATAGTTGTGGGCTGATGGCAATGGCAGCTAGCAATTAATTGAACATTTAAATTGTAAATAGCTTGACCTCATCGTACTAATTTTAGTTAATATGGATTCCAGAAACCATACTCTCTGCAGTACAGTCAAGCAATGTAGTGAAGCACACATTTAACAATAAATTTGTTTTCATAATCCGTATGTGTACGTTTTCAAAATCTATTATAAGAGTTTTAAAAGCTTGAACTTGGTCTCAGGGACAGAAATCAATAAGCAGCATGCAAGGCATACCAAACAGAAGCCACTCGACCAGCAGAAATGCATCTCAGCTCAGCAGTCCTGCAGATTTGTTGCAGAATATCAACACGGCTTCCTCTAGTGGTTCACAGCAGGACAACACCCAATGCCAGAGTGCCCCAGACTTTACTCATGACAGGCAATTAAGGTAAAAGTTCCAACTTACCTTGTGTATCATTTTTTGAGGGTGATTATGTGACCGTTTGTATTACTTGACAAAATCATAGCAGAAGGAGAATAAGGAAGGTAGACAGTAATTAGGTTTTGAAAGTATTTTGAAACTGACATAATTGTTTCTGGCATGAGTGTATTTTAGACCTAAAGTTTATGGCACCAATAACTTTTTACTGCTAACATATATTTGTCAACAGCACTTATCATGCACTTAATATTTTGGTGTAGCAGTCAATATAAAATCCATTTATTAACCATAGCCCATAACATAACTCTAATGCCGCCTACACACGGTATGATTGTTGGACAACCGAGCGTCTGATTTTTGTCAAAAGGACATGTGCAGGATTTTGTCTAGCATACTAACTATACGCAAATTGACGTTTGACAAACACAAACGTAATGACGTACGATGAGAGTATAAAGAGGAAGTTCATTTCTCAAGCGCCACCCTTTGGGTCCCTTCTGCTAATTTCATGTTAGTAAAAAGTTGGTGAGCGTTGATTCACGATTTTCAGATCGTACAAAACAAGTGCCTTTTAAAATACGTTTGGCATAACTTCATGCAAAGCAGCTTCATTATTATACCAATAAAGAAGATTAGAATTTTGACATTTCCTCAATTGCCACATCACGAATGTTAATTCTAGATTACGAACAGTAGTTTACAAGACCAAACTCTTCCCAGTCGCTCCTTGATTCCGAGCATGTGTGTTTGTACTTTCGACTTTTGTACTGTGCACTGACCATCCGAAAAAAAAGAACGCGGAGCGTCGCTCGCCAAAAATTTACTAGCCTGTCCTCCAACATTTGTTGTCTGATAATTGGAAAACAATTGTCGAAAGGAGCGTACTAACGGTAAGAATTTTGGACAACAGCCTGTCAAACGACAATCCCCTTCCGAATTTTGCATCGTGTGTACGATAACACATGTCTGTGCACACCACATTTTTTTTTTTAAAGGAAATAGAGAAGAAACAGATGAAAGAGGAAGGGAAGGGGAGAGAGAGAGGTACATAAAAAAAAAGGGGGAAGGGTGGCTGAGAAAGGGGGGGAGGGGTCTCCCCCAGGGAGCAGGGGTCAACAGCATCAATTAAGCAGTGGAGATGACCGCAAATTAGTCTTATTCAGGTATATTGGAGGAATTTGTCAGAGAAGTGACTTGTCCTGTAAAGCGGAGGTCAGATCTTCCATTTGTTCTCAAATTTATCTGTTTATTAATTTTCCAAATAATTCACAAACACTAAAACACTCAAAACAAACAAACAACACAACAATTTCGCTTTGCTACATACATATCAAAATGAAAAAAGGACTACAGTTCTTCATCACTAAATCTTAAATCAGATTATTATATAAATAAGCTAAAATCAAATATATAGTGACGCACCAATGTAGAAACCTTTAAATACTCTTAAATAGAAGAAAACATTTTTTAATTTAAGCCTCAATGAAGCTCAGCCAAGAAATCCACTAGCTTTGATGAGTCTTTAAATGTTAACCATGTACCAACCTTTTAAACTTCTCTTTAGTATCTTTATTTTCAGCTACCAGTTCTTCCATACGCATAACACTATTCAGAGTCTCAATCTACTCCATAAATGAAGGGATGGTAGATGACTTCCAATACCTAGGGATTAATTGTCTTACAGCTGAAATATAGAAGAGATTTCCTAACTCGAGGTAAAGTCTGAGGTAAAAGAGAAAGAACGGTCACTTCTGCAGAATTATGAACTGACTCACCTGTAACTATATTATAAAGATTTATTATACGTTCCCATAGTTTGTTAATAGAAGGACAAGTCCACCAAACATGTAGGAAATCTCCCATAGAGCGATGAAAGCGCCAGCACAATTCCGACTGGGACTGAAAAATGCAATGTAAATTGACTGGAATGCGATACCATCTTGATAGCAGTTTAAAATGACGTTCCTGGGTATCATTAGCCACTGAAACACATCAACATGGAAACATCAGCATGGAAACACATCAACAGGCGTTATTATATAAACTCTAAAATCCTAATTATAAATCATCCACTAAAAATAACACAGATTAATGCAAAATAGGAAAACATTTATTTAAAAAAAGGGAAAATTATATAGAGCATGGAACTACCCACCACACCAACAGACCTTATCATTATATAAATAAAATAGCACCTAAAAGTCCACAAACATCCTGCGTCCCCACAGCGCCCCAGCAGCACTTATGTCATGCCATGGCACCATAACGACACAGGACCCTACCAGACCCTGAAATGCCACTCCACTCATCCAGATCATTTTTGCTTCTTTCTTTTTTTCCTTCTTTCCTTCCATTTATTCAATGTCCTTCACTCTTGCGAGCCATTGGCTCACCATCGGTGCAGATTGCTGCTTCCACAGGGGTGGAATGCAAGCTCGTGCAGCATTAAAGTGGTTGTAAACACTTACAAACCACTTTGACCTACAGGTAAGCCTAGATTAAGGCTTACCTGTAGGCCCAATAAATATCTCCTAAACCTACATGGTTTAGGAGATATTTAGAAAAGAAAAGGCACTGCGCATGCCGGGAGTCCTGCGCATGCGTGGGAGTGACATCATCGCCGCTCCAGCGAATGACAGCGCTGGAGCGGCGAGACCCGGAAGTCACTCCGGGTTTGATGGCGACGCAGAAGATCGTGGATGAGGACTGCTTCGGGGGCTTCGTTTTCAGGTAAGTCATTCATAATGAGCTAGTATGCTATGCATACTAGCTCATTATGCCTTTGCCTTGCAGGGTGTCTTTTTTTTTTTTTTTTATTTTTTTTTAGAGGCTTTACTTCCTCTTTAAGGAGATGTTTGAGAAGAGATTTATGAAAGCGTTTCCTTGATAAAGGAGTAAGGTTAAGTAGGACAGCTGCTGGGTTATCTTACAAAGAAATGTCTGTGAGTTTATGTATGAGCTTGAGAACTGGTTGAGGCTGCACCTTTGAAAACAAGTCAGCTTCCTTTTTTGTGCTGATAGATTTCTTTTAAAAAGCCTAACTTTATAGCTGAAAGTATAACTAAAGGCAATACTTTTTTCACTTTGGATAATGTAACGGAGGCTTTAAGTCCTTGCTCTGTTAACCATTTCCTGCCCACCATATAGCAAAATGACGTGCTCAAAGTGGTTGTTATCCTGACTGGATGTCATATGACTCCAGCAAGACAAGCCACGATCACGCGCCCGCGGGGGCACTCAGCGCGGCGATCGTTGGTGTAGTGTGTCAGTCTGACACACTGCATCTCTGATTTAGGTAAAGAGCCTCTAAAGTAGGCTCTTTACCATGTGATCAGCTGTGTCCAATCACAGCTGATCACAGTGTAAACAGGAAGAGCTGTTTATCGGCTTCTCCACTCACACTGACAAACCCGAGTAGAGGAGAGCCGATTGGCTGCTATCTCGACAGGGAGGAGCTACACTGATATATTATCAGTGCAGCCCCCCCCCCCTTCCCCGAGGATGCCCACCAGGGATGACCACCAGGTATGCCCACCCATGACCACCAGGGATGCCAATCAGTGCCCATTAGAGGTGTCAATCAGTGCCCATTATAGATGCCAATCAGCGTTCATCAGTAATGCCTGCCAGTGCCTCCTCATCAGTGCCATCTATCATTGCCCATCAGTTTCACCCATCAGTGCCACCTATAAGTGCCCATCAATGCAACCTTTGAGTGCCCATCAATGCTGCCTATCAATGCCCATAAGTGCTGCATATCAGTGCCCATCATCAGGAGAGAGGAGGTATTCTGTAGTCCTAACACACTTCCTAAAGCATCAAAGCTGTTCCTTTATAGATACAAAACAGTGGGTAAGCACTGTAAGCCGAGGACAGTATGTTATTAGCATGATCACCAGGTAAACATAAAAGAGTCTGAAAAAGACTAGTAAGCTCAAATATGTAATATGTATATAAGTTTTTTTTCTTGGGTTTAGGTACACTTTATTTATGCAATATGTAGTTGAACTTAACAGTGTTTTCATTTTTCATTATTCAGACTATTGCTTAGTCAACCTATCCAGCCAATGATGCCAAGCCCCTGTAGCACAAGGCGGTACTCAGATAGTGGACATCAGATAAAGTAGGTGCTCTGTCATAATGTGATACTGCACAAATCTACTGTTAGACTGTGTTTGCCATACATGTCTAGATAACTAGGGGTTAAATTAAAGCTGAATTCATTCATTTAGCCAATTTGACAACTGTGCAGGCACACTATGAGTTAAGTCAATTGAGGTGCATGCCACCTAGTGGACTTATCTTTTTAATTCACTGACAGTTTTGTGGGGCTCTAGAAACATAGCTATCCTATCACTATAGAGCTCTGACGCTGGACTTTCTGGTCTCAGCTCCTTCAACTTCAGAGTTACATGAAGCTGCTGTGCCAACTCCTCCCCTCTGCTGCCCATTTACAGAAGCCTGGAATCTAAGGAATCTGTGAATGGGCAGCAGAGGGGAAGGATGGGCAGAGATGCTGCTTGTGAGAACACAGTGGGGGTTATGTACAAAAACTGATGCATGCAAAATCCCGTGCAACTCTGCATAGAAACCAGTCATCTTCCAGGTTTTATTGCCAAAGCTTAACTGAACAAGCTGAAGTTAGAAGCTGATTGGCTACCATGCACAGCTGCACCAGACTCTGAGTGCACCAGTTTTAGTAAATCTCACACAGTGTCTCACTTTTCAGAGACCCAGAGTGTAGAATGCCATAAAATTGTCAGATCTAAATTAAAGAGATAAGACCACAGGTGACATGCACCTCATCGGACTTAACTCAGAGTGTGTCTGCAAATTTCAACTTTAATCACCTTTTTTCATTATTTTTAGTGATGTATTTTTATAGCAACAAGATAGTAAACCATTTCTATCAAAATGAATGTATTTGACATGTCTTAAAAAAATTAACTAAAATTAGCGTATCAGTATTTTAGTTTAAGACCCCTTTCACACTGCCAGTGTTTTTCAGGCGCTACAGTGCTAAAAATAGCGCCTGAAAAAAGCTGCTCCATGCACCTCAGTGTGAAAGCCTGGAGAGGTGCGCTGGCAGGGCGTCACAAAAGTCCTGCCAGCAGCTTCTTTGGAGCGGTGAACTCACCGCTCCTCCACCGCTGCTCCCCATTGAAATCAATGGGGCAGCGCTGCAATACCGCTGGTAAGACGCCGCTCTGGTGGCATTTTGCCGCTAGCGGGCGAATAACGCCGCTAATACGACGGTAAAGCGGCGCTTTACCACTGACGCCAGCCGCGGCTCAGTGTGAAAACCGTCTAATTATACTTACTGTTTACTGTAACTGAATTTGATAAAATGTGCACATCAAGATAATGAGCAGCAACAATTATATGCCATGTAAGAATTCTTTATTCTTTATCAGTATGTGCAATGGTCACATTTTCCACCAAGAAATTGGGGATCGTCCAGGGGCTGATAGTGAGAGTCAGCATATATTAAATTGCAACTCTTACTAACTATTAAACAGGCAAAAATAATAATTTATTGTGAATATATATTTTTATTCTATCTCAAATAATAAAAATAAATAAAAAAATTTAAAACTTTGACTCTCACTATCAGCCCAATCTTTGGGGCAAATTTTGTTAGTCTGTAGCATATTCAATAGAGGCTTTAAAGAGGAACTGCAGTCTGCTCACATAATTTGTAATAAAAACATCCTTGCCATTCTGAAGCTTCCCTCCAACCACCTTGCATATTATTTTATATATACTGTGATTCTGTACTTGCAAAATATGCTGCAGAAATCTCCCTCCGCTGAGTCTGGCTGCATCCATTTTAACTGTGGGCAGCTGAAGCTGCTGCCTGTTCACTTCCTGGATTTACACAGACACACAGAGGCACACCTCCAGCTCTGCAGCTCTCACTGGCCCTCTTATAACTCACCCCGCCCCTCCCTTCCTGGCAAACTCTCACAAGAGTGAGAGAGAGAGCTGTGCATGATGTCATAAGCCTAGGCTTTTTACCAGACAAGAAACAGGAAGTGGGCTGTATAAGGTATTTACTGGCAGAAAAAATAATGTTTTACTATCCAAAGTTAAAACAACAAGGGCAGAGGATTTCATAGATGGAAAGATGAAAAAAAATTACTGAAGTTCCGCTTTAAGTCCAGGGCTGATTATTTTATTCTTTCATCTTTTGAGGTTTCAGACATATGTTACTTCTACCAGATTTATAATCTGTTGATGTTCAGTGGTAACCTGCTGATTAGGTGGGAAATCATGTAGTCTCCATGCAGCACAGATAGTTTGTAGGTGCCAATTTCTGACTTTTTGGTTTTGTTGTCAGTAAATTAGAAAAGGACTTACCGTACTATATGTTCAACTGCAAACTGTAGTCTTGCTTTAATGTTTTTTTCATACAGCAAAGACTTTTTCTTGGCAATCTCTTTCTGATTGTAGATTCATGCACCTTGACCCCAACTTTTGTTAGAGTTACTTGTACACACCACAATTACATTTTAAGATTCTTGGAGACTTCTTAACATCAGTCAGCTCTTGGGCTGAATATGCTTGGCTGGCCACTCCTGGAGAAATCACCAGTTGTTTGAAATCTTCTAGATTCTTTTCCTTATAGTGGAATGATTGATTTCAAATCATTTGGCAAGCTTTTTAATTCAATTGCCAGACTGATAAGCATCCACAACTTTCTTTCCAGGGCCTTTAGAAAGCTCCATTGATCTTGGCATGATCACACCAAACATACCAATAACAAAGAGAACACCAGTCCCTAGATATCTGAGGTTTAACAAAGACAGGTTACACCTGCATACTGCCTAAGGAGGGTCTAATCTTTTTGTACCTAGTCTGGTATATTTAGTTTTTGCAATTGTATCATCTTTATCTGTAGGCACTATTTTAGTCAAAATCCAATTTTACTATTTACCGTAAATACTATTTTAGTCAAGTTGGCCTGTTCTAATATATTAATAATGTCAACAATGGGATGTACTTACGTTTTTACATGGCTATAAATGTGCTCAATTGTCCATCTCTAAACCTTAGATTATAACTCAGAACTATGAGTATGTGTCCTTATGAATATATTGCTACTGTTTTATTCCCTGCTAAGAAAAGACTCTGATAATGTTTTTTGTCCTGTAATACAACAGATATTCACAAAACCCACAAATATTTAGGGGTCTAGAAGTGCAGAGTGCTGCCAACAATACTCCAATTATGCTAATGGGTCAAGCCATTTTACATCCAGGATTTACATCAGTACATTCCTCCCAACAGCAGGACCTTCAGGCTATGCAAGCTCAGCAGCAACAGCAGCAATTTTCCCAGGTAAAGTATCAGTGTTGTTGGATGTGACCAGTTAATGCCAGAGATGGGTCTATAATTAGAAGTTTGATTTTCTGCTATGATGATGATGCATATGTTAAAGCTGAAGTTTGTTTCATTAGCCTAGTGCATTAAGAGTCAAACTAGCTCATTAGTACCCTATTATTGAGGGTTACTGTTCTACACTACTACCAGATGCCAACCTACCTTGGAAATTTTGAATGTTGTTCATGATCCAGGATGATGAGAGAGAAATGAAGAGAGATGAAGTTACACATTAAAGCATACTCCCACTGTGAGGTGTTTCTTTGATACTGGCAGCAAGATATCACAGAAAACTTACTTTATGGTAGAAGTGAGTAGAGTACATTTTTTTACTTTAGAGAGGGTGCAGTATCTGCTGGATAACATTGGTAGCTCAGTGATTTATTTTACTTTGTGCCTGGAGTTGCTGTTAACTCCAATGCAAATAATTGGCATATGTGGAGGGACGAATCCAGTGGCAGCTGGTGCTCCTACGGTTGAGGGGGAGGGGGCAAACAAACCTGAGACATCTACCCCCCCCGGTTGCTCCCGCTCACCACCCCACACCTATCCTCCCCACCCCAGTTGCAGGCTTGCTCACCGATTGATCTACACTTACCCCATCCAGGTCGTGGCTGTGGCTTTTCCCCTCTGTCTCCTCCATGTCCCGGTGGACGCTGCTTCTCCTCCCGGCCAGTTGGGTCTTCAGACTCCCGGCCAATGTAGTCTTAGGACTCCTGGCCAATCATGTCTCAGGACCCGCTTCCTGATTGGCCAGGAGGAGAAACAGGAAGAAATTTGGCGAATATTAATTTGATAATGTCACACAACTGGGTGGGCTCAGGGCGCAGTGCTCTGTGCCCCGAGCCCATCCTTTTTTGAAGCTAATTAGAGCCTCAGGCTCTTACCATGGGCTTCAAAAAAAAAAAAAACCTCCATTGAAATCCCTGCATGTAGATTTGGGGCCAGGCGCATGGATTAGGGGGGCAGCGTCCCTAATGGATGGGCCGCCACTGGTTGAATCAATCTGGCATAAGGGAATTTCATAAACCGCATCAGACCAGCAGTAAGGAAGCGTTAATGCACAATCTGACATAGGATGTTTTTTTTCTAGAGAGATGATAGCTAAAGTGGTTGTAAACCTCAAAATAAATAAATGAACAAAGCTTATTATATAGTGTGTGCATATCTCAATCCAGAGCACAAAGTGTAATTTCTACCAGCTGCCTCAATACTCTGCTATCTGCATGAGTAAATTCTGACAAGTTTTCCTGACACCAATAGGTACCAAGGTGACAGGGGAGGAAGCTGTGATTCGCAGTCTGTGTGCTGTATGAAGTGGGTGGGTATTTTTCCTCCAGTCAGCTCTAAACTCTACTCACTGAGCTCTACAGAGTGTAAATTCAGCTCACCTCCCCCTGCTTTCTGAAATCTCAGACAAGCTGTGTGAATTCTGCATTTTGTACTGATGTAGAGGACAGATAGATGCAGATAAACAGGTACAACATATGTAGGAGTATTCGTTTCATCTCTATGTATCAACTGAGGTCATTCACTTCCCTGGGTATATGTAAGGCACACGGTACTGATGTTTGAGCATTTGCTTTTTTGGATGTAACTTCAGGCGTCTATTTTGCACATATTTATGCACATATCTGCACACATATGCGCGTTCGCACAATACATTTCTAAGGAAAATGAATTAATATTTATGCTCACATGCACGTATTTGCACGTACTGGCGCAAAATATTAACCAGAAACACATATTTTTCTATTTTTTTTTACTCAAGAATACGCAGTGCTTGTTTATGTGCCTGTGTGCACAGGCACATTGTAAACAATCGGCTGCATTTTTAGATCAGTAAAAAAACGTTGTGCTGAGTTTTTTTACACTTCAAAGTCGCGCAACTTTACCACGATTTTGCCGCGATCCGCGGCCACGATTTTTGAAGTCGTACAAGTGTGAAAGGGGCCTAAGGGTTTATAACCACTTTAATAAAAACAGGAGTACAATTACTAGTTTTGCAACATTGTATCCATAAAATAAATTTGGCAAAGCTCAGAAGAGAAATATTGGGCTGTAACTGATAGCTTTATTCTAAAAACACTAGTTACGTGGCTGTCCTGCTTTTATTTTGGCCAAATTACTCAATGAGATGCTGAACAAGGAACAAGTATGCAGAGTTGGGTCCTAATCTCTGCTGTAGTGCCCTGGAGTCATGAAACCTAGGGCTCTCCGTCATATCTTTTTCATAAAGTTCATAAAATGAATAAATTCATTAATAAAACACCATACTTATTGCTGGTCAGTGAATCTGTCCATTATAGGTATGGACCAATAGTCATTCAAGCCAAGCTTGACTTTTCTTTTTGATTAATGGCTCCCAGGGTGCTTCAGCAGGGATGTCAAGGTTGTGTGTGGTTCAGAAGTTTACCAAATTACAACAGGTTTACTTTGCAATGTGTCTAAAAGCAAAGTCCAAGTCAGAAAAAAAGCCTCACAACAGGGAAGCTGTCATTTATGACCTGGACATATTCTAGTAATAAGATACACTTATACAGTTGCACTGTTTCTAATACCAATAACTTAGATGCAGCCCAGGATAACAGCATCAATCTGAAGTTTTTCACACAGGTATTTTGTTTTGTGACAAGAAGCTGTTCTCAAACAGAACAACAATCAAGCCTTCATATTCACTTACAGATCTGGGTTAGGAATCAAGAATAAAATACGCAGTGATTCATGAGTTGCCAAGGAGACAAGTTATTTTTAGTCAGAGTCAGTATTGAACATTCAAACTTTCCATTATGTGTTTCACTTACGTATTTGTGCTTTTTTGGCTTGATGTGATGAAGGCTTTTTTTTGCAACGTTTATTGTGATTTTTATCATTTAAGTGTATGACCAGCACAGAAAAATATGTTTCTAAATCACCCAGCCAAACTTTTTAAGTGAAATTCCATTTGTTTGTTTCTTTCCACTAGGTGGCGACAACAAGCACTTTACAGAAGGAACAGCCAGATTATTTGATTCTGCCAACTTATTCCCAGCATCAAGGGTCTATAGGGTTACAACAGCAGGTCTCACCAAGAAGAACTAATAGTCTATCAGAGACATCAGGTGTCCAGTGATTAAAATGAAAGTCAGACATGTTTTATTTCACCAGCTGGTCTGATATTTCCTGGTGTCTGCCCACCAGGAAATATCAGATGGAACATGGAATATCAATATCACATGGAACATTTCTGGGATGTTATGATCTGTAGGAGGCATCACATATTTCCTAACAGAGGTTGTCAGCTGCAACTGGGACCTAGTTCATTTTCTACTGGTGGGAATTGATGCTTCAGTTTTTATAAAACAAGTCTGTCTGCACATAACTCATTGAGAAGACTCAGACAAGCCAAAATTCTTGTTTGTGCCACGTTTTTTTCCGATAAAACACTGTGTTCAGTCAGTGTGACTCAAGAAGACAATCTAGAACTTATTCAAAAGAGTTTTGACTCATGGTCAAATACTTTGTGCCCAATGTGGGGACCTTATCTGTGTCAGGGCTGGTCTGCCCTCTGCTGCTCCATGATTGTTGCTATTTTGTCCATTGGGTTTAATTTGCCTCTTCATGATTTTCTCTCTCATGTCTGCAACATCTGAAAGTGCATAATGCTTTGGGAGATATTTGGTGTAACAGATAAGTATGAACGCAACATTTTATTCACATGAGAAGGTCGCATACACTTGCATTCAGTGTATGCAGTGTTCCATTTGTCTTAATGTAAATGGGACTGCACATTATGTGAGTTCAGTAGCTTGTAAGTGTTTTGAGTCAAGATCGGGGAGGAAAAAATGTAATCCTACAAGCAGAGCTGTTTCTTGTGTAACATAAAATATGGGAGCAGTTAACATGACTTAATAGACTTGAAGAGTGTCTACATGTAGTCAGAACAATTCTTAGTCACTGTTAAATTCACCTTTTAAACAAGAGATTAGTTATATCACTTGGCATGGTGTTCTTTGTGCCTCAGTGATCCTGTTAGCTTCTATAGAATGTTTAGAATACATTGTTGTCGAATACTGGCTAGGACTACCTAATTACGCCTTCCACTGTGTTACAGAAACACTCTTAAAGAGGAGGAGTCTGCTCACATAATTTGTAATAAAAAAATCTTTGCCATTCTGAAGCTTCCCTCCAACCACTTTGCATATTATTTTATATATATACTGTGATTCTGTACTTGCCAAATATGCCGCAGAAATCTCCCTCCACTGAGTCTGGCTGCGGCCATTTTAACTGTGGGCAGCTGAAGCTGCTGACTGTTTCTGGATTTACAGAAGCACACTTCCAGCTCTGCAGCCCTGAAGCTCTCATTGGCCCACTTATGACTCATCCCCCCTCCCTTCCAGGCAAACTCTCACAAGAGTGAGAGAGAGAGTTGTGCATGATGTCATAAGCCTAAGCTTGTTACCAGACAAACAGGAAGTGGACTGTATAAGATATTTACTGGCAGCAAAAAAAATATTTTACTATCCAAAGTTAAAACAACAATGGCAGAAGATTTAATAGATGGAAAGTTGAAAAAATTACTGAAGGTCCGCTTTAAGTACTATGAGAAGTTCTGCACTGACCATAGTAAAAAGATATTTAAATATTATATTAAATATTATATAACTGCAAACAAACCTTTGTCGCCACATACATATTCCCAAACAGAAACAGATAGCATGATAAGAGAAAGAAAGCAAAAGCACTTCTGAAATCAAAGGGCTGCTTTAATAGTTTATGTACCACTAAGTGGGAGATACCCAGCATGCAACTGTGATTAGCACTGGTCACCTATACAGTGCACAGAAAAGCAGGAAAAAGGTGCTTAATATTGTGTCAGGTACTTTGTATCTTATTTCAGTCCTGTCTATTCTTTAGCAGAGCACAGAAAGCTGAACTCCTGTAATAACACAGATGCAAACCCTGTGGGTGAACATAAAATAATGAAAAAAAAAACACATTAACAGAAAACAAAGATCCCTGTCCTTACCAATGCAGCAGTAAAACAGCACCATAGCAATTTTAAACATACACCTATGTTTGTGTGAACTTGCCTTGAACTTACAAACCAAACAAATCAAAAAGGGTAATTGTATAGCAAGCATCTATACCAGTGGTCTCTAAACTACGGCCGGGGGCCAGTTGCGGCCCTTCTCTTGCTTTTATCTGGCTCTTGGGACACTATTTCATCCACTGATACCAACAGTGAGCAAAATTCCCCCTACTGACACCAATAATGGGGTCCAATTTCGTCCAATGACCCAAACGATGTGGCCCAATTCTTTCCAATGAAACCAACAATGGGGCTCAATGACACAAATTATGGGGCACTATTCCTCCCTATGACACCAACGATGGGGCACTATTCCTGACACCAAAGATGGTGCATTGTCTTTTCCCACTGACATCGTGACCTTTTCTACGCCCAATGGCCACAGTCTGCCTCCCAATGGCCACATGTCTGAAGGACCGTAAACTGGCCCTTTGTTTCAAAAGTTTGGAGACTCCTGATCTCTATATAGGTACCTGTACACAGCCTCAGATTCCTCCTCAAGTTCCCTTGGAATGCACAAAACCCAGAGCAGTATGATGCAAATCTTAACTACTTAAGACTTTTTGACTTTTTGTCAAACTTTTGATTATGTTCCATCTGATTGACTTCACTACTAGTCTGTGTTGTCTCACTATCCAAAAGTGAAATACAGAATGGTGTGAGTCAACTTTGAAGAGGTTTAGACTTGTATAATAGAGGCCCCCAAGTTTTAAGGATTTAATGGTGCTTGAGCAGAACCTAAAGATTTGTGAAGAAATCTAGAGGTGCTTGTTTTACAGTTCTGCTGTGCTGGTAGCTTTATTTGTTCACGTTCAAGACAGGTTTATTTTAAAATGTATTGCGTGTGTGTGTGCGTGCGTGTTGGGGAGGGATTCTAAAAGGTATACATATATATATATAATTAGGATATTATTGAAAGCATTGGGTTGATTTATTGTGCCTTTGCTAGTTGTGTAAAAGTTACTGTGGAAGTAATCTACAAAATATATTTTTTTTTACAGTTTTTGCTTTTTAATCTCTTTTAAATGCAAATATATGTTGATCTAATACTTCTATCAAAAGAAAGCCCTATTTATTTTAGATTTGTGTATAGTACATGCCAAAACTAATGTTGCTCTAAAAAGCTCTATAAAGCAAAGTGGCTATATAGCCACTTCTCATTCACTTCTACAGGTGGCAGAAGGCGGTCCCCCCTCCTGCCACTGCTCACTGTTTTTCGAATGGCGTCCTCTGGAGTAACATTGTTGATGTTGTTCCCCCCCCCCCTGTGAAATCAGAAACCGGAAGCGACAAGGATTTTGTCACGTCCGGTTTTGCTTTGTTTGTACAAGAATCTAATTAAACTGATCTCGGTTGGATCAGATGCTTTGGAGGCCAGAGGAGACATCTGAGGTCTAATAGAAGCCAGAGCTCTACATAATGAGGACCTGTCCTGGCCCATGCTTTCACAAAGGAAAGTTTGTTGTTCATCCCTTGTGATAGAAATAAAATTGATAAAAAAAAAAATGAAAAGGTACAGTGTTAAAAAAGTACATATATAAATAAAATAAATAATAAAATGAAAAGAAAAATTTAAAGTACCCCCATCCCCCTGTGCTCACACACAAATGCGCATGTAGAGATGTAAACAGCAATTGCACCACACATGTGAGGTATTGCTATGGTTTGTCGCCATTCCATGCATGAATAATTTTTAACCGTGACATGTTTGGTATCTATTTACTCAAAGTGACATCATCTTTTATATTTTATGAAAAAATGGATATTATATTGTGTTTGTATGCACTAAAATTCATTAAAGAGTATTTTATGAAAAAAAATTTGCTTTTGAAAAACCACTGCGCAAATACTTGTGACATAAAACAAAACTGCAACACCCACCATTTTATTCTCTAGACCCTCTGCTTAAATAATATATATTTAATGTTTAGGGGTTCTAAGTAATTTTCTAGGAATAAAATAATTTTTACAAGTATGAGAGAAATGTCAGAATTGTCTTGGGTGGCAAGTGGTTAAAACAATATCTTTTCTTAAAACAAAGAACAAAACTTGATAGTATTGCAGTATTGTAGTGGCAGCACTAGTTTTCTTTTTTCACACTTTTTTTCCCAAAGTAGGCATCATCAAGTGTGAGAACAAATAATCTATAGTCATTAAATATGGCTTCTCTGCTCCCTCGATTACCCCCAAACTTTGGTTCCAACTCCCTGTCATTGGTGCCAAGATTGTGGGATTTGGGGGTAGTATGAACTTTCTGAAAAGTTATTTACATATGTATTGGGAGCCTCTAGAGTTTTTTTGCAGCAGTATATCAAGGTCACACAATAATGTGTGCTGCTGTGAGAGACAATAATGGTCTTGTTAAACATAAAATCTTGAATATGTATGTGAGAAGGCGAGAAAGATGTAATAGCATATAATTTGCAGTTCTGAATACAGTCCTACTGCAGCTCGCTCTGCTTGGATTATTAGATTACCCCCATTACATTTTTTTATGTGCAATACTTGCTACTGGAGGACTGGAACCAGAAATACACACCGTAGGTGTTAAAACACAGAGGAATGAAATTTAAATGACCCCATTCAGGCAAACATATTGAGATTTTCCCCCTTTTGAGCCAACAGGAACATATTCCGGAGGGTAGTATTGGGGGCATTAGTGGTAGGTTAACTAAAGCACATAAACCCAAGGTAAGTATAGTAACAAGTCCTAGTTGCAATTTTGGAGCACCCAATAAGAGGATAGTATGCGACCGGTCTAAACTACGTGGCATGTTCACCAATTCCAGGAGCCTGGCGGACAAGATGGGTGAACTAAAGATACTGTTTGGATTTTGTGGCAATTTTCAGAGACCTGGTTCAACAGCTCTCACGATTGGCTTGAAACCATTCAAGGGCATTCCCTTTATCGCAGGAATAGAGAGGGTAAAAAAGAGGGAGGGGTATGTCCATATATCAAGAATAATGTACAAGTGAATGTGAGAGATGACATCACTAAGGGAACTAGGGAGGAGGTGGAATCCTTATGAGTAGAGCTCTAAAGGGATGAAGCTAAGGGGAAAATAATACAGAGGTGAACCTATCACAATTTGGATTAGCAGCAAGGATGGGAAGTGTCATCACCTTTAAGAGATCCCTGAAAACTCATTTATTCAGGGAAGCCTATCCCACACCCACCTAACAACTGTCCCCGAACCACCCCCATCAAATCATTCTCTGCAGCTATTACCTTTTGTACCACCACCCTGTCCCTTTAGAATGTAGGCTCTAGCAGGGCCCTCCTGTACCTTTTGTATTGAACTGTACTGTACTTGTGTTGTCCCCCCCACCCCACATACATTGTAAAGCGCTGCGTAAACTGTTGGCGCTATATAAATCGTGTATAATAATAATATAATAATAATCATAATGGGGGATTTTATTTATCCAGACATAGACTGGGCAGACGGAACCACGCATTCGTCTAAGGCTCGCCAGTTCCTAAATGTCTTTCAGGACAATTTCATGGGTCAGATGGTAGACCCACCAACTAGAAATAAAGCGTTACTAGATCTACTGATTACCAACAATACAGACCTGATCACGGATTTGGAAATATGGGGCAATTTAGGAAACAGTAATCACAGGTCAATTGGCTTCAGTATAAATCACACAATTAGGAAACATAAGGGGAATACAAAGACACTGAATTTCAAAAGAGACAACTTCCCTAAACTACGAACCTTGCTAGAAGACATAAATTGGGATAAAATCTTAAGAACAAAGAACACTGAGGAGAGATGGGTTCGCTTTAAGAGCATATTAAATAAGGTATTAGCCAGTGCATCCCATTGGGTAATAAATTTAAAAGAGCGAACATCCTGGATGGCTTAACTCCAATGTAAAAATGCATATAAAAGCAGAGGAGAAGGCCTTCAAAAACACAAGGTTGAGGGATCATCATCAGCATTCAGACTTTATAAAGAATGTAACAAGAAATGTAAAGGTGCAATTAGGCCAGCTAAGATAGAACACAAAATCCCAAGAAATTCTTTAAGTATGTAAACAGTAAAAAAGGAGGACAGACCATATTGGCCCCATAAAGAATGAGGAAGGACATCTGGTTAAAAAGGATGGGGAGATGGCGAAGGTATTGAATTTATTCTTCTCCTCAGTATTCACGAGGGAATTGGGGGGGCTTTAGTAACCAAAACTGCAGTGCTTATCCTCATGACACATCACAGGAAGCACCTCATGGCTAACAGAGGACAGAATTAGAATTAGACTTGGGAAACTTAACATTAATAAATCACTGGGACCGGATGGCCTGCACCGGTAATTAGGGAACTCAGTCAAGTAATTGCCAGACCATTGTTCTAATTTTTACTGACAGTCTACTGACTGGAAGGGTACCAGCGGACTGGAGAAAAGCCAATGTAGCACCAATATTTAAAAAGGACCCAAAATACATCCCTGGGAATTACAAAAAAAAAATGTAAAATAATGCATTTGGGTGGCAAAAATATGAATGCAATCTATACACTAGGGGGAGAACCTCTGGGGGAATCTAGGATGGAAAAGGACCTGGGGGTCCTAGTAGATGATAGGCTCAGCAATGGCATGCAATGCCAAGCTGCTGCTAACAAAGCATACAGAATATTGGCATGCATTAAAAAAGGGATTAACTCCAGGTATAAAGCGATAATTCTCCCACTCTACAAGACTCTGGTCCGGCCGCACCTAGAGTATGCTGTCCAGTTCTGGGCACCAGTCCTCAGGAAGGATGTACTGGAAATGGAGTGAGTACAAAGAAGGGCAACAAAGCTAATAAAGGGTATGGAGGATATTAGTTATGAAAAAAGGTTGCGAGAAAATTTTCTGGAGAAAAGACTCTTGTGAGGGGATATGATTTAAATTTACAAATACCGTACTGGTGACCCCACAATAGGGATAAAACTTTTTTTCGGAAGGGAGTTTAACAAGACTCGTGGCCACTCATTAAAATTAGAAGAAAAGAGGTTTAACCATAAACTACATAGAGGGTTTTTTACTGTAAGAGCGGCCCGGATGTGGAATTCCCTTCCACAGGCGGTGGTCTCATCGGGGGGCATCGATAGTTTAAATAGACTATTAGATAAGCACCTGCCCGACCACAACATACAGGGATATACAAGGCAATACTGACATATAATCACACACATAGGTTAAACTTGTGTCTTTTTTCAACCTCACCTACTATATAACTATGTAAGAAGCTACCTAGTTCTATCCAAAGAAACCCAAGGAAGCCTTCTACAATATCTTTACAATTCTCCACTCTAAATGTGCTGTTTATAAAGCAGATCTCTGTTAGAAAAAAAAAGGTATTACTGCGGCCAGTGGGTAAGGAGAGGAGCCTCTTGAAAATCTTATTGTACTTTAATGTACATTGTAGTATAGACTGTACTGCTAAATGGTGTCAATATAGACATTAAAACATATTTTGATGCCAAAGCTTCCATGTGAAATATAATGTATACAGAGTAATAAGCTGTACATTCAAGCTATTATAAACCTTACATTTATTTTTTTTAAGTATTGGAACATGTTTTACTTTATGTCAAATGTTATGCTTATCATTTGTACTATATTGTATGGCCAGTAGTTAAAATTTGTTTAGCACCTTCTAGTAATGATCATTGCAAATGCTTTTAGAATTGTGGAAATTCAGGAAAAATGTTAGCCGTTCCAAACTGCCTTACAGTGCAGAAATATAATTCTATACTAGAAGAGAACACAGCAGGGAAATGTGTAAATGTTGTTGGGCAAGCTGTCTTAAAACAACCTTGTTGATAAATACAGCTAATCAAAGACCACCCTGTAAAAGGAGGAAAAAAAATAAACTTTTCCAGCTGGTGGTGTCCTAAATTTTGTTGTATTGCAGATCTCCAGCTGCCAGTTGTCTCTGGCACTTGCAAAAATGTCAATTATCTGGTCCACTACCACATGCTGTGGTTCATATTGCCTTCCCTATGTCACTTCTGAACATCGTAGGGGCACAGGGGATTGGTGGAAGGCACCAAAGCACGTGGCAGGGGACCAGGTTTTCGACACACCCTAAAGAGTGGGATACCAGAAGTGTCCAGAAATCTGCACTACAACAAAGGCTTTGAAAACTATACTCCCACAAAAGCTTATTGCTCTAAAACACTGATAAACCCAGAATAGCCAAGTTTTTCAGCTTTTATCAGCATTTTTAAGCTTTTATCGGAGATGAGCATTTTTACAGCTAAAGAACTCCTCCTAAAACCCACTAGTTTGGTTTGTTTGTTTTTTACACTCTACCTTGAATCTTCATGGGGTCCTACTGTTATCCATCCTCAGCCTTCTTTCTCTTCTGACGGGGTTCCTGGGCTTATTCTTATTTTCTGGGGGAACTCCCTGATACTTCCTTTCCACCCACATTCCTGGGGCCATAGGAGACATCCTGATTCTGTACCTGACGAGGAACCACCTCTTTCCTCACTGGTACCAGTTTTAATTATCATAGCAAGTCTTATAGGTTCAACAACCCTTTTCCCATTATCTATCCACCATGGGACCTTCGCACAGCTTCATCTTACCTGTTGTCCAACATTCCGTGGGCAGCTGTCCTAACAATTGACACTAATCCAAGCACAAACCATTTCTTAATGCAATAATTCAGACTGTTGTCCAACATTATATTGTTACAGCACAGTACCATTAGAACTTCCCCCCACAGTGTCCCTGGGTACCTAAACTTGTACCTCTTTGCAAGTGACAGACAGAATCTCTGCTGTTGCTGCATTTATTCTGGACCTTTCCTGCTCTTGAGGTCCAGTGAGTGAGGCAGTATCCCAGTCCTCTACCAACCACTGCTCAGCTACACCTTAGACCGCACAAGCAGAAGTGTTCTTAGTCACCACATCAGGTGGACAGGCAGACCTCTGATGTCTCCAACAGTTCTCCTGAGCGCGTTCCATACAAACCATTAACTTGAAGCACCCTCACCGGGAACCCCAAGATCACTTGCCACACTGCTAACAAACATGGTACCAATCAATTCTCATGCTTAATATTACCAAGTACTACCTGGTTGCATCCATTGGAACCCCGCAATACCAGAATGTCTGATTGTGGTGAAGACACCCAGGCATACAGGGAATGTGTTCTATAACTTCACGTAACTCCAACAGCACATCTGTCATCTTAATACACAAGGATTTTTCCCTTATCGAAGATACAGTGGGGCTCATCCACTGCAGTTTGAGAGGTCGAGACATTTAAAGGGACCACCACCTCACTGGAAGTAACTGACATTACAGCCTGGTGCTCCCCTAGAGCACTCTGAGAGGCATGTCTCACACTATGAGCCACTACAGGCCACAACTAGTTACACTGACATTTTTACACTTCCATGCATACGCACTTAACCGGTCTTTCAGACAACCTCTGCAATCCCTCTGTTGGGCATAGTAGTTGTTATATCCACCCCTTTATTACACATCATAGCCTTGTAAAGCATGGTCACTTTGCCTAGTATTGCAAGTGCTTCCTTGTGCCATTCATCCCAGCCCATGGTGTTTCCATCATGGGTGCACTGCAACACAACATCACCTGCTATAGAAGGCACCAAAAGAATTTTGGATTCATTAGCCAATACAGTACATTTGTCACTACTATAGACATTACCTTGTGAAAACACATTTTTATCACATTGCAATGACCCATCATCAGCCAAGACAGGCTGCAACACTCTGCTCTGTTTGCGCTACCAACACATCCAGCTTTGCACTTTCAGCTTTGGCAGGCTGGATTAACCCCTTACTAACTGGGTTACACATGGGATTGTTGGGCTGTGCCCACGCACTCTCACTGTGTGGTGCAGGCCCACACTGTTTCACTAGAGCAGTATGAAAGCTGTCCTGGACAATCTTCCAGTCCTTCGGACAAGAAGTCCCTCCACCAGGGATGCAGTCTCTGACAGTAACAACCAGGTCTTTTGACAGGGGTTTGTTCCCAAATGGCAGCAACTGCCCTGAGCTATACTCAGATCTGGCTTGCATTGATCCTGCACACCCGTTCCCTTACACAGGCTGCAAGAGTCAAGCAAAGCCTGGACAATGGATCTAGGTTTCCATCCCAATACTCTTTGGAACCTTCAAGCTCCCAGCTGTAATCCAGGATTACTAAATCCGAAGAAAACATATAGCACAGCTTTCTTCATTTAATATAATCATGCCAGAGCCTCTCAAATTGCACCTTTTGAGAATCTGATGTTCTAACATGTAAATAATATATATAACATGTTACCATCTATTTCAGTGTTTACTCAACTCCAGTCCTCAGGGTGCCCCAACAGGTCATGTTTTAAGGCTTTTCATTATTTTGCACAGGTAAGTTGATCAGTTTCACTGCCTTAGTATTTATCACAGCTGTTTCATCTGAGGGAAATCGTGAAAATATCAAATTACTGTACTACTGTTTTACATTCGTGTGCATTGCACCTGGGCTCTGAAGGTCCTAGTTATGCCTCTGCATTGCACAGGGCAATCATGGGTTTCAATCAGGTGGTGAGGAAGCAACATATCGCCTCCTCATCACCTGTCAAACACACGCAGGTCACTTTTCAGAGGAGCAGCAGTGCCTGCTGCACTTGTGAATAAGCCCTTAGTTGCATCCGGCAGCGCCACCCTTATGGCCCGTACACACGGTCGGATATTCTGATGGAAAAAGTCTGATCGGATTATGTTGTTGGAAAATCCGATTGTGTGTGGGCTCTAGCTGACTTTTTCCGTTGGAATTTTCGTCAGAAAAAATTGGAGAGCAGGACTTATAATTTTTTCGACAACAAAATCCGATCAGACATTTTCCGATCGTGTGTAGAGAATTCCGACGCACAAAGTGCCATGCATGCTCAGAAGAAATTTGGAGACGAAAGCTATTGGCTACTGGCCTCTACGTAGTCCGGCCATACGTGTTATACGTCACCAACTTTGTGTGACCGTGTGTATGCAAGACAAGTTTCGGACAAAATCCGTTGTAAAAAGTCTGATGGATTTTGTGTTCAGAATGTCCGACCGTGTGTACAAGGCATTAGGGCTCGTTCACACAAAGTTGGGAAGTTTTATCGCCCCCAATCCGGACCCCCTCTGAGGCAGCAGCCAAAGGTGTACACATGCTGCAGCAGGAATTAAGCCCTCTGTTGCTTTTGGTGGGTGCTACAGCCTGCGAAACGTGACCCATTAAAGTATACAGGGCCACTGTGCAAGCGCATGCTTCTGCGGGGTCCAAGGGGTTAAAGCAACACAACACTGCCTGCTTTAACACCTTGTTTGTTGTACTGCACAAGGTTGTAGGGCATTTGCAGAGTGGCCTCATTCACTTAAATGGGTCATGCTTGGCAGGTGCTACACCCACCAGCCATGAAAGGGCATATAACTCTTGCAGTGGTTGCAACATGTGTACACCCCTGGCTACTGCAACTAAAGGGGTTGGCAGGGGTGGAAAAAACATATCTTAACTATGGGGTATTACCGCCCCCTCCAAACTACAAATGTAAATGAATCCTTACTGTTCTGAGCCCCCTTTAAGGCTACTTTCGCACTGATGTGCTGCGGTTAACCTGCAACGCGGGTGCAGCGCAATGCATCTGCGACTGTCCTGGGTTGGCTGCACTTTGTCATAGACTTCTATTATATTCTGCAGGTGTGGTGCTGTTTCTGAAAGCGCACCAAAACTCCTGCATTCAGAAAGCGCACCAAACCCCATATAATTGAAGTCTATGGCAGGTGAACCGCAGCAAATCGGTGTGAAAGCAGCCCTGTACTATTATGCTCAGTGTATTGCGTCACACTGACCTGAAGATCTCTTCTTTCCTGCTGCTGGAACCACTCTGGAGACCGCTAGCAGGGATAAGAGATGAAGTGCAGTTGTTATTACTCCGCATGAGACAGGAGCAAACACTACAGAGGAGGCATCAGCTTTTGGGGCTCTTGCTCCCTACTACAGCTCCAACTTTACAAGTAGTCCCTCTGCATTGCACTTTTCTGACGCATCATGGCAGAACACACATTGGGTTGTGACTCCGCCTCCACAACCTGATAGGACTGGTTAGCTATAAGATTTGAAGAGGAGTCCACCGTTGCATTCTCCTTTTTTTCCTCACCTGTGTGGACTATCGTTCGGATCGGTTAGAAAACTAGGTTTAGCCTCTCCTAGTTTGGAAGCTCTGACTGTACAGTCTCTAAATGAGCTATATGCAGGGAACCCTAGCCTCACGCATGCACCAGAGCAGAAGAAGGCGAGCCAGCCGCACCCCCTCCTCCAGTTCCATCCAATAGAAATACAAGCCAAGCAAGCTGCGACCGCTGCTGGCGGAGCCAGTGAGGAAGGGATCTTTCATTGCTCTCTGTCTCCTGTGGCTTCCCCACTTCCGGCAGAACACACACCTGAGCTCTTCATGTGTGCTCGGGTGTTTAACAGCCAGTGCCTGGCAACTATGAGTACGCGTGTTGAGGGCAGCATGGCGGCCTTTTCACAGGACAGCAAAGCGGCCTGGGGGGCAGTTGTCACCCTGCCCCCTGGCCCAGTCCACTCCTGGATGACACACAAAACTGCTGCAAAGAAAATCTTCAGCATCAATTTGCTGCCCCTCCCAAAGTGCCCATGGTAGGGCCGGCCCTGCCTAGCAATCCTCTCCTTTACCTGTTGTGTCATTGTAGAAGGCAAAAAAGGCAACATGGAGATCTGACCATGCAGATGACAAATTAACTAAAATAGGTGTAATAATAAATAATTTTTATTCTTATAGGTTAACCCTGACAAGGATGGTAAACTAAACTCCACCCTTATTCATATTTTAACAGTGAAGGCATAATAAACAGGGATAAATGCTGTTAATCCTACAACCCAAAAAGGTGACTGCAGACTGTCTCAATTATCTGTGACAGTTTGTATAAACTACCAGGCTACTTAATTATAAATAGTTTCACCCTATCCCAGCTATCCCAGTGTGTGTGTGTGTGTGTGTGTGTGTGTGTGTATATATATATATATATATATATATATATATACACACATATACATATATATATATATATACACACAGTGCCTTGCAAAAGTATTCACCCACCTTGGCTTTTTTCCTATTTTGTTACATTACAGCCTTTAATTCAATGTTTTTTTTAATCTGAATTATATGTGATGGATCAGAACACAATAGTCTAAGTTGGTGAAGTAAAATTAGAAAAATATATACATAAAATAATTTTTCAGAAATAAAAAAAAATAATAATTGCCATGTGCGTGTGTATTCACCCCCTTTGTTATGAAGCCCATAAAAAGCTCTGATGCAACCAATTACCTTCAGAAGTCACATAATTAGTGAAATGATGTCCACCTGTGTGCAATCTAAGTGTCACATGATCTGTCATTACATATACACACCTTTTTGAAAGGCCCCAGAGGCTGCAACACCTAAGCAAGAGGCACTTACCAAAGAGGCACTTACCAAACACTGCCATGAAGACAAAGGAACTCTCCAAACAAGTAAGGGACAATGTTGTTGAGAAGTACAAGTTGGGCTTAGGTTTTAAAAAAAATGGCCAAATCTTTGATGATCCCTAGGAGCACCATCAAATCTATCATAACCACATGGAAAGAATATGGCACAACAGGAAACCTGTCAAGAGACAGCCGCACACCAAAACTCACGGACCGGGCAAGGAGGACATTAATTAGGGAGGCAGCACAGAGACCTAAGGTAACCCTGGAGAAGCTGCAGAGTTCCACAGCAGAGACTGGAGTATCTGTACATAGGACGACAATAAGCCGTATGCTCCATAGAGTTGGGCTTTATGGCAGAGTGGCCAGAAGAAAGCCATTACTTTCAGCAAATAACAAAATGGCACGTTTTGAGTTTGCGAAAAGGCATGTGGGAGACTCCCAAAATGCATGGAGGAAGGTGCTGATGAGACTAAAATTTAACTTTTTAGCCATGAAAGAAAACGCTATGTCTGGCGCAAACCCAACACATCACATCACCCAAAGAACACCATTTCAGCAGTCAGGACTGGGAAACCAGTCAGAGTTGAGGGAGAGATGAATGGTGCTAAATACAGGGATATTCTTTTATTATTATTATTATTATTATACAGGATTTATATGGCGCCAACAGTTTGCGCAGCAATTTACAAAATGAGGGCAGACAGTACATTTAAATACAAATCAATACAGGAGGGATCAGAGGGCCCTGCTCGTTAGAGCTTACAATCTAGAAGGGAGGGTCAAGTGGAACAAAAGGTAATAACTGTGGGGGGTGAGCTGATGGAGAAAATGAAAATACAGTTGTTAGGTGTGGGTAGGGTAGCCTAGTGATGTAGCTGGGGGCTAAATTGTGGATGGCTTAGTAAGTAGTTGTTAGTATTTTGAATTTCATTTGTTGGGTGAGCGGAAGCCAGTGGAGGGATTGACAGAGAGGGGTAGTAGACACAGAGCGATTGGTAAGTAGGATGAGTCTGGCAGCAGCATTCATGATGGATTGAAGATATTTTTTGATATTCTTGAGCAAAACCTGTACCACCTGTGTGTGATTTGAGGCTAGGGTGGAGGTTAACCTTCCAGCAGGACAATGACACCAAACACACTGCTAAAGCAACACTTGAGTGGTTTAAGGGGAAACATATAAATGTGTTGGAATAGCCTAGTGAAAGCCCAGACCTCAATCTAATAGAAAATCTGTGGTCAGACTTAAAGATTGCTGTTCACAAGCACAAACCATCCAACTTGAAGGAACTGCAGCAGTTTTGCAAGGAGGAATGGGCAAAAATTGTAGTGGTAAGATGTGGTAAGCTCATAGAGACTTATCCAAAGCGACTTGATAGCTGCAAAAAGTGGCTCTACAAAGTATTGACTTTAGGGGGGGTGAATAGTTATGCACATTGACTTTTTCTGTCATTTTGTCCTATTTATTGTTTGCTTTCACAATAAAAAAAAAAACATCTTCAAAGTTGTGTGCATGTTCTGTAAATTAAATGATGCAAATCCTCAAACAATCCATGTTAATTCCAGGTTGTGAGGCAACAAAACACGAAAAATGCAGAGGGCGGTGAATACTTTTGCAAGGCACTGTGTGTATATGTATGTATGTATGTATATATGTATATATATATATATATATATATATATATATATACATATATATACACACAGTATCTCACAAAAGTGAGTATACCCCTCACATTTTTGTAAATATTTCATTATATCTTTTCATGTGACAAGAAATTACACTTTGCTACAATGTAAAGTAGTGAGTTTACAGCTTGTATAACAGTGTAAATTTGCTGTCCTCTCAAAATAACTCAACACACAGCCATTAATGTCTAAACCGCTGGCAACAAAAGTGAGTACACCTCAGTGAAAATGTCCAAATTGGGGTCAATTACGTCAGTTCCTGACTAACAATGTGGCCCCTAATGGGTTCCCCAAAACAAACAGGCAGCACCTATGCCTTTTTAGTGTTCTGTCAACTTTT
Source organism: Lithobates sylvaticus (assembly GCA_028564925.1). Taxonomy (NCBI): domain Eukaryota; kingdom Metazoa; phylum Chordata; class Amphibia; order Anura; family Ranidae; genus Lithobates; species Lithobates sylvaticus. The sequence goes on along the minus strand of CM053027.1, from coordinate 383,389,430 downwards.
GAACATCTCTCTGCCACTTTATTCCATTTCAAAATGGGTGCAATTGGTCCTTTGGTGAAATCAAAAAGTGGAAATTGCTATATTAGCACAGCTAGGCACAAAACACCCGTAGTATCCAACAATGCCTAGAAAGATCTAACTTTTTTTTTTTTGTAAACTGGCTAGGCCCAACATTTAATTGCTTTGATCTTGTCTTTTAGAGACTTTATAACCCCTTCATCCTATGCTGGAGCCCAGATACCAGGCTTCTGCCAGGCCTATTGCACATTATTTTTGATTTGACTGGAGAGCTCAGTCATACAAATTGAATATAGAAATGTCTGGGCCTACTGTAGGTGTGAATCTCAGTGAAGAATAAAAAAATTACAATATCTTCTAGATATGTCCAACCATATGCTTTGTTGGGGTTAGGAATGCAGTCCATCATTCTTTGGCCCCTTGTAGGCCAAAAGGGAGGACCATGTACTGGTACCTGTTTTTTTCCTTCCACAATTCCTTTTAAATATATATCATTATCACTGATAGGTCTTACATAATCATTTAGTTATATTGTTTTACAGTTCTTGTAAGTTGTAGATTGCAAAATTGAGTTTCCTGTTATCAAGCACACACATGCACAATTAATTTCTGTAATCATGACTATATCAAAACAGAGGGGATTATTTACAAAAGGCAAATCCACTTTTCACTGAAAGTGCACTTGGAAGTGCAGTCACTCTAAATCTAAATGAGTGGAAGCTCTGCTGATTTTATCATCCAATCATATGCAAGCTAAAATGCTGTTTTTTATTTTTCTTGCATGTCCCCCTCAGATCTACATCGACTTTACTTCCAAGTGCACTTGCAGTGCAAATTGGATTTTCCTTTAGTAAATAACCCCCAGAGAGTGACTGCTGTGCTGCTTCTCCTTTCACTGTGTAGTCACTATCTGTGGGTGGATCAATGACAGCCCAGGCACAGTGGAAGTGGATTGAATGATGCTGGCCATCATTCATCCTGGAAGACTGAGAACTAGTAGCAAAAAAGAAAGACTAAGGGGGACAGATACAGATTATATAGTGCAGCAAAAGCAGCCATTTTTATTTCATCTTTTGATATTTTTTTATTTTTGACTAGAGTTTATCTTAAAACAATTCCCTGAATACTTTACTACTGACATTAATAGAAACGAAATTGGGTTAGGTCAATTAACTTCACAAAATTTGGGAGAATTTAGAAGGTGTGTGCCACATCCGGTATCAAAAAGAAGCAGAAGAGGGGTTTTCCCCTAGGTTTGTGGACTTTTGATTGGCACTACCATGCTTTCCCAAAGAAAAAAATTGTATGTGTAGTAACAAAATGTTTATTGAAGTATTAAAGATTTAAAAAAAAAAGGGAACATAGGGGTCATGTATAACATGCACAATAAAAATGCATCAAAATCATATACATAGACTTGTATGAAACATTGGACCAGACGCGTTTCGGAGTGGGTAAGTTCCTCCTTCTTCAGTGGTCGTGGTGTAGAGTCTATGATTTGTATCTAAATATAAATGTAGAAATTAAAAAAATATACATCCTATATGAGTTCAACATGAAAGGTACATTATGGGAACATTATTGTACAAAACGGGCATAGAATACATATGTCACAAATAAAGGTGGTAAACAGTGTATTCCTTTTGGAGCAATAGAGCATCAGAGAAAGAAAGAAAAAAAAAAAAAAAAAAAAAAAAGGATAATAAATATGGTCATAGCACTCACGTGTATATTGATGCAGAGATGGAAAGGGTTTTTCCCCCTTGATAAAAACAGGATATAGTATAACGTATCGGCACAGCAAGGGTGGTTGGGTCGCAAGCACAGATCTCACTTTTCACATAAGTAGTCAGGATTGGTTCTCACAAGGAGAGTGGTCTGAGCGTATCGAAACTTCAGGATATTCTAAGATCAAGATGTCCCAATATGGTGTAGTTATGAGTTTAAGGAGGCTGTGAGGGGTCGAGCAAAAGCGAGGATCCTGGTTCTGCTGGGGTCAACAAAGCAAACCCAAACAAACCTCTGTAGAGAAAAAGTAGCAATTTCGGTGTAGATTAAATAGTAGCTGTTGGATATTGTAAAAACGGGGTGAGAATGTATCCATTTTACTTATAAATTTATTCAAGGGAAGCAGGTAAACTTATAATGGGTTCATATGATTAAAAGGGCTTAATAATAGTTATTACATCAGAGATGTTGGCTGGTGAATCTAAGCAATAGGGCTCTATCTTAGTGCCTGAACAGGCAGTATTTTTGTGCTGCATCGCCTAGTACTGGTGAATCTCAGCAAATAGGGCTCTATACTAGTGCTTGAACAAACCGTATTCATGTGTTGCATCACCAAGGCAATTAAGTAACTCTTAAGGCTTAAGGTACAAAGTACATTTCCATCAGGATGTATTAAGACAAAGAGGTAAAGTGCATGGGATAGCGGTTATAATGAGAACATACCTTATGTATTTAACATGGGAAGTTTGACTGCTTGTTCCTCTGGTGGTGCCGTCAGGGGTTTGAGGAACTAAGCAGTGAAGTTATAAAGGTGTAACCACCCCCCCAATCAGCTGTTAACCAGAACAGCTGGCTGGTGAGGGGCGGGAGGTTTGTGGGGAGAGTTGGCCCCCCGAGCGGTGTGCGCGCGGTCCCATCCAATCATAGCGAGTATGACGAAGGATGCGGCCCCGCCCACTCCTCCCGCCGGCACGTATGGCCTCAGAGTCGGAGCGCGCATGCCCAGTGGGTGGAGAAGGATGGCAGGTATCTCCTCCCACGGGCATCGCACCACCGATTGGAGGAGGCCAAAAAGGGAGGGGAGGAATACAACCTTCCCTCCCGTCGCCGCACCGCCCAGATGGGCGGGCGGCTTACGTGCCGGACAGTTCCAGGAATCCAAGTGCCGACCCGAGACCAGCCATCTAGTGGAGAAGTAGAAAGTTTCTTGAATTACAGTCCACAGTATTACATTGTAGGCTGAGAATAAATCTTGTGCCTGAAAGTATCAAAAAATATAAGTGGGGGCATGTTTGACCTAGTAGTTGGCCTCTATACCCTGCCAAGAGTTATCCCCTAGCAACAAGGGGGAGAAACCAATATAGTAAAACAGAGAAGTGAGAGATGGCAGCATCCCAATATAGCGCTACCTTATATGCTGGTGCCTGATTGTAGTACATTATAAATGTATTTCATTATGTACAGTGTTCAACACATTAATATACTCCTACATAGTAATTATACAAAATAGGTTTACCCCACTCCATATATAGTCCATCACAAACGTGTAGAGACAAATGGAGTAGGTATACAGGTATATAGTGTTCAACCTTAATATAGTGTCCTATAGACATTTTTTACATAATCGGTTTACCCCACTCCATATATATTCAATCGCAAAGCGTATCAAAATAAATGAAGTGGGTATACAGTATTCAACCTTAATGTAGATATATTATGGTGGTTTTTTAAGAGTGTATAGATAGATATATATATATATATTTATCGTATGTCATTAAAGTCGACTATCTGATCAGGGTTTGTTTATGTCCTGCATTGTGGATAGCTATGATGGATGTAAATGTTAACGTATTATTGAGCAATGCGTGATAGATTATATTAGAGTTTATTTTTCCATACCCCCCGATACAAAACCCTCCAAAAAGGGTTTAAACCAGATAGTTTCATTTAGTCCTGGAGCCTGAGTGGCTCGGAGCTTATAGATCCATTTTGACTCGAGTTGGAGGAGGGACTTGTTCCAGTCCCCCCCCCTCGGGTTCGGATGAATCCGATCCAGGATCAAAAACTTGATTTTTGGGAATCTGCCCATGTGCACGGTGCTGACGTGTCGGCCCAGGGGGAGATCTGGGTCGCACGTCATCATACTGTGCACATGTCTGTATGCACGTTTCCAAAACTCAAGTTTTGTCTTGCCAACGTAGAAGCAAGAGCATTCACACATTAAGAGGTAAATAACCCCCAGAGTTTTGCAGTTCGCAAAGTGTTTTGGTCGGAAGATATCCCCATTGGGTAGAGTAGGGTTCTTCTCTATAGCCATGTATTTACAGTAGTGGCAGGAGCCACACATAAAGGTTCCCTTGTATTTGCAGTGCGGGTTGCCGCTTACTAGCTCGGTTTTTGTAACACAGTCCTTAATGGATGTTGCTCTCTTAAACGTGAAGAGGGGTTTCTCCGGGACGAATTGTCCTAACAGAGGGTCATATGTGAGTAAATGCCAGTATTTTTCTACTATGGCTTTTAACTGCTTTTGTTGATTGTTGTATCTAGAGATGATTCTTAGGGGGTTTGTTTCTTCTCTGGGTTTTTTACTATATAGAAGTTGGTCTCTATTACGGAGGCATGCTTGCTGGTACGATCTTTTTAGGGATGCATGGGAGTATCCTCTTTGTAAGAGGCGGGTGCGTAATTTGTTGGCCTCTATTTGGAAGATTTTGTCATCTGTGCAGTTTCTTCTAATGCGCAAGTATTGCCCATATGGTATTGATTTTACTAGCGGTGTTGGGTGGAAACTTGCGGCGTGCAGGATGGTATTGCCCGCAGTTGGTTTTCTATATAAACGTGTCAGCAGTTGTCCAACATCGTTTCTATAAATCTCCACGTCTAGAAAAGGGACACAGTGAGTGTCATATGACATAGTAAAACTCAGATTGAAAGTATTTCTGTTCATTCTGAGAAGGCATTGCTCCAAAAGTGTACTGGTGCCGTCCCAGACGATGAGGATGTCATCGATGTATCGGTGCCATGCAAGAATATGGTCCGTGTACATCGATAAGTCCTCATCGTCTAGGAAGGCCCGCTCCCATTCCCCCAGGTACAGGTTTGCATACGATGGGGCACAGCAAGTCCCCATCGCTACTCCCTGTACCTGGAGGAAGTGGGAGCCGTTGAAGGAAAACACATTGTGTTCAAGAATAAATTCCAATAGAGTTAGGATGAATTCTCCGTAGGCTGGATCTATTTTCTCATCTTTAAATATAATATGTCTAATCGCTGCCACTCCTCTAGTATGGGGTATGGAACTATAGAGAGTTTCTACATCCACTGTTACTAATAAAACCTCTGTGGGAGTATGTAGATTATCCACAATTTGTAAGAGATGTAGAGTATCTTTAACATATGAGGGCAGTGCTTGCACATACGGTTTGAGAAAGTCGTCTATTAGGCGACTAGCGCCTTCGCTTATAGAGCCAATTCCTGATATGATGGGTCTACCAGGTGGGTTATTTTTGTTTTTATGGACTTTGGGTAATGCATAGAATGTAGGAACTTTCGGAAAGTTATTCCGAATGTAAGTCCAAAGTTGTTTAGTGATGACATTCCGTTCTAGGGCTGTGTCTATGAGTTGATAGAATTCGCTGTCATATTTTTTAATACTAGGAGGCATCCGTCTATACCAGTTTGAATTGGTTAAGATTTTATTGCACATTTGTATATAGTGATCTTTGTCTAAAAGGACGATATTCCCGCCCTTGTCAGACGCTTTGATAACAAGGTTGGTGTTATTACCTAGTTGTCTGAGGGCCGCTGTTTCTTTCTTTGTAAAATTTGTTGTTTTGGGTGTTCGGATTTTTAGTTTTTCTAGATCTCTGTTCACCAGGTAGAGAAAGGTAGCTGCATTAGGGTTTGTACTGGGAGCTGGACAGATGGTTGATTTCTTTTTAAGTGTAGATTTGGTGTTATCTGTTGCTAGATACACTGAGTCTAAAGCCTGTTGGAGATTAATTTGGTCGATAAGATCTGTTGGATCATTTTCCTCTAGTAATGAGATCAAATGGTCCAGTGCTCGGCTTTCTTGTGTGGTATGATCAGATGAAGTATCCTGTTTTTGAAACATTTTTCTAAGGAGTAATTTGCGTATGAATAATTGTAGATCTTTATAAAAATCAAATTTATCTCCATCTTGGTTCGGGCAAAAGTTTAATCCTTTTTTTAAAACTGATATCTCATCTTCCGAAAGGGAATGTGAGGATAAGTTGATGATGTTGTTAGAGGTTACATCATCAGCTAGGGGCAAATCGTCTAGAACGTAATCTGGGTGTATGTATTTGGATTTGAGGTTGATGGCTGAAGTCCTGCCAGAACCTTCTCTAAAAAAGAAGTATCGTTTAGGGGAGTTACCGTAGAGGTAAGGGAAGTGCACGTGTTCTGTGTGTTTGTGTCAATGCTATCATTGATAGCTTGAGTTTGATCTATATTAGTGCCCGTGTTTCTTTGGCTAAGTGTGGGTTCCAATATTGGAGTTAGTGAGCCAGATCTCTTGGCCTTCTGGCCATCTGGTGAATTGCTTTCGAATTGTCGTTTCGTGCTTGTGCTGGATTTTTGTTTGTGAGGAGCTTGTTTAGGTAAAGTTTGGTGAAGGGTAGCAGTGGGGGTCTTATTTTTAAATTTGTTCGAATCAGGTGGAGCTTTAGTGGTAATACCTCTGGTGTGTGTATACATGTTAGTGTTTTGAGTCCATTTGTATGCTTTCCCATCTCTAAATGCATCCTTATCCCGACTAAATTTTATGCTTTTTTTCTTCAGAATGTTTTTATTAAATATTTCAAGATGTTTTTTTAGTCTATCTTCCTGGGGAGCTAGAGATTGAGTGGATTTAAGTTTCTGGAGCTTATCACAGATATTTATAATCTCTACGTCGAGTGTTGATGATCTTTTCTTGTATTCAGTCATCAACAACTCCATAAGAGTGCGGGAACAGACTTTTAGAGCATTTTCCCAGAGATTCTTGAAGTCAGGGTCCAGGCCTTCCAATGTGGGGAAGATCTGGACCCTGAGTCCCAAAGGATTTATATTTTCTCTGATGTAGTTTTCAAATGATTTAATATGCCAAAAAAGCATAGACTTTTTCTCTAAAAAACGAGATAATCTAGAAAACAAAAGTAATAGATCCGAATCTACCTGTTCCTTATTGTCAAAGTCGTTGAGGTAGCCCTCCATAAGGGTTTCCCATTCGGTACCTGTGAATTTTGTCATGCTAACACTATAAGAGGATACTTAAGAAAATTAATATATCTACATTCACAGAAGAACAAAAAAAGATGTTATTGTTTTTAGCATATATACTGTATAAAAGTTAATAATAAAGGGTAATACAAATACATATATAGGGAGAGGGAGTAAATATATAATTGCCTCCGTCTTCCTTAACAGTTATAATTTCTATTCCCTACCCATGAGTATAGGGAAGAGGGAATAATAAAATTAATTGTAAAGTGGGTTGACCTGGTGGGGAAGAAGGTATTTGCTACCTAAAATGTAATAGAAACGAAATTGGGTTAGGTCAATTAACTTCACAAAATTTGGGAGAATTTAGAAGGTGTGTGCCACATCCGGTATCAAAAAGAAGCAGAAGAGGGGTTTTCCCCTAGGTTTGTGGACTTTTGATTGGCACTACCATGCTTTCCCAAAGAAAAAAATTGTATGTGTAGTAACAAAATGTTTATTGAAGTATTAAAGATTTAAAAAAAAGGGAACATAGGGGTCATGTATAACATGCACAATAAAAATGCATCAAAATCGTATACATAGACTTGTATGAAACATTGGACCAGACGCGTTTCGGAGTGGGTAAGTTCCTCCTTCTTCAGTGGTCGTGGTGTAGAGTCTATGATTTGTATCTAAATATAAATGTAGAAATTAAAAAAATATACATCCTATATGAGTTCAACATGAAAGGTACATTATGGGAACATTATTGTACAAAACGGGCATAGAATACATATGTCACAAATAAAGGTGGTAAACAGTGTATTCCTTTTGGAGCAATAGAGCATCAGAGAAAGAAAGAAAAAAAAAAAAAAAAAAAAAGGATAATAAATATGGTCATAGCACTCACGTGTATATTGATGCAGAGATGGAAAGGGTTTTTCCCCCTTGATAAAAACAGGATATAGTATAACGTATCGGCACAGCAAGGGTGGTTGGGTCGCAAGCACAGATCTCACTTTTCACATAAGTAGTCAGGATTGGTTCTCACAAGGAGAGTGGTCTGAGCGTATCGAAACTTCAGGATATTCTAAGATCAAGATGTCCCAATATGGTGTAGTTATGAGTTTAAGGAGGCTGTGAGGGGTCGAGCAAAAGCGAGGATCCTGGTTCTGCTGGGGTCAACAAAGCAAACCCAAACAAACCTCTGTAGAGAAAAAGTAGCAATTTCGGTGTAGATTAAATAGTAGCTGTTGGATATTGTAAAAACGGGGTGAGAATGTATCCATTTTACTTATAAATTTATTCAAGGGAAGCAGGTAAACTTATAATGGGTTCATATGATTAAAAGGGCTTAATAATAGTTATTACATCAGAGATGTTGGCTGGTGAATCTAAGCAATAGGGCTCTATCTTAGTGCCTGAACAGGCAGTATTTTTGTGCTGCATCGCCTAGTACTGGTGAATCTCAGCAAATAGGGCTCTATACTAGTGCTTGAACAAACCGTATTCATGTGTTGCATCACCAAGGCAATTAAGTAACTCTTAAGGCTTAAGGTACAAAGTACATTTCCATCAGGATGTATTAAGACAAAGAGGTAAAGTGCATGGGATAGCGGTTATAATGAGAACATACCTTATGTATTTAACATGGGAAGTTTGACTGCTTGTTCCTCTGGTGGTGCCGTCAGGGGTTTGAGGAACTAAGCAGTGAAGTTATAAAGGTGTAACCACCCCCCCAATCAGCTGTTAACCAGAACAGCTGGCTGGTGAGGGGCGGGAGGTTTGTGGGGAGAGTTGGCCCCCCGAGCGGTGTGCGCGCGGTCCCATCCAATCATAGCGAGTATGACGAAGGATGCGGCCCCGCCCACTCCTCCCGCCGGCACGTATGGCCTCAGAGTCGGAGCGCGCATGCCCAGTGGGTGGAGAAGGATGGCAGGTATCTCCTCCCACGGGCATCGCACCACCGATTGGAGGAGGCCAAAAAGGGAGGGGAGGAATACAACCTTCCCTCCCGTCGCCGCACCGCCCAGATGGGCGGGCGGCTTACGTGCCGGACAGTTCCAGGAATCCAAGTGCCGACCCGAGACCAGCCATCTAGTGGAGAAGTAGAAAGTTTCTTGAATTACAGTCCACAGTATTACATTGTAGGCTGAGAATAAATCTTGTGCCTGAAAGTATCAAAAAATATAAATGGGGGCATGTTTGACCTAGTAGTTGGCCTCTATACCCTGCCAAGAGTTATCCCCTAGCAACAAGGGGGAGAAACCAATATAGTAAAACAGAGAAGTGAGAGATGGCAGCATCCCAATATAGCGCTACCTTATATGCTGGTGCCTGATTGTAGTACATTATAAATGTATTTCATTATGTACAGTGTTCAACACATTAATATACTCCTACATAGTAATTATACAAAATAGGTTTACCCCACTCCATATATAGTCCATCACAAACGTGTAGAGACAAATGGAGTAGGTATACAGGTATATAGTGTTCAACCTTAATATAGTGTCCTATAGACATTTTTTACATAATCGGTTTACCCCACTCCATATATATTCAATCGCAAAGCGTATCAAAATAAATGAAGTGGGTATACAGTATTCAACCTTAATGTAGATATATTATGGTGGTTTTTTAAGAGTGTATAGATAGATATATATATATATTTATCGTATGTCATTAAAGTCGACTATCTGATCAGGGTTTGTTTATGTCCTGCATTGTGGATAGCTATGATGGATGTAAATGTTAACGTATTATTGAGCAATGCGTGATAGATTATATTAGAGTTTATTTTTCCATACCCCCCGATACAAAACCCTCCAAAAAGGGTTTAAACCAGATAGTTTCATTTAGTCCTGGAGCCTGAGTGGCTCGGAGCTTATAGATCCATTTTGACTCGAGTTGGAGGAGGGACTTGTTCCAGTCCCCCCCCCTCGGGTTCGGATGAATCCGATCCAGGATCAAAAACTTGATTTTTGGGAATCTGCCCATGTGCACGGTGCTGACGTGTCGGCCCAGGGGGAGATCTGGGTCGCACGTCATCATACTGTGCACATGTCTGTATGCACGTTTCCAAAACTCAAGTTTTGTCTTGCCAACGTAGAAGCAAGAGCATTCACACATTAAGAGGTAAATAACCCCCAGAGTTTTGCAGTTCGCAAAGTGTTTTGGTCGGAAGATATCCCCATTGGGTAGAGTAGGGTTCTTCTCTATAGCCATGTATTTACAGTAGTGGCAGGAGCCACACATAAAGGTTCCCTTGTATTTGCAGTGCGGGTTGCCGCTTACTAGCTCGGTTTTTGTAACACAGTCCTTAATGGATGTTGCTCTCTTAAACGTGAAGAGGGGTTTCTCCGGGACAAATTGTCCTAACAGAGGGTCATATGTGAGTAAATGCCAGTATTTTTCTACTATGGCTTTTAACTGCTTTTGTTGATTGTTGTATCTAGAGATGATTCTTAGGGGGTTTGTTTCTTCTCTGGGTTTTTTACTATATAGAAGTTGGTCTCTATTACGGAGGCATGCTTGCTGGTACGATCTTTTTAGGGATGCATGGGAGTATCCTCTTTGTAAGAGGCGGGTGCGTAATTTGTTGGCCTCTATTTGGAAGATTTTGTCATCTGTGCAGTTTCTTCTAATGCGCAAGTATTGCCCATATGGTATTGATTTTACTAGCGGTGTTGGGTGGAAACTTGCGGCGTGCAGGATGGTATTGCCCGCAGTTGGTTTTCTATATAAACGTGTCAGCAGTTGTCCAACATCGTTTCTATAAATCTCCACGTCTAGAAAAGGGACACAGTGAGTGTCATATGACATAGTAAAACTCAGATTGAAAGTATTTCTGTTCATTCTGAGAAGGCATTGCTCCAAAAGTGTACTGGTGCCGTCCCAGACGATGAGGATGTCATCGATGTATCGGTGCCATGCAAGAATATGGTCCGTGTACATCGATAAGTCCTCATCGTCTAGGAAGGCCCGCTCCCATTCCCCCAGGTACAGGTTTGCATACGATGGGGCACAGCAAGTCCCCATCGCTACTCCCTGTACCTGGAGGAAGTGGGAGCCGTTGAAGGAAAACACATTGTGTTCAAGAATAAATTCCAATAGAGTTAGGATGAATTCTCCGTAGGCTGGATCTATTTTCTCATCTTTAAATATAATATGTCTAATCGCTGCCACTCCTCTAGTATGGGGTATGGAACTATAGAGAGTTTCTACATCCACTGTTACTAATAAAACCTCTGTGGGAGTATGTAGATTATCCACAATTTGTAAGAGATGTAGAGTATCTTTAACATATGAGGGCAGTGCTTGCACATACGGTTTGAGAAAGTCGTCTATTAGGCGACTAGCGCCTTCGCTTATAGAGCCAATTCCTGATATGATGGGTCTACCAGGTGGGTTATTTTTGTTTTTATGGACTTTGGGTAATGCATAGAATGTAGGAACTTTCGGAAAGTTATTCCGAATGTAAGTCCAAAGTTGTTTAGTGATGACATTCCGTTCTAGGGCTGTGTCTATGAGTTGATAGAATTCGCTGTCATATTTTTTAATAATACTAGGAGGCATCCGTCTATACCAGTTTGAATTGGTTAAGATTTTATTGCACATTTGTATATAGTGATCTTTGTCTAAAAGGACGATATTCCCGCCCTTGTCAGACGCTTTGATAACAAGGTTGGTGTTATTACCTAGTTGTCTGAGGGCCGCTGTTTCTTTCTTTGTAAAATTTGTTGTTTTGGGTGTTCGGATTTTTAGTTTTTCTAGATCTCTGTTCACCAGGTAGAGAAAGGTAGCTGCATTAGGGTTTGTACTGGGAGCTGGACAGATGGTTGATTTCTTTTTAAGTGTAGATTTGGTGTTATCTGTTGCTAGATGCACCAGCATATAAGGTAGCGCTATATTGGGATGCTGCCATCTCTCACTTCTCTGTTTTACTATATTGGTTTCTCCCCCTTGTTGCTAGGGGATAACTCTTGGCAGGGTATAGAGGCCAACTACTAGGTCAAACATGCCCCCATTTATATTTTTTGATACTTTCAGGCACAAGATTTATTCTCAGCCTACAATGTAATACTGTGGACTGTAATTCAAGAAACTTTCTACTTCTCCACTAGATGGCTGGTCTCGGGTCGGCACTTGGATTCCTGGAACTGTCCGGCACGTAAGCCGCCCGCCCATCTGGGCGGTGCGGCGACGGGAGGGAAGGTTGTATTCCTCCCCTCCCTTTTTGGCCTCCTCCAATCGGTGGTGCGATGCCCGTGGGAGGAGATACCTGCCATCCTTCTCCACCCACTGGGCATGCGCGCTCCGACTCTGAGGCCATACGTGCCGGCGGGAGGAGTGGGCGGGGCCGCATCCTTCGTCATACTCGCTATGATTGGATGGGACCGCGCGCACACCGCTCGGGGGGCCAACTCTCCCCACAAACCTCCCGCCCCTCACCAGCCAGCTGTTCTGGTTAACAGCTGATTGGGGGGGTGGTTACACCTTTATAACTTCACTGCTTAGTTCCTCAAACCCCTGACGGCACCACCAGAGGAACAAGCAGTCAAACTTCCCATGTTAAATACATAAGGTATGTTCTCATTATAACCGCTATCCCATGCACTTTACCTCTTTGTCTTAATACATCCTGATGGAAATGTACTTTGTACCTTAAGCCTTAAGAGTTACTTAATTGCCTTGGTGATGCAACACATGAATACGGTTTGTTCAAGCACTAGTATAGAGCCCTATTTGCTGAGATTCACCAGTACTAGGCGATGCAGCACAAAAATACTGCCTGTTCAGGCACTAAGATAGAGCCCTATTGCTTAGATTCACCAGCCAACATCTCTGATGTAATAACTATTATTAAGCCCTTTTAATCATATGAACCCATTATAAGTTTACCTGCTTCCCTTGAATAAATTTATAAGTAAAATGGATACATTCTCACCCCGTTTTTACAATATCCAACAGCTACTATTTAATCTACACCGAAATTGCTACTTTTTCTCTACAGAGGTTTGTTTGGGTTTGCTTTGTTGACCCCAGCAGAACCAGGATCCTCGCTTTTGCTCGACCCCTCACAGCCTCCTTAAACTCATAACTACACCATATTGGGACATCTTGATCTTAGAATATCCTGAAGTTTCGATACGCTCAGACCACTCTCCTTGTGAGAACCAATCCTGACTACTTATGTGAAAAGTGAGATCTGTGCTTGCGACCCAACCACCCTTGCTGTGCCGATACGTTATACTATATCCTGTTTTTATCAAGGGGGAAAAACCCTTTCCATCTCTGCATCAATATACACGTGAGTGCTATGACCATATTTATTATCCTTTTTTTTTTTTTTTTCTTTCTTTCTCTGATGCTCTATTGCTCCAAAAGGAATACACTGTTTACCACCTTTATTTGTGACATATGTATTCTATGCCCGTTTTGTACAATAATGTTCCCATAATGTACCTTTCATGTTGAACTCATATAGGATGTATATTTTTTTAATTTCTACATTTATATTTAGATACAAATCATAGACTCTACACCACGACCACTGAAGAAGGAGGAACTTACCCACTCCGAAACGCGTCTGGTCCAATGTTTCATACAAGTCTATGTATACGATTTTGATGCATTTTTATTGTGCATGTTATACATGACCCCTATGTTCCCTTTTTTTTAAATCTTTAATACTTCAATAAACATTTTGTTACTACACATACAATTTTTTTCTTTGGGAAAGCATGGTAGTGCCAATCAAAAGTCCACAAACCTAGGGGAAAACCCCTCTTCTGCTACTACTGACATTAAAGGTTAATTTTTGTAATTTAATTGGCTCTCAGATAAAATGAAGGAACCCCAGGTTTCAACAAAGCAAAATATTGGTGCATCCGTAATGGATATTTTTGACTATAGATCCCAGGTGGTTACTAACACAGTTGGGGTCTTTGATGGTAATGATGATCCAAGAGATGATCTAGCGGGTTGTTTCCTTAGGTTAAAAAATCTTACTGTCACTGAGGTTCATACGAGGTGGGACATTGCATACTTGGAAGAGTATGTGAAAGAAAATATGGTCCCAAGGAGCCTGAAATGGGACGTTAATCCCCAGAATGGTTCAAATATTTTAATGAGGCCGGGGTTTGTTTTTTACAGTTTTTGATAGCCAAGAAGAAACGTAAATTAACAATGTTGGACCTGGAGATCAATGGTTTAAAAAGTAAATTAGTCCCTTTTAAAACTGAACAGGACTACATCAATAGATCCGAGGCCCTAAAAACTCTATTGATTAAAGAAGAGTCTGAACAAAAAATTAAGAAAAAGAGGAAGTATAAGATGTAAAGGATTATAGGGACCAGGTGGTGTTCAAATGGCAGGTTTTGACTCCTCCTGACCCCTTACCTGCTACATCAAATACAGGCTCTCACCCTGGATTGGGTATCCAGGGCAGTAACCAAGTGGTGTCTGAAACCAACCATATGCGTTTTCCCGTCTCTAACATTTCTAGAGATAGGGATTTTCAGCAACCCGCAGGACTAAAGAGGGGAAGGGGTGGTAGGAGAGGCTCTGTGTCTTGTCCTTTTCACTCATCTCCTCCACCTTGGCGCCATAATGATGCACGCCAGACTTATCAAAATCATATTGAGAGATCAGATCTTCCAAATAGCAATCATGGCTATCCATCTGTTAATACTAGGAACAGATTTTCTCCCTTGGACGATAACGTCAGGGGTAGCTTTTCTGGACCTAGTGAGGGCCGTCCTTATGTTCAATCCTCCTATGGCCAACAAGGGGAAAACCGCTGGTCGGGATTTTCAGTTGGCCAACAAAAGAAGGAACAAGAGAAATGGCGACGCAAGAGAGGGAGCAGAGGGGGGAGGAACCTTCACTCCAAAAAGGAGGAGGACCTAGAAACAAATGGCATCATAAACCTCAGCACTAAGGAACTCTCTAGGGAGGAGCTACTTACTTTAAATAAAGGTCTGAAGTTTGCTCCACCACGAAATTTGAATACATTTCAGACTTTTTTAGATGTGCAAAAGTACACACGGAAACTTAATAATAAAAGATATATTTTGTCCAATCCCATTAGACAAATCAATAGGGAAGAGTCTGTAATTGTACACTCAGGTATGGCCAATGCTTCACTCTTCAATCCCCCGGGGAATTCAGCACCAAATGTCAGTGTGTTTCGCGATTTGGTGATAAAAGATCTAACCAATCTGAGAACCAAATTGGTGCAACCTCAACATGACATCAAAGTGGGTATGGAAGTTCTCTGCAAACGAAAGGATATAGTGGTACCACCCGCTGACAAGGGGGGAGCTATTGTTATTCTGGATAAGGATTCCTACTCAGAAGAAATGTTAAGAATCCTTTCAGATTCTAACACTTACTCCCCTCTAACTTGTGACCCCCCAGCTATATACAAACGAGAGTAACAACTTTTGATTGAAAAGGGCCACAATATGGGCATACTAAATAAAAAGGAAAAGGAACACCTAGTTCCTCTTGCCCCTAAATTACCAGTTATGTATATTCTACCTAAAGTCCACAAAACCTTGGTTAATCCACCAGGGAGACCCATCGTCAGTGGTATAGATTCTGTAACTTCACGCATAGGCAAGTATATAGATCATTACTTGCAACCACTGGTGATGGGTACCCCATCGTACCTTAGGGACACTAAACATGTCCTTAATCTACTGGATGGGATTGAGTGGAAGTTAACATATATGCTAATCACTGCGGATGTCGCATCGCTCTATACAGCTATATCCCATAAATTGGATCATGAAGCTGTGCAGCATTTTCTCTATCGGGACTCGAGTATCTCCACCACGCAGTCAAAATTCGTGATGGAGCTACTCGACTTCTCGATGGGACATAATCATTTTTGGCATGATGGCATGCACTATTTACAGATAAAGGGAGTAGCCATGGGGGCAAAATTTGCCCCCAGCATGGCTAATCTCTTCATGGCCAAATGAGAAGAGGAGGTGGTTCTGCATGACAGGTCTCCACACCTTGTTTTGTGGAAACGCTTCATAGACGATGTCTTGTGCATCTGGGATGGTGATGCTGAATCAGTGGTTACCTTTCTGTCTTTTCTTAATAATAACGACAGGGGCATTGTACTTAGCTACGAGACTAGTCCCACCCAGATACACTTTTTGGATTTAAATAGAGTGTAGATGGTAGGATCGTCACTTCCACCTTTTTTAAATCCACTGACAGAAATGGATATATCCCTCTTGACTCATGCCATCACAGCTCTTGGCTGTCGGCGGTCCCTAAGGGACAATTCCTGCGTTTAAAACGGAATTGCTCCAATGTTGAAGAGTTCCATAAGGAGGCTCTGGTTTTGAAATCCAGGTTCTTAAGTAAGGGCTATGATAGTGCGGTACTTGACTCCTTGATTACTGAGGTGGGACTGAGAAATCGCCAAGATTATTATGTACATAATATAACTGGGTACTGACATTTATAGGTAAAGTTGATCCAGGGAAAATCCGATTGCCTCTCGGGGGATCAGGAAGGAATTTTTTCCCCTGCTTTAGCAAATTGGAGCATGCTCTGCTGGTTTTTTTTTGCCTTCCTCTGGATCAACTGTGGGTATAGAATGGGGTATATGGGATTGTATGATATATGTGTATATATATATATATATATATATATATATATATATATATATATATATATTTATATATATTTTTTTTTTTTGTGGTTGAACTGGATGGACTTGTGTCTTTTTTCAACCTAACTAACTATGTAACTATGTAACTATGTAAGACCTTTTAAAAGATAAACCCCCACAGGTTGAGAACCGGGAGGATTTTGGTCTGGCTTTTCTCACGACCTACTCGAGTCAACATTGGGCCATTAAACGCATTATAAAAAGACATTGGCCTGTGATAAAAAATGATCGCATTTTAGGGCCCCTATTATCAGACAATCCACGTGTATTATTTAGAGGTTCCTCTAACCTCAGACATTCTATTGCTCCCAATGTGCCAAACCCCCCCTCTCGTCCAACTTTTTTTGGGGACCTCAAAGGTTTTTTTCCCTGCAGAAAATGTAAGGTGTGTAGGATTAATGCTTTAAGGGATAGGCGACTCATGGAGTTCACATCAACAGGAGCTGGAGTCACTTACCCCATTAAGTCCTTCACAACCTGCACTACGAAATGTGTGGTGTACCTTTTAAGGTGTCCCTGTGGCTTACAGTATGTGGGACGGACGATTCGGATGTTACACATCCGATTGGGAGAGCATATAGCAAATATCCGAAGGGGCTTTGACAAACATAATGTCTCTAAACATTATGACCTTGTGCATAACCGGGATCCAAAGGGTACCACCTTCATTGCTCTTGAAAAATACATCCCTCACTGGCGAGGTAGCAATGGCAAGAGGGTGATTTCTCGATCTGAGACCAATTGGATATATAGGTTGGGCTCCCACATTCCAAATGGCTTGAAAAAGGAGTGGGACATTAACTATTAATTTTATTAATAACTGTTGATGTCCCCTCCATGTTCTCTCCTCTTTTTTCCCATATTACAATATTATTTGCAAGCTTTCCCAATCAACTATCTCAAGCTGAGTGGCCTTCAGGGGTAATTTCTAATCTTTTTTCTTTTATAATATTTGATTTAAAAATTAGTTGGGACTGGTTCTCAATTAACCCACAAAATAGGTTTTAAAATTATTTTTAAATTATTTTATTTGTTTTTTCAAAGACAGGCAACATAATGCCGCTATGCCGATGAAAAGAATGTCACATTTGAGATGTTTCAATATTATGCCGTCAATATTTCCCCTTCCGTTCAGTAGCTGGTGTCTTTATTACGCCTGTCTGAATGATGAAAGAGATGAAATATTGAGGTAAAAAAGTTCTTAAAGCGGTTCTGCACTGTCTTTATGTTTTTTTTTTTTTTTTTACTGCAATGCAATGGCTTATGCAATGCAGTTTAGGTACTCACGTGTCCTTTGATGTAAACCGGCAGCAGCTTCTTTCAAAAAGATTGATGATTTCTAGAAATTTTTTCATGCTGGGGGCCATCTTGCCTGTGGACATTTGAACCCACACAGGCACTTCAGATGGCCCAGCATGCACCGCCGTTACTGCGCCGATCTCGTGCGTGCGCAGTAACGGCGAAGTGCAGCTCACGTGTGGCCGACATCTCGCGAGATTTCGGAAGATGTGGCTGACATCTCACGAGATTTCGGAAGATGTGGCCGAAATCTCGTGAGATTTCAGAAGATGTCCACACTGACTCCTGGGAACAATGACACCAGATCCCAGGAGACAGTGCGGCCTGACGACGATCGACGCAGAGACCCCGACGCAGAAAAAAAAAAAAAACACATTTCATTTAGTACTCTTTGCCTGATTTGGAAGGCAAAGAGATTTACTAAATGAAATGTGTGCAGAACCGCTTTAATGAGTATGGTCAATACTGCTAAATGACCACATGATGGCTCCCTTTTAATAAAGGAGGTCTATGTGAGTCCAAGCAGGATGTCGTTTAAATAGTAGAATTGATGCTTATAGTTAGTTTATTTTTAGTTTGATAATTTCTTTTTTTAAGAGTCAAAACTGTTCCTTTATTGAAGCAAAATGTCATACAGGTTACAACATGTGTCCAACATGGACAAATTCAAGTACTCATTACATTCAGTACAATACATCATTAGACAAGAGAAGGGATAACAGCAGTACAGCAGTATCTGGGTTATACGTTAATAGCATGGGCTGGCATCCAATGAAACTCCACTCCTTCTCCCCGCTCCCCCTTCACCCACCACAAGCATCCCCCGGTCATCCCCCTCAGCCCGTCCAGGGCTTCCATACCCTGTCAAATTTTTGGGGACAGTTCCTGTTCATGTATGTCAATTTGTATAATGGAAGTACAGCGTTGATGGACTTTTCCCAGGAACTGATTGTGGGGGGTAGAGGGGCATTCCAATGCAGCACCACCTCCCTCTTAGCATAGAAAAAGAGGTAGGTCAGTAGCAATTTCGTGTATTTAGGTCTTTGGTCATCGTCCTGGATGCCCAGCAGTACCAGCTCGGGGGACAACGGGAGGCTCAATTGGAGACGGCCGTTAACAGACTCCACCACCTCCTTCCAATAGACAACTATTCTAGGGCAGCTCCAGAACATGTGAAGGTACGTTCCTACATTGCTCAAGCAGCGAGGGCAGTCAGGTGACCGTCGGGGATAGACCCTGTGAAGTCTCTGGGGGGTGTAATACACCCTATGCAGAAATTTAACCTGGATCAGGCGCTCTCTGGAGGATATTAATAAGGCGGCACTGTCAGACAGACAGTCATTCCAATCTTCCAGGTCCAGGCCTGGGATATCTTCCTTCCACTGGTCATATAACCTATCCACTTTGGTTGAGTCCGTCTTCAGGAGGTTCATATACAGGGCCGAAAGGGGTTTTTTAAGTTCATCCTGAGAAAGCATTTTCTCAGTGGGGTCCATCTCTAGTCTAATAGATTCGGGGAATTGGGCTCTAATGGCATGACTCAGTTGGATGTACCGAAAGTACATCCACCCTGGCAATTGATGTTCAACCTGGAGGATCTGGAATGGTACCAGTCGTCCAGACACCATAATATCACTGAGGGTCTTTACCCCAAATCTAGCCCATATCACCGGGTCCGGCACTGTTCTGACATGGGGGAGATTGGGGTTACCCCACAAGGGACAACGGGGAGACCAGCACTGTGGGCCCCGGAATCCCCTCCTGGAAGCGGTCCAGACCTTAAGGGTAGTTCGAGTGGGTAGCGGGAGGTCAGCATAGGCCCTACCTCCCCTATACACTAAGTTGCCCAGCTCCTGCAATGATCCTACAATAGCCGCCTCTAGGCACACGGCTGCATTTCCCTGGGAAAGGACATACCACCACCTGACCGTGACCAGAACCGCTGCCCAAAAATATGTCCTATAGTCTGGCATTGCCAGGCCCCCACATTGAGTTGGGAGGATCAAGGTAGATCTTGCCAGCCTCGGAGCAGCTCCCCCCCAGATGAAGGAACCCACACATTTGTCAACTTCCGCAAAAAAGGATTTGGGTATCCAGGTGGGGCTATTCCGGAACACATATAGGAATTTGGGGAGAAATATCATTTTCAGCAAATTTATGCGGCCCATAAGATTGAGGGGCAAAGAGGCCCATGCGGTACACTTAGTCCGCAATTGGGTCATAACTGGGCGAAGATTAAGTTCCTGAAAGCTTGCCAGCTCTCTCCTGACCTGGATGCCCAAATACCTGAATTGGTCTACCCATACAAGGGGGATGTGCGTGGCCACTTCCCGGGCCCGCGGGTCCAGAGGGAAAATGTTGGACTTGGTCCAATTGATACGCACCCCTGAGAATTTCCCAAAGGTGTTGAATATGTCTAGGGCTGCTGTCAACGAGTCCCCCGGGTCCTGCAGGTACAGTAGCGCGTCATCCGCATATAGCGATAGTTTTTCAACCAGGGAACCCACCTTCAGGCCCACCACCCTCTCGGAGTGCCTAATCAGGGTGGCCAGGGGTTCAAGCGCAAGGGCAAACAGGGCCGGGGACAGCGGGCACCCCTGACGCGTGCCCCTCTGTAATGGGAATGAGGCAGAGATCCTGTCATTCGTACGAATGCGGGCTCTGGGCGTCTGGTAAAGCAAGCGTAGCCACCTAAGGAACCCGGGCCCGAATCCAAACCGACCCAGAGTCTCCCACAGGAATACCCACTCCACCGAGTCAAATGCCTTCTCGGCGTCCAAGGAGGCTATGACTCTCTTACCACTGTTGGTGTGAGTGATGGACATGTTGAGGAAGAGGCGGCGGAGGTTGATGTCAGTACCCTTTCCAGGCATAAACCCAGTCTGATCCGGATGGACTACTTCCCCAAGGACCAAGGTCAACCTGTTGGCCAGGATCTTTGCCAAAATCTTGGCGTCCACATTTAGGAGGGAAATTGGTCGGTAGGAGGCGCAGTCCTCCGGATCCTTACCAGGCTTGGGTATCAAAACCACCACCGCCTCAGACATTGACTCGGGGAGGGCCCCCATCTGGAAGAATTGGGCGAATAGAGACACGAGCCGAGGCGCCAGCAGCTCTAGGTGTTGCGAATAAAACTCCCTAGGCAGGCCATCCGCCCCGGGAGTTTTCCCGGCCTGGAGCTGGGATATCGCTGCCTGAACCTCCTCCAGGGTGATGTCTGCATCCAGGGCTTCACAGGCCTGATCACTGAGTGTCGGGAGAGGGATCTCAGCTAGATACTCAGTTAGCTCTAGGGGTGAGTATTCCACCCTGGTAGAGTATAGTTGCTTATAATACTGGGCGAACCTGCGGTTGATGTCCTGCGGGGCTCTCAGTATTGTCCCGTCTGAGTCCTTGACCCCGGCAATATAGGTGACAGCGAACTGTCCCTTCGCAAGCCAGGCTAACAGGCGGCCGCTCTTATTGCCGTATTCAAAGACTCTGTGTGCCGTACCCAGGAGAGACTTGTGCATACCATCAA
Organism: Lithobates sylvaticus; assembly: GCA_028564925.1. Lineage (NCBI taxonomy): Eukaryota > Metazoa > Chordata > Amphibia > Anura > Ranidae > Lithobates > Lithobates sylvaticus. The sequence continues at coordinate 383,367,960 of CM053027.1, read as the reverse complement.
TCCTGCAAAGGGAGAGTTGATGTAATGCAAACTGCAATTCCCCGTACGCCTCCCGAGCCGGGTTGGCAACATATGCCTCCTCCTTCCTCTCAGCCCTTTCCTCTAATTCCTCCAAAGAGCGCCTAGCCTTCCTACGGGCCGTCGCTATCCGGGCAATGTATTCCCCCCTGGTCCAGGCCTTAAATGCGTCCCAAGCAACCAAAGGATCGGTGCCCTCAGCATTTTCTAGCCAGTAGTGACACACCCCCTCCTGCACCGACTCCTGAACATCCTCGTCCTCTATCCAATACTTGGACAGCCTCCACAACCTCTCCCCAGGCGTCCCAAATGAGATTTTCAGTAGCAGCGGAGTGTGGTCAGATATGCCCCGGGGTAAAATGCTGCTGTCAACAGTCTTGGGAAGCAGAGAGCGGGAAACAAACATCAAATCTATTCGAGATAAAGTTTTAAATGTGGTGGAATGACATGTAAATTGTTTAGTTAGAGTGTTGGAGCTACGCCAAACATCTGTGAGATCAAAGTCATTGGCCCAGTCGGCCAGTCCCGGGACCCACCTGGAGACGGAGTGCAGTCTGTCCAAGCTTGAGGTTGGGGTCAGATTAAAATCCCCAGTTATCAAGACGTCATCAACCCCATACTCCACCACCATCTGCATGATCTTATATAGTAGGGCGACGTCAGCAGGTGGAGGTAGGTATAGGCCTACCAGTACACAAGGATTATTCGCAATCATTGCATGAAGAATAACATACCTGCCGCCCGGATCAATTTTAACCCCCATGAGCTGAAAAGGTAGTTGCTTATGTATTAAGATGCTGACCCCCCTGGAATAAGTGGAGTATGTAGCATGGTAATAGTTACCTACCCACGCCCTTTTAAGGCCCAAAATACGTGAACCAACCAGGTGCGTCTCCTGAAAGACACAGATGTGTGGTGAGTATCTTTTAAGGAAATTAAAAACCAGAGACCTTTTGTGCGCAGAGTTGAGACCCCTCACATTCCAGGAAATTACCGAGACCTGAGCCATGGGATTATGTGAATAAGAATTAATGACAGGACATATACCAGGGTCGGGGCCTCTCCACTCGGCCAGGGGGCCAGCCGGCCCTCCCTACCACCCCAATCCCAACCCAGTTTGTCATTGAATAAGGTATAGCTTGACACTTGTAATGCATTAACTACCAGAAAGGTATAATCTTGACTCTTTTTCAGAACAGTATAAACCATGACCATCCTAGTGGTCAAAACTCTTTCGGCAACGGCCGAGACCCCCCCAACCCCCCTCCCCCCACCCCGCATGTCCCACCCAAAGCAAGACAGCATCATACCCTAAAACTTGCCCGTAGGCAACCAACTTCTGGGAGGCGTGTGTAACACCAAGAGCGGCAGTTCGCTGTGCAAGGACCTATCGGCCACTTACTGCAACTAACACCAAGTAGTCTTGCTCACTGTGTGTGCTAGGAGAGCGTCCATAGAGAGAGGTGCCGCTTCTTGCATAAAATAAAATAAAACAGACAAACTGAACTTTGTTGTTCACCTGGGCAAAGCCAGGGGCGCTTCACTTAAATTTAGCTGGGTGGATAAAAGAAAGAAAAGGCATAACAGGCAGGCAAAAAATGCGGGGAAAAGGAAAGAAAAAAAAAAAAAAAAAACGTACATGTCACCAACCGTTACCATACGGTCCGAGGCTGTCAATCAGGGGAAGAACTGCTTGCTCTCCGTGGTCTGCAGCTTGGAGGGGGTGGGGGGGGGCACACCGGACAAGGGTAACGGAAAAACAAAAGGTGCGCCAAAACATGAAAGGACTCAGCCTGGCTGGAAGAGGAGTAGAGATGTTGCGTCCAGCCATCTTGAACTCGCCGGCCTCTCACCTCCAGTCAGCAGAGTCTCCCTGTCCATGTGGGATCAGCCGACCCCACTTCAAACATGGTAGGGTGCAATAGTTGTGCAAACAGAGATTGTACAGCAGCAGACAGTCCCGACGGCATGGGCCTCGTAGGGTTTCTGTTTCGCAAGCGGAACTAATGTTGCTTCATCCCAGGGGCGGGATGGTCTCCAGCCACCTTGCAGCTTCTCTAGGGGACGTAAAGAATTTTGTAGTTTCCCCATCGACGACGCGAAGTTTGGCGGGGAAGAGCACGCTGTACTTTATGCCCTTAGCTCTGAGGCCTGCCTTAACCGCATCAAACGAGCGACGGAGCTTTTGTGTTTCAATGGAAAAGTCAGGGAACAGCATTAGGCGGTTGTTCTGAAATTTCAGCTCCCCCGCCGCTCTGGCGGCCCTGAGTAGCTCGTCCCGGTCCCTGAAGTTCAGGAACCGCATGATGAAGGTGCGGGGAGGGGAGCCTTGCGGACCGGGCTGTGGGGGAAGCCTGTGGGCCCTTTCCACTGCAAAGTAAGGGGACAGATGGGCAGCTGGTAGCAGGTTCCTAAGCATCTCCTCCGCAAACACCGTGGGATTCTTACCCTCCGCTCCCTCTGTTAGTCCCACGATCCTAATATTGTTCCTTCGGCATCTATTTTCGGAATCCTCGGCCCTATGCTCCAGGATCTTCACTCTGGATTGCAGGGAGCGGATGGCGCCTGTATTCTCATTCACAGCGTCTTCCATCAGACCCACACGGTGCTCTGCCTCAGTCATCCGGGAGCGGACTTTGTCCAGGTCCTGTCTGAGAAGGCCTACATCCATCTGGACCTCCTCTATTTTGCTGGTCAGGGCTGTCTGGCATGTTGCGATCGCCGAATGACACGTTGCTATCGCTGCCATGACCTCCGGAATACCTGGGGCAGAGGGAGCCGGTCCCCCTTGTGCTTCGGTTTGCGACGCCATGTCAGCACGCGGCGTCTGCTGCTTATCAGGCCTCAGCGGCACCAAGGCTGTTCTAAGCTTAGTTTGACCTCCCTGAATAAGGTTGGTCACTGGCTTTCTGGTAAGCCTCCCCCTTCTGTTTTATTCTGTGGTGATGGGCTGCACAACTATCAACACACACATCCTGGATTGATTTACTGATGTTTTCACAAGATTAATCTCCATATTTTCACTTTGATTTGAATATCTGGACTTTCACATATGAACTTTGATTTGAACATTTGATGTATTCTTTTTGGTCACTTATTGATTTATTTGCGATATATTATCACATGTCAATTTGATTGCACATATTAGTATATTATAATCCAGAGCTGCACTTCCTTTTTCTATTTATCCATTCTGTGCCCTATACTTGGGTTACTAGTGTCCAGCTGCAGGATTACCTTCACTGTATTTTTTATTATTCATAATATTTTATTATCAATTTTTGTTTTTCACCTAGCGCAATTCTTTTTGGTTTAGAAATATTTTTATACCCAACCTCATACTTTATATGACACTAGCTTAGTAATTAATTGCTGATTTCTGTCATTAGAAATCGATTCTAAGTGAGCGAGTTAAATAAGAATATCATCATAATATACCATATATAAAACTCTATTTTCTACAGTCACAAAACTATTCTATAGCATCTTATTGTGTAAATTCCCAGGACTTCAAACAGGTTTTATATTTTAGCAGGCGACTGCTGAGATCTACAAACTAGGTCAAAAATTCCTTAGAGACATATTGGCTGCATGTGAATTTCTGTGCAGTGAAGTTAAAAGAAAACATTACAAAGCTTTCAAAAATGAGAAATATTGATTTATCTAAAGAATGAAATGCACAGCCATGAAAAAGAATACAGATATCCCCAGCTGATTATGTTCAGAACAGGAGCATCACCAATATAGTTTCAAGAAAATATCTCTAAACTCTTTAGAATGACCTGATTTTCTGCATGAATTTGAAATGATCTTCAACTAAGGAGTGTTATTTACTATTGGTTTGATAGGATATTTGCTCAACATTCACATATTTTTCAACCAAGATTTGCTCTTCCAAATCCAATGTATTTGTTCCAATGATTTTTTTGCCCATTTGCAAAAGAGATTCCCACAACATCTGCCAATCATAAACGTCATCAGATTAAAATGTAAAATGGAGATGGGGAAGAATGTGTGGAATACTGCTTAAATTAAAGTGTAAGTTCAGTCAAAACCTTACTAAGGCTAAACCTACTCCCATTCCCATTCAAAGACTATTTTATCTACCCTGTAAAAGAAAAGATGCTCATACTTATCTGTTCTGAAGCTGCTCCGGTCCAGTCACATCAGTGTAGAAGTGAGATCTCCAACAACAACTGCAAATGCCTTTGTGGAAAGCAACGCCACCCATAGACTTACTATGGGGCATTCATTGTCGGCCTCCTCTACACTGGAGCCTGCGTTAGGACCTGATCATGTGACCGGACAAAAGCAGCTTCAAAATAGGTAAGTATAAGCATCTTTTCTTTCACAGGGTAGATAGAATAGTCTTAGAATGGGGTGGGAGTAGGCTTAGCCTTACTTAGATTTTGACTGAACTTTCACTTCACTTGAGAAATACTATGTAGAAACATTGTTACATTGTATTTACTCTGTTGGATTCATATGCAGATCAAAGGGGTGATGTTTCATCTGCAATATGATGTCAGATAACGCAACCTTACAAGTATTTTTTTTTTTCATGAAATATGCTTCTACTTAAACTCTTGTTAAACATTAGTAAACCCTCATCAGCCCTGACTATATCTTCTCCTCTCATATATTATTTTTCTAATGATTTTTTTCTAATCTTTAACCATTTTTATTTATACATTTTTTCACTTATATTTGTTTTGTTACTTTAGTGTCAAAAAAAAATGCAAACTTCAGAATAAAATGTGCACTTTTTATGTTAATAACACTACTCAAAAAAATACCAATTTTTTTTTTCTCGTTTTGTTCCTTTTAATGTTTATGTAATTCATAGAAAAAAGTGAATGAGTCAAAAAGGTATGCATTCACCTCCCCTGCTCCTTGTCTGCTGTATTCTGTATGGAGTTTCAATCAAAGAGAGAGAGGCTTAATGCAAAAAGCATCCACTGTGTTTTCTTTCAAGAAAATATTATTACATAATTGTATAAAATATATAAAATATTGTAAAAAAAAGAACAAATAAACGGTTTAACATAAATAAATAAAATATTTTGACCTAGACCTATTATCATTTCTGTTAAATTATCAGGTAAGTATAATCAGCAAGTAAAGTGTTCTGTACTAAGGTTGATAGAAGCAGTTCTGTCACTGGCGAGAACTGGCCAGCAGCAAGATCAATGAGCAGAACAGAGTAAATATTCACCTGTTTTCACTTGTTGCTCCCTTACTGGCCAAATAAGTGAGCTGTCCCTGGTGCATGACGATCTGCCTCATCCAGGACAACGACACATGAAAACAGGTGAGCATTTACTTTGCTCCGTATAGCAATAGGGAGCTTTCACCAGTGACAGGTTTGGTAGTTACCATGGCCCTTACTAAAGCGGGTCATGTTGTATTGTCTGGATACTGAATTAAACCAGTTTGTTTTCATCTCAGCATATTAGCAGCTTACAAGTGCATGCTTATCATACAATGATAAAAACATTTTCTTTCATTTGCCAGAGATTACTCAGAGAAATCATTATTAAAATATTAATTTCAGCTCAATCAGGGTGTACCTTGTGCTGAGAACATCGAGTATATTTTTACATATAATGGCACGTACACACGAGCGGATTTTCGGAATTCCGCTCAAGCTTGTCTTGCATACACACGGTCACACAAAAGTTCGCTGAACTTTCGACCACCAAGAACGCAGTGACGTACAACACTACGACGAGCCACGAAAATGAAGTTCAATACTTCTGAGCTTGCGTCAAATTGTTTCCGAGCAGGCGTAAGAAATTTGCGTGTCGGAATTGGTACAGACGATCGGAATTTTCGATCAAAACTATTTCCGACTGAAAAATCGAGAACCTGCTCGCAATCTTTTGCCAGCAAAAGTCCGATGGAGCATACACACGTCGCATTTTCCGACCAAAAGCTCTCATCAGACTTTTGCTGGCGGAATTTCCGATCGTGTGTACGCAACATTACAGAAATGTTCCATGTGAACACAGCAAAGAGGTATGAACTGATCACTGATTGCACTTGAATAACTTGCTTGTTTTCACTGAGTGAGAGAGTGTTATCATACAGCAACAGAAACATATCAAGTAAACTTAGAATGTCTACAAAATGTATATAAAGGCGCTGCCCTTATTAAGACAAAACCATGTCCCTGAAGACGTCATTTTGACATAACGTGTAGGGAGGAGCCTATTGACTTGGGAGAGTGATTGAGAGAGTTCATGATTCTGCATGAGCCATACTGGTGTTTGGTCTTTCAGCTGCTGCAGTGGGAAGGCATGTGAGTGAGTACAGCAGCAGGTTTTGAAGCACTTGTTTTTAACCACTTTCTGTCAAGCAATGTACCGGTAAGTCAATGGATTGGAAGAGTAATATGTCAGTCATCGCTGCAGCAATGATCAAGATATAATTTTTTAGGGCTGGCAATTCCCTTCAATGTAAAAGTAATCCTAGCAGCCTAGCTAAGAAGCCACTGAATTACTTTTACAGTCGGCAGAAGGGGGTCCCACCCCCTCCTGATGCAGATGCTTTTACCAGGCTCTCCTGTGCGCTCGAGGAGCCCGGTTCGCTCGAGGAGCTGGTTCCTAGGACACAGTGAGAAGAAATTATGTTGTTCCTCCCACTGTGTGACACCAGAAACTGGAAGCAACAAGGATTTTGCCACTTCCGTTTTCAATCTCATGTAAACCATCCGTTACCGGCTTGAACAAGCACCCACCATTTTATTCTCTAGGGCCTCTGCTTAAAAAATATATAATGTTTGGGGGTTTTAGTAAAAAAAAAGTGTTGAAGTGGTTAATTTTCCATGTGAGTGCATATGCAATTTTTAAAAAATAAAATCAGTTTATCAGAGAGCGCTAAGGATTGTCTTGATCCAGAGCAGAGTAGGCTTAGGTTTTATCTTGCCATACTTCTTTAACGCCTTGGCGCCGGCCTCTCATCAGGTGGGCTTTGGTGTCGAGCGACAGCATAGTGTGTGCGTGCCCAGCTCGCTCTCGGCACAGTTACCGGCAGCTAACGGAAAACTTTCAGATCACGTAATAGCCAATCACAGTCAAATGATCATAAACATTGCCCTGCCTCCCGGCATCCTAAACCCCTAAAGGGCTGGTAGGCGCAGGCTCCAAGGGGTTATGCCCCTCCCACTGTTACTGTGGATTAGATACACCCACAAATCACCTCTCTGCTCATAATACCAAGGGCATTTTGTCTATATAACTTAAATAAATGTCAGATTTTTTTCTTACAAAAATGTTTGACCAGTTGTCTCAAGGCAATGTTAAAAATGGCGGCATTATTTTGTGGGTGTGGCTAAAATGGGGTGCATGATTTTATGAGTGTAGTTAAAAGTAGATGAAGTCAGTAGGATGTTTGAGTTCATTTTAAATTCTGGTAACCTTAGATTGTAGCAGAATTGTCTGCCCCCAGCTCTGACTGATTGCCAGGCACTACAGATTGGGCAAAACTACAACACTTCTTTCAGAAGTCCGTGCTTTGCTCCCACTCCAGTGCATTGTGCTATTGGCTCATGATAATGATGGACTTCCTCACTGACCAATATTAATGTTTAGGGGGCAGAAGCAGGGTGGGCAAGCATTTTGACATTTGCTAAATTAGAATGGCCTAATATTTAGGCAGAGCAGGGTTATTAAAACTGCTGTAGGTGGCGATAGCTGTCTGCACTTTGTACCGCCAGCTGTAAGAAAGAAAAAAGTGGGGAGACATGTTTTTAAAATATAACTATTAGTTCTGTGCTGTTGGTGGGATATATTTTGTTCCTAAATGATTTATTTATAAGTATTTTTATTATGCTTTGCAAACAATAAAGTATTGCATTTTGTGCTATTACAGCTTTTCCTTTACTACAGTCTTTTGACTATATTACAGGGTCATGTTTTCATAGGTATAATTATTGGTATCATATGTAGTAGTCACGTAAGGAGGGTCTGTTATGTTCCTTGTGAATTATTTGCATTATTCAATACCACTAGACGCTTTCCCATAGACACATAGAGGAGGCTCCGGAGCAAGCATGCACGAGTGTCCCCAGAGAAAACAGCTTGCACTGGGGGCACTCGGCAAGGGGAAAGGGCCAGAAGCGCCGGCAGGGGACCAGAGAAAAGGAGGATCAGGGCTGCTCTGTATGATGCGTTTTTTTTTTTTAAAGAAAAAACCTTTAACCTTTATAACCACATTATAACCACACATTTACTGCGGCAGGGTGGCCCGCCTGCCCGAAACAACGTACCTGTATGTTGTTCTTGCTTCCTAGTCTGGAATGCAGCCAGTGAACGGCTTCCGCTGTGATTGGACACAGCGGAAGCCAGTCGGCGATCCAGCCACCCGTGATTGTTTAGGGGAATGACAGAATGGCAGTCTGCCTATGTAAACAAGGCAGACCGTCGTTCTGTCACAGAGGAAGAGAGAGAGCTGTGATTCCTACTAATCAGGAACACAGATCTCTCTCTTCGTCTAGTGTCATCATCCCCCACACAGAAAGCACACTTAAGGAACACATTTAACCCTTTGATTGCCCCTGATGTTAATCCCTTCCCTGCCAGTGTCATTTAAAAAAAGGAAGCTCTATTTGTGGGGGAAAAAAAGGACATCGGTTATATTTGGGTACAACTTCGCATGACCGCACAATTGTCAGTTAAAGTAACACAGTGCCGTATCGCAAAAAATGGCCCAGTCATTAAGGGGGTAAAACCTTCTGGAGTTGAATTAGTTAAGAAATACAGTGAATGCAAAGCAAGCAGGAGGAGTTAATCTAACTCTATTCTGTAGTTTATCTTGGACAATTTTCTCCTAAAAATGTTCCGTTCTCAAACATAAATCCTGAAATTGCAGTTTCTGTGCATGAAATGAGCATCTAACCCTTGAAATCCATATTTTCTCAAAGATCTTCACATTTTCTATTCACCTTTATTACAGATTCTACTTCCAAAAAAAAAAAAAAACACAACAAAGTTCTACATATGCTGTTTCCTTGTTGAGTTTATCTTAATTTGTCTTGGAACAGACTTGGATGACTTTGTCTTGGAACAAACGTATTTGACTTGTGTGCTGGTGTAAGTAATTATTTGAAATCTATATCTTGTTTAATAAACACAGTTTGATACATTAAAGTCCCTTTGGGTTGGGCCTTAGCCGAAAGACCTGCTTTGCAAAAATGAGTTCTCCTTTAGAAAATGGTAATTTGCATAATCTATTTCTAGAAAACTTTTGATTGTGGGTAATTATATCTCATTATAGACCATTCTCTTGATAATTTGACAGCTATGTTGCAAAAAAGAAAGGATAATAAAAAAAATGATTGTTCTCATAGTTAACAAAAGAGGTAACATAGTGCCACCTTGTGTTTATTTGCAGGAACTGATGAGATTTGCAAACTAGCTATGTGCTTTTTAACTCTTTATTACAGGCTAAGTTCACATTTTACATAAAAACTGGCCCATGCAGACAAGGGGCCCTAATTAAGGTTGCCACCTGTCCAGGACTCACCCGGGCAGTACGGGTTTGGAATCCTCTGCCCAGGTTTCTGTCCGCTCGAGACCCGGACACAGTGGCAGCCCCACAGCAGCAATCCTCCTCTCCCTCACTTGGAGCTTCCACAGCTTTTACCTATAAGGGAAGGGGGCGCTACTCCCTGCACATACTTCTCGCCTCCACTGTGGGTCCTCCACACCCTGCCCCTGTACTGGGATCGTCTGTCCCAGTACAGTGAGGGAAGGAAGAATGTTTTCACTTTCAGCAATGTGGAGAACACAGGAAGTAGAAGCAGCAGTGACAGTCTGCCCAGAGCTCCATCACAGACTTCGGAGCTGTGCAGGATCCCCCCCCCCCCCCTCAGGCTGCTGTGTGTATATGGATCTGGATCTGGTCACGCTCACCAACCACACACCATTCACCTTCTCCAGAGGTGGGGGTGGGGGCAGCTGTCTGCAGTCTTCCTGGCCAGTGGTCCTTTTTCTACTAGATGGGGGTTAGCAATGCCCCCCTCCCATCACCCCTCTGCAGTCCTCCCAGTTGGGGGTCTTTTTAACAGGTGAGGCAGGGAGGGGAGTTCCTATCTTCCTGGATGGGGGTCCCCTAATATCACCCGCTGCAATCCTCCTAGCTGGGGGTCTTCTATAACTGGAGGGGGAAGAGAGGGGAATTCCTGTATTGGGGTCCCTTCTTATAACCCTCACACCCCTCCCCGCTGGGGATCTTCTTTAACTAGAGGGAAGTTCCTATGTTCCTGGATATGGATCCCCTCTTATCAGCCCCCTTCAGTCCTCATATCTGGAGCTCTTCTTTTGTGGGGGGAGGGAGGGGAGTTTCTGTATTCCTGGGTGGGGGGTTCCCTTCTGATTACTCCCCTGCAGTCAAATTATCCAGGGTTCTACCTTGAGGGAGAGAGGTTCCTGTATTCCCGGATGGGGAACCCATCTCATTACCACCCTGCAGTCCTCCTGGTCAGGGGACTCCTTTAACTGGAAGGGGGTTCCTGTATTCCCGGATGGGTGTGTGTGGTTGGGGGATCACTATTTTAGCACATGCCATAACCATCCCATCAAATGCAGCCATTGTGCCCATCATATGCAGCCACTTGTGCCCCATCATATGCAGCCACGTATGCCCATCAAATGCAGCCACATTGTGCCCATCATATGCAGCCACTTGTGCCCATCATATGCAGCCACTTGTGTCCATAATATCACCTGTGAAGAGGAAGAGAGAGGGCAGCCGGATTATCACAGAGGAAGCGAGCGTAGAGGAAGAGGATTGCCGCTGGATAACAGAGCGGGGATTGCGCGCTGTAACAGCTTACATTAGAATAGCCTCCACTCGCCGTGACACACAGCCCCACCTCCTGACCCGATGCCTGTGATAGACAGAACACATCCCAGCATTGGACCAGTGTTCTGCCTATCACAGGCGTCGGGTCAGGAGGCGGAGCTGTGTGTGACGGTGAACAGATGCAAAACTAATGTAAGCCTTACTGCTCTGTGATCCGGGGGCAATCTTCTTCCTCGAACGATGCGATCATTCACCCCCACCTGCCGGTGTTGTTAACCCCCTCCGAGGCAGCCCATGCTCGCCAGCCCTCATTTTCCACTCGCAAAAAATGTAAGCAGGCGAGTGGAAAATTTGAGGGCTGTGACTTACTGAGTATGCAGCTTCTTCATCGTTTAGTCCTTACCTATGTTCCAATTTAAACTGGTGCACTGATCATTGCCCCAGGTTTCCTGTTTCAAGGTGGCCTCTTTCTCTTGCAGCATTCTGTGGGTGGACTAGAGTTGTGTCTGTCTACACTGTGTGCATCTATAGAAACACACAGCTCCTTAGTCAAAGATGGCAAGGCACTCCACTGCTCCTTTTTCTACTCCACTCCCTTCGCTAAGCTAACAGACTGAATGGAGACTGAACTGTCCACTGTCAACTCTTTTCTGTGAACACCAGAAGTTCAGGGAAGAAACACTGAGTAAGCAGGAACCAGTAGCATTGAAAGCTGTAAACTGCAAGTGCTGGATTAAGAATTCTAACAAACATGTTCCTAGGATTGTTTATATTATTGAGCTTAATATCTTAAAGTGATACTAAAGTCTCACCGCTGCTGTGTCTCAGCCAATCAGGAGGGAGCGTCCCAGACGGCCGAGGCACTTGTGCACATCGCAGGATATAGATGGACCTCGGGTAAGTATTTGAGGGGCTGCTGCACACAGAAGGTTTTTTTATCTTCATGCATAGAATGCATGAAGATTAAAAACCTTCTGCCTTTACAACCACTTTAAACTAAAAAATTTTGAAAGGTTTATTACTACTTTAAGGCAGTTTAAGCTACAAAATCCTGTGATCACGTCTCAAACACACCATCAGAGTTGAAGTAAACATACAGATGTGGTATGTATTCAGTATATCTTTTGATTTTTCTCTTGACTGATTGAAATGATTGATTGTGCACAGGAAAAGAACCGTTCAATGCTCTGGAGCTTTATTTAATTCAGTTGGGTTATTGATGAAAACGTTTTCACCTATTCAGTTTAAATTTAATCAATTTGGATATGCCTTGAAATGGATAGTCAGACAATTTCCCCATTGAACACTTTCCAGGAAAGTTCTGATCCTATTATGTAAGCTTTGATCATTGAGAAATAAATTATACCTTCAGATGACTTGTCCCCACTGCAGCCTTACTGCAAGGGTTAACTGTTCATTTAGATCTAATGTTTAAGAAACACACCTATGCTCAATGCAATTCCTCTCATAAGTTTAAAAAAATATGGAAAAAATGGATAGACGCATCACTCAGGCTCCTTTGCACTGCAATGCTGGTCCCTGCTGCCTCTTCTCCCCTGTACTCCAGCAGCCAAATTTCCCTAACATCATCAAGACCAGTGGAAGGACTATAGTCCTGCATTGAACGTGACGATGCATAGGGACAAATACTTGAGAGTAGGGTAGTGATGTTTACCAAGGAAGCAGAGGATCAGATATATATAAGTGATTTTACTGTCCTCTGGACCCATATGAGCATTTAACCCTTGAAGTGTGGGCACAGCCCTACTGAAAAGGAGTGCTTTTACATTTACGGAGTGAAGCACTGTTGTGGACACAGGTATAAGGGCCTGTGTTGACAGGCTTTGGGCTTGTGTTGATAGCATCAGTTTGAGATGCTTATAGGATTAAAATTCACTGTTTGATCTGCAGTTAACACGCTTCTGAATCAGTCAGAAAGCATTTTCAGAGGAACGTCAGCATTGACATCACCAGCATGCCTCCTGTGCCAGGTTTACTTTAAATATCCTCCTTATTTAGCTGTTCTTTATTTGTCTGATTTATGACTATAGAGTCTTACAGTTGATGCCATATCAGCTGCCAAACCTCATGATGATAGCACGCGCACTGCCTCCCAGCCCTTGAGTATGCATAGCTCCCAACTGTCCCTAATTTCGAGGGACTGTCCTTGATTCGGAACAAAGTCCCTCTGTCCCCCTTTCCTCCTCATTTGCCCCTCATTTTGATCTGATCTATATAGTTGTAAATAAAATGCACTATTTATCTTTCAAAAAGTGTTTCCCAGTGCTAAACCTTTCATCCAATTTCTAAATTGCTGCATTTGTAAATTTCAAAGGCCAGTATAAAGAAAAAATTGTGATTAAAAAAAAAAAGCACTTGTGGGTTTAGCTAATCTTTTTTTGTAGATTTCTCCTTTAAGGGGGGGCGTGGCAGGTTGTGAGTCCTATGCTTACGTCAACCGTGTGTGGCGGCAACCAGGTGAGGTATACAAAGAAAAGTGTGTCTTGCCTACAGTCAAGCATGGTGGTGGGAGTGTCATGGTCTGGGGCTGCATGAGCTACAGTTCATCGCGGGAACCATGAATGCCAACATGTACTGTGACATACTGAAGCAGAGCATGATCCCCTCCCTCCGGAGACTGGGCCGCAGGGCAGTATTCCAACATGATAACGACCCCAAATACACCTCCAAGATGAACACTGCCTTGCTAAAGAAGCTGAGAGTAAAGGTGATGGACTGGCCAAGCATGTCTCCAGACCTAAACCCTATTGAACATCTGTGGGGCATCCTCAAATGGAAGGTGGAGGAGCGCAAGGTCTCTAACATCCGCCAGCTCTGTGAAGTCGTCATGGAGGAGTGGAAGAGGACTCCAGTGGCAACCTGTGAAGCTCTGGTAAATTCCATGCACAAAAGGGTTAAGGCAGTGCTGGAAAATAATGGTGGCCACACAAAGTATTGACACCAGTTTGGACATTTTCACTTAGGGGTGTACTCACTTTTGTTGCCAGCAGTTTAGACATTAATGGCTGTGTGTTGATTTATTTTGAACGGAGAGCAAATTTACACTGTTATACAAGCTGTACACTCACTACTTTACATTGTCATTTCTTCAGTGTTGTCACATGAAAAGTTATAATAAAATATTTACAAAAATGTGAGGGATGTACTCACTTTTGTGAGATACTGTATACATATAAAAAAAAACAGCGATACAATATTGGAAAGTTCTTTAGAAATTATTATTATTAAAAAAGTTAATTAAAAAGTAGATTATGACTGTATAGATATGCATATACATACATATATGCATATACTGTACACATACACACCTACACATACACATATACGGGGTGGGGGGGGGGGGGTTTACAAAAATATATGTATGTTTGAAAAACATACATACATGAAGAAAATTATTGAATATGGTAATGAAGTATAAACTAGTAATATAGTGTGACCAGTGTACAATGAAGTAAATGTTTTAAGGCTCATTATAGCAGAATTGATTATAGGATGGTATGAGCCTCAATTTCTTCATTCATACCCCCTGGCGTTAAAGTATCCACCGAATAAATCCAGATCATCTCCCTCTCACCTAAGCACTTAAACGCTCAGCTATGGGGAGGGATCGGGGTATGGCTTCCAGAATCCAAACTAACATAAACTTGTGTTTAAGCACCCTTCAATGCCTATCATAATCATTACAATGGGCACCACTAAGTGCAGTACACACAGGAGAGGTAGGTCTGGGTTGTGTCGCTTTCATGATGCATGAACGCTTGTGGGCACCACCCCTATAGAGTTTATGGTGTGTAACTGAAACATTTTTAAAGTTTTACCTGGGTACTGGTGGAGAGTCAGTGGAGGTTCTTTTCACCTAGAATGCACTGGGAAATAATAGTAATAGGACAGAGCAGCTCCAGTAATTTCCTGTTTGTACAGAGTAGCCGTGTGGTAACACCATTTGCTTCTGTGTGCGAACAAAAGCATCAAGCCAGCCAGAAATACCGACAGTGCCAGGAAGGAGCAGAGGCACTGAGTGCTATTACCAGTGGCAAAGCTTTTTGTTTCAGCAAAGTGTTGGTGCCTGCAAGTGACCATGACAATTTTTCCATGATCATCTTAGAGCTGGACCAAGCCAAGTGTCAAAGTATATGAATCCATCTTGCAGAGAATTCACAAAAATGTCTGCTATCACACCACAACCCAAACACATCTAAATAGATCATTTCTTCTACATCACTTCCCCTTTAAAGACGAACTACACTGCATTTGAGCACCACAAACCAAAAACTTTATTTAACCGCTTGCTGACCAGCCGCCATCATTATACTGCGGCAGGTCGTCACGATCCTGCGAGCCATCGTAGCTATACGTTGGCTCGTGGGAACGGAATAGCAGGCGTGTGCACGTGCCTGCTGCACTGTGGGGGTGCCGGTGCTCGTGGCCGACGGTTGTGATGACCGCCGGCCACGATCGATCGCGTGCACAAGAGGCATAACAGGGACGTGTGTGTGTGAACCCACAAATCCCTGTTCTGTTCTGTGAGGAGTGACAGATCGTGAGTTCCTAATAGCTAGGAACCACGATCTATCATTTCCTCTAGGTCAGTCCCCTCCCCTTACAGTTAGAAACACACTGAGGGAACACAGTTAACACTTCCCTGCCAGTGACATTTTTACAGTAATCAATGCATTTTTATAGCACTGATCGCTGTATAAATGCCAATGGTCCCAAAAATGTGTCAAAATTGTCCGATGTGTTTGCCATAATGTCGCAGTCCCAATAAAAAATCGCAGATCGCCGCCATAACTACTAAAAAAAATGACTTTGAAAAGTAACTGAAAAAATATGAAAAAATAAAAAAAAGTTTAAAACAAGTAAATATGATATACTTTCCTATACATTTACTAATGCTATCAGCATAAGAATTAAAAATAGTCAATGTTGATTGAGAGAGTGAAGTTCCACTTTAACCACTTCGCGCCCGTGCTATAGCCGAAAGACGGCTGCAGCGTGGACGCTCCCTGCATGGAGGACGTCCCTGGACGTCCTGCTGTTTACTTCCCTAATGCACGCTTCTGAGAGCGCGCATCGGGGAAGTTCTGTGCTGGCCGTGTCCGTCGGACACAGCCAGTCACAGATCGCTGTAAACGGCCAATCACAGCGGCCTTTTACAGCGAGATCGCGTGTCCAATGAGAGATGATCTCATATGTAAACATATGAGATCATCTCTCAGCGCCGCTCTCCCTCCTCACACAGACAGCGTGTGAGGAGAGAGAGATGAACGGCTGCAGCGGCCGTAAGTAAAAAAACAAAAACAAAATGTGCGATCTGTCCCCGCTGCCCGCTGCCATCTGTCCCCGCTGCCATCTGTCCCCGCTGCCATCTGTCCCCAGTGACACCTGTCCCCAGTGCCATGTATAAGTGCCATCTGTCATCAGTGCCACGTCAGTGCCATATCAGTGCCACGTCAGTGCCATCTGTCATAAGTGCCATATCAGTGTCACGTGTCATCAGTGCCACATATTAGTGCCATCTGTCATCAGTGCCATGTCCCAGTGCCATCTGTCATCAGTGCCACCTGTCAGTGTCACGTGCCATCTGTTATCAGTGTCACGTGTCATCAATGCCACGTATCAGTGCCATCTGTCATCAGTGTCACGTGTCATCAGTGCCACGTATCGGTGCCATCTGTCATCAGTGCCACATATTAGTGCCATCTCTCATCAGTGCCACGTATTAGTGCCACATGATATCAGTGCCACGTATAAGTGCCATCTGTCACCAGTGCCACATATTAGTGCCATCTGTCAGTGTCACGTGTCATCAGTGCCCCGTATTAGTGCCATCTGTCATCAGTGTCACGTGTCATCAGTGCCCCGTACTAGTGCCATCTGTCATCAGTGCCACATCAGTGTCACATGTCATCAGTGCCACGTATCAGTGCCACCTGTCATCAGTGCCACGTCAGTGTCACGTGTCATTGTCCTGGTGCTCCAGGGCCTTCAAAAGTGTAATAGATAGTCAACAAGTTAGATGTGTAATTTATGCTCCTAGAACATGTGATGGCGCTCCCTGCATGTTGGGCCTCTCTAAGTGGCCAGGCTGTGTAAAAGTCCCACACATGTGGTATCTTAATACTCAGGAGGAGTAGCAGAATTTATTTTGGGGTGTCATTTGTGGTATACACATGCCATGTGAGAGAAATAACCTATTACAATGACAATGTTTTGGAAAAAAATAAAAAAATAATTCATTTTGCAAGGAATTGTGGGAAAAAAATGACAACATCAAAAAGCTCACCATGCCTCTTACTAAATACCTTGGAATGTCTACTTTCAAAAAAGGGTCATTTGGGGGTATTTGTACTTTCCTGGCTTGTTCGGGTCACAAGAAATGAGATAGGTCACCAGTACATCAGATGTGATCAATTTTGTATAATTCGCACCACAGATTGTAGACTCTCTAACTTTCACAAAGACCAAATAATATCCACTAATTTGGGTTATTTTTACCAAAGCTATGTAGCAGTATAAATTGTGACCAACATTTATGAAGAACAATTAATATTTTGCTAAATTTTATCACAGAAACAAAGAAAAAATGCGTTTTTTTTTCAAAATTTTCGGTCTTTTTTCATTTATAGCGCAAAAAATAAAAAACCCAGAGGTGATCAAATACCACCAAAAGAAATCTCTATTTGTGGGAAAAAAAGGACAAAAAATTCATTTGGGTACAGTATTGCATGACTGAGTAATTGTCATTCAAAGTGTGAGAGCACCGAAAGCTGAAAATTGGTCTGGGCAGGAAGGGTGTTTAAGTGCACAGTAAGCAAGTGGTTAAGGACTTCCCCCCCAGATATAAACAATACTTTCATGGTCATTTAACAAGCATTTTTGATGCTTTTTCTAAGCTTCAAAAACACAACACAAAATGTTTCAAAAACACATCATTTATGCTATAGGCGCATTAATGATTGTTGCTTTGTTCTTCATAATCAACAAATGTGTGAACAAACCCTGATAGGTATGGTGAAGCTGTTAGTTCGGAGGGGGACAGGGGGGATTTGTTTTTTATTTGTTGTTTCTGTAATTTTATATGCAAAACCAAAGAAAAAAACAAAAAAAACAAAAACAAAGCTGTATTTAACAGATTTCTGCAGCATATTTGGCAAGTACAGAATCACTGTATATATAAAATAATATGCAAGGTGGTTGGAGGGAAGCTTCAGAAGGGCAAAGATGTTTTTATTAAAAATTATGTGAGCAGACTGCAGTTCCTCTTTAAAAATAAATGTTAGTCAAGAGGAAGCTTTATGGTTTATGCAGTGATTGGTGACTTTTAAAGCTCTCGATCCTCTACACAAACATAATTCCCCAGATCCCTGAAGTACCAGTAATATAGAAGAATCTGACTGACGCGTTTCTTCTTTTCAGCCAATGATTGTAAATAAGGGTCCTCTAATTGGACAATAAAGCTTAATAGCCATCATTTAATATGCTTTATGCTACCAGTATACATTGCCTATAGATCAGTGTACGTTGTATTAGATGTGCAGCCAAGCAACAGAAACTCATAAAATATGTATAATTGTGAGGAAGACTATCACTTAATGTTTTCTTCCTGCTCTGTCATTTATAAGTGTCCATTAAAATGAAAGCAATGGGAACATGGTGTGAATGTAATAAGTTATTGTAATTGCTTATATTCTACATTTCACGTCTTTGAGAGGTGTAATATATTTTACCATTGAGATTGAGACTTTATAGTTTTGGACAGAAGGAAGGGAAGGTTTAAAATATGTTAGTTACATATTAAGTCAGGTTGAATAAAGACACTTTTTTCCACTGAATTTAAAAAAAACTCTTTTTATTTATTTCTAAATAGGGATGAGCCGAACACCCCCGGGTTCGGTTCGCACCAGAACCTTCGAACCGACCGAAAGTTCGCGCGAATTTTCGAACCCTATACGTTATAATGGACGCGAACGTTCGAAATCAAAAGTGCTAATTACAACGGCCAATATGCATGTTAATGTCATAAAACAGGTTTGGGGACCCGGGTCCTGCCCCAGGGGACATATATCAATGCAAAAAGAACTTTTAAAAACTAACGTTTTTTCGGGAGCAGTCATTTTAATGATGCATAAAGTGAAAAAAAAAAGTGAAATTTTCCTTTAAATATGGTACCTGGGGGGTGTCTAAAGTATGCCTGTGAAGTGGCATGTGTTTCCCGTGTTTAGAACTGTCCTTGCACAAAATGACATTTGTAAAGGAAAAAAAGAAGCCATTTAAAACCACTTGCGGCTTTAGGTTTGTTCTTAAGTAGAATCTGAACAGGTACATTATGAAGTGTAGCTCCATCCCAAAAAAATCTATTTTTAAGCTTTTTGGAGAACATAGGGAGAGGTTATCACCCCTGTAACATTTGCTGTCTTTGCACATCTGTTCAGAACATGTCACCTCACTTTCCGTCCCAATGACAAATGTTTTTGGAAAAGTGGGGTTTTAATTGAAACAAGGATTGGTGATAAAGTATCAGTAGAGAGGAGATACCTTTTTCCCAAATTAAATCTAACAGGATAGAATTTCCCTTCCTAGGGGTAGATTTCCTCTCACTTCCTGTTTTCTCTTTCCATTTGCAAGTAGGAGTCGTTTGTAAGTTGGATGTTTGAAAGTAGGGCCCTGGCGTATATACTCTGCAGAAATTTGCCCTATTAGATGTTGGTGTAGCCACAAGACTGGTGGGCACAGGAATGGGCCCTGCTATGAGTTAATAGATCAAGATTTGTAATTGCATGCACCTGTTGAACAGGGCAGAAAAATTGGGGGTGGTGGTGGTGGTGGACGGTGTTGCCACAAGACTGTAAG
Source organism: Lithobates sylvaticus (assembly GCA_028564925.1). Classification (NCBI taxonomy): domain Eukaryota; kingdom Metazoa; phylum Chordata; class Amphibia; order Anura; family Ranidae; genus Lithobates; species Lithobates sylvaticus. The sequence continues at coordinate 383,348,262 of CM053027.1, read as the reverse complement.
CTCTCACAGTTACTCTTGGTGGGCGCAGGAATGGGCCCTGCTGTGAGTTATTAGATCAAGATTTGTAATTGCAAGCACCTGATGAACAGGGCAGAAAAATTGGGCCTTTGGCGGTGGTGGTGGACGGTGTTGCCACAAGACTGCAGGCCCTCATAGTTACTCTTGGTGGGCGCAGGAATGGGCCCTGCTGTGAACTATTAGATCAAGATTTGTAATTACCCGCCCCTGTTAAACAGGGGCTGAAAAATTGTGCCACAACACTGCAACCCGGCCCTCACAGATACTGTACTTGGAGCACAGCAGTCACACGTGTTGCGAAGCATTTTTTTAAAAAATTGTAAGTACCCGCCCCTGTTAAACAGGGGCTGAAAAATTGTGCCTTAGGCACTGGTGCTGGTGCCACAACACTGCAACCCCTCACAGATACTGTACTTGGAGCACAGCAGTCACACGTGTTGCGAAGCATTTTTTTAAAAAATTGTAAGTACACGCCCCTGTTAAACAGGGGCTGAAAAATTGTGCCTTAGGCACTGGTGCTGGTGCCACAACACTGCAACCCCTCACAGAGACTGTACTTGGAGCACAGCAGTTACACGTGTTGCGAAGCATTTTTTTAAAAAATTGTAAGTACACGCCCCTGTTAAACGAATATGCGCCAATACTAAGCTATCACCTGTTTACTCCCCCTTGTATCCCATTGTGGGGAATCCCCGTTTCCCCCCGGGATTACAGGAGGGACCATTTAAAACACTATTGGAGTCACAATGTTATCAGGCCTCGCACTTTGCACAAACAAGAACTTGGCCCTCATTAACGGAGTTGACCTCATCAAGGGACCGATTTAGTCTTGACTACTGGAGCGGGGCTCAACTCCGACACTTTTTAAATACTCTTCCCACTCCAGATAAATTTCAACGACCACTGACTCAGCTAGAAAAATTATGTGAAGAGAAAGGCCCATTATCTCATACACTTTCACAAATGTATGCGCTACTGATTACTCCCGTTGAGGGATATATTCCTCCATTTATAACGAAGTGGGAAACGACATTAGATAGGACCTTCTCCCCGGCGCAACAGAAACAAATAATAAATAGGGCCTTAAAATCGTCAATATGTACACGGGTTCAGGAAACCAACTTTAAAATTTTGACAAAATGGTATCGTACACCTTCAATACTCCATAAATATTCTCCCCTGATTCCGGACAAATGTTGGAGATGTTTGGAAGACAAGGGGACATTATTTCATATTTTCTGGTCTTGCCCGAAATTGGAATATTTCTGGAAGGAGGTGTATCGTATTTCTCAGAAATTTACGGATCATATCTTAACTGAGGACCCAGCCCTATTCTTACTACACGTTTCCCATATACCAGAAAAGATATATAACAAATCAATTTTGTGCCACCTTTTTAATGCCGCTAGATCATGTATTGCACGGCAGTGGAGGGATATGAGCCCTCCCTCTATTGCTTCCTGGCTAACGAGAGTGGAGGAGATAAATAAGATGGAGGATCTGATACTCTCGGCTCAAAATAATCATGAGAGATACTCAGAAACTTGGGTTCAATGGAATGAATTCAAACTTTCAGAGGAGGGGAAGGCTCTCTTTGTAAACTAAGGATATTAAAGATAGGTTGGGATGTTTAGTTGATGCTCTGGTCTTCCCAGAGGGCGGTTATATATTGGTGTTGGCAAATACCTTTCTTCTCCTCTTCCCCCCCCCCCCTTTTTTTTCCTTTTTTTTTTTTTTTTTTTTTTGCTTTCTTTCTTTTGTCTTCTTTTTCTTTTTTCTTTTCCTTCCTTAGATACGACTCGGTTTTTTCTTTTCTACTTTGTTGGCCAAATAGTTGGGGATCAGATAGACCCCAAGACAAATAGACATTTGGAAATGATCATAATATATTTTTCCCCGGTATAACTACACTAAATGGAATAGAAGAGAAATACGAGATATATGTACGCTCGATAGAGAGACGAGTGAGTTAATGTTGTGTATGGACTAATTAATTGTTGTATGTACCATGAAAAATATAAATAAATAAATTGAAAAAAAAAAAAAAAACAGGGGCTGAAAAATTGTGCCTTAGGCACTGGTGCTGGTGCCACAACACTGCAACCCGGCCCTCACAGATACTGTACTTGGAGCACAGCAGTCACACGTGTTGCGAAGCATTTTTTTTAAAAATTGTAAGTACCCGCCCCTGTTAAACAGGGGCTGAAAAATTGTGCCTTAGGCACTGGTGCTGGTGCCACAACACTGCAACCCCTCACAGATACTGTACTTGGAGCACAGCAGTCACACGTGTTGCGAAGCATTTTTTTATAAAAATTGTATGTACACGCCCCTGTTAAACAGGGGCTGAAAAATTGTGCCTTAGGCACTGGTGTGGTGGCATGGATCATTGAGGAGGAGGAAGAGGATAGTCAGTGAACATAAGAGGACAGTCACTCAGCATCAGCATAGGCAGTCTTGAAGGGATGTGACATTAAAAATTATTCGGTTATATCCGCCTCAGGTGCCTGGTAGCTGGTGGTGATCCAAGACTGATTTATTTTGATGAAGGTCAGTCGATCAACCGAGGCGGTGGACAGGCGCACCCTATGATCAGTCACAAATCCTCCAGCAGCACTGAATGTGCGTTCGGAAAGAACGCTGGAGGCAGGACAGGCCAGTAGCTCAATTGCATACTGTGCAAGCTCTGGCCAGTGATCCATCCTCAGGACCCAGTAAGCCAGAGGATTTTCGGTGGGAAAGGTGTCCAAGTCTGACCTTGCCCCAAGGTATTCCTGCACCATGTATATCAGACGCTGGCGATGGTTGCTGGAACCGATCATACCTTGGGGCTGCGGACTAAAAAATTGTCTGAACGCATCGGTCAGACGTCCACCTTCCCCACCGCTCCTTCTGCCACTGACCGAAGCCTCAGCAACTCGTCGCCCAGGACCAGGAGTTTGTAGCCTCCCAGTTTCTGGGAACGCGTTGCACAGACCTTTCTGCAAGGCCTCCCTGAGATGTCTCATCCTCTGCTCCCTCTGCGACGGCAAGATAAGGTCCGCAACCTTACCCTTGTACCGCGGATCAAGGAGAGTGGCCAGCCAGTAATGGTCCCTCTCCTTGATCCGAAGAACACGAGGATCCTTCCGCAGGCTTTGCAGGATCAGGGAGGCCATGCAGCGTAGGTTAGCTGAGGCATTCGGTCCGGAGTCTTCTGGGTCACTGAGGATGACATGATCGCCAGCCACCTCCTCCCAGCCACGTACAAGTCCACTGGTTTGTTGGGACTGTACATCATCCCTAAAAGACTGCTGCTGCTGATGCTGAGTGCCAGGCTCCACCTCCATGCTCACACAATCCTCCTCCTCCTCCTCCTCCTCCTCCTCATCCTCTTCCTGTGTGATGGGTGGGACAGAAGGAACACTGTCCGGATAAAGGGGGCCTTGAGAGGCAAGGAAGTCCTCCTCTTCCTGCCTCTGTTCTGCCTCAAGTGCCCTGTCCATTATCCCACGCAGCGTATGCTCCAACAGGTGGACAAGAGGGACAGTGTCACTGATGCATGCACTGTCACTGCTCACCATCCTCGTGGCCTCCTCAAATGGTGAGAGGACAGTGCATGCATCCCTGATCATGCTCCACTGACGTGGGGAAAAAAAAACAAGCTCCCCTGACCCTGTCCTGGTGCCGTAGTCGCAAAGGTACTCATTGATGGCCCTCTGCTGCGTGTGCAGTCGCTGCAGCATGGCCAACGTTGAGTTCCACCTGGTGGGCATGTCACATATTAGGCGGTTCTTGGGCAGGTTCAGCTCCTTTTGCAGCTCAGTCAGCCGAGCACTGGCATTATAAGATCGGCGGAAATGCACACAGACTTTCCTGGCCTGCCTCAGGACATCCTGTAAGCCTGGGAACCTGCCCAAGAACCGCTGCACCACCAGGTTGAGGACGTGAGCCATGCAGGGCACATGGGTGAGCTGCCCCTGTCGCAGGGCGGAGAGGAAGTTGGTGCCATTGTCAGAAACGACCATTCCTGGCTTAAGCTGACGTGGCGTCAACCACCTCTCGGCCTGCCCCTGCAGAGCTGCCAGAACCTCTGGCCCAGTGTGGCTCCTGTCCCCCAAACACACCAGCGCAAGCACGGCATGGCATCTTTTTGCCTGCGTACTTGCGTAGCCCCTTGTACGCCTACGGAGCACCGCTGGTTCCAAGGACAGAGCACTGGAGGAAGAAGAAGAGGAGGGGGTGGAGGAGAGAGGTGTGTCACAACCAGTAGCAGTAGTAGCGTTTTGGAGGCGTGGTGGCGGAACAACCTCCAACACTACTGCACCTTGTCCTGCATCCCTCCCAGCTGCCAATAGAGTGACCCAATGGGCCGTGAAAGAAAGGTACCGTCCCTGTCCATGCCTGCTGGACCATGAGTCAGCGGTAATATGCACCTTACCGCTGACCGCCCTGTCCAGCGAGGCATGGACATTGCCCTCCACATGCCGGTAGAGAGACGGAATCGCCTTCCGTGAGAAAAAGTGGCGTTTGGGAACCTGCCACTGAGGAACCGCACATTGAACAAACTCACGGAAGGGGGCCGAGTCTACCAACTGAAAAGGCAGCAGTTGAAGTGCTAGCAATTTAGCCAGGCTAGCATTCAACCGCTGGGCATGTGGATGGCTGGGAGTGTACTTCTTTCTACGGTCCAGCAGCTGGGGCAGGGAAATTTGCCTGCTGCAATCGGACGTCGGTGTACTGCAAGTACTTGGTTGTGACACACCTAATTCTACACCTTCAGTCCTCTCAGAGCAGCTTTCAGAGAGGACTGAAGGTGTAGTGGGGATGGAGATCCCAGCTGAGGAGGAGCAAGGAGAGGTCCGCTTAGTTCTTTGGTGTGGGTCTTTTATGTGTGCCTGCCAATGAGCTGCATGGCAGGTCGCCATATGTCTGGTCATGCTTGTGGTGCCCAAGCGGCTGATGTTTTGGCCACGCGAGATACGCTTGAGACAAATATTGCAAATAGCAGTGGTGCGATCTGCTGCACTCGTCTCAAAAAAGGCCCACACCAAAGAACTTTTCTGATAACGTGCAGAGGCAGCGCCCTGCACAGGCGGAGCTCTGCAGTGTTGTACAGTTGCTGTGCTGGCCTCTACCTGGCCTCCAGGGGGCATCCTGCCTCGTTGGACATGTGACGCCGCATCCTCCTCCTCCTCATCCTCCTCCTCATCCTCTCTCCCTTCAGGCACCCACGTGGAGTCAGTGACCTCATCATCCCCTCCCTCTTCACCACTAGAGCAAACCTGGCAGTAAGCTGCAGCTGGTGGAACAGTACTGCCAGATTCCTCAAGCTGTGTATCATCATCCGAGCCTTCGAATCGTTGGGCATCCTCCTGGAGCATGTACCCAACACTGTGCTCAAAGAGTTCGGGGGACTCCTCAGGAGGACATGGTGGGTCTAGGGAAGGGGTGGCTGATGATGCTCTGTCAGTACCCTGAGCCTGGGTGAGAGAGGATGAGGAGGATGAGGAGGGCTTGGTCATCCATTCTACCAAGCCTTCAGCATGATGCGGCTCCACATGTCCAGCTGCCGAAAACAAAGACGCGCGTGTCCCATGGCCACGTGCTGATGACGATGCACGACCACGTCCACGGCCACGTCCACTAGAAACAGAGCCTGCCTGCCCTGTGTTCCTGGCTCTGCACGCTCTGCCTCCCCTTGGCGGTCTTCCAGCCATTGTAGTCGGTAGTCCTGTGGGTGCTGCTGAGAAGAATATATAGGAGCTCTGTGTGATGCCACTAACACACTAGAAGTCCTATGGGTGCTTCTGCAAAGAAAATAGAGGAGCTCTGTGTGATGCCACTAACACACTAGAAGTCCTGTGGGTGCTGCTGAGAAGAAAATATAGGAGCTCTGTGTGATGCCACTAACACACTAGAAGTCCTATGGGTGCTTCTGCAAAGAAAATAGAGGAGCTCTGTGTGATGCCACTAACACACTAGAAGTCCTGTGGGTGCTTCTGCAAAGAAAATAGAGGAGCTCTGTGTGATGCCACTAACACACTAGAAGTCCTGTGGGTGCTTCTGCAAAGAAAATAGAGGAGCTCTGTGTGATGCCACTAACACACTAGAAGTCCTGTGGGTGCTGCTGAGAAGAAAATATAGGAGCTCTGTGTGATGCCACTAACACACTAGAAGTCCTATGGGTGCTTCTGCAAAGAAAATAGAGGAGCTCTGTGTGATGCCACTAACACACTAGAAGTCCTGTGGGTGCTTCTGCAAAGAAAATAGAGGAGCTCTGTGTGATGCCACTAACACACTAGAAGTCCTGTGGGTGCTGCTGAGAAGAAAATATAGGAGCTCTGCGTGATGCCACTAACACACTAGAAGTCCTATGGGTGCTTCTGCAAAGAAAATAGAGGAGCTCTGTGTGATGCCACTAACACACTAGAAGTCCTGTGGGTGCTTCTGCAAAGAAAATAGAGGAGCTCTGTGTGATGCCACTAACACACTAGAAGTCCTGTGGGTGCTGCTGAGAAGAAAATATAGGATCTCTGTGTGATGCCACTAACACACTAGAAGTCCTATGGGTGCTTCTGCAAAGCAAATAGAGGAGCTCTGTGTGATGCCACTAACACACTAGAAGTCCTGTGGGTGCTTCTGCAAAGAAAATAGAGGAGCTCTGTGTGATGGGACTAACACACTTCAAGTCCTATGGGTGCTTCTGGGAAGAAAATATAGGTCTGTGTGATGGGACTAACACACTTCAAGTCCTATGGGTGCTTCTGGGAAGAAAATGTAGGTCTGTGTGATGGGACTAACACACTTCAAGTCCTATAGGTGCTTCTGGGAAGAAAATGTAGGTCTGTGTAATGGGACTAACACACTTCAAGTCCTATAGGTGCTTCTGGGAACAAAATATATGATCTCTGTGTGATGGGACTAACACACTTCAAGTCCTATAGGTGCTTCTGGGAACAAAATATATGATCTCTGTGTGATGGGACTAACACACTTCAAGTCCTATAGGTGCTTCTGGGAACAAAATATATGATCTCTGTGTGATGGGACTAACACACTTCAAGTCCTATAGGTGCTTCTGGGAAGAAAATATAGGTCTGTGTGATGGGACTAACACACTTCAAGTCCTATGGGTGCTTCTGAGAAGAAAATGTAGGTCTGTGTGATGGGACTAACACACTTCAAGTCCTATAGGTGCCTCTGGGAACAAAATATATGATCTTTGTGTGATGGGACTAACACACTTCAAGTCCTATGGGTGCTTCTGGGAAGAAAATATAGGTCTGTGTGATGGGACTAACACACTTCAAGTCCTATAGGTGCTTCTGGGAACAAAATATAGGATCTCTGTGTGATGGGACTAACACACTTCAAGTCCTATGGGTGCTTCTGGGAAGAAAATGTAGGTCTGTGTGATGGGACTAACACACTTCAAGTCCTATAGGTGCTTCTGGGAACAAAATATATGATCTCTGTGTGATGGGACTAACACACTTCAAGTCCTATAGGTGCTTCTGGGAAGAAAATGTAGGTCTGTGTGATGGGACTAACACACTTCAAGTCCTATAGGTGCTTCTGGGAACAAAATATATGATCTCTGTGTGATGGGACTAACACACTTCAAGTCCTATAGGTGCTTCTGGGAAGGAAATATAGGTCTGTGTGATGGGACTAACACACTTCAAGTCCTATAGGTGCTTCTGGGAACAAAATATATGATCTCTGTGTGATGGGACTAACACACTTCAAGTCCTATAGGTGCTTCTGGGAACAAAATATATGATCTCTGTGTGATGGGACTAACACACTTCAAGTCCTATAGGTGCTTCTGGGAAGAAAATATAGGTCTGTGTGATGGGACTAACACACTTCAAGTCCTATGGGTGCTTCTGGGAAGAAAATGTAGGTCTGTGTGATGGGACTAACACACTTCAAGTCCTATAGGTGCTTCTGGGAACAAAATATATGATCTCTGTGTGATGGGACTAACACACTTCAAGTCCTATAGGTGCTTCTGGGAAGAAAATGTAGGTCTGTGTGATGGGACTAACACACTTCAAGTCCTATAGGTGCTTCTGGGAACAAAATATATGATCTCTGTGTGATGGGACTAACACACTTCAAGTCCTATAGGTGCTTCTGGGAAGGAAATATAGGTCTGTGTGATGGGACTAACACACTTCAAGTCCTATAGGTGCTTCTGGGAAGGAAATATAGGTCTGTGTGATGGGACTAACACACTTCAAGTCCTATAGGTGCTTCTGGGAACAAAATATATGATCTCTGTGTGATGGGACTAACACACTTCAAGTCCTATAGGTGCTTCTGGGAACAAAATATATGATCTCTGTGTGATGGGACTAACACACTTCAAGTCCTATAGGTGCTTCTGGGAACAAAATATATGATCTCTGTGTGATGGGACTAACACACTTCAAGTCCTATAGGTGCTTCTTGGGAAGGAAATATAGGTCTGTGTGATGGGACTAACACACTTCAAGTCCTATAGGTGCTTCTGGGAACAAAATATATGATCTCTGTGTGATGGGACTAACACACTTCAAGTCCTATAGGTGCTTCTGGGAAGAAAATGTAGGTCTGTGTGATGGGACTAACACACTTCAAGTCCTATAGGTGCTTCTGGGAACAAAATATATGATCTCTGTGTGATGGGACTAACACACTTCAAGTCCTATAGGTGCTTCTGGGAAGGAAATATAGGTCTGTGTGATGGGACTAACACACTTCAAGTCCTATAGGTGCTTCTGGGAAGGAAATATAGGTCTGTGTGATGGGACTAACACACTTCAAGTCCTATAGGTGCTTCTGGGAACAAAATATATGATCTCTGTGTGATGGGACTAACACACTTCAAGTCCTATAGGTGCTTCTGGGAACAAAATATATGATCTCTGTGTGATGGGACTAACACACTTCAAGTCCTATAGGTGCTTCTGGGAAGAAAATGTAGGTCTGTGTGATGGGACTAACACACTTCAAGTCCTATAGGTGCTTCTGGGAACAAAATATATGATCTCTGTGTGATGGGACTAACACACTTCAAGTCCTATAGGTGCTTCTTGGGAAGGAAATATAGGTCTGTGTGATGGGACTAACACACTTCAAGTCCTATAGGTGCTTCTGGGAACAAAATATATGATCTCTGTGTGATGGGACTAACACACTTCAAGTCCTATAGGTGCTTCTGGGAAGGAAATATAGGTCTGTGTGATGGGACTAACACACTTCAAGTCCTATAGGTGCTTCTGGGAACAAAATATATGATCTCTGTGTGATGGGACTAACACACTTCAAGTCCTATAGGTGCTTCTGGGAAGAAAATGTAGGTCTGTGTGATGGGACTAACACACTTCAAGTCCTATAGGTGCTTCTGGGAACAAAATATATGATCTCTGTGTGATGGGACTAACACACTTCAAGTCCTATAGGTGCTTCTGGGAAGGAAATATAGGTCTGTGTGATGGGACTAACACACTTCAAGTCCTATAGGTGCTTCTGGGAACAAAATATATGATCTCTGTGTGATGGGACTAACACACTTCAAGTCCTATAGGTGCTTCTGGGAACAAAATATATGATCTCTGTGTGATGGGACTAACACACTTCAAGTCCTATAGGTGCTTCTGGGAAGAAAATGTAGGTCTGTGTGATGGGACTAACACACTTCAAGTCCTATAGGTGCTTCTGGGAACAAAATATATGATCTCTGTGTGATGGGACTAACACACTTCAAGTCCTATAGGTGCTTCTGGGAAGGAAATATAGGTCTGTGTGATGGGACTAACACACTTCAAGTCCTATAGGTGCTTCTGGGAACAAAATATATGATCTCTGTGTGATGGGACTAACACACTTCAAGTCCTATAGGTGCTTCTGGGAAGAAAATGTAGGTCTGTGTGATGGGACTAACACACTTCAAGTCCTATAGGTGCTTCTGGGAACAAAATATAGGAGCTCTGCCTGCCTGCCACGAACACACTACAAGTCCTATAGGTGCTTCTGGGAACAAAATATATGAGCTCTGCCTGCCTGCCACGAACACACTACAAGTCCTATAGGTGCTTCTGGGAACAAAATATAGGAGCTCTGCCTGCCTGCCACGAACACACTACAAGTCCTATAGGTGCTTCTGGGAACAAAATATAGGAGCTCTGCCTGCCTGCCACGAACACACTACAAGTCCTATAGGTGCTTCTGGGAACAAAATATAGGAGCTCTGCCTGCCTGCCACGAACACACTACAAGTCCTATAGGTGCTTCTGGGAACAAAATATAGGAGCTCTGCCTGCCTGCCACGAGCACACTACAAGCCCCTCTTTCTAAATCAATCTAAATGAATGAATCTATCTAACTCGATCTCTCTAAGTAAATCTCTCTAACTAACTAAATCCAGCAGAGTGTCACAGATCTAGCCTGCTCTATCTGCGCCGGAACAGCATGTGACCAGCGCAGACGGCGTGTCGGCCTTTTATAGGGGGGGGCGTGTACTACAGCCCCTGAGCTGTAATTGGCTACAGGCGTCCTGCCTGTAGCCAATTATGGCTCTTCGAGTTTCCGGGGCTGTGATTGGCCAAGCATGCGGGGTCACAGTGCATGCTTGGCCAATCATCAGCCAGCAATGCACTGAGCCGGCCGCGCCGGCCGCAATGCATTGCGGGGCCGCTCGCATCACACGAACGTGATGCGAGCGGCCAAAATAGTTCTGGGCTCGCCGAGCGAGCGAACGCCCGGTGCTCGATGCGAACGTGGGTTCGCATCGAGCACCGGGCCCATCCCTATTTCTAAAGTGACCCTGGTGATATAGGTTTTTTTTTTCAAAGCTATTTCTTTTTATGCAGAGTGTATATATTCACCTTTCTTGCTACACTGCCAAACTCCCCTCCAATCCTTAAAAGTCTTAGCCCCCGTGCACACGGTCGGAAATTCCGACCACAAAATCCGTCAGATTTTTTCCGACGGATTTTGTCCGACACTGGTGTTGCATACACACGGTCGGACAAAGTTGTCGGAAAACCCGATCATTCTGAATGTGGTGCCGTTTGTTGCGTACGACGGAACTACGTAGAGGCTAGTAGCCAATAGCTTTGGTCTTGTAATGTGATCTGAGCATGCGTGGCACTTTGTCCGTCGGAATTCTCGATTGGATTTTGTTGTCGGAAAATTTGAGAGCAACAGCAGTTACAGGAATTAGGAGAGGTGTAGGGAAGGGTTTTCTGCTTTTTTTATTTTTGCTGTCCGTGTCCCAGGGGGTTTTCCTTCACTTGTCCTGAAGATGCAACAAGAAGTGAAAGGAAATCTCTACAAAGTGAGGGAAATTCCCTACTTAAAGCGGTCCTGCACACACTTTTTTTACTTTATCTCACTGCCTTCCTAATCTGCCAAAGAGTGCTAAATGGCCTTTTTTTTTTGTAATTGTACCTTATAATTGCTGGCCCAGTCTATACACACATGCCTCTGTGTCTGCAGCTGTGGGTGGGGTTTGTGAGGGTATCCGCATCATTTCCTTTTGATTGCCGCACTGTCTCCTGGGATCTGGTGTCATTCATCCCAGGGGTCAGTGCGGACAGCCGACGAGAAATCCTGTTGTTATGGCAACATAGTTGTTGCCAGTGCGCATGCGCGGTAACCAGCAAGGCATGCTGGTAGTTCTAAAAAAAGGGAACAAGGAAGTGATTGCTTGTGGGCTTCAAATGCCCACAAGCAAAATAAAAACTCAGTTGTTTGCTTTTCCAAAGTGCAGATTTTATCAAAAGACGGACCTGGATACTATTTGTTATTTGTTTTTTGAAAAACAAAATAGCGCTTAGTAAATTAAAATGTAAAAAGAAAGACAGCGCTCTATGTTTAATTCCCCTTAAAGGGATGTATAGGTATAGATGCAACAAGTCTCTGAGTAAGACTTGTCAGTTTATCAATCATGGTCAAAAGAGCTTTACACATAAAGATAAAATCTATCAATTCGATAAATTCCATAATTGCTCTAGCAACTATGTCGTTTACTGCCTTACAAGTCCTTGTAGGATGCTCTATGTTGGACGCACCATCTGTCCACTAAGACAGCGATTTGGCAAGCATCGTCGACTTGTGGAATTAGGATGTGATAAACATAGCGTGCCATGCCCCTTTTTAGAGTATCATGCCCAATCCACAGCGGGCCACTGTGTATGGGTCATTGAATCCATACCCAGGGGCCTGTCTGTCGCGATTATGTGAACGTGAAACGTTCTGGATTTTTTCTTTGGACACTCTTGCACCCAATGGACTTAATGAAGAACTGGAGGTCAATACTATTTTATAAATATTTTATATATAAAAAATCTATGCCAGTTTTCTTATGAGCAGACTGCCAAACTGCTTACTTGTGCATTTGAATGCTTGAGCCACTTTGTTTTACATTTATAAATATCTCTATGTTATTACCCTTATTTGGTCACTATCGGCTATTCTCCTTTTTTAGAAATTTGACCCTTGTTTTAGAAACATCACTTTTTCAGAAATATCATTGGAGAAAAAGTAAAATAGTTTTTCCCTTGTTATCAGTTTTTTAATGTGGAAATATATTCTTAAAAAGGCCTTTATAGATTTATAGAATTAATTACAATATAGCCTTTTAATAAGATGCCATCAGCTCATTATTTCATTATCATTACCAGTGTAAATGATTTCTATCAGATTAATTTATTACTAATATTTATTATTATTCAAATTTTTACACTGTCTGCATGTTCTTATGCATTTGTGTAAATGTTAAATTTATTGGCGCTTGTGTATGTATATATGCGCATGTGGTGGTATATGTATGCAATTTTGTATTATGCAATGTTTTATCATGCAATTTTTCATCTTATAATTTTTTATCCTGTAAGTTTATATTTTGTTTGTTTTTTCTACATTGTGACTTTTATTGATCACACAAAAATTTGGATATGTATGGTCCCCAGATGAAGGCGTGTAGTTTTTATATCACTTGCGCCTTATTTTATATATACATTTGTGATATAATTTAATTACTGTATTTATCGGCGTCTAACATGAGCCGGCGTATAACATGCACCAAGTTTAGGAGGGAAGTTTAAGGAAAAAAACTTGCATTTAAATGCCCATTAATGCGCCTTGTCAGTGTCCATCTGCAGCCTTGTCAGTGTCCATCTGCAGCCTTGTCATTGCAGCCTTACCCCAGTGTCATTTGCAGACTTGCCGTTTTTAAAATGTCGCCGCCGAGATACAGAGCCGGATGTCCTGTGTATCTCGGCGGCTCTCAATAGCTCTCGGTGGCTTCCGGCCATTCTCGCTGGCTCACGCGGGACTGCGAGAGCCTCCGAGATTGGCCGAAAGGCTCACAATCGACAGGGGATCGGCGTATAACACGCACCCACGATTTTCCCCTGATTTTTAGGGGGGAAAAAGTGCGTGTTATACGCCGATAAATACGGTATGTTTATTAGTCCTAAAAATAATTCCTCATTTTATATTGATTAATGACACTGCGCAAGTATATGTATCAATATTTTCTGTCACTTCTTAGTTCGTATATTATAGGGTATATCTTTGCTTTATATATTTAATAACATCTATGGCGCAAGGCAGCATAGATTCCCTATTAGTAGTCAGCTGTTTCCGGTCACTACAAGAGCATATAAGAACCGTTCGGTCCATTCCCCGTCATTACACTTTAAAAAGGAGTGCGCAGGCACCTCACGGACCTTGCGCATGCTCAGAAACGCGTCTTGTTCCTTTCCTTATCGTTCTGACGTCACACACAGTCTCCACGAGTCGATCGCTAGTTTCTCCTGCAAAAATCCAGCTGGTTTCCTTCCTGGCTTCCCGCGGACTCTACACTATGATACTGGGACACTCCTGCGAACTTGCTATTGAAATTAGCCTTATTATGATGACCCGTGTAGAGCTTCTTACCATACTGACATGTAAGTGCCTACGTTTTTGTGTTTGTGTATATTGATTAAAACACTTTTACTCAGAGGCGCTCTCCTATCTTTTGTTTTTTAAACACTGCCATGAAGACCAAGGAACTCTCCAAACAAGTAAGAGACAATGTTGTTGAGATGTACAAGTCAGGGTTCGGTTATAAAAAAAATATCCAAATCTTAGATGATCCCTAGGAGCACCATCAAATCTATCATAACCAAATGGAAAGAACATGGCACAACAGCAAACCTGTCTAGAGACAGCCGCACACCGAAACTCACGGACTGGGCAAGGAGGGCATTAATCAGAGAGGCAGCACAGAGATCTAAGGTAACCCTGGAGGAGCTGCAGAGTTCCACAGCAGAGACTGGAGAATCTGTACATAGGACGACAATAAGCCGTACGCTCCATAGAGCTGGGATTTATGGCAGAGTGGTCAGAAGAGAGCCATTACTTTTAGCAAAAAACAAAATGGCACATTTTGAGTTTGCGAAAAGGCTTGTGGGAGACCCCAAAATGTATGGAGGAAGGTGCTCTGGTCTGATGAGACTAAAATGTAACTTTTTGGCCATCAAAGAAAACGCTATGCCTGGCGCAAACCCAACACATCACATCACCCAAAGAACACCATGAAACATGATGGTGGCAGCATCATGCTGTGGGGATGTTTTTTAGCAGTCGGGACTGGGAAACTGGTCAGAGTTGAGGGAAAGATGGATGGTGCTAAATACAGGGATATTCCCGAGCAAAACCTGTACCACTCTGTGTGTGATTTGAGGTTAGAACTGAGGTTCACCTTCCAGCAGGACAATGACCCCAAACACACTGCTAAAGCAACACTTGAGTGGTTTAAGGGGAAACATGTAAATGTGTTGGAATGCCTAGTCAAAGCCCAGACCTCAAACCAATAGAAAATCTGTGGTCAGACTTAACTGCTTCCCGACCGCCTCCTGCACATTTACGTCGGCAGAATGGCACGGCTAGGCAAAAGCACGTACAGGTACGTCCCCTTTAATTGCCTAGCCGTGGGGGCGGCGCGCGCGACCCGGTCGGGAGCTCCGTGACCACGGCCTTGGGACCAGCGGACCCGATCGCCGCTGGTGTCCCGCGATCGGGTCACAGAGCTGAAGAACGGGGAGAGGTCTGTGTAAACAAACCTCTCCCCGCGCTTCCTACACTGCCTGTCACTGATCGGCTGTTCCCTGTCATCTGGAAAGCCGATCAGTGACGTCAGACGTCAGCCACGCTCCCTACTGTGAAAAAAACAGACACATGTCACACTAACTCCTCCCCACCCCCTAGTGGTTAACTCCTTCACTGCCACTGCATTTAAATAGCACTGATTTCTGTATAAATGACAATGGTCCCAAAAATGTGTCAAAAATGTCTGATGTGTCCGCCATAATGTCGCAGTCACAATAAAAAATCGCTGATCGCCGCCATTACTAGTAAAAAAAAAAATATTAATAAAAATGCTATAAAACTATCCCCTATTTTGTAAACGCTATAACTTTTGCGCAAACCAATCAATAAATCGCTAATTGCGATTTTTTTTACCAAAAATATGTAGAAGAATACGTATCGGCCTAAACTGACTAACTTTTTTTATATATTTTTTGGGGTTATTTATTATAGCAAAAAGTAAAAAATATTGATTTTTTTTCAAAATTGTTGCTCTATTTTTGTTTATAGCGCACAAAATAAAAACCGCAGGGGCCATCAAATACCACCAAAAGAAAGCTCTATTTGTGGGAAAAAAAGGACGCCAATTTTGTTTGGGAGCCACGTCGCATGACCGCGCAATTGTCAGTTAAGTGATGCAGTGCCGAATCGCAAAAAGGGGCCTGGTCCTTTGGCTGCAAATTGGTCCGGGGCTGAAGTGGTTAAAGATTGCTGATCACAAGCACAAACCATCCAACTTGAAGGAGCTGGAGCAGTTCTGCAAGGAGGAATGGCTAAAAATCCCAGTCGTAAGATGTGGCAAGCTCATAGAGACAAGCAAGCAACTTGGAGCTGTGATAGGTTGTGAGGCAACAAAACACGAAAAAATGCCAAGGGGGTGAATACTTTTGCAAGGCACTGTATGGTCCAATATGTATGTGATTGATAGCATGAACTCCTATACAGATATTGATTAAAGAAAAACCAATGTATCATGATAAATATATTAAATACATAAAAATAGATCTCTCATAAGTGAGAAATTATAATTGAATGATACAAATCAATTAATGTGAATGTGATCATGTTCTGTATAACGCTAAAAAGCAAACAAGTGTATGTGAATCCTAAATAACTAATAACCTTATGTGAGAGGGGACCATGGGAGAGAGGGGCCCCATACCACATGTCTGTGCACATGATCCCAAAAAATTTTTTTTTGCAATAAAAAGCAGAAACCAAACCAAGAATAATACACACTGAAATACAGAGTAACTTCACCATAAACGGTGGATGTGACTAGAGTACAAAGCACACTGAGCCTTCAACCCAAAATGTGACTTAGACGAAGAGGAAGACAAACATAGTACCAAGTGGCCAGTTCAATTGGCAAGCCATGGTCTGGGCTAAATAGTCCAGACCCCTGGGTTGGCCCCACCCACACAGCGTCCTCATGGGCTCGCATGGAACAAGGGGAGGCATGACTGTTCATCCTCACAGAGTGTGGCCAGCTGATGGCTCCCAGCCACCTGTATCGATGCAGCCGAACCAGCTGTACCGCAAAGCAACCAACGCTGCTGATCACGTCTCCACCTGTGGAAAGCGGATGCACAATGCGCGGTGACGCCGGTGCGTTGACGGGTAGTGTGGGTGACCTTCGCGCTGTTAATAGACTAGATCTTTATGCACCAAAAAATAATAAATATGTGAAATAAAATATATATAAAATATAGAAATATATAGAAATAAGTAAATAAAGTGCCAGCTCAAATGCTGTGTGTAGAAAAAAATTCCTAAAAAAGCAGCAAAATCCAATGGTGAACACAATCCCACAAATGACATAAAATAAGTGATGATTTCGCGCTAATATGCACCAAATAATGTAAATAAATATGATATAACAATAAAATCAATTGATGTATATATAGTGCACGAAGTGCTAAAATCGATAATAGTGAAAAATAAATATCAAATATTGTGTATATACACCATACCTCTAAAATCAATAATGAATAAACTGCTCAATGTGCTAATTATATAAATAACTGCAATAAAGACAAGCTATGGTGTAAATATAGAAACACAGTGATCAGTTTAGTGAGGAAACCGCAACTTTAAATAGGTCCACACATATAGAATTAATTTTCTGTGTGTCCCCCATTGTTGGGGGCATATAGACTGTGTGTCCATAAATCGTGCATTATATAATGTGCAGTCACAGCAAGATTGCACCCACATATCAGTTGGACAATAATACCAAGATGGCAGTCAGCAAACTGTCAGCAGGGAATGTCCTACTGGTCTTTCAAACACAGGATAAGGGTATATAAATCTAAAGAAAAATGGCTGCCAATAACTTAGACTTGATAATGGCCTGCAGGGGTACTGTTATCACTTCCTTTTTTGCCTCTAGAGAAATTACCATTTCCTTGTTTTAAATGATAATAAATATAAATGTTAATTTAGGTTATTCGCTGTGTTGTGTAACACCAGTATTAGATAAGGCGGCTTTACATACAGTGAACATTACCGCTAGTTTTTTAATTATTTGCAATATCGCCAACATCTATTTCTTGTCTGCAGGAGCTGCTAGGTTAATCCTGCTGTACAAACCACTATAAGACCATTAGAAAATGGCTGCGGTTTGTTTACAAAAATCGGACCGCGGCAAAATGGCCGCTAATTCACTTCCGGTTTCACCAAATAAATGACAGTCCATTCCAGCCAATCAGGTTCCCCTGATGAAGTCATGAGCACGTGACGCAACGCGTACGGATTGGCCGGACAAACGATACCGGAAGTGCTGTGAGGCTGGTGTCATATCGCCATTTTTATGCTGTTAGATTGCTTTTTTGAATGTAAGGGTTTTTACTTTTATTATTAAAATGTTTTTTTAAGACATACTTCACTATTGGACCCCCCTTTGTTTTGCTTCATTTCCATCTTTTGGCGAGCTATCTCTGTGGGATCGCTGCCGCCATTTGTGTAGGGAGTTGGTGGGATATCCCTATTAGAAGCTACCAGTGAGTGGAGATATCACGGAAACGGAGTGGAGGTTAAGTGTACTCATCCTTTGGAAGCAGGAACCTTGGAGCCAGTGGATGGAGAGCCAGTGGAAGTGGAATAGACCCCCGTGCCTTTTGGATGCCCGTGTATTTTTATTTACAGGTGAGAGACTAGAGAGCACATTTCAGGATTAGGTCCTCACGAACCCACCATCCCTCACTTTGGAGATAGAAGATCACTGTCATTTCTGATACCTCCTCTATATCTAGAGACGGTTCCCTTGTTCATGTACCATTTGAACTGTACCATTCAATTAATTTTCCTTGATTATTATATGGACTCTATTTTTTAATTTTTTCCAATTTTTTCTTATTTTCATTTTTTATTAGCATATGGACTCTATTTTTTATCCCAGTAATAGAATTGTCTGCACATTTATCTCTCACCCACTTATTTGATATTTATCAGGATCACTGTGTTTCTATATTTACACCATAGCTTGTCTTTATTGCAGTTATTTATAATAATTAGCACATTGAGCACTTTATTCATTATTGATTTTAGAGGTATGGTGTATATACACAATATTTGATATTTATTTTTCACTATTATCGATTTTAGCACTTGGTGCACTATATATACATCAATTGATTTTATTGTTATATCATATTTATTTACATTATTTGGTGCATATTAGCGCAAAATCATCACTTATTTTATGCCGGTGCGTTGACATCACGCCGAGTGAAACGTGACTGTCGCCGATCAAAAAAAAAAAAGTGCAAAAGAAAAAATGGTGTGATGACACATTGAACAAAAAGTGCTTAGTGCAAGAAAATATTATTCATTAGTAAAGTGCATGCATGAAAAATATTTGTAGAGTAAGGGATTAGGTTAATAGCAGTGGGTTCACTATCACCAGATTGTGGGATTATAGATTTGCTCTGCTTTTTTCTTAACAATTAACTGGTGATCATAGGCATGCGCAGGGGGTGTGCCAGGTGTGCCTTGGCACACCTTAATCACCCCAAGCGCATTAGCATTATCACTCTGTGTGCAGGCAGGGAGATGGGCAATATCCATTTCCGCCATTCATAAAGTGCTACCATACTTCTTTCTCTGTACCGGCTCTACCATAAGAGTGTCTGTATGTAATAGAGATATATATATATATATATATATATATATATATATATATATATATATATATATATATATATATATATATACACATACATACATATACACATACATACATATACACACATACACACACACACACACACACACACATATACATGTGTGTTTGATCTTTGGGGTGCGCACCCTAATGCAATAGGCTACACACACCTATGCTGGTGATTCACCGGTACTTAGGTGGCAGCAATCTTATTTAATCCCTAAATCTTCCATTAATATCTTTGGCACTAGTTTTTCTTGTTGTTTGTCCAAGTGTCTTTTTTTATCGGGTCTATTTACTAATAAGTGAAGTGAAAAAAGCTCTCATTGAAATATTTTTAGTTCAGCTTTTTTGTCCTATATTTTACCATTTCCCTAAAACAATGTACGTCAGTTCACTGAATAGTGAATTGATCTTTATAAAAACATTTATTAAAATATTTGAATAAAATGAATACATAACACTGGATTACATCTTATTTTTTTTTTTTATTAGGGTGAACATTTAACAAAACATAAAAAAGAACATTCTCAAAAACAATAATTAAAAAAGAAAAAAAGACACACACAAAACAAAAATTGCAATAATATGCAACGCTATGGGGGTTATATTACTAAAGGAAAATCCACTTTGCACTGAAAGTGCACTTAGAAGTAAATTCGCTGTAGATCCGAAGGGGACATGCAAGGAAAATAAAAAACAGCATTTTAGCTTGCACATGATTGGATGATAAAATCAGCAGAGCTTCCATTCATTTCAGATCTCCCCCTTAGATTTAGAGCGACTGTACTTCCAAGTGCACTTGCAATGCAAAGTGGATTTGCCTTTCGTAAATAACCCCCTATGTGAAACAATGATGAAGTGCACTAATTCAAGAAGCTAAGCAGCAAAAATAGACAAATATGCATAAATGACTATCCCTAATTAAAAAAATATATATATATATAAAAATACAATGATATGCGATAATATGTGACTAATATCTGAACAGTTATAAAAGTGCTTGAATCAAAAGCAGGTATTCATCTGATTTTACATAAAAAAACAATAAAATAAATCCCAAATAATAAAGTGCATGTGCATCAAAAAGTGATGAGATGTAAAGACCACGTGCTCAAAAAACAGTTCTTGAAAGTTGTGAACACAATTGTTCCCACCATCCAGGCATCCACCTGGAGTGTGCCCTAGCAGCTCACCTTAAACAAAGAATACAACAGGTCTAGTGGCGCTTTGGTATACAAATCCTTAATGGCAGTTCACGTTCTACTCTACTCTACTCTACTCTACTCTACTCTACTCTACTCACCTCCATCGAAATCCACAGCTGGTCTGACAAGGCTTTAATATATGGATCCTTTATGGAAAATCACAATCTGCTCCATTCTCCTCTCTTAAAAGCACCACTAGACCTGCTGTGGTCTTTGTTTAAGGTGAGCTGCTAGCATATAAACAAGGAAAAATAAAACATTCCTATTTGTGCTCCACCAATGGGATATTAGGGTTACTCACTCCTTGATTTCTACCTCTCTGAACTCTATATCAGGTCTCATGAATACCACTCACCTCTCTGCACACCACGCCCCAGCACCAATTAAAGAAAAACCTTACACACAGCAGGGAGTGATGATCAAAATCCAGCCACAGTGACCCCTGTGGTGGGATGACTATTACACAACAAAATTGAACCAAAACTTGCAGCAGACTTGCAGAATGTTTGCAAAGAAAGTTGATCTGGAGTCTGGAAAGCTTGAATGGAAAATGTAATTTCTTTGGGCTTTATAAATGTCATTATTTCTGCAGCAGGTTCTATACACGGTACAGATGTGTCATTTTTATTGTTATTTTTTGTTTTGATGATTTCACCCTAAGCATCAGTAAATTACTGCTCATTTAAAAATTATGTTTTTTTTTCATTGATACATGTCCCCCAGGGCAGTACCTGGACTCCCATAACCATTGTATGCCCAATTACTTGCATGTAAGCCTTTTTGGGCACTTTTTATTTTTCCAGTTTGGGTCCCATAGACTTCAACGGGGTTCGTTATTCAGTTCCGAACTTTTGCAATGTTCTAAAGTTCTGCCGCAAACTAAACAGGGGGTCGTTCGGCCCATCTCTATTCTTCAGATATTCAGGTAGTTGCAGGTGTGGCAGCTGCTTTAATACAATAGCCAGCAGTGGAGATTTCTCCATAATTAAGCATGAATGGTGGAATCTATTGATTTTCTCTTGTTCATCCCTTGAAGTCTAAAAGTGTAGGGTTAAGATTAACCTCGTTACATATAGACAAATTTCCGAAAGATCTGCCTTACCAAGCCTTATGTTAAGTGGTTATCTTTTGATATATGCAGAAAGCTGTGAATAAATAATAAATAAATAAATAAATTGTCTATCAGAAGGAAAAACATATGAAATACTTTTAGTCAAAAAAGAAAAAGCGTTCTCTAATGGGTATATTTTAACCCAAATGTAACCCTCCCTGTAATGGTCAGATGGCCATCCTCGGACATTCAAGAGTACCTGGTGTCCCATTTCTGTTTCTATTTTAAATGCAATGAACTTGGAAGAAGCATTTTGGCAGATTCTGGTGCTTTATATTTTTTAAAATGATCTCATCTATCCTATCTTGCATCAAATAGATGAGACAGCATTTAGAGACATCTATGACATTGCAATGCATTTTCTAACCTATTCAATGTTTTATCCGATGCTGGCTGACCTACTCTATAAATCCAAAGTAAACCTGTCATGAGTGAAACATGGAGGCTGCTGCCATTGTTAACCTTTACTTCTGAAATTGTGAGCTATTGTATTATCTATATATATATATAGAGATAGCAGTTACACTTATTTATGGAAGATATCATCAAGAATGTCAGAATTCTGCTCATCTAGATTACTGTACTTTTAAGAAATTTTTCTCTGATATGGCAACATTCAGGGTTTTATATCAGTGCAGATTAAGTTTAATAGGCCTCTGTCACAAAGCAAAACACCAGTGTAATTGAGGCTCAGAAGTAAGCAGCCATTTTCTAAGGACCATGTCTCGGGAAGTGACATATTTAAATAGCATCCCAGTGCACTAAAGCAGTATACATGCGTTTTAACAGGCAGCAATGCATGACAACTTACCATAGGACATTGCATCAAACATTTTGCCACATGTCTGACTTTTGCGACTTTTTGCTTATTTCAGAATCCTACTGATTTCAGTGGGTTGCCGTAGTGCAATGCACATTAACGCCTGACAAAATATGTGCATTAACGCACCACACAAATGGAAATGGGCCCTAATTGTTTTGGCCCATTTTATCATTATGAAGCACAACACTTCTGATTAAACAATGTTTAAAATACAAACAAATATAATGTCGGTGGACGTGAAAAGGGTCATATATTTAATCAGATTTGAACACGTAGGGCAATGGAGTTTAAAAAAGAATAAATCTTGCTCTGAAATAGTACACATGTACATTCCCTTATGGCACTATGTATGCATAGCACAAATGTTTTTATTAATCTGAGGCCATGAGAAATATGTAACAATTACAGTGGTCTAATGCAATAAAATGCAATAAATTTAATGCAATAAAATAAAATGAACATACACGTATAAAGGTTATAGCTAGTGATAAGTATATACAAGGAAAGAACAACTTCCCAAAACAGTTTAAATCTGGTCAAAAAACAATATACCCACAATTTTTTAGCTTTGAAACAACTTTTGCTGTCGTCTCATCAGGGATACTTCTTTTCCTGACCATTCAAGTAAGAGGAATCTCTCCAAAGCAAGGGAAAATACCCTCTTACACCAGAACAGGTGTCCACACTGGAATGCCCCGTACACAGGATCGGACATTGATCGGACATTCCAACAACAAAATCCATGGACTGGCCGTTTACAGCGATCTGTGACTGGCTGTGTCCGAGGGACGCGGCCACCACAGAACTTCCTCGATGCGTGCTCCCAGGAGCGCGCATTGAGGAAGTAAACGTGAGGATGACCCGGCAGTTAGCGGCCGCGCTGTAGCCATCTTTCGGCTATAGCGGGGCGCAAAGTGGTTAAAGTATTATTTATGAATCGAAAAACAAGTGCAAAATTGTATGCAAAATTTTAGATTTTTGTCACTTTTGGTAATGCTATCAAAAGCAACAAATGTTTCCAACTTATCATAACATATATTTTGTTTTTTAACTTGTCTTTTTTAGTAATGGAAAATGTCAGTAGAAAGAAAAAGGCTCATTCAAGGATAATTGGACATTTAGTACAGACATCATGTATAGGGTCACCCCCAGCACCTCATACCTCTCCCAAATTCTATGATCTTCCAAAATCACTACCACTTCTCTAAAACTCTCCTGTTCGGATCCTGCGTGTGTTTTGTTATTTTCATTGATTCCCATAAGAAAAGCCATTAATCTTTGCAAAATTGTATAGCCTGTTCATGGTCATGAACGGAGATTGTGTCACGCAAAAAAGAAGCACAGCTCAGATGTGAGCAAAGTAGAAAGAAATGTGGTGTCCAGCGGGTCACCCTGCAAAGATCTCAGAAGAGTGGGGACAAGTACGTGTTAGCCCCCGTACACACAGTCGGAAATTCCAACCACAAAATCCATCTGATTTTTTCAGACGGATTTTGTCCGACACTGGTGCTGCATACACACGGTCGGACAAAGTTGTCGGAAAATCCGATCATTCTGAACGTGGTGACATTCACTGCGTACGACGGAACTACGTAGAGGCTAGTAGCCAATAGCTTTTGTCTCGTAATTTGATCTGAGCATGCGTGGCACTTTGTCCGTCGGAATTCTCTACACACGATCGGAAAAAGTCTGATTTGGATTTTGTTGTCGGAAAATTTGAGAGCAGGATCTCAAATTTTTTCAAATTTCCGACGGAAAAAGTCCGATGGAGCCCACACACGGGCGGATTTTCCGATAACATGGTCCAATCGGACATTTTCCGTCGGGAATTTCTGACCGTGTGTACGGGGGCTAAGACTAAGCCCATGTTCACATCGGGCCATTTTGACTTGTCAAATCGCATTTCAAATCGCCTTTTGCCGGCAACAGCATCGTCTGAATCAGTGCAACGCCGCCTTTGTGGGTCCGCACCAATTCCCAAAAGTAGATTCTGCACTACTTTTGGTGACTTTGGGGGCGATTTAAATAGACATCCGTGCAGGAACCTGCACAGATGTCTCTGAAATCACTCCCAAAGTCGGACTGACATGCAGGTTTGAAATTGTGCCAGTTCAGCTGAACACAATTTCAAATCCGCAGCAGTGTGAACCTAGGCTCAAAGTGTGGAAGGGCAAGCTGGGGAGGTGGCCCAATAAAGGATAATTGTAGTCAGGACAGCCGTCAGAAATTTTTGTGCCCCTTACAAAGCTTTAGGCCTGGGCCCCCCGCTCCCCCCAGGGCTTGTCTATGGGCCATCCCGACCTCACCTGTACGCACTCAGCCCCCCCTCAATCCTGTATATATGTCAGCACCCCACACACCTGTATATTTGTCAGCCCCCCCAAAACTGTGTATTTGTCAGCCCCTGTCACATCTGTATATATGTCAGCCCCCCTCACACACACCTGTATATATGTCAGCCCCCCCCCACACACCTGTATATATGTCAGCCCCCCCCACACACCTGTATATATGGCAGCGCCCCCCCCCACACACACACACACTGTATATATGTCAGCGCCCCCCCCCCACACACACCTGTATATATGGCAGCGCCCCCCCCCCCCCCACACACCTGTATATAAGGCAGCCCCACATACACAAATCTGTACACACACAAGCCTCTGGCCCCTCCCTGTACACAAACAGCCCCTCTCCCTTACCTTCACAGCCCCTACTTGTAGCTTCCTACCTGGTCCCAGCTTGTTTTTACAAAGCTGAAATGTTGCTGAGAAGCAGAGTACAGGCAGATCACTGTCACACAAGGGGTGCACATACACACAGTAGCCAGAGGTGGCAGTAAAGAGCATGATGTCTGAGTTAATGACACGAGAACTGCAGAAGCTGTAAAATTGTTTCTGTACTGCACAGCACGGATCCCCTTCACCCGTCCTGCCTTCTTCTGGCCCGGACGGGCCCCTCGGGCCCTGGGGCCCCTTACAGTTGTAACGGCTGTACCCCCCTGATGGCAGCCCTGACTGTAGTAAAAGTACAGGTAACCTTTAGATTATTGTTGAAAGTTCAAATTGTTGGGGACAGTAAAAAAATAATGTATCTCTGACAGAACTTTGGTGCAAGACACTAAACATATACCAATATTCATTTTATTATTGTTATTTTTTATTATTATTAATATTATACAAAAGGATCCTCGATAAGGCCTTGTTCCCCTTAGACGATATCTTCAGTGAATTCTGTAAAACAGACATAAAAACAAAAAAATCAGTTAAAGCAAACCCTTTTCTGATGAGTGCGTGATTATATGTAGAAGACAGCGAAATAAAAAGAAACAGTTCTAGAGGGGCATTTGATGGAAAATGAGGATCTCAGCTTTCTTGAGAGCCTATTCCTTTTTTAAACTCCTGCATAGCTACATAGTTAGTTACATAGTTACATAGTTAGTTAGGTTGAAAAAAGACATAAGTCCATCCAGTTAAACCACAAATAAAAAATATATATATATATATATATATATCATACAATCCCATATACCCCATTCTATACCCACAGTTGTTCCAGAGGAAGGCAAAAAAAAAAAAAACAGCAGTGCATGCTCCAATTTGCTAAAGCAGGGGAAAAAAATTCTTCCTGATCCCCTGAGAGGCAATCGGATTTTCCCCGGATCAACTTTACCTATAAATGTCAGTACCCAGTTATATTATGTACATTTAAGAAAGTATCCAGGCCTTTCTTAAAGCAATCTACTGAGCTGGCCAGAACCACCTCTGCAGGGAGTCTATTCCACATTTTCACAGCTCTTACTGTGAAGAAACTTTTCCGTATTTGGAGATGAAATCTCTTTTCCTCTAGACGTAAAGAGTGCCCCATTGTCCTCTTTGTTGACTGTAAAGTTAATAACTCAACACCAAGTTCACTATATGAATCCCTTATATATTTGTACATGTTTATCATATCCCCCTTAATCTCCTCTTATCAAGGGTGAATAAATTCAGCTCCTCTAATCTTTCCTCATAGCTGAGCTCCTCCATGCCTCTTATCAGTTTGGTTGCCCTTCTCTGCACTTTCTCCAGTTCCCCGATATCCTGTGCTACATAGAACACTTTGTCGCCACCCACTCAACAATCCCAGTCACTTCTCTCCCCCTTGTCCTGCTGAGGTGACCAGTCACAGCCGCACCAGGTGACATATCAAGCTGAAAGTTTAAACCAGTCCCACCAGCTACACCAACCGAGAGAGGAAACATGGTTTGTCAGCAACAGTTAAGACCCCCCCCCTCCCACCGTTCACCACTTTACTCCCCTCTCTGTTTATATTTAAGTCCAGGTCAGCCTTGTACACCAAGTGTCTTGAATATTAAAGCTTTTTTTTTTTTTTTTTTACAACGTAGATGGCTAAAGGCAGCAAGCTTAAAACGGCATTCAGCTGTCAATTTAGATGAGTATGAGGTGCTTCTGAGTTCCTTCTGAGCTGCTTTTGACTTCTTTTTGACTTACATAGGGAAAACATTTTCTGAAAAACAAATCCTTTTGTAAACAGGTTCTCACTGTCCAACATATTTTGCCTACTCCAAACACTAGCAAAATTAAAGAGTCCAGAATAATTTTAAGTGTTGATAAAATAATCATACAAAAACAGTCAGTGTGTTTGAGGGGCAACACCACTTCCCCTTCATCATCGCTGAACACAGGATAAAAGGTGGATGGAGAAAACAGTGACTTCACGAATTTATGTTAGAATCACAGGGGGCAACAACTTGACAGCAATTGTTGAGCAGCAATGGAGCTCCACTGCTGTCAAGTTTTTACTCAATGTAGACAGTTCAATACCGATTCCAATATAGATCTGTAAAGTCATTGTTTTCTCTGGGCCCATCCAAGTTTATCCAATGTTGAGCCCTGTTGTAGAGGGAGTGGTGTTGCCCCCGAAAAACTTTGGCTTTTATATGACATTTTTAACAATTAAAATGATCTTGGACTCTTTCATCCAGGTTTGGTCACACACTCCTTTTTGTATTTCTATGGTTTGAGCTACTATTAAGAAGCCTTACCCTAGGTTCACACCTATACGTTTCAACAGGCTGCATTTTGTGGGTGTCTGCGTTTCTCGCAAAAAAAAGGTGCATGCACCTTTTTCAAAATGCAGCCTGCAGGCAAATCACATAGTCGTTTTGACCATGCAATTTCCCTGTGGTTCCTGCACCCACACTGCGATTTCACATGGGTGGGGGTGCCATTCAGAATGAAGCCCCGTGCGTTTTCTAACAGCAGTGCATTTTCACTGCGGGTGGGGGAATCGCTGAGATTCCTGCAGCCACAGGCATAGGTATGAACCTATCCTCACTGTGCAGCAGTTGCCTCATCAAAGCTATTGAGCTTGTTTGAAGTATTAAATTAAAAAAAATTTTTTTTACCCCAAACCATTATAGATTGCCTAATTTAAAAGAGATTAAGACTGAACTCCAGGCTCTAAAAAATGTTATTTAATTAACTCTTAATCCTCCGATAGCAGAAACACATAGTTTTAGGTAAATCACTGTACTTTAAAATATCAGTATTTGTGATGGTTAAGCTGCCTGTGCTCTACATACTATAACCAAGGACTAGTTTTAGGGTTAAACATTTTTATAACTTTTTATATATTTTACATACACTTTACATATTTTATATTTGTTTTCATATATTTTTTTCATTATGGCAAGCATGCTGTTCACTTTCCACAGCCTAGGGAATGAGGTGAAGCTCTGCTGCCTTCATTATCCAAACATGTGCCAGCAAAAATACCGTTTTTTTTTTTTTTTACTTTTCCTTGCATGTGATTGAATTTTCTTTGCAAAGTGAATTTTTACTATTCATTAAGCTAAGCAAAAATTTCCATGCAAAGTGAACAGCCTTTTTTCCTTTAGTAAATCAATCCTATGTATTATTATTATACAGAATTTATATAGCGCCAACAGTTTGTGCAGCGCTTAGGTATTCAGTATTATTTTGTAGAATAATCAGCACCCAAATTTAAAATAATTCCTGGAAATATTCCTAAATTAGAGGAAATCAACAACTCTACAATACAAAGTTAAAAGTCTGAGTACGTTAGTTAGATAACAATAACAATGCACGATCGATGAACACAAACTGTTATTAAGGCAAAAATTGTTCTTCAGAAAGTAATATTACACACATTAACACCATCATGCATATGTATACCTTTATAAATATGCTAGTGTTCATCTATGGAAACCTTTCTTCCATTTCTAGGCTGTTAGAATAAAACAAAGTGGATGTAATTAGTGGTTAACTGGTATATCAAATTTAAAAATGGTAAAGCACTGTGCATATCAGCAAAAAAATATCCTAGATTTATTATCTCATTTTATATATGGCTATTTTGTACATTGACAAGTCGTGTCAAGGGCAATGATGATGTGCACAGCGCAGTTACCTTATAGCAGCTAATTAGATTTTCCCATACTATAGTTTGACAAATCAAAGATAAATCATGTAATAGGATTTACTGAATTTTGTAAAGTGATCAACCAGGTTTTTTTGCAATCTACAGAAATGTAATGCTCTCGTGGCAAAGTGAGTATGTATACGATGAAATATAACGAGTAATGACAGTTTATAATGATTTGGGTTTAATGACACTTTAAAATAGCCAGACAGCTAGCATTTTCAGGTCAACAGCAGCAAACTATATATTGTATACATTTTTCATTACAGGTTACCTTTACGCTCTATTGTGGCAGCATGCTCAAATTATATCCAAGCCTAAGAACAAAATGTAATATAGTGCAGCCTACCAGTCCTTAAATATAGTAACTGTATACATTTTCTATTTTCAAGCTAAGCACATTTTCTACAAGTACAGGAAATACCCTTTGATCCAGCCAGAAATCTTGTATTCTTATGCTGGCCATACACTATACGAAAAATCGGCCGAAAAATCAGTCATTAGACCATTCGTTCGATTTTTCGGCCAGTTAATGGACACAAAATTGATAATCGTTTGGACGTTTTTGAGCCGAAAAAACGAAGGACAAGTTTGGAAATTTTCTGCCAAACGAACGATAAATTGAAAGGTTAATGTGTTTCCCGTCCGACCTGTCTGCACTAGGTATATGTAAAAAAACAAACATAATTTTTTTTTATTTTTTATATTTATGTTCACTGAACGATTTATCAGCCATTACATGATGGCACCATCGTTTGCGCTCGCGACCGAACGTTCGTTTTTCGGAAATGGGTTCGGCCGATTTTTTGTATAGTGTATGGCCAGCATTACTGTGTCACTTCCTGTGTAATGAACTGAAATGTCATATAATTTTATAGCTTTCCCAGCTATCTTTTGTGAACTACAACTACCCCCGCATATGTAATAGAGATGAGGAGAGAAGGGGTGTCTGTAGTCCAATTCAGTGACATCACTGCTCCTCCATAAATAAAGTACAGTGAGTAAACAGGGCTTCTCTCTCCCCCCAGAACAGGAAATGTGTTAATGGCAGAATCACCAGGCATAAAAAAAATCATAAGAAAAGGAAAATAATGCATATTGAACTGGAAATAATGGGCTCTAAACTAGGTCAGAGCCCATTTGCCCTAACACACAGGAAGCTGTCAGATGATTGCATCACCACTGGAAATTCTCCGCCGCACAGCTGCACGTAACAAAGGGGTGGATGAGATTATCATGACATCATTGCTCTAATATGGCCACATGGCTGATGTTGTCCTGATATTAGGTCTATGATATCACAAGCATCCTCACTCTTTTGTAAATGTACGTTCAGCTAAGGGGCAAGAAATCTCCTGCCCACAGCTCACTGGCCTAGCAATACAGCTAACCTTCAGGTTTGGACCAAAACCAAGCTTATATCTTCGGGACTCTAATTATAGTTCTGAACAGAGACTTTTTTGACTATTTCCAAACTCTGCAAACCCTTGTAGCATAAAAAAGACCAAGACATGCATTGAAAACTAAAAAGAGATACAAAGCATACCCTGAAAAGGAAAAATGGCCTTCCCACTGTACCAGAGCTATCCTGTAAAATATAACACATCCAGCATTAAAAAACATTGGGAGATACACTCATGATGTTTGATCATAATTAGACATCAAACTGCTGCCTAAATTAAATTAAAATAAGAAAAGTGTTATGCTTACCTGCTCTGTGCAATGATTTTGCACAGAGCAGCCCTTATCCTCCTCTTCTGGGATCCCCCACCGGATCTCCAGGCTCCTCCTCTTCGGCGAGTGCCCCCCATAGAAAGCTGCTTTATATGGTGGCACCCATGCAGGCTCGTTCCCTAGGTATCCTGTCTGCATTTGACACAGACCGGGCCACTCAGTCCCACCCCCTGTTCCCTCATCACAGCATTTGATTGACAGCAGCGGGAGCCAATGGCTTCCGCTTCTATCAATCTGTCCTGTGAGGAGGGAGACAGTGGCAAGGGCCGCTGCTCTTGTGCACATCGATGGATTGGAATGGGGCTCAGGTAAGTGTAAGGCCTCTTGCACACTGGACGTTTTTACAGCTGCTCCTAGGGCCCTCTGCCTTTTCTTTTCCTGCCTCTAATTGCCCCTTTATGTTAGCCTACGTGTCCATGCACACATAGGCTTTTAGCAGCATTTAGTGGCAGGAGCTTTTAGAGGCTTTTAGAAAAAAAACACTGCCAGTGTTCCAAGAGCAGCAGAGTTAGTGCAGGAAAAACGCTTGACGCTACTAAAAGTTTCTAGAAGCTGCCTAAACGTGCCTAAACGCTAGTGCTTGAGCATTAATTAATTTCAATGGCCTGAATAAATTATTTATTCTGGCCAATGAAATGAATTTGCGCCCCAGGAGCTTGACACCTGTAAAAGCTCCTAAAAGCTTTAGAGACTACAAGCATCGGGCATTTTTTCTGCAAAAACGCTTGCTTCTATGAGAGTTAAAAAATGTCCTGTGTGCATTAGGCTTAAAGCGGAAGTAAACCCATCGACTTAACAGTTTAAAAAAAAAAGGCATGCCGGAAATGCTAACTGCACATTGGCTGTGCTCTCAACCAAACAGTCAAACCATCCAATGGCTGGTGTCATAACGGATCACATGTGCAGCACCGTGGCAGTTGAAGATTAAACAGAGGCAAAGATGGCAGCTTCCTTGGCTGAAAATGATAGGGGGGTTTACTTCCACTTTAAGGAAGGGGGCTGGGGGGATCCTGCAGCACAGAAGATTTTTTTTTACCATAATACAGATAATTGCATTAAGGTAAAAAAAAAAAAAAAGAAAACCTTAAAGTGATTGTAAAGTCTCGTTTTTTTTTTTTTTTAAATAACAAACATGTTATACTTACCTCCTCTGTGCAGTTGGTTTTGCACAGAGCAGCCCGGATCATCCTCTTCTTGGGTCACTCTTCACTGCTCCTGGCCCCTCCCTCCCTCCTCGAGCCAAGACACAGCTCTGTGTGCCCGGCCTGCCCCTTCTCTCCCCTGACTGGTTAACTGACTTTGATTGACAGCCAGTGGAGCCAATGGCACTGCTGCTGTGTCTCAGCCAATCAGGAGGAGAGTCCCGGATGGCTAAGACACTCGTGGACATCGATGGAGAGAGATGGGGCTCAGGTAAGTAATTAGGGGTGCTGGGTGGCTGCTACACACAGAAGTTTTTTTTTTTTTATCTTAATTCATAGAATGTGTTAAGATAAAAAACCTTCTGCCTTTACAACTAAGGCTTTAGAACCACTTTAATCTACAACATATACTAACATAATTAAAAAACTATCGAAATATAATGCAAATAAATAATTATAGTAAAATGCTGGTAAAAACAAAGTTATGGAGGGACAGAGGAACACACCTGAATAAATGTAGTGCAGTTTTTACTGTTTAAAACTATATTTTTAAAAGGAAAGCAGATAATATGGGTAACAATATAATGTAAGGAGTATATTTTGACCTCATAAATGCAGCTTGATTAACTAATACCAGACATGTAAAATTATTTAAAACTTGATGATGGACTGTCTGCTCATAGATCCACCAAGTAACAATGGAATAGAAATATAGCTAGCTGGCTGTAAACCGAGTAACATTTATAAGAGGTACAGGTGGTATAGGTTTGGAAATGAGAATCAACCTATGTGATGATAAAAAGGAGAAGAAAGAAAAGAGAAGAGGAGAGAAGAGAAGAGAATAAGCTTGCTGGAAAATAATAAGATCATTGGTGGCCAATGTGTAAGTGCAACATTATTAGTGCTAGAGCCTCATGCTCCTTTGGATAATGTGGTTCTTTTACAGTGAATTTATGGGAGGACATCTTCCAGTCTCAAGTCTCCTCCTCTTCACATGATAAATAAAACATTTTTTTTGTCTGATTGACATTAAGAAACATAACAGCTAGTATTACAATAAAAGTGATGTCATTAAGTGTTCTTTTATACCCAGATCTTTTAATACCTAAAGTGTTGCAAGCCCCAACATTAAATTTCACCATCGCCAAGTATGTTGGTTTTCATTTGAAAAGTTAGTATGTTAAGCGACATTATGGTTTTGTATAAAATGAATGAAAGTGTGATAATTGTTGGCCCCCCAGAATTGTACACTGCTATACAGACTTTAAAAAAATGTAACACTTATGTGGCTCTTCTGATGAAACAGGCTTCACCTCACCTGCAAAACATGTTTGAGTGAGTTGTTCTTACTCCACTGAACTACCTGCACCTTTTATACAAAGCCTGTTACACATGACCTTTTCTGTGTGTATGAAAGAAAAGATGTATGATATAGAATAACATATGTAAACATATACTGTATATATGGTTAGTCAGTGGTAGTCAAGACTTGGCCTGGTTTACCATTAGTTTTTATTTAAAATTATTGTTATGTATCGAAACTGACAATATGCTATATACATCTTTGTATCAGGATTTTAAATGAAATTTAAATAACTGTAATACTTATTTTTATTTAAATTACTTGTGTGGTGGTATAAAGCCTGACATTCCTGTTGAGAAAATACATTTTCTTAAACTATTAAGGATGAACAAACCAATTTAGCAGAGGCTTTCTAAATGCTCATTACAGGACTAGAACACAGCTTCTATGAAAGCCTATAGGTTTTTCAATTGAAAATTACTGAGGTTAAATCTATGTGCTCCGCATTTAACTGTTGTACAAAGGAAAGTACAAACTACTTTTTTCTACATTGATTTAATCTTTAGAGAGAACCTAAAATATACTCTTTCCACTCTTTAAAATGTATTAAAGGGAAGGGGAGGGAGTGGGTAGAAACTAAAGGTAAAAGGACCTAAGGAAGGCACAATGGGGAAATGGCTCAGTCAAGTACAACGTTATTCACATACAAGTTGACCAAATTGTGTCAACTTTTTGGGGGCAATTGCGGCTTTCATATGTTATTTGTAAAGGGGCAACACATTGTTGATGGTAGGATGGAAGGAAGGTACAGTAGGAGGTAAAGGAGACTTCCATTGTATAAGAATTTTCTT
This sequence comes from Lithobates sylvaticus, assembly GCA_028564925.1. NCBI lineage: Eukaryota > Metazoa > Chordata > Amphibia > Anura > Ranidae > Lithobates > Lithobates sylvaticus. Next base: position 383,314,349 of record CM053027.1, on the reverse strand, counting down.
ACCAGCATAAAAGGTAGTGTAAAAGACAAGCAATTTTACATAGCAGCTCAGTTCTGCACTATCCAAGACACGAGAAGCAATACCTTAGTATTCCAGCTTAGGGCTAGATTACAGGTAACATTAATAATATAATCAGGCTATGACAGAACACCACCATGGATGTTTGTTTTTAGATTGGTGTGAGTGTGATTGGGAGATGTGGTACCATTTTAGGTTTATGGCTAATGGTTTTGTAAATTAATAAATAATTTTCTATTTTTGAATCAGCAAGTTGAGAAACATTTTTTGCAATATTGGTTTGAGGGTGGTTTGAGCATAAATTTGGCTTGTAATCTTTAGTGTTCGCTATGTATTTTAACAATTGCTCCCACCTATATATATATATATATATATATATATATATATATATATATATATACACACGTACAATATCTCACAAAAGTACACCCCTCACATTTTTGTAAATACTTTATTATACCTTTTCATGTGACAACACTGAAGAAATTAGACTTTGCTACAATGTAAATTAGTGAGTGTACAGCTTGTATAACAGTGTCAATTTGCTGTCCCCTCAAAATAACTAAACACACAGCCATTAATGTTTAAACTGCTGGCAACAAAAGTGAGTACACCCCTAAGTGAAAATGTCCAAATTGGGCCCAAAGTGTCAATATTTTGTGTGGCCACCATTATTTTTCAGCACTGCCTTAAAGTGGATGTATAGTCTTTTTTTGAACTTTTACCTACAGGTAAGCTTATAAGGCTTACCTGTAGGTAAAATTAATATCTCCTAAACCTGTACGGTTTAGGAGATATTTACTTTTCATGCAGCCGCTGACATTATGCGGCGTATGCGCTGTTAAGGCCCGGCTGAAGGTCCAGCAGAACTGCCAGACCTTACTGGGAAAAAGACTCATGCGCGCATGCGCGGGAGTGACGCATGTCAGCTCCCTCGGTGTGGATCGGGTGAGATAAGCTGCATACTAGCTGATTATTCCTTTGCCTTGCAGGCTTTTTTTGTTTTAAAAAAAAAAGTGTGGGTTTACTACCGCTTTAACCCTCTTGCGCATGGAGTTCACCAGGGCTTCACAGGTTGCCACTGGAGTCCTCTTCCATTCCTCCATGACAACATCACAGAGCTGGTGGATGCTAGAGACCTTGCATTCCTCCACCTTCCATTTGAGGATGCCCCACAGATGCTCAATAGGGTTTAGGTCTGGAGACATGCTTGGCCAATCCATCACCTTTACCCTCAGATTCTTTACCAAGGCAGTGGTCGTCTTGGAGGTGTGTTTGGGGTCGTTATCATGTTGGAATACTGCCCTGCGTCCCAGTCTTCGAAGTGAGGCGATCATGCTCTGCTTCAGTTTGTCACAGTAAATGTTGGCATTCATGGTTCCCTCAATGAACTGTAGCTCCCCAGTCCCGGCAGCACTCATGCAGCCCCAGACCATGACACTCCCACCACCATGCTTGACTGTAGGCAAGACACACTTGTCTTTGTACTCCTCACCTGGTTGCCACCACACACGCTTGACACTATCTAAACCAAATAAGTTTATCTTGGTCTCATCAGACCACAGGACATGGTTCCAGTAATCCATGTCCTTAGTCTGCTTGTCTTCAGCAAACTGTTTGCGGCTTTCTTGTGCATCATCTTTAGAAAAGTCTTCCTTCTGGGACGACAGCAATGCAGACCAATTTGATGCAGTGTGTGGCATATGGTCTGAGCACTGACAGTCTGACCCCTCACCCCTTCAACCCCTGCAGCAATGCTGGCAGCACTCATACATCTATTTCCCAAAGACAACCTCTGGATATGATGCTGAGCACGTGTACTCAACTTCTTTGGTCGACCATCGCAAGACCTGTTCTGAGCTGAACCTGTCCTGTTTAACCGCTGTATGGTCTTGGCCACTGTGCTGCAGATCAGTTTCAGGGTCTTGGCAATATTCTTATAGCTTAGGCCATTTTTATGTAGAGCAACAATTCTTTTTTTCAGATCCTCAGAGAGTTCTTTGCCATGAGGTACCATGTTGAACTTCCAGTGACCAGTATGAGAGAGTGAGAGCGTTAACACCAAATTTAACACACCTACACCCCATTCACACCTGAGACCTTGTAACACTAATTAGTCACATGACATCGGGGAGGGAAAATGGCTAATTGGGCCCAATTTGGAAATTTTTACTACTTTACCCCGGCGTTAGACATTAATGGCTGTGTGTTGAGTTATTTTTAGGGGGCAGCAAATTGAAACTGTTATACAAGTTGTACACTCACTACTTTACATTGTAGCAAAGTGTAATTTCTTCAGGGTTGTCAAATGAAAAGATATAATAAAATATTTACAAAAATGTGAGGGGTGTACTCACTTTTGTGAGATACTGTATATATATATATATATATATATATATATATATATATATATATATATATATATATATATATATATATTTATATATATATATATATATATATATATATATATAGATATGTATATGGTGATGACTTTATAGTTCTCCTCTTGAGTAATATTTTTGTTCAAATTTGTCTAATAGGAAAACTCACAAGTACCCACGGGACAGGATCTCGAGGGACCATCTCTCTGTTGTAACATAAAGTTAATAACCTCAATTATGGCTTTTAAAATGGGACAAATCTTAAGGCAGGTCCAAACCACATGAAAAAATGTGCCTTCAGTGACCTGACATCTAGTACATAAGGGACAAACTGCAGGGCAGATGGCAGCTAGGTGGTGAGGGGTAAAGTACGCTCTATGGAGGAATTTTATTTGTATAAATCTGTCTTTGGCAAGAACCATATTAGTAGTGTAATGGTGCATACAATCATTCTGGATCTTTTGACAAATCCGGCAGATCAGCCTGTCAATTCTAAAGCCCCATACACACGGTCGGACTTTTTCATCAATTTGGTCCGATCGGACAAGGTTGTTGAAAAATCAGACCGTGTGTATGCACCATCGGACAGTGTTCGTCGGCTTGTCCGTCGGACAAAGTCTTATCTCCTGCTGGAAAGATTTCCCGTCAACCCGGTCCGATCACACCAAATCCGAGCGTGTGTACGCTTGTCCGACGGACAAAGTGCTACGCATGCTCAGAAGAAATTCTGTGACGGAAGCGCTCGGTCAGGTAAAACTACCTTTCCTAATCGACACAGCACATTCGTCACGCTGCAATGTTAAAATGTCTTTAATGCAGCGCATTCTCTTTTTCTTTAAAATGCAACAAGAATGACATCTTTTAGCTGCTCCTATTCACCCGCACTTCTCACAAACTTACTTCTTTATTACTTTGCAGCATTTATACACTACATGTTTATTTTTACTCAGATCGTAATACAATCTTTCTTATTTTTTTAACCAGATTTTTTTTTTTTTGGGGGAATACATATTTGAAGGAGGTTTTTTTTTTTTTGGAGGGGGTTTGTATGTCTCAACTTAGCAAAACCACATTATTAACATTTGTATTTCTTGCTTACATTTACTAGGAGTTTGTTGGTTGTTGGTGCCCCTTGTTAATTCTAGGATTAGTGAAATGTACCTGCCTACTCAAAGAAAAACTGTCATTGTAGAAAACTAAAACACAATAGTCAATGATTATTTCAAAGCAAAAAAACCTTTATTTAGGTCTCAGCAACAGACCAAAGAGGAACGCAGCCATGGTGAAACTTGGGGAATTTGCAAAGCCTTGGACACCCATGGCAACCATCATTTTACAGACTTAAACAATTGGGGGCATGAAGAGTACCTATCTAAATAATAAGGGAGCGCAATCTGGTCCTGAAGTCCAAAACATCCGGAACTGCAGCAGATGCCATCTAGGTCCCCAGGCTCTGGTACTACGAGAGGCTCCATCTTCTCTCAGACCAGACTGAGTCCAGGTTGTCACTCTCTTGTCTTCCTTGTACGCTTCCTTCCACGCCGTGGTGCTGGTGCTGGTGGGGTGGCAGAAGGAGGAGGAGGAGGCGGAGCAAGGTCACTCTCGCAAACATGTGTGAGGGGAGTCATCTCCCCAGCCATGCCCTCATTTAGGATTTTGAGGATGACCTCCTCACACATGCTGCGTTGCCCCGCCTCCATACCCGTAAATTTACTTGTAACCAAGGAGGCAAAGGCCTCCTCGTAGGTGGGTGTGGCATAGAGGGAGGCTGAGGCATCTTTTATCAGCTGGAGCGCTGACTCTCCCACCTCCCCCATGTTTTTCGCCCTTCTGTAGGGAAGGCGGAGGGGAGAGACTTGGGAGACAGTCAGGCTCCTACGCCTACCCCCCTCTTGGCTGCCACTACCCCCTGCCTCCTCCTGACTGCCACCTTCCACAGCCACCTCCTGGCTGAGGTCTTCCTGTGTCTGAAAAAGGGACATAGTTTCAGTTATTTGTTCATCAAACACACACAATTCTCATCTAGTGACTGTTGCAAAATGTTTTCAAATACAAAACCATACAATTCTCAGCCCTGCAGTTTAGATTCTTCCCAAAAATGTCTCCCACACCACTGTCTGTTGATATGTCAATCACGTTAGGAAATAAGCAATTGGGGATCCTGAATTAACTGAACATCATTCATTATTCAACAAACTGGTTCCAAAACTACTATACCTGGAACAAGCTGGGCACCTGCACATATTCCTGACTGGAAGGCCCAGGTTGGTCCTCGGAAGCCTCATCAGGGGTGGCGTGCGTGGAAGGACGCGTGCAAGGAAGAGTCGAGAGTGACTTCCTGACAGTAGCCTGGTCTTTGAGAAAGTGGAGCCTGTCATAGTACCAGAGCGTGGGGACATGGACATCAGCTGCTGCAGCTCCAGATGCTTGTGACTTCAGGACCTTATTGCGCTCCCGGAAATAGGTAGTCTTCATGTTGTTTATCTTCACTTTTAAGTTTGCGACGGTTGCCATGGGCAGGGTAGGCTTTACAAATGCCACCAGTTTCAGCAGGGCTGCGTACCTCTTTGGTCTGTTGCTATAATCCCTGTGTTTTGCCTGCCATAAGAGGGGGAATTGCCGGTATTTATCAATGAAGTGTGGGAGAAAGCTCACGTTGTAGAACGCCTCCATCACCTCTGCAAGACACAACGCCACACAAAACAATATAAATAATGTCAGCCTAAACACTCCTAATCTTCTCCATAAAGAAGCCTCAAGTTCTAATCAGTCTAGGCTAGTTATGTACCAACGTCAAATTGTACCTTCGTTTGTAGCGATCGTCTCGTGCGTGAGCTTTCTCTCCCCTCGTCTCCCAGATCGTGGCTACGACACAGGCGTGTGACGTTTTATATACAGTGCGCATGCGTCAAACTCCGCCCGCCCCTGACGATCTTTCTCGTCTATTCCCCACCCCTTCTCTTTACGGCGCAGTGGGGAGAGCACATGGCGGGGACACAGCAGGTGCGCCCCAAATATCCCCCCAACGAGGAGGAGGACGAGGAAAGGCCGGAGGCAGAAACGTCCCGATCCCGGAGCCTGAAATTCAAGGCCTCCAATATGTCATTTGGAGAAATGTTGGAGATGGTGGACATATTAAAGAGGAGCGACTATGATGGGAAGTATGGGCCTTACCTCAACCCCAATGTCCGCAAGGCCAAGATCATGTCTAAAGTTGTGAGGAGGCTGTACAATCATTTTGGGGTACAACGATCCAAGGAGCAACTGAGGAAACGCTGGTCAGACCTGAAACTGAGGGAGGCCGATCAGTACAGAAAGATCAAGAGAATTCTTCTAAAAAGTAAGTAGTTGTGTTTTGTGTTTGATTTCTTGCTTGCATACTGCTCCATGTGGTTTGATTTTTACAAAGTTGTACATTCCAAAATGGCCACTTTCATGTTCGTCTGTGCATTCGATCGTACTCAGCCTCGATCTTTCTGCCACTGTCATGGTCGTGTGTGTGTCCATTCGATCGTACGCAACCTCGATCGTGCGGCCACTTATAATACGATGTTTGGTGTTTTTTTGGGGGAAAGGAAGTTTGTTCTCCCTAGAAATGTCATCCAGAATGTAAAGGCAATTTATTCAATGTAAAGGAGAGGTCACCCAGTAGGTGTTTACCCATCTGGACTCGAGAGCACTAGTGCTGGGACACCCAAACCCCCTTTTTATTAGCCTTTTCCACACATGTGCTCCAGTGGATACTAGAGGGGGGTCTCCATCACACAAACGTCTACCAAAAAGCTAGTCAGTTTAGCACCTTTACAAAGTGACTACATTCATGTAGTTGACATTTGTAACTGGCCAAACTAAAATAGTGTCCGTCACTTTCAAGCAATGTTTGTCATTTCCTATTTCTGCCCTCAATAGTTTGTGTTGCTAAATCTTCCTTTTGGACATTCTCATAGGGGAGCGAAAACTTGGGCCGTCTGAGGAAACCCCCAAACCAACACCTCCCAAAAAAGGGGAAAGAGCAGAAGCAGAGGAGGAGGAGGAGGAAGGAGAGATCATCGAACTTGGAGAAATTGTCACCACAACAGGTGAGTGTGGGAGAACACAGCTACTGGTAAGCTAATCCATGTATGGCTGCCTCATTTCCAACACCCCATTTTTTTTGTTTGTGGTTTTTAGGTGACGTGGATGTTGTGGAAGAAAAATCGCACTTTACCACAGAGAGTGCCCACGTACTCATCGGAGAGATAATGGTCTGCAATCGAGATCTAGATTACATAAAGCAAAACATCAATGATGTTCAACAAAAATTGAAGAACATCATTGATGTTTTAGGAAAAATATGAAAAAGCACCAAGTAATTTACACACATTTGTGCCAGCTTCTGAACACATTTGCAAAACTGTGTGAAATTTGGAACATGCACACATTGTGTCCACATGTGCTAGCTCCCATCATGGTGGATGAATGGCAACGTTTTTTTGGGGGTGCAAACACTTTACGAACTACGAAAGTGGTTGTGGTGAAGGGGTTGCACCCCCAAAAAACGTCCATTCATCCCCATGATGGAAAATGGCACTTTTGAAGCTTCTAGGCATGTGTTTTACCATCTAATGACCATTTTCAGAACCAAATTGTGTGCATGTTCCAAATTTCCACTTTTCGGGGGTGCCCCCCCCATGTGATGAAGGCAAGATCAAACACACTTTGAACATATAGTCATGTCTGATCTTGTCTTCACTTTACAAAGTTGAACTTTCCTACTTCATAGGTTCTGCTTAGCTCCATGCCTGGTTTTACAAATTGCGTAATCTTTGTAAATAATGTTGTAAATAACCAAGATGTTGTCAGTTTTGGCGTGAAGATTGTAAACGCACTTGTGAATGTTTTCCAAGTAAACTTTTTTACTTTTCAAAATGTGTGGCTTCCTTATTTAACTAAAACAATGCATTATGTATGTAAAATGTAAAGGATATGGGGGGCAATGGGTGTTATTTACTAAAGGCAAATCCACTTTGCACTGCAATTTCCTTTCCCAGGGAACTTTTTCAATGCACTTGTAGAGCATAGCGGATTTGACTTATGTAAATGACACCCACAGTGCTTTGTACGAAAACACGGAGCACAGCATTTTGGAGAATACACACATGTCACACCTGGTGCTGAAAAGGAGTATTTTGGGTGTCAGTTATGCAGGACAAACCTTCTCTAGACCAAAGATTAGGTAGCAAACACACATGAGAATAATCTTTTTGGGAAGAAGAGACTGTTACCTCCTTTTGCCCAGAAAGTGCATTACCACTGTCGAAGGCAAAGGGAAAAAATGTCAAAGTAAAATAAGCTAAAAAGAAGACTGAAATGACAAGAAATCAGAGGTTGGTTAAAATATCAGATTTATTAAAAAATGCCTCTCACACATCGTCAGGCAGAGCAATGGCCCCCCTACCCACAAAGTATTCCATATATTGGTCCCGGACCACGCGGGCATTGAGAGGGGGCAAGCCTGGACGTGCCACTCGAAGGGCTGTGAGGTCCGCATTTGGAGGGCCCTCCACATCTGGGCCAACGGGCACCACATAGTTCCTGTTATGTCTTTTGAGGAAGTTGTGCAATATGCAACAGGCAAGAACTATGTGGTTCAGTTTGTATTCCGCCAAGTTAAATGCCGTCAGGAACAGGCGGAAGCGGCTGGCCAGGATGCCAAAAGCGTTCTCCACCACTCTTCTGGCTCTGGACAGCCTGTAGTTGAAGACCCTCTGGTCCGGGGTGAGGGTCCTCATCGGGAACGGCCTCATCACATGGGGAGTCAGCGCAAACGCTTCATCTGCGACAAAGACGAAGGGGAGTCCTTCGGCATTCTCCTCTGGAGGTGGCAAGCACAGACTGCCACTTTGGAGACGCCAGTAGAACTCCGTGTGCGTAATGGCCCCACCATCCGATATCCGGCCGTTCATCCCCACGTCCACATACATAAACTCGTATGTTGCCGACACCACCGCCAACATCACTACACTATTAAACCCTTTATAATTATAATAGTAGGACCCCGAGTTGGGCGGTGGGACGATGCGGACGTGTTTCCCATCAATTGCCCCTCCGCAGTTAGGAAAGTCCCAACGGCTGGCAAAGTGGGAGGCCACAGTCTGCCATTCCTGTGGCGTGGAAGGGAACTGTGGAGTGAAACAAGAAAAAAAAATTTAGTCACTTTGCACCTAAACATTGCAAGCAGATTAGACAATCAACATCTTGGAACAAGAGCATTGTATAAAATTGGAGGCTGGAAAGTATTTACACAGAAAAGTAGAGGCTCCCCTTCACAGATTACTCACCCCCCCATCAATCCCCCCACTTCTGATGGGACATTGGCAATAACTATGGTTTTGGGGGGGGGGGGGTGGTGGACAGGTAACCCTCTGCACTTCATTGATTGGCAAATGGCTCAATAATGTGGCCTAGTTTGGCCAGACCCTCTGTACTTAACACTATTGGCAGGCCACAGGAAAGATCAAATAACATTTCCCCCCCCCCCCCAAAAAAGGCAGGCACAGTGTGACATTATTAAATTACCAAGCAAGCTAATAGGAGGGAAAGAAGACAAAAAAAATAGGAAATGGAATGTATGGAGGCAGTCCCTTGCACTACATGCTTTGCTGAATTCATCCCTAAAGATGCGCACTATAAAGAGGTAGGTATATAGTGTGTATGGACCTTGGGAAAGCCAGCAGATAAAGGATTGGTACCATCTGACAGAGCAGTTGGGGGAGGGGGTTCCTAATGAGTTTGCCCCCCCCCCCACCAAAAGAACAAAAAAAGGGGGCTCTACATGAAGTAAACCACACAGCAAACATTTGTGCATATTTTAGGGGGTGTTTGGGGGCAAACAATACTATGCAGCAGACAAAAGACATTGCTTAAGTGAGTAGGCCATAGGTGTCTATTGGGGCAGAAGAGCATGCTGGTGAGGTAAGTGAAGGGAAAAATGCATGAAGGAGAAAAGGGGCACAGCATATTAGAACATATTGCAATCATGGTAATTAGGGAAGGAGGTCAAAAATACAAGTCATTAGCAAACAGAGCATACATAGAAGGGAATAGTAAAGTAGAAATGTTACCTTAATATAGTCCTCCTGCAGGACCTGAATGATGGCAGAACAGGTCTCTGGAATAATGAGTCCCAGGGCCTGGGGAGAGATACCTGAAGAGAACTTCAAATCCTGAAGACTTCTCCCTGTCGCCAAGTACCTCAACGTGGCAACAAGCCTCTGCTCCGGAGTAATGGCTTGTCTCATGCAGGTATCCTGCCGGCTGATAAAGGGGGTCAGCAAAGCCAAAAGACGGTGAAAATCGGGGTCCGTCATCCTGAGAAAGTTCCTGAAATCATCAGGATTATTCTCCCGGATCTCACGAAGCAAAGGCATGTGCGAGAACTGGTCACGCTGAAGCAACCAATTCTTGGTCCACATACTCCTCATCACTCTGTTCATGGACGGGTCTTGGGTCAAAGCTAAAAGCCCGACACCAATTCCGCGTACAGCACGAACTCGGCGACGAGTACGCACGGGAAACATCGCTCAGAAGGTCACAAAAGGTCGGCTGGTCAGAACGGACAAACAGAAAGCACCGATAAACAGCAAGGCCTGAAAGAACGAAGTGAATACCAGCAACGAGCAGACAAGAAGCAGTGCAAATCAAAGCGTCCTATATCAAGATATAGGCCGCAATGACCAACAAATGCGAACTGACTACACGCACTAATAAACAGATACGCACGACAAGCACAAACTGAAGAGCAGTAACGATCTGAGTCAGAAAACTGAGAAGCGCGAATCTTAAGTCACCAAACTTCCACTAACTCTCGATAAACACGGGATCAGCAGAAGGAGCCCAACGGGTGCCTGACGTGGTGCTGAACTTCCCTTTTGTAATCTCGTGGACGACGACTTACGTCACGACGTTCTTCCGGACCGGATATTCCGACAACGTAGTCCGACCGTGTGTACGCAACGCCAACATCGGACAAAGTACGTCGGACAAAGTCCGACCGACCTGGTCCGCGGATTGTCCGAGCGTGTGTATGGGGCTTTAGTCTGGTCAGTTGGACCGAATGTGCAGAGGAGAGTCTGTGTAAAATAGAGGACAAGGGTTTACCCATCACTCTTGAGGTGAGTAACCTCTGCAGAGGGTTGGATTCCAGGGGAGATGCGGGCAGGAAACTGATTGCACTGCATGTAAGTTGCAGATATTTAAACAACACCCAATTGGGGAGATTATATTCCATCTTAAACTCAACACAATTAGTTAACCTGCTCTCAGACTTGTGTTTCAATGCTATGAAACCTTGGGTAGCTCAAATTTGTGGATCAGGCAGGGCCCACAAATGGGGGAGTAGGATTAGCCCATAAAGGCATCAGCAGACTATTCTTACACAAGACTTCACAAATTACTGGGTCCACAGACCCCAAAAGGTTAAGATTTAAAAATATTGAAAATTACCTTTGAAGCTACAGTAACATGTTAAAGGTTATATGAGATTTTAGTGATTGGATTAAAATATACTTTAAACTCTTCATGCCAGCTGAATGCATATATGTGGCCTCTCAGCTTGTGGTCCTTAATGCTAAGTGGGTGTATATATGTTTACCTGAATGTAAATAGCGATGTTGTGAGAGCATGCGCCCTGCACGTTCCCGGAGGCTAATTGAAAGATCCCGGTCTCTACTTTGACGATTGGGAGCTTTCCGATCATGTGACCACTGTGACAGCCAATCACGGTTGTCACATGATCAGAAACCCGGCATCAGAAACCTCTTAAAGGGTCAAGAGGCGCTGGTGTTAAGGGGTTAACAAGCTTCCAGTGCGCTTTATGGCATTATGTTTTCTATTACTGTAAACATCAGGATTAACCATATAAGCATACCTTTTTTGTATACTCTTCTGTAGTAATATGCGATTCCTATAAAGAGAGACCATGAAAATAATTGAATTTATTACTTAATATAAATGCATGTCAGAAACAATACCAGGGATACGTCTTCCAAAGTTGTTTATTATACCCATGTCAAGGTCCCAAATTTCAAAGATGGTTCTGGCAGGACTTTTGTTTGCTCTACCTTTTGACTGCAACCTCAGTATTCTGCTCAGATTTAGCGTTAAATAATAGTGTAATGGCATTATTTACTATTATTAGCTATTTTGAGCCTTCATATTGTGAATCTTTACTGTATTATGGTGTTAAGCAATGCCTGGTTTGCCTACTGTATGAACTTGAGGTTTGCATACATATTTGGGATAAGAAGAAAGTCAAATAAAACTTGTTTTCAGGGAAATGGGTTGCACATGAGATCTATTTATGATGCTTCTCATCTGATTATGACATTCTTCTAACTTTTTTTTTTTTTTTTTTTCATCCGCATAGATTTGTATTGTAAAAAATGCAATTCAGAAGCATTAGAAAAAGATATGCCAGAAATATCCACATAAACACAACTTTGCATTTAATGAATATATGTACTTTTTTTCATTAAAATGTATTTGCCTCATATGTATATATGACATACACAAAGTTTGAGTAAAGCAAACAATCTTAACAAAAAACTCACTCCTTTTCATGCAAAAAGTAATGGCCACTCATTACAAAAATTAAATACAATCATCTTGTGCAAATTAAACAAAACAATTTTAATTCTGCTTAAATCTACTACTACTACTACTACTAGAAAATGAGAATTAGCACTTGCTATTATGGAGTGGCACAAGATGGTGTTTGTGCAGAGAATAATAATACAAATTTGAATGGTAAACATGGGCCAACAACAAGTCAAGTGGCACTTTGCAATTGGTGCTTTAAGCAGTGGTAGGTGCATTTTATTTACCGTAATTTCTTTCCATTGGAAACCATAGATTGAGACAAGGGGGAGGGTTGTTAAGTGAATTTAAATGTTTTTTTTTTTTATTTGACCCTCATGGACCCTCTGAAACCAATCCATGGACCCCAAGTTAAGAGCCCCTGAATGTTTAGACAGTGCACCTTCCCTCTTATAGTTGACTTTTTTCCTTTCACTTTCCCTTTTGTTTTCACCAAAAAATCACATCAACATGCAGCTGACATAAGTAAAGAATAAGTTTAAGCAAAGAATATTGCTGTTACATACTTTTAATGTAATCCCACTTCCTTATCTTTTTGGCCACTGGTGACGTAGCCACTAGCCAAGATCTTACAGAAGCCCCTTGGAAAGGCTATTTCACCAGAAACTTCCAGGGAGATCTCATTCCTAAACTGTGAGATCTTACAAGATCTCAGGAAAAAAAGGCTTGTTTTTCAGCAGATGAGTGTAGTGTTGTGTAACACATATCTGAGATGAGGTGCAAGATGTCATGCCATACAACATTACACTGTGACTCTGTCACTCATCTGTCACAATATGGGGAACATATTTTTTTTTTTTAGATAGAGTTTAAGGTGTTATGGTGCATTTGTGAAGTAATGCGCAAATGTCATTGGTTGGCCGGCATAGAAGAAGGCAGAAGAAGTCAACCACAGATAAAGTCTACAAGGCTGGTGGCTTGGCTTTGGAAGAGGAGAAGAGAAGAGGCACATTTGCATCAGACAATGTGGAGGCTTATTTTGCAACAACTAGTTGAGTAAAAGTGGCAATTTAAAAAGGAGGGGGTGGGGGTCTTCTTTAATAAAAATTTTTTTTTTTTAGCTTTGGCTTCCAATGTAAAATGTATCATTTAGTTGTTATTTAAACTTCCACAACTGACAGTGAACATTAGTTTGTACTCACCCCAGTTTTTAGCGCAGGGTCTTGTGCTCTGGAGTACTGAAATAGAAACTATGAATACCAACAGTATAGTTATATTCCTAAAGGATAGACCATGCTTATATAATGCAAGTGTTATTTTTGTGACTTACTCTTTTATATACCTCTTGATCATTTCCCTGGAAAACATAAAAAAAAACCTCATGTTTTTGTTTTAAACAGAGCTGAATAAATATGCTACAGTAAATAAAAAAAGCGACACCCTGGTATAACCTTGGCATTCAGGTGAAAGAAGACATTCTGCTGGGTGCATTGTGTATCATTAATATTATGTACAGTCAATGTACATCAACTTGAATAGGGCATTGCTGGTTCAGTGGTTTTAATCTCCTATGGATATGGAGGGCACTGCATTAGCTGTTGAAAGTACTAGCCCTTCTTATACCGCGTACACACGATCGGACTTTGACGGATTAGGTCCGACAGTCTTTCCGACGGACCCTGCAGCGGCGGTCTGCCGGACTTTCAAACGGACGGACTTGCCCACACACGATCACTCCAAAAGTCCGATGGATTCGAACGTGATGACGTACGACCGGACTAGAGTAAGGAAGTTCATAGCCAGTAGCCAATAGCTGCCCTAGCGTCGGTTTTTGTTCCGTTTTTTTTTCCGATTTGAAACATGTTTTATTTCTAGGTCCGTCAGACTTTTGGGAAAGAAAAGTAGGCTGGAGCCCACACGCGATCAAATTGTCTGGCGGATTCCGGTCCGGCGGATTCCGGTCTGCCGGACCAAGTCTGACGGAAAGTTTGATTGTGTGTACGCAGCATTACTCAACTCCAGTGTTGGTGTTTTGTCCCCAGAAGATAACATTCATTGCATTATACACAATAAGAATCTTATCACAGGAAAGAAAATATTTGGAAAGAGATATATGGAGGCTACTTTTGAAAAAGGCGATCAAAAGTTATATTGTCAATCATGCTTGATGGGTCAGTGTCGGAGAAATACTGAGTTCAGCTACTGTCAGGCAACCATCATATTCAGCACACATGTTTAGTTAATGACAGATGCACTTGAAATAAGCTTTGTAAAAACGTGCTTTGCTAAAAAAAAAAAAAAAAAAAAGCACAAATGCATAAATATATAGGAGATTAACTACCCTTAAAGTGGATGTAAACCTGATTCATGAAATTTGAGCTGGGCACATATATCTGTAGTGTTTTCTTATCTCTCTCCAAAGCCCTAAGTCCCATGGCTTTCTCCTGCTCCGTTCTTATGTTATCAGCATGATAACTTCTGACAAGTTCTCTGACACATGTGATAAAACCAGCCTGAAATTTGTGTCAGGGCGGGTGCTATAAATAGATTAGCAGACAGCTGGTCAATTCACAGCACAACTCTGCAAGTCTCTGCCTATGTGGATGGGGGTGTGTGCCTTTCCTCCAGTCAGCTGCCTCACAGTGTATGGCAAGACTCCCCTCCCCCCGCTGGAACAGGAAGAGAAAATTCTAACATAATGTGCACTTTCTAAACAGTATATAAAGCTGAAGACAGAAGATATACATGTAAAACTTATGTAGGGAGATGTTGTTTCATCCCTGTGTATCATCTAAGGCTGTTCACTTCACTGGGTATATGTGAGGGTTTACATCCACTTTAAATAATTTTGCAGTCTTCGTATATTTCTATCAATACTAATAAATGAGAACATTGCGTAATCCTGGCATTTCCATGGTGTGCCTACGGGAAATTGGACTGTAACTTGGTGCATCTGTTTTATAAAGTTATCGTGTAGTAGTCCTTAAAGTGTTACTAAACACTTTACCACTCTCTCATATTTTTCAAAAGTAGGTACGGCAATAAAATCAATCCAGGGTAGATTGCATATAAAATTAGTATACGTACCTAATTTTCTCCTTAATGTACTGCAGTCATGTGACACCATTCACATGCTACGCAATGAACTGTGAAATAGGTGGGCAGCGCAAGCAGTAGACTCCTGAGGTATTCTGTAGATATCACTCCAGGAACTTCCACTCCCGTTTCTCTGACCGCCAATCACAATCTGGGAGCCTCAACACAAGCCTCTGCATTGTATGTGTCACGTGAGTCGGCGCTCAGTGTAAATAATCGATCATTCCTCCGGCTCTGCCCTGCAATCCACATTGGCTTATTAGCATGTGTGTGTGGATAGCAGGGGAGGTGAGGAAGATCTTTCCCTATACGCAGTCGAAGGCGCCATAAACAAAGTCACGTGTGGCGGCTTGAGGAGAAAAACAAGGAAGTGAAAAGCTTCCCAAAAGGCAGATTATGGAGCATGCCAGTGCCTATGCAATAACTAGAGTGTTGGCTGCTATTGTGTTGCCACTGAGGAGAGGGAGGTCCAGGAAAAAGGCAGGATCAACAAGGCATTTAAAACAAATAAAACTATGCATTACTAAAAGCTTCAGACAGGCATCATTTTAATTATAAAGCACAAAGAAACATTTTGGGCTTAATGGCATAGATTGTTTGACAAAAAAAGATGATATGTGTAGTATTTAGTATACAGTATACTTGATTTATATATAATACTAAAGATGAAATAAAAAAATAAAAATGCATATTAATTAGAATAAAATGGAGCAAAACATGTTAGTGTGTTGTTGCTGTAGAACCCTGCCCTAGGCTGGATACATTTCGTTTTTGACTTTGCTGTACTCAGCTGAGCAGCAATTGGGTTATGAATATTTATTTGATTTCAGCCAATCCCTGGGAGGGGGCGCCCAGAACGTGTGGCTGAGGAGAAGATAAATGTTTGGAAGGTATGTTTAGAGCCCTCTTCTCCTGGGGCCTCTGCTCCTGGGAAGCAGCCTGTGCTACTGGAGAGCTGTTGCTGTCAGGCCTCAGAATGTTCTTAGCTGAGGACCTTGAAGGAACTTGGGCTTAAGGAAAACTGCTGGATACACTGCCTGTGAGTATCACAGGGAAGCTGGTTGATGAGATATCTCTGGACATTGTGAGTAGGACCCTGCCTAGAGCTCCAGGAGTCATCGAAAGCCTGCATATGTTTTGGAGTATCCTGCATCCTCATCCTCTAGCCTTTATCCTCATCCTCTATCTGCGTGTTCAAGTACTGCAATGCATCTTCAAAAAGATACCCCTAGACTAAGCCTGAATTTATTCAGTGTGCTCTGGAACTGGTATCAGGGCCTGGCTGCATTTGAACAGGTAAGGAAACCTGGGTTATATTCCATGGCCCCTCTGGGGGTAAGCACTACACTGCAAGGCACATCTGTCAACAAGATGCGCTGGGATGTAATTTAGAAAGAGTGGCACTACTTCACACTAACGCATGTAGATCTCATTGCTGCCTTAGAGAGATGGTACAAAAGTGGACAGCTACTGTATTTTGATCACCACTTTTATTAGAAACCAATGCACTGAGGACACAATCATGGGAGCAACCTGTATTAAATCTCAGTTTCTTAAAAGGAAAATTGTAAATGAACATTCACCCAAAAACTTACACTGTGAGAAGAAGCAGCCAATCAGAACTAGTGTGTGCCACTGCAAAGCAGGAAGCAGAGCATTCAAACGTACTGAGCAATTATGACGCCCCCCCCCCCCAATGTACAGAATCTCACAAAAGTGAGTACACCCCACAAATTTTTGTAAATATTTTTATTATATCTTTTCATGTGACAACACTGAAGAAATTACACTTTGCTACAATGTAAAGTAGTGAGTGTACAGCTTGTATATCAGTGTAAATTTGCTGTCCCCTCAAAATAACTCAACACACAGCCATTAATGTCTAAACCGCTGGCAACAAAAGTGAGTACACCCCAAGTGAAAATGTACAAATTGGGCCCAAAGTATCAATATTTTGTGTGGCCACCATTATTTTGCAGTACTGCCTCAACCCTCTTGTGCATGGAGTTCACCAGAGCTTTACAGGTTACCACTGCAGTCCTCTTCCACTCCTCCATGACGACATCACAGAGCTGGTGGATGTTAGAGACCTTGCGCTCCTCCACCTTCCATTTGAGGGTTTAGGTCTGGAGACATGTTTGGCCAGTCCATTACCTTTACCCTCAGCTTCTTTAGCAAGGCAGTGGTTATCTTGGATGTGTGTTTGGGGTCGTTATGTTGGAATATTGCCCTGCGGCCCAGTCTTTGAAGGGAGGGGATCATGCTCTGCTTCAGTATGTCACAGTACATGTTGGCATTCATGGTTCCCTCAATGAACTGTAGCTCCCCAGTTCCGGCAGCACTCATGCAGCCCCAGACCATGACACTCCCACCACCATGCTTGACTGTAGGCAAGACACACTTGTCTTTGTACTCCTCTCCTGGTTGCCGCCACACACGCTTGACACCATCTGAACCGAATAAGTTTATCTTGGTCTCATCAGACCACAGGACATCGTTCCAGTACTCCATGTACTTAGTCAGCTTGTCTTCAGCAAACTATTTGCGGGCTTTCTTGTGCATCATCTTTAGAAGAGGCTTCATTCTGGGACGACAGCCATGCAGACCAATTTGATGCAGTGTGTGGCGTATGGTCTGAGCACTGACAGGCTGACCCCCCCACCCCTTCAACCTCTGAAGCAATGCTGTCAGCACTCATAAGTCTATTTCCCAAAGACAACCTCTGGATATGATGCTGAGCATGTGCACTCAACTTCTTTGGTCGACCATGGCGAGTTCGGTTCTGAGTGGAACCTGTCCTGTTAAACCGCTGTATGGTCTTGCCCACCATGCTGCAGATCAGTTTTAGGGTCTTGACAATCTTCTTATAGCCTAGGCCATCTTTATGTAGAGCAACAATAATTTTTTTCAGATCCTCAGAGAGTTCTTTGCCATGAGGTGCCATGTTGAACCTCCAGTGACCGATATGAGATAGTGAGAGCAATAACACCAAATTTAAACACACCTGCTCCCCATTCACACCTGAGACCTTGTAACACTAATGAGTCACATGTCACCGGGAGGGAAAATGGCTAATTGGGCCCAATTTGGACATTTTCACTTAGGGGTGTGCTCACTTTTGATGCCAGCGGTTTAGACATTAATGGCTGTGTGTTGAGTTGTTTTGAGGGGACAGCAAGTTTACACTTATACAAGTTGTACACTCACTACTTTACATTGTAGCAATGTGTAATTTGTGTTGTGTTGTCACATAAAAGAAAAAAAAGATATAATAAAATATTTACAAAAATATGAGGGGTGTACTGTTTTTTGTGAGATACTGTACACATATAACAACAAACTATATATAGGAACATATAACATAGAACATTTAACAAAAAACTAAAATTTACATCAAGCTGTTTTTTTTCTTGTTTTTTTTTTTTACCCCTGTATATAAAAATCATTGAGAAGGCTATATACTGCATTTCCCTTAAGGAAATCATGATCTTAAATGCTCATTTCTATGGCAGCACCATGTGATAGAAAACAAAACAAGTTTAAAGCTGACTTGGTTTGTGCATTATTTTAAATGGTGCAGAACATATTTTTATGCTTGAGCCTGACGCAACTGGATTTAAGTGTATGATGTACAAAACTCACCTTGTTGGGTGACGACTCTGGATGTCAACAGTAAACACAGGTGCTTAATCGCATACTGTATACTATCTCATTTTCTCATTTCTCATTTCTTACCTCCTGTATCTTCATTCTATTGTAAATGGTGCTACAAAGATCCATGACAAAATTGGAAATCTAAAAAACATTTTTGTAAAAAATCAGTTTGTAAATGATCACTGCAACAAGGGTTCTGAAACAGTCTACATGTCTTTACAATTTTGTTAAAATATTTTCAGTTTTATACTGATTATAGAATTAATTTTAAAAGCCGATATTTCACTTGGTCAGCTTGTTTAAGATAAATGACAGTGGGGAAAATGATATGTAATTAAAGCTGAACACCAGGCAGATATAAAATACACAAATTAAAGTAGCTCTCTATTCACTAATAGACCCTCACATTTTTTTTTTTTTTTTAAGCATTGTAAGTATCTGAATAAGACTTGACTCAGCATCCTGAAGCCCCTTATACAGCAAAACACAGGCTGGAGGAGGTAGAAGCAGCAAGGAAACAGTCAATTGTGCTGCCGGGAAATGAACATGCTGATAGGTGGATAGAGCAAAGTGACAGAGAAATTAGCTTGTCAGTCTGCTGCTTCTCCTTCACTGTCTAGTCATAGAACAGGTGTGGGGAGGAAACACAAGTGTTACTGAACAGCAACATAGAAAAATTAGGTCTCCCCAACTGCTAGACAGACTATGTGTAAATCTGAGAACTGGGTGGACAGGCATACAAATCCAGGGCATTTTTCATCAGTTTAGTTGTTTACCCAGAGTTTAGCTTTTAAAGTTTGTGGACATTGTGGGGTTGATTTATCAAAGGCAAATAGGTTGTTCACTTTGCAAGGGAAGTTTTCTTTAGCTTAGTAAATAAGTTGAAAATTTGCAAAGTATAACTGATCATGTGGGGAATAAAAGCAACAGTATTTTTGCTTGCACATGATTGATGATGGAAGTTAGTATCGCTTCACCTTATTCACAAAGCTAAGAGAAAATACCCCTTGCAAAGTGAACAGAACAGCATATATTTCTTCAGTAAATCAAGCTCAAAGGATTCCAAATACTGTTGCTTGGTGGTTTGTAAGAAGACACAAAGGGGTTGATTTGCTAAAACTGCAGTGTGCAAAAATCTGGTGCAGCTCTGCAAAGAAAACAATCAGTTTCCAGGTTTATTGTCAAAGCTTAATTGAACAAGCTGAAGTTGGAAGCTGATTGGCTACCATGCACAGCTGCACCAGATTTTGCAGTTTCCAGGTTTAGTAAATCAACCCCCAAGGATCTGTAACATAGCAGCCACCTAGAATATGCAAGTCCTGTTATCTTTAGAAACCATGCCATCTTTTGAAGGGATAAAGTATGTTTTTCGAGTAGCAAGTGGGGCGTGAAATTAACAGATTTTATACATTTTCTCAACTGTGTTTGCTCCATCTGTATTTTGTTGCGACAACCCTCTTCCTATAAGACAGCATTGATTTTCCTAGATATGCTTGAATGTTTTTTTTAAGGAACTTGGCAGGTAAAATTGTTCAAAACATTTAGGAAAACCGCAGTCCTTGTTTTTCTATTCACAGAAAATAGATTGATATTGGCTGCATGTTTGGGGGTCATTACATTTCTGCAGAATACGTTTTGTAGGGATCAGATGGCTCCCTGAGGGCACTGCATGATTAATAAGGCAACTTTAGGAGACCATTCATTCTGACCAAATCCCCAAAATTGATGTACAGAAACACAGCCCCAAACCTGGAACCTTCACCCTGCTTCACTGTTGACTCTCATCCTATTCAGGCCTTCAATGAGCAAATTGCTTTATGTTACAGCAAAATATTGTAAATTAGGACTTATTAGTCCAGGGCATAGGCAATTGACTTGGTCTTGTTCCCACGTAGGAGGTATGGCTTTTTAGCTACCATGGTTCCACTGGTTTTTGCCACTTTTGAGCTAATGTGGCCACATAACAGCCAAGTCTGAGCTAATAGTACCACTGAACATCTTCCAATTGCCAAAGGAAGACAGCACCATGTGTATTTCATATGTTTCCTTTAGTCGATCACTGTTTTGATCCAACCTTCTGCAGAACAGCATGTACAGAATACACCTGTATTTCTTGAATTGCAAGATGTTTAAGGCTCTGGTATAACCACATCTCAAATAAAAATGTTATTGTAAGCAAGATAAGATATGAACTAAGGGGTAGTCAATCTGTATATAATATTGCACATGACTCCTGGTAGAGTGGTTCATATCTCTCCTAGCTCCTTACATAACCGATTCTAGATCTCTCAGACAGACCAGGCCTTGTTATACACGTGCCTTCTAATAAAAGGTATGGTTAGGAGACACAGATAGGTGCTCTTGTGACTGTATTGGTCAATTCAGAAAATAAAACTAAGTATAATTTTACTCTTCAAGTTGAAGTAAACCCCCCTATCGTTTTCAGCCAGGGAAGCTGCCATCTTTGCCTCTGTTTAATCTTCAACTGCCACGGTGCTGCACATATGATCCGTTATGACACCAGCCATTGGATGGTTTGACTGTTTGGTTGAGAGCACAGCCAATGTGCAGTTAGCATTCCCGGCATGCCTTTTTTTTTTTAAACTGTTAAATCGATGGGTTTACTTCCGCTTTCAGGTTCATGAGCTTTTGGATGAAAGTTCAATGAAATTGGATAGTGTGGAAACTGTCTTTTGAAAGTTTAGCAAGAGCATATAGGTGTTGAGATTTGATGTGCATTTTTTCTTTTTTAAACCTGAATTATAAAGGAAGCCTTGACTAGTTTTGAACCACATAAAGTGCCCCTGACCATTGGTCTGCTCTGGTGAAGGCTGGTATTCTTGGAGGAGACAATCTTTTCTAACTGGGTACGCTACTATAGATGGATAGCTTTATGGATAGGCAGATAAGCAGGTACATATAAAGATCACCTATTAATCCCCTCTGCATTAGGAAAAGCACAGCTCTTCAAATGAGCCAATTACTATGGAGCCAAATGAAATAAGATTTAATTTAATCTAGGATGGGTCTATTATGAGTGAACAAATACTACCTATTCATTTATGACCACAGCAAACATAGATCCGTTAAAGCGGACCTTCAGTAATTTTTTCAACTTTCCATCTATTAAATCTTCTGCCCTTGTTGTTTTAGGTTTGGATAGTAAAACATTTTTTTCTGCCAGTAAATACCTTATACAGCCCACTTCCTGTTTCTTGTCTGGTAAAAAGCCTAGGCTTATGACACCATGCACAGCTCTCTCTCTCTAACTCTCGTGAGAATTTGCCAGGAAGGGAGGGGGGATGAGTCATAAGAGGGCCAATCAGTGCTGCAGGGCTGCAGAGCTGGAGGTGTGCCTCTGTGGGTCTGTAAATCCAGGAAGTGAACAGGCAGCAGCTTCAGCTGCCCACAGTTAAATTTGATGCAGTCAGACTCAGTAGAGGGAGATTTCTGCATCATATTTGGCAAGTACAGAATCACATTATATATAAAATAATATGCAAAGTGG
Source organism: Lithobates sylvaticus (assembly GCA_028564925.1). Taxonomy (NCBI): domain Eukaryota; kingdom Metazoa; phylum Chordata; class Amphibia; order Anura; family Ranidae; genus Lithobates; species Lithobates sylvaticus. The sequence continues at coordinate 383,292,113 of CM053027.1, read as the reverse complement.
TTGGAGTGAAGCTTCAGAATGGCATAGATGTTTTTATTAAAATTATGTGAGCAGACTGCAGTTCCTCCTTAAGTACTGCATAAAGTATGTGCTACAAGAATATGATCATTAGGTGTGTTTGGCCTAAAAAAAACTACCGTAATTGGTAAAACATTTGTTATACAGTTAAGATACATACTAAGGTTTCTCCTTTTGGAACACTGGCTCCAAACATTAATCTGTAGAAGCACACATAGTTGATGTGCTGGGGCACAGTGAGTGTCCAGGATAAATCAATAATGCTTGTCTCTACAGAAACGTAAACTAATAGGGGAATACCTTGTGGATGTGCTAAATGCTTTCTGGAAAGTTACAGTGATAAGTTATTGCAATTTATTGGATAGCAACCCTGCTGTTAAAGCTGGCCTAGTTCATCTGATACTCATTTTAGCAGTGGGAACAGCAGACATGAGTTTTGCCTATATTATGCACATACCATACAGTGGGGAAAATTATTATTTGACCCCTTGCAGATTTTGTAAGTTTGCCTACTTACAAAGAAATGAAGGGTCTATAATTTTTATCATAGGTGTGTTTTAAATGATAGAGACAGAATATCAACGAAAAATCCAGAAAAAAAACACGATACAGATGTAATAAATTGAGTTGCATTTCAGTAAAATAAGCATTTGATCCTCAAGCAAAACATGACTTTGTACTTGGTGGAGAAATCCTTGTTGGCAAGCACAGAGGTAAGACGTTTCTTGTAGTTGGTGACCAGGTTTGCACACATCTCAGGAGGGATTTTGGTCCACTCTTCTATACAGATCTTCTGTCAGAAAAATCTTGGATGTTTTTTCCGACGGAATTCCGCTCAAGCTTGGCTTGCATACACACGGTCACACAAAAGTTTGCTGAACTTTCGACCGTCAAGAACGCAGTGACAAACAGTTAGCCGAGAAAATTAAGTTCAATGCTTCCGAGCATGTGTCGAATTGTTTCAAAACATGCGTAGGAATTTTGCTCGTCAGAATAGGTACAGACGATCTGAATTTTCGATAGAAACTTTTTCCGTCAGAAAAATTGAGAACATGCTCTCAAACTTTTGCTGGCTGAAATTCGGCCAGCAAAAGTCCAATGGAGAATACACACGGTCACATTTTCCGACGAAAAGCTCTCATCGGTCTTTTGCTGGACGAAACTCTGATTGTGTGTACGCGGCATTAAGGTTTCTTGGCTGTCACTTGGCAACTTGAAGTTTCAGCTCCCTCCATAAATTTTCTATAGGATTAAGGTCTGGAGACTGGCTAGGCCACTCTATGACCTTATGAAACAAAAAGAGGGGTTTGGGGTGTAGCCTCCCTGGCGGTATGATTATGTCAGATTTTTGCGTCTCAAAGTGGTACAATTGTTTTGCATAGAAATTTGGCGTTTTATATTGTAGGCCGGTAATTCTTACCAATAATACACTTAAATCTGTCCAAACAAGAGTCTAGTAGACATCCCGGGTATGATAACGTTTGAAAAACAAAATCATAAATTATAATATAATAAATAACTATAAATAATTATAAAAAATAATAATATAATAATAATAAAATTAATTTCCCCACGATTCACTATTGCTCAATTCTGCAAGTGTTCTAATTTACTATCGCTGCAGACAAAAAAATAAAAGTCAGCAGCTACACATACTGTAGCTGCTGACTTTTAATATTAGGACACTTACCTGTCCTGGAATCCAGCGATGTCGGCACCCCAATCATTGTTTGCACTGGCTCTCGGGTGCTTCACAGCCAGTTCCGTACTGCGCATGATCTCTTTCTGAATGGCCCGGCGGCAGGGGAAGGAGGAGGGGGGCCAAACTTCCGAGTGATCTCGCCGCAGGGAGATCTCTTGGAAGTGGGGATGGGTACCTCTCAAAAACAGGTACCAGCTCCGCTCCCCCCGAAAGGTGCCGAATGTGGCACAGGAGGGGGGAGGAGGCAGATAAGCAGAGCTTCCACTTTTGTGTGCTTCTTCTTGAGCCACTCCTTTGTTGCCTTGGCGGTATGTTTTGGGTCATTGTCACGCTGAAAGACCCATTCATGACCCATCTTTAGTGTTCTGACTAAGGGAAGAAGGTTCTCATACAAGATTTTATAAAACATGGCCCCATCCATTGGACCCTCAATGTGGAAAAGTCAGTCTGTACCTTTAGCAGAGAAACAGCCCCAAAGCATAATGTTTCCACCTCCGTGCTTGACTATAGGGATGATGTTCTGAGGGTCATAGTCAGCATTTTTCTTCCTCTAAACACAGCGCGTCTGTCTCCTCAAGAAGGCGCATGTACAGTCATGTCAATGAACATCTAAATGATTCAGAGAAGGATTGGGAGAAAGTGCTGTGGTCAGATGAGACCAAAATTGAGCACTTTGACATTAACTCGATTCGATGTGTTTGGAGGAAGAAAAATGCTGACTATGACCCTAGGTACACCATTCCTACAGTCAAGCACAGAGGTGGAAACATGATGCCTTGGGGCTGTTTCTCTGCTAAAGTTACAGGCTGACTTTGCCGCATTAAGGGGCCAATGGACGGGACCATGTATTGTAAAATCTTTGATGAGAACCTTCTTTCCTCAGCTAGAACATTGAAGATGGGTCGTGGATGGGTCTCCCAGCATAAACAATGACCCAAAACATACCACCAAGGCAACAAAGGAGTGTGGCTCAAGAAGAATCACATTGAGGTCATGGAGTGGCCTAGCCAGTCTCCAGCCCTAATCCTATAGAAAAATCTATCTTCGAGTTGCCAAGCGACAGCCAAAAACCTTAAGGATTTAGAGAAGATCTGTAAAGAAGAGTCGACCAAAATCCCACCTGAGATGTGTGAAAACCTGGTCACCAACTACAAGAAACGTCTTTCCTCTGTGCTTGCCGACAAGGGTTTATTCACCAAGTACTAAGTCATGTTTTGCTTGGGGAATCAAATACTTATTTTACTCAATTTATAGCATTTGTTTTATTTATTTTTTTCTGGATTTTTGGTTGATATTCTGTCTCTATCATTTAAAATACACCTATGATAAAAATTATAGACCCTTCATTTCTTTCATTTCTTCAAAATCTGCAGGGGGTCAAATAATTATTTCCCCCACTGTATGTTTGCAAAGAATGTGTCTTCTTTTACTGTCTTCTGATGTATTTTCATATAAACTGTAATGTACTATTAATCAATCAATCAGCCAATCAATCCATCAGTCATCAAGGACTTACAATCACAATACTTTCTATAACTGAACATTTTGTATTTTAGTCACAGATATGAAATGGTTTTTGTATCATCCAGGAGCGGCCTGTCCATTAAGGGCGCATGGGTGCTGCCCCCCCGTCCATCGCCACCTCCCCTAGCCATGCATCTGGCCCCTTTCAGAACATCGGCGCATGAATTCCAACGGGGAGGGGCTGTTTTTTTGAAGCACCGATTAGAGCCAGAGGCTAATAGGCTTCAATATAGGGTGGGCTTGGGTTACAGAGAGTGCGCTCACCCAGATGTTTTACAACAGCGAATGATAATTCGCTGTTGTAACACTGATCCTCCTCCCGGCCAATCAGGAAGCAGGTTTTGACACCGGTCATCCGATTGGCTGAAAGGAACAGCGATCCTATTGGACGCCTAGGTGGAAGAGGGGATATGCTGGAAGCCGCCATGCAGGAGAGGACTCGGAGCCGAGCCGCTGTACCACGCTGCCTGCCACCCGCCTCCTGCCAACAATGGGGTAAGTGTCGGACTGGCCGGCAAACCGCGGGGGGTGCCGCTCGAGGGGGGTGGTCGTTTGCCATCCCCCCCCAAAAGAAAAACACCAGCCACCACTGGTATCATCTATTTAATTTTGACTAGTAGCAAAAGACTGTAGTGTTGAAAACTGGACACTGCTTAGTTCCTGGAGCAAATTAAAAATATAGCAACACAGAATTAGCCATCGCATTATATAATGAATCGGGACACTAACAGACTTATCATTAGCATAATATTCTATCTAATAAACTGCCAAATGTCTCACATGGACATGGACATATGGAGTTAACTGAAATGTATGGATTCAAATATATTTACATTTTTTTCTACAACAAATTGATTGGCCTATGATATCTTAGCTTAGGCTCTGCACCCTGTGATCAGATATAGAGGCTGAATTATAAATCTTTGTACGACACATACACTTATATTCATGGCAGTAGCAACGGGGTTGATTTACTAAAACTGGAGAGTGCAACATTTGGTGCACCTGTGCAAGATAACCAATCAGCTTCTAACTTGGACTTGTACAATGAAGCTTTGACAAAAAACCTTGAAGCTGATTGGTCTCTATGCAGAGCTGCACCAGATTTTGCACATTCCAGTGTTTGTAAATCAACCCCAATATGTTGATTAGATTTAGGCATAGTAGCTGCAGTCAGCCACTTTAATGACCTCATTAATACTTTTGTATAGACGTGTCTACAAAGAGCTCTCAATATGGCTTTTTGGTTTTGCAGAACCCTTATGTGAAAATCTAAAGAAAATTGATAAAAAGGAGATAACAACACCCTTACATTGTAATATTGAGGAGATATGTTTTACACACACATAATGTTTTTTTTTCTGTTGTTACCTGTGGTTGATCCAATAGTGCCGTCCACTGGCTAAAGCAGAGCGCTAATCTCTAGGGATAAAAGAAGAAAAGGGAGCATGACCAGTAAGATGTTTCTTAAAGTGAGAATGTGCCACGCAATGTAGGCAAAAGCAATAGATTTATTTAATGTCAACTCCACCACTGACAAACTTCTTGTTTCTTAGCCAAAAGAAGAAAAAAACCTCTGTGGGCTACATTTGTACAACTTGAGGCTTACACAGTGCTGAGGACTCTCCCCTGCCTCCATGTGACAGCACTGGGTGCTTGAGCAGCCAGTTACTATGCAACAGCTCAGTCACATAAGAGGAAAGAAAGTCATATATTCCCTTTACCTTAAAGCATCAGGTACTTTTTTGGTCTTAGTTATCAAATTATGTAGTGGGGGAATGAAAGGAAATTTAACCACTTGCCGACCAGCCGCCGCAGTTATACTGCGGCAGGTCGTCATAATCCCACGAATCGCCGTAGCTATACGTTGGCTCGCGGGATAGGGATAGCAGGCACGCGCACGCACCTGCTGCACGAGCGATCGTGGGCACGAGAGGCAGAAGAGGGACGTGTGTGTGTGTGTAAACACACAAATCCCTGTTCTGTTCTGTGAGGAATGACAGATCGTGAGTTCCTAATAGCTAGGAACCATGATCTGTCATCCCCTCTAGTCTGTCCCATCCCTCTACAGTTAGAAACACACACAGGGAACACAATTAACCCCTTGATCGCCCCCTAGTGTTAACCCGTTCCCTGCCAATTACATTTTTACAGTAATCAGTGCATTTTGCAGCACTGATTGCTGTATAAATGCCAATGATCCCAAAAATGTGTCAAAAGTGTCCAATGTGTCCGCCACAATGTCGCAGTCCCAATAAAAATTGCAGATCTCTGCCATTACTAGTAAAAAAATTAATAAGAATAAAAATGCTATAAATCTATCCCCTATTTTGTAGACGCTATAACTTTTGCACAAACCAATCAATATACGTTTATTGCTGTTTTCATCATTTGACCTGCTATTTGCATATTTCAATTAATATATACATATAAAGTAAAAAGTGCAGCGCTAATTAACATAGGGGGGGGGTATTTACTAAAGGCAAATCCACTTTGTTCTACTTGGAATATGGAAGTGCAGTTGCTGTAGATCTGAGGGGGTCATGCATGGGAGGAAAAAAAACAGCAATTTTGCTTGTACATGATTGGATTGATAAAATCAGCAGAGCTTCCCCTGATTTCAGATCTTCCCCCAAGATCTACAGAGACTGCACTTCCACGTGCACTTGCAGTACACTTGTAGTGCAAAGTGGATTTGCCTTTAGTAAATCAACCCCTAAGTGTACCATATGTTATAATGTGTGAACATCAGTATGTCTATACTGATAGAGCAATGTATAAAGTGCATATCAACTGATGCAAGGAATGTAAAAATATGTGAACATCAACACAATATAGGCAATGTATGCCAATATTAAAAGTGCATCAGTGCTTATACAAATAAATCAATTAGTGCAAAATATTAAGTAGAACCACAAAAAAAATGCATAGATGCTGATAATTAGTAGTCACAATGAAGTAAATAACCGCAGGTTTGTTCAATGAAAAACAAAGTCCACCATAGTCTGCATAAAATTGTCAACACACTAAACCAGAAAGGTAATGGATGGAAGTCTTAAGATGAAAAGTCTATGCCAGGAAAGAGTGGTGATGAGTGCATAACCCATGCAAGATCACCCAGGATAGTGCATCCGGGAAGGGGTAGGTACTCTTACCGGAGACTGTGGATCCACGTGCCAGCGGCAGCGAGTCAACCAAGCTTAGGATGGAAATGGGAACTCTGGTGCAGGTCACTGAAAATCCTGGCAGTGTGCACAAAAATTCCATTCAACGTATAATCATAAATGAGGGTCATAAAAAGAAAAACGCCTCCACATGGTGTAGGTCAAAAATGAATGGATTTATTTAAAAGAAGTACTAACATCATGAAGATGTGTACAGATAAAAAAATGTGATAACAAATTCAAACCCAATGTACTGAGCTGGCTAGAAAAAGGCTCCTAAGCTTGGTTGACTCTCTGCCACTGGCACGTGGGTCCACAGTCTTCGGTAAGAGAACCTACCCCTTCCCCTGGGTGGAGGACGCACTATCCTGGGTGATCTTGCATCAGTTATACACTCATCACCACTCTTTCCTGGCATAGACTTTGATCTTAGGTCTTCCATCTTATACCTTTCTGGTTTACTGTGTTGACAGTTTTTAAGCAGACTTTGATGGGCTTTGTTTTTCATTGAACAAACCTGTAATTATTCACTTCATTGTGACTACTAATTATCAGCACTTAGGCACTTTTTTTGTGGTTCTACTTACTCTTTGTTTGTGTGATGATAGTTTGCACTACATAATTTATTTATTTGTATAAGCACTGATGCACTTTAAATATTGGTATACATTGCCTACATTGTGTTGATGTTCACATATTTTACATTCCTTGCATCAGTTTATATGCACTTTATACATTGCTCTATCAGTATAGACATACTTATGTTCACACATTATAACATATGGTACACTTACTCATGTTAATTAGCGCTGCACTTTTTACTTTATTCACCTATACAATTTTGGCACATTGTAGTGTTAGCTGGTGTATGTTTACAATATTTTGTGGTAAGCGCAGTAATTTAAACATTTTCTTCTAATATATACATATATTTTTCCTATTTCAGCATCATAACCTTCTGAGGATTTTTTCACGTGCCCTTGTAACCTTGAAAGCTAGGTCTTTCTCTAATGGAAATAATTATTTTGCTGTGCCCCCTTGGACTACTGTATGTAGCTATTGGTTATTGCCCCTGCTAGGTACATGGAGGGGCAGGTCAGCCACTGACTTTGTTAAACATTGTGGGCATTTTTACATAATAGTGCCCCAAGTTTTAGGGTTGCTGTAGTGCTCAGTTAATTGAAGATCATGGACAGGCAGGTTGCCTGCTTTAGATTCTATTACTGCATCCTTTCACTAGAATGTTTGCTGTAAGTAACAATATGGAACATATCTTCAATGTGTCATTCATTTTTTATAATTCAATTCTCATAATTACTCACACTGCAAAAAGACTTCCATGATGTTATTTTGGATTCCAAGATAATCAGCTAATCTAGGTATATATAAGCAGATCTGACTTCTCAATTGAAACATTAGCTTTTAAAACCTTTCTCATACACCAATAGTTTTGGTTGTTCTACACATGAACCATCTCCCCAACTATTGCATGGGGCAATAAACATGACTACACAATTACTATTTGGGGTCATTTATACAGTTGTTTTTTCCATTCTGGATATCAGTTGTGTAAATTATCTAGTGATATTAAAATTTGAATACCATTCACTTTGCAGTTACTGACAAAACCTGTTTAAATGATTTTAATTGGCCAAAAGGTTTTCGTATCCATTAGCACAATTATCTATCTGGCACAAGATGAAAATACAGAAAATGTACAGATGGGGACCTGATAAAAAAAAAAGCTGTGGTCAACAGGCTGCTATCTAACCCAATGGCCAAATCAGGGCGGCACAGTGGTGTAGTGGTTAGCACTCTCACCTAGCAGTAAGAAGAGTCGCTGGTTCGAATCCCAACCTTGACACTACCTGTCTGGAGTTTGCATGTTCTCCCTGTGCCTGCGTGGGTTTCCTCCGGGTACTCCGGTTTCCTCCCACAATCCAAAAACATGCAGGTAGGTTAATTGGCTTCTGTCCAAAAATTGGCCCTAGTATATGAATGGGGACCTTGGATTGTGGGCTCCTTGAGGGCAGGGACCGATGTGAGTTTGCAATGTACAGGGATAGGGACAATTGTAGACACTCACTCAGGTTGAACTGGATGGACTGATGTCTTTATTCAACCTTACTATGAACTATTACCCCTTTAACTATCAGAGAGCAAAACTCTTGAAGAAAACTTTAACTATAAGGCTTCTCTACAGTATTTTGGTTACTATCGTTCACAACGATGTAAAAAAAAGTTATTGATTACATTTTGATCTCCTTATCTTGTTTTCTTTGGGTGTTTTGGGTATTTTCAAGCTCAATACTTGTAAAAGTACTCTTTTCTTAATGTAACCAAAATATTTTGATTTTTTGAGCTGACAAATTAATAAGTGTGGAATTGTATGTTAGATTTGATGTACATTATTGGTTTTTATGCAAATAGACACTGGAAATCTCCAGCTGCCATTGAGTGAGTCTATGATTCTGGCCTGTCCCTGAACAGTTAAGAATTAATGGACTATCTGCAATGCATAACTGCCCTCAATCTATTTATTGATTATATATATATATATACACCAAAAAGGGACTACATTTTAGTAGAGGACACTATAAAAAAAAATTTAAGAAAGTTTGCAGAGGTGCCTTGGAACGGTGGTGTGGCTTCCCAGATACCTGCCAATATGCAGGTATAAAAAAATTACATTCATGTTGTAAATTGTATTGACTAAACATTGTTAATGGTAATATTCATCTTGGCACTTAAGTACATTTTCTGTTATGTTCCATAATCTTCCATAAATCAGGCCGTGACTCCTGGCATGTATGTATTACTGCTGTATATGTAATTATGACAATATTTTAAATAATATGCAAACAATCTACAATGACAAAACTAGACAGAGGTGAACAAATACCTCACTTTCTGGAATGTTCATATCGACCATATATTGTGCTGCTGATTGAGGGAAACCTGAAAAGAAAGTAGGGATATTTTAAAACATACACAAGCATAAAAGAAAACTTGAATTGTGCAAAACAAAAGTAACAAGTTATTTTACAATTACAAAAGCCTATTTTGATATTTGCATTTACTGCAAATATCACCCATGCTTCTTGCAGAAAATATACCCATACCCTGAAACAGGATATAATCTACAATTAAACCATCATTATTGGTCACCTGCCTAAAAAAAAGATGAAATCATAAACACAAAAGCATAATAATGTTACTTTATTAGCAAACATGAACGAGTTTAAAATACATCAGAATAATGTGTTTAATTACTGTAATATCCTTAATTAATATATTTTGTTCTTCCATTAATTCTTACAGCTATCATCACCAAACTGGCCTTATGCCATTGTCTTTTAAATTCCCTAAAACCTTTTTTTATGTTTGAAACGTAATCCCTTATTTATGATAAATCAGGATTTATGTGCGTATTATTAAATAACATTTTAGAATGTAAAATGTTTCTTTTTAAAAGGTTTCATAACACCTAAATCGTACCTCAGTTCTTTTCAGATCATAATACTTTTAGTGCCGACATTAGATAAAAGTATAGTACATAGACTTACGAAAATACACTAGGAACTTCCTTCTGTTTCAGCAGTATTTTTAAATTAGACCTAGGGCGTGCAACCCATGAGTTAGGACCTCCAGAGGGGTCTCAATATGTTTCTCAGGGTGCCGTTTAACCAATAGTCATTATTTATGCTTCATAAGTTTTACACAGCTTTCATAATTGCATAATTTGAAAGGTCACTTGATATCACTATACAACCAGTATTTAATAAAACAAAGAAAATAAAGGGTAATGTCTTACCAGAGGATAGATGAAGAGCACTCAAGCAGCAGACTGCAAACAGCAATGGCAGAGAAGGACGATATTTTCCAGACTTACTGTTAAGGAACTCTCTCTTTTTCTCTGTAAGGGATTTGCCTCTCTTGTGGCTCCAAGCCCTGAGCATCTTGCCAGGAAATGTTAATGGTGAGGTCTGGCTCATTCACAGTTCAGCTCTATCTCTTTAAATGTAACACTGTATCCCATAGGAGTGCAAGCAATCAGCACCTGGCAGGATCTTACTTTCTCTGCTGGTATCATGCTGAGCTCTTATTTATCAGACATTGCCCCCCCAAATCAATGTTGCCTGATTAGCTGAGGGTTGAGTAAGAGGGGACGAACAGAGGATCTATATTATTGCACAATAGGGAATTTTATAACTAACACTGAACTGTGGTGGATAGGAAATGCTGCTTATGAACACTATGTGATATCACGACACGTGCCTTCTCAAATATAATGGGTTTTTTGCTTCCTATGGAGTTTATTAACAATTGCTATTTAGTGACATTTGCTGATTCTTGCAATGGGAGATTTACCATGAAACCTGCTTTACAAGAAATTGCATTGAGATGATCTAGTTTATTGTATGTCTGCAAGAACTGTTCTCTGTCCAAAGAGGCTTGTTATTATCTCTTTTCAGCAGATTGTATGGTGTCATTGTACAGTTTGCTTACACTACAGTATTTAGTGTTAAATTTGAATCCCAATTTGTCAATCTGACAAGCCCCCAGAGAAATATTTTTTAATTTTTACAGTGTCTTATTCGATGCTATTGGTTTAATGAGGTTAGTAGGGGAGTCATTAGCTGGCAATTATACAATTCAGATAAATTATCTCCAATAATTTGTATCTAAAACTCAGTGGAAGTCTTAGAATGCCAATACATTTTTCAAAATCTCAAAGCAAACCTGTATTTTTCCCATTTAGGGCAAAGCAATGGGTTTGCTTGCAAAGCCCAACTCCATGTTTTTTTTTTCCCTTTCTTTTCAGTTTCCCCAGCAGTGGTGAAAAAAAATCATCTCTGACTGCCATACTCACCTCCTCTTCTGAGCTGCCCCAACACTAATTACATTTCATTACTAGATATCCTCAGTCTTGAGGACTCAGGGTGTAGTTAAGAAAAAAAGTTAAGAAAAGTACCGGTATGTGTCACTGGAAAGGAGGGCATTAAAAAAAAAAACTGTTGTTAGCCCTGAATGGGCTATGTAAAAGTTAATAAAGTTTGTGGGCATTGGTAGGATTGTGAAAGATCTGAAGCACCCTCAGGGAAATAATGATGTGGTGCACAATAAATGGTGGGTGTGGCTAAATTGTGCTAACAGATTAATTAAAACCTATCATCCAGTCCATCTGTCTGGAACAGTTTTTTTTTGGTTACTTGTGTAGCAATCATCTCCTGTGCTGTGCTCTGTCACATCCCCCTATCATCATTTATTTACAGCCAATTGCTTGGTTAAAGCTGTGAATATGTTATTGAGCACAGCACTGGAGATAAATTTCAAATGGTCAAATGGTCATTTGTCGCCTCTGGGCTCCATGTTTTTAACTCTTTGACAACGTTGTAAATTTTTATATGGTGAAGGGCGGAGATTACATTTTTTGTGATGTGATATATTTTTCATGGTTTAACTATCATTCAGTCTCTGTTCACACCTGAGCACTTTTCAGCTTGTAAAACGCTCAGCTCTGAAGCTCCAAAACACCTAACAAGCAAAATCCCATTCATTTCAATGGCCCCTGTTCAGAAACGCCTGACTTGAGTAGATAAACGCTCCTAAAACGCTTGTAAAGCGCTCCTAAAATGCTCAAATAGCAGCTCTCCACCCCTAATTTACTCTCCCTCTCCTCCCCTAGTGCTTTCTATTAGCTAAAAAAAAATGCCTGAAGCTGTAAAACACTTGTAATACACTTCTAAAATGCTTTAAAAAAAGCATGTAAAAAGCTGCTTAAGAAAACACTAGTAATCAAAATGCTGAGGTGTGAATGGAGCCTAATGGTTTTCAATAAAGTCTTATCTTAGTCATAGTACTTGGATCACTTTGGTACCTCCCTTTGTTGTAGGGGTCCCTTTATATATATATATATATATATATATATATTGCTTTAATTAAAACCTGAGCCTATTCATTGTATACCCAGCACACATATGTTACAGTCTTTTTACCTACAAAATGTTTCAATTTTGTGGGTACAAGGACAGACACCTTTAAACCTCAGCACTTTCATTTAAAAACCAACAGCTTGTCTGAGCCTTCTGTAGAGAAAACTTCCTTATACATCTTTTCTCAACCTTTTGTCTATCACCACACCTTTTAAAAGTATGCAAAATCTTGAGGTACCCTTGTCTAAAATGTCTATGAAACTTAAATGTTACTTGGGTAACCTGAGCCTGGGACAATGCAACTGACTTGAAGAAATTAACGTCACACCAGAATCCCCCTTCACATAAGAAACCCCTCCCCATCACACCAGAGGTCCCCCATAACATTAGATACCCACTTTATGCTAGAGTCACCGCTTTACATTAGAGGCTGTGCTTTACATGAGAGCTTCACATCATATCAGAGTCCCCCCATTACACCAGAGCCTCCCCATCACAGAGTCCTCCAGTCACACAGGCCCCCAAACACAGAGCCCCCAAACCACACAGCCCGCTCTTCACATCAGAGCCCTACCTTTTGGCTCAAGCAGTGCAACTGAGGGCAGGAGGTGGAGGAGGTCTTTAAGAGGTGGTTTCTATCTTTTCCTGAATACCCTGCATGCCACCTGCCCTGGTTCAGAGTCATGCATTGTTGTGGTGCAAGCTACGAGGAGGTTCAAGTCAAAATGGGACTTTTAATTTTACAGGTATAAAAAGGGATGCTAGCATGGTGGTACTAAACGCAGTGGTAAGTGACAGGTGTGTCCTATTACTGATAGGCGATGCACATGTCGCGGGACAATCCAGAGACTGTTAATCAAGATGGCAGACAACAGTGTTAGTGCGTGTATGGAACAGCATATGGTGATAAAGTTTCTTGTGAACGAAGGCGTAAAACCTGCGGATATCTACAGAAGACTTCAAGCACAGTATGGTTATAAGACACTCAGCCGCAGTAAGACATTTGAATGGTGAAAACATTTCAAAGATGGCCGTACGTCCTTCAGTGACGATTCCGGCCATGGAGGTTCCCAGCCCACAGAAGTCATTCCTGTGAACATTCAGTGCATGGAACACCTGATCCTGGATTAATTGACGCAAAATCTCTCATGAAATTGTCCTAGGATGGTTCAGGTGTACTGACAAATCTTTCTTTGTCGAAGCTTTCCAGGCATTAGTTAAAGGTTGGGATAAGTGTATAAATGTAGCAGGGGAGTATGTTGAAAAATAAATACAGTTTCCACTCCTTGAAATTTGTTCTTTTATTATTTAAACTCAAAAGGCCCTGTTTAACTTGAACACCCTTTGTAGTAGAGTGCATCACCAAAGCAATAAACATGTGCCCTGGCCTGTCCGCTACATGGCAACTCATGACTCTGATCCAAGGTAAACTTGGTCCCATGTTCAGGGCACCCTGGCTGAGAAATAATAGTGGGGAACAACTTAGCAACCGCAGCATATAATGTTCAGTGCTCAGGAGTATGTAAGTGCAACTAAAGGCAGGTGGTGGAGGGGGTGGACTTCCATCTTTTCCTGAATAACCTGCATGCCACCTGCCCTGGTTCAGAGTCATGGGTTGTTGTGGTGCAAGCTAGTAGAGTGCATCACCATGGCAATGAACATGTGCCCGGGCCTGCCTGTACCATCGCAACACATGATCCAAGGTAAACTTGGTTCCATGTTTGGGGCACCCTGGCTGAGACATATGCCACCTGCCCTGGATCAGAGTCATGCGTTGTTGTGGTGCACGCTAGTAGGGTGCATCACCAAAGCAATGAACATATGCCCTGGCCGCCCGCACCATGCCAACTCATGACTTTGAACCATTTTCTGGGCACCCTGGCTGAGAAATAATAGTGAGAAACAACTTAGCAACCACAGCATATAATGTTCAGTGGTCAGGAGTATGTAATGTATAGAGTGCAGAAGTCAGGAGCGTAATAGGCAATGAGTGTAGGGACCAGGAATGAGCAATGTGCAGACTCCAGGGGTTAGCAGTGTGCAATTTATATAGCGTAGTGGTCAGACGTATGTAATGCTTATTTACAGAGTGCAGGGGTCAGGAATGTGCAACTCACATAGAGCAAGTGTGCAATGTACAGCATGCAGAGATCAGAAGTGTGTAACACACTGAGTGAAGAGTTTAGGTGTATGTAACATGCAAAGTGCAGTGTTTAGGGCAAGGTAATGTACAGAGAGCAGGGGTCAGGTGTATGTAATGTACTGAGTGCAAGGGTCATAGAGTGCACAAGTCAGTAAGTACAGGGGTCAGGACAACATAACGTTCAGACTGCTAGGGTCAGGGGAATTAAATGCACTAGGGAGTGGGTAACACATGGTGCAGGGTGCAGGGATCAGGAATATGTAATGCACAAAGTGTAGTGGTGCAGAGTATGTATCACTGAACACAGGAGTCAGGAGAATGTAATCTACAGATTAAAAGGCTCAAGAATATGTAATGTACAGACTGTAAGGGTCATAATTATGCAAAGTGCAGAGTGCAGGGGTTAGAAGAATGTAATGTACAGAGTACAGGGGTCAGGAGAGTGTAACTCACGGTGTGTAGGAGTCATGCACAGAGTACATGGTTTAAAACTATGTAATGTACAGAGAGCAGGGGTCAGAAGTATGTAACATACAGAGGATAGGGATCAATGCTATGTAATGTATAGCGTGTAAAGGTCATTAATATGTACTGCAAAGAATGCCTCGGTTGGGAGAATGTAATGTGCAGAGATATATAATGAACAGAGTGTAGAGTTAGCAGAATGTAGTGAACATAATTCAGGGGTCATGAGTATGCACAGTGTGCAAAAGTTAGGAGTATGTAATGCAGGACAATGCAGTGTGCAGAGCGCAAGGGTCAGGAATATGCAATGCACAGAGTGTAGGGAGCAATGGTATCTAATGCAAAGTCCAGGGGTCCAGAGTATAAAACATGGAAAGTGGAAGAGTCAGGAATGTGCAACACACATGGGGCAATATTCAGAAGTGTGTGTTGTATAGAGTGCAAAATGTACTGTAATGTAATGCAGAAGAAGACAATGTTCAGATAGCAGGGGTCAGAAGTATGTAATAAATAGCATTCAGGGATCAGATGTATGTAATACATAGTGTGCATGGATCAGGAGAATTTGATGCACATGGTAAAGGGGTCAGGAGAGTGTATCTTCCAGTGTATAGGGGTCAGGAGAATGTAGCACACAAAGTTTAGGGGTCTGTAGTTTGTAAAACATAGTGTTCAGAAGTCAGGAAAGCATGGATCAGGAGTGCATGTTGCACAGAGTGCAGAGGTCAGGATTATGTAATTCACAGAGTGAAGGGTACAGGAGGATGTAATGCACACAGTACAGCGATCAGGAGTATATGACACAGAGTACATGGGTCAGAATTGTGTAGCTCAGAAGGTGCAGAGGTTAGGAGTATGTAAACACAAAGTTCAGGGACACAGAATACTTAATGCAGAAGTCATAAATGTGTAACGCATGACAATGTAATGTATACAAAGAAGGAGTCAGGAGTGTGTAACACACAAAATGCAGAGGTCAGGAGAATATAATGTACAGAGTGCAGTGAGTTTGAGTCAATTTAACTTGAGCTTGGAAATCTCTTTGTATTTGTTTAACATGAATCACACTTCCAGTGCTCCTTGCTGCAACATACCAGTTATAGGTGGGACAGTGGCCACTTATTTGTAAACTTGACTCTAGACTATTTAATTAAAGTAGAACTATAGGCAAAACTTTATTTTTATTTTTTATTTTCGATAAATAAATGGAGGGTTATAACCCCTGTCAGTTTTTTTGGCATCTGTGTCCATTGTAGAGATTTCTCTTCACATCCTGTCCCATAGCCAAACAGGGATTGAGAGGAAATCCCAGCAAATTACTAGTGTCCCCATTTGGAAGGTTTCCCCTCTATTACTTTTCTGGGGAGAACCCAAAATTTGGAAGTTTCTTTTCCTCTCTACACTGTAAAAAATATTGTGCTGGGTCTACTCAAAAAAACTGAGGCAACTATTTGCATCAGCTTTTTAAGTATTGTCAACTAAACTTATTTTGTCTGAATCATTAGACTTTTCATGTGTAGTACTTACCCCCGAAGGGGCTGCTGGTAATTTATTGGGCCTGTACTCTGCTATTTCCACCCCCAATGATTTGGCTCAACCCGCTTGACACAGCTGTGTAACAGTGTTGGTGCAAAACCCAATAATAAAAGACAGTTGAATAGTCACAGATTATATTCACTTTACCTGTGTTGTCACCTGGGTATACACTGCTGAACAAGCCTCACCACAGATTGCATTAAACCAAAAGATAAGTTTACTAGAACAGGTTCAAACATCAAACACAAGAACCGTGATTGGTATACAATACTGAAGCAAATAGTTATGAATGGCTATCACATGAGAGCTACCTGTATTGCTCCTGCAGGCGTGTCTCCAAGTGGGACTAATGCTCAGGCAATACAACCTCAGCACTGAGCACCTTCCCACTTCCAGCACACTGCACAGACACTATAAGATCTGTAATGTGCTATACAGTATTTGTACAGAATAATAAGACAGTATAATTATTCAATATTCCTCCTACAGTTTCTAGTAGGTAATAGCAACACTGTAAGGCCTTACAGTAAGGAATATAGTCTCTTGTCTTTTCTTCAGCCAGCCATTTATACTGCAGTACTTATAATCCTCAGGATCTTCAACCATTAATGTAGTGCAGAATAGCATAAAACAGTAAATTCTATCAGCAATATGTTCGTGAACTCCTTCCCTGGGAATGTACTTCCAGCGGCAGTCACTTGACAGTGAAATTAGGCCTTGAGGCCTACGTAAGTGTAACTCAATTGAACTGAACTGTTCAATGGGACTACAGGTCCCAGCAATGCTATAAAGTTAGTCTAATGCCGCGTACACACGAAGGGACAATCCCGCGGGATTATCCTCTGGACTGAAGTCCAGCGGATAATCCCCTCGTGTGTGGGCCAGGAAAGGGGTGGGGACGAACGAGCGCCCCCCCCTCCTGAGCCGTACCAGGCCGCGTGCCCTCAACATGGGGGGTGCCCTGGGGAAAGGGGGGCCGTGCGGCCCCCCCACCCCAAAGCACCTTGTCCCCATGTTGATGAGGACAAGGGCCTCTTCCCGACAACCCTGGCCGTTGGTTGTCGGGGTCTGCGGGCGGGGGCTTATCGGAATCTGGGAACCCCCTTTAATAAGGGGGCCCCCAGATCCCGGCCCCCCACCCTATGTGAATGAGTATGGGGTACGATGTACCCCTACCCATTCACCTAAGGTGTAAAATGTAAAGTAAAAAAAAACACCCACACTTTTGAAAAAATAGTTTATTGCACTGCTCCGGGGGTCTTCTTCCGTCTTGGGGGTCTTCTCGCCGGACTCCCCCGCCATTTACCAAGCTCTTTTACCGAGCGGGGGAAGTCCGGCTACCTTCTTCGTCGTCGCCGCCGTCTGGGGGTCTCGATCCGCCTTCGGGGGTCTTCTTCCGTCTTGGGGGTCTTCTCGCCGGACTCCTCCGCTCTCTTCTGCTCTTTTACCTAGCTCTTTCACGAGGGGAGGAGTCCGGCTACCTTCTTCGTCGTCGCCGCCGTCGTCTGGGGGTCTCGATCCGCCTTCGGGGGTCTTCCGGGGGTCTCTTCTGTTCTTGCGGCGGTCGTCGTCTTCCGCGCCGCCGGCGCCTTCTTCTTCTTGTCCTTCTTGTTGTCCTTCTTCTTGTCCTTCTTCTTGTTCTTCTTCTTCTTCTTCTTCCGATGTTGACCCGACGCTCTCTCTGCCCGGAATGCCTGTGCCGCTCTGCGCTCGGACTTATATAGGGACATGGGGGACAGGGTCACATGTTCATGTCATATGGTGACCCCGCCCCCTTGCGATGTCACAGTCCCAGCATCCTCCGGGACTGTGACAACACAAGGGGGCGGGGTCACCATGTGACATGTGCATGTGACCCTGTCCCCCATGTCCCTATATAAGTCCGAGCGCAGAGCGGCACAGGCATTCCGGGCAGAGAGAGCGTCGGGTCAACATCGGAAGAAGAAGAAGAACAAGAAGGACAAGAAGAAGGACAAGAAGAAGAAGGCGCCGGCGGCGCGGAAGACGACGACCGCCGCAAGAACAGAAGAGACCCCCGGAAGACCCCCGAAGGCGGATCGAGACCCCCAGACGACGGCGGCGACGACGAAGAAGGTAGCCGGACTCCTCCCCTCGTGAAAGAGCTAGGTAAAAGAGCAGAAGAGAGCGGAGGAGTCCGGCGAGAAGACCCCCAAGACGGAAGAAGACCCCCGAAGGCGGATCGAGACCCCCAGACGGCGGCGACGACGAAGAAGGTAGCCGGACTTCCCCCGCTCGGTAAAAGAGCTTGGTAAATGGCGGGGGAGTCCGGCGAGAAGACCCCCAAGACGGAAGAAGACCCCCGGAGCAGTGCAATAAACTATTTTTTCAAAAGTGTGGGTGTTTTTTTTTTACTTTACATTTTACACCTTAGGTGAATGGGTAGGGGTACATCGTACCCCATACTCATTCACATAGGGTGGGGGGCCGGGATCTGGGGGCCCCCTTATTAAAGGGGGTTCCCAGATTCCGATAAGCCCCCGCCCGCAGACCCCCGACAACCAACGGCCAGGGTTGTCGGGAAGAGGCCCTTGTCCTCATCAACATGGGGACAAGGTGCTTTGGGGTGGGGGGGCCGCACGGCCCCCCTTTCCCCAGGGCACCCCCCATGTTGAGGGCACGCGGCCTGGTACGGCTCAGGAGGGGGGGGGGCGCTCGTTCGTCCCCACCCCTTTCCTGGCCTGCCAGGCTGCGTGCTCGGATGAGGGTCTGACATGGATTTGGGGGGAACCCCCACGCCGTTTTTTCGGCGTGGGGATTCCCTTTAAATCCATGCCAGCTTGCGGAGCTAGCGCGGCGGCATTTACTGCCTACGCTAGCTACGTAACCTGAACGTGTGTACGCGGCATTAGTGTGTGAAGTGCGATACAAACTTCTGGGCAACAGCCCTCTCACCACACCAGGTCTGGATGGATGGATGCCTCCGCTCCACAGGATCTCAGTCTATTTGCTGCGGCCATGCCGTCATGCTGTTCCGTTTCACAAGATCAACGGGAGTCCGCAGTTACCTCCGTCAGGTGTCTCTGGATCCTTCCCAATCCGACCACACTGCTGCCCCAGCACGCTGTAGTGTAAAGTTCCCTGGCTTCAAATGTTGCTCCTCCTTGAGCAGGCCGCGGTGGTTTTCGGACGCACACCCACAGATCCCTGTGGGCAAGCAACGTGTCCCAGGAAGAAGAGGAAGAAGGTGGCCGTGCAGGGCCTTTTATTGCCTACACAGCATGCAGTTCAGCCACTCAGTGTTCATAGGTAAGAAGACTGGGCATTATGGGTAGGTGAGTCCTTTACTCAAGAAAAAACGATTAAGTCACTTCCTGTTATGCTTTCCCTATGCTCTTGAAATGAGAAAATAAACAAAGCTCTCAGTTTCCAAAGGACTTAATAGTATAAAGGTAAAAAGGTACTGTCAGGGAAATAGCGTGCCTCACCGCCGGGTTCCAGGGTTGCGCACGCGCGGTAGAGCAGCGCAACAATTAGTACAGGTACGCCGGGTAGCGGGTGCGCATGCGCGGGTCCGTGGCACTCGGGTATCTGACACAGCCCAGCCAGTGCGGCTCACCGCTGTGCGCGGCGCTGACAGAAGACGAGTGTGCATGCGCACTCGTCCGGGTATCCCACCTGACCACTCACCTGGCCTATAAAAGGCTTCCCTTGTTTGCTCACAAATTGCTGGTTTGTTGTCTCTTCCTGAGTCCTGGCTCCAGTCCTTGTATCCTGTATCCTGTATCCTGTATCCAGTACCCTGTACCCTGTACCTGCTTGACTACCTGTGCCGACCTGGAATCTGTCTGACCACCTCTGCCGTTGCTTACCTGTGTTTGACCCTTGGCTTGCTTCCTGGATACCTCTGCTGCCTGATCACCTGTGCTTGACCCTCGGCCTGCCTACTGAACATTCTCTGAGTTACTACCTGTGTTTGACCCCTGGCTTGCTTCCTGGATACCTCTGCTGCCTGATCACCTGTGCTTGACCCTCGGCCTGCCTACTGGACATTCTCTGAGTTACTTACCTGTGTTTGACCCCTGGCTTGCTTCCTGGATACCTCTGCTGCCTGATCACCTGTGCTTGACCCTCGGCCTGCCTACTGGACATTCTCTGAGTTACTTACCTGTGTTTGACCCCTGGCTTGCTTCCTGGATACCTCTGCTACCTGATCACCTGTGCTTGACCCTCGGCCTGCTTACTGGACAATCTCTAGTGCTTGACCCCCTGCTCGGTGTTCTGGACTTTCAGTTCTCTCATGCTCCTGAGGGTCCTCCTCCAGCATATGTTCTGGTACCTCTATAACCTCTGCCTGACCGCAGCCCTGCCAGGTGTCTACTTCCAGTGCAGCATCAGCCTCTCCTGGTCAACGTCGCTACTGCACACCACCTGCAACACTGCAACACTCCTGCTGGCAACCCGTGCATCTTTGTGCCCGGTGACCTCTGTACCCACTCCAGAGGCATCGTGCACCTAGTCGCAAGGGGAGCAGCTCTCAGCATATCAGCCCGGGTGAGTACCTGTGACAGGTACACTTACAAGTGAAGCACAATCAGCTTGTGCAAACTGCAAGGCATTACAAACATCTAATTCTCAAGATGGCCACGGTTGTGATGTCAGTGTGTAAGCTCCACCCCCTAGACATGTGTCGTCAGGGCGTTGACTTCTTCAGTAAGGGGCGCTTTACATATACATTGTATGATCACATCAGTCCCTGCCCTCAAGAAGCTTTCAATCTAAGATCCCTATCTCACATTTATACATACACATACTAGGGCCATTTACCCTACTAGCATGTTTTTGGAGTGTGGGAAGAAACCTATGCAGGCACAGGGTAGAACATGCAAACTGCAGGCAGGCAGTGTCATGGTCGGGATTCGAACCAATGACCCTTTTGCTGCTAGGCGAATGTGCCAACTGTGCTGCCCTATTAATTAGTTACTTAGCCCTATTACTTAGTTGGTAAAACTTATTTTCCAAATGTATTTGATATACTGTATGTTTAAAGGTTTTTATATAAAAATAATACAATAATCTGGTTTTAAAAAAAAGGAATAGTCTCATGAAACAGGCTTTCAAAACAAATTAACATTTATCATTTATAAAGTGTTACAAATGTAATATTATTGAAGCAGCATCAAATGTAAATGTAAACATTTAAAAGAAAAAAAAGAAAGAAATGCCTCTTTCTCAGCTAACAAATCAAACTGAAACACACACATGTATATACAGTATATCTGTAAAGAACATAGAATACAGAATGTGTTAACTTTTTTTTATTGTTTTTACTGGTAATGGCATCGATCTGCGATTTTTAGCGGGACTGCGACATTGCAGCGGACAAATCTGACCCCAAATCAGACTTTTGGGGACCAGTGACATTATTACATTGATCAGTGCTATAAAAATGCACTGATCAATGTATAAATGACACTGTCAGGGATTAACACTAGGGGGCGATCAAGAGGTTAAGTGTGTTCCCTGGGTGTGTTCGAAATGTAGGGGGGATGGGCTACCAGGGACATGACAGAGATAGCTGTTCCCGATCACTGGGAACAGAAGATCTCTAATATGTAATCTGGCAGAAGAGGAATTGCCTTGTTTACACAGGCAGATCCCCGTTATGCTTTTGTATACCGTGATCGTGGGTCGCCGGCGGACATCGAGTTCAGTCAGACCCGTGGACACGCTCCTGCTGCACACGGCGGGCGTGCACTCCCGCTATCTCCTGTGCAAAGACCGACGTACACCTACGGCGGTTTGCGCAGGAGAGCCAACCTGCCACAGTATAATTACGGTGGCTGGTCGGCAAGCGGTTAAAGTGTGAACTTTTGAAGATAGATTTCCCACATCTAGCTCTAAAAAGATCTTCTAAAAAACTCCAAAGCTATATTTTAGGTTTTCAGTGTAGCTCAGGCTAAAAGCATAAATGAGTCCCATAATCCTTATTTCTGATACAAATAGAGAGTGCTATATGAAAAAAAAATACACTATACCAATATGCTTGTTTTTCCTGCCAATGCAGCACAAATAAGGTATATTTGTTTTTGATTATCTAACGTTAAATGTCCAATATCTCAAAAGTACAAATCAGCACAAACGCAGCACAAACAAATTGTATATTTTTAATAGTGTGAACAGCCGGCGGTCCCTCGCCCTGCATTTTGGTTGCATTCTGCCGCATGAAGTAAGCGCAAACTTTGCGCGCGCACAAGTGAGTTGTCTCAATAGGTGTATACAATGGACGTATGTCCATTTATTATAAATATATTAATCTGCAAATAAAATAAACATTTTGGATGGTATGTTAAGCAACATTTAAAGCATGCGAACGATAATTTGTTCAATGTCCATTCTTACCTTTCAATGTTATTGCATGGCTTTGTAGTGACTTGGAAAAATTCTTGTCACTGGTGGTGCTCTTTTGTCCTGATGGGCCTCAAACGTATGGGAACTGCCTTGTGCAGGTTTCAAAGTTCCAAAATACGTCAAACTCTTTAAAATATACAGCATCAAAACTATTTGATTGCACGTTTGGCAAACATATGCGTCCCGCAATTTCAGTGAAATTAGAAGATTATTTTTCTTTAAGTAAATGTATCTCAATTAGAATATGGAAGTACACATACCTTAAAAGTTTTGTCTAGATTACTCAATATTATACATTATTTTTGTAAATGTAAAAGGTGTGTTTTAAGAACTAATGAAAATCAAGCAAGGTACTTAAAATAAAATTAATTAACATTTATTTTTATGTTGAAAATTAAAAAAATAAAAAAATTGTATGTTAAAATTACAAGCCAACAACAATTTTTATCAGTGGAGATTACAAATTACAAGGTAGTGTCTGTAGATTACTTACAACATAAAATCTTACACATTTTGTCATGTTACAACCAAAAATGTATTTTATTGGGATTTTATGTTAGACCAACACAAAGTGGCACAAAATTGTGAAGTGGAAGGAAAATGATAAATGGTTTTCATTTTTTTTTTACAAATAAATATGTGAAAAGTGTGGTGTGCATTTATACTCAGCCCCCCTGAGTCAATAATTTGTAGAACCACCTTTCACAGCAATTACAGCTGCAAATCTTTTTGGGGATGTCTCTACAAGCTTTGCACATGTACAGAGTGGCATTTTTGCCCATTCTTCTTTGCAAAATAGCTCAAGCTCTGTCAGATTGGATGGAGAGCGTCTGTGAACAGCAATTTTCATTTTTCTCAATTGGATTTAGCTCTGGACTTTGACTGGGCCAGTCTAACACATGAATATGCTTTGATATACACCATTCCATTGTAGCTCTGGCTATATTTTTAGGGTTGTTGTCCTGCTGGAAGATGAACCTTCACCCCAGGCTTAAGCCTCTTGCAGACTAAAAGGTTTTCTTCTAAGATTGCTCTGTATTTGGATCCATCCATGTTCCCATTAACTCTGACCAGCTTCCCTGTCCCTGCTGAAGAAGAAAAGCCTCCCCACAACATGATGCTGCCACCACCACGTTTCACAGTGGGAATGGTGTGTTCAGGGTGATGTTCAGTGTTAGTTTTCCACCACACATAGCGTTTTTCTTTTAGGCCAAAAAGTTACATTTTGGTCTCATCTGACCAGAGCACCTTCTTCCACATGTTTGCTGTGTCCCCCATATGGCTCCTCGCAAACTGCAAATAGGACTTCTTATGGCTTTCTTTCAACAATGGCTTTCTTCTTGCTAGTGTAGTGCTGGCTCCTGACGAGCAGGCGCTATTATTTTTCTCAAATTAAGTTGCCTGAAGCCACAGTTGGGCTTCAGGATAATTTCTCCAAATTTCTGGTTTAAGTACCAATCCAGCTGGGTTGCACTGGGTTCTCCTTGACCGCAGGTGTCGCTGTCACCGCCGGCAAGAGTATTAAACGCAGTCTAGCTGGATGCATTGGATGCCACTTACTGCTCGGAACCAGCCCAGTGGGAGTGTTTCTCCCGCTGTGCATCCTGGGGGGTGGTATTTAAGGTACGGACACCATGTGACAGGGTCTTTTTTCTGTCTGTTTGGTTCTGGTGGTCCTCCTGACCCAGCCCCGTGGCCCTCCTGGCCTGGGGTGCAGAGCCGTGCATCCTGTGTCTTGGGCTGGCTGGCCCGAGGCGACGCAACTGAGAGGATAGGCCCAAGCGGATCTTGGAGCTCATTGATCCACGGATGGTCCGATGCCGTCTTATTTTAAGGGAGTGGCCCAGCAACTGGAGGATCCAGGGGAGGACTCTTTCAGGAGAAGGCCGTGCGCAAGGCTGGCTTCTTTGTAGGAGCCTGGAGACTTAGTTGAAGGACGCAACACGGATCACATTGCCTACTGTACCGCTGGATCAGCTGAAAGATTCTGATATCGTATGGAATTGTTCTTCAATCTCTCAGTAACGCTAAAGCTTAAACTCACATGTCTGTGGCAGAGACTGTGTTAAATACCCCACTGGCTGCTAGGTCCAGTGAGAGGGACTTATCCGGTGGTGGCTAGATCTATCAAGAGGAACCATTGTCTTTTAGATTACTAAAGAGATCTTAAACTCGCAATGCTATGTACCTGAACTCGCCCCTAATCCTCTACCCTTTATTATGAGACTTTGTCTTTTTTTCTAAATAAATAACCCAAAAGAGGATTCAGTGTCAGTTTCAACATTATTTGGGCCACTTTTCACGGGATCCCCAAGACGGAGAAGCAAGCAGGTGAGGTAACGGTAAGCCCAAATAAAACCAGCAGCTCCTTCGGGGGTCAGTGCTACACTTGTCTTCCATAAAGGCCGGATTTGTGGAGTGCACGTCTAATAGTTGTTCTGTGGACAGTTTCTCCCACCTGAGCTGTGGATCTCTGCAGCTCCTCCAGAGTTACCATGGGCCTTTTGGCTGCTTCCCTGATTAATGCTCTCCCCACCCGGACTGTCAGTTTAGGTGGACGCCATGTCTTGCTAGGTTTGCAGTTGTGCCATACTCTTTTCATTTTTGGATGATGGATTGAACAGAGCTCCGTGAGATGTTCAAAGTTTGGGATATTTTATAAACTAACCCTGCTTTTAACTTCTCCACAACTTTATCCCTGACCTGTCTGCTGTGTTCCTTGGACTTCATGATGCTGTTTGTTCAGTAAGGTTCTCTAACAAACCTCTGAGGGCTTTACAGAATAGCTGTATTTATACTGAGAATAAATTACACACAGGTGGACTAATTAGGTGACTTCTGAAGGCAATTGGTTCCACTAGATTTTAGTTAGGGATATCAGAGTAAAGGGGGCTGAAAACAAATGCACACCACACTTTTCACATATTTATTTGTAAAAAATTTGGAAAACCATTTATCATTTTCCTTCCACTTCACAATTATGTGCCACTTTGTGTTAGTCTATCACATAAAATGGCAATAAAATACATTTACCTTTTTGGTTGTAACATGACAAAATGTGGAAAATTTCAAGGGGTGTGAATACTTTTTCAAGGCACTGTAAGTGCTAGTAATTCATAACAATTCCTCTTTAATGCACTGTATAAAAAAGAGCATTTATCTGACATAATTTTGTAACTACATTTTGTCATTCAAATGGGAAATGTTTTGATTTCACAATAAAGCATAACAAAAAAAACACTAAAGAAATAACCATAAAAGTGGATGTGTCATATAGTACACACAAACATTGTTCAAAGTCAGAAAATGAACTAGTTAATTCCACCACGAAAGATTTTAAGTAATAATATTATTTTTTGATACTGGTCAGTTCTTCATCCAGATGATATAAAGATATCGAATGCTTGCTTCTTTCAGTATCATAAATTCTTACTATTTCCCTAAAAGCTCTGACATCCTTTCCCACATCATAGAACTGTTTTTCCAAGTTAATATGAGGAAGAGGTAAATGATATCTTTGTCACATCGGTATGAATTACTGCATGATATAAACTATCAGTTGGTATTTTATATCTCTTTTATCCCAGAATATTTCAATAATCATATCATTAATACAATATAAGCCTGTGTAGGCTATCCTTGACACCAAACTATTACAAATATGTAACCCATTTATCACTAAATACAAAAATATAACATTATTCGGTTGATATACTAATGAATTATATATTCTGTCTATGACCATTAATCTATTTCCTGAGTTTGTGTTTTCTCAACACTCTGGATCATTAAGTTCAACAATGACTCCATAGGGGCAAATTATGTAATATCCTTCTCTTCTGCACAATTCTCTGTATATTTTAACTACTAAAATCATTTCTACTTGCGATGGAACATCTAGCAGTGTCCATTTGTAAAAACTTGGAAATTAGGGGAATCCCTATAGGGCCTATTTATCATAGACTACATGCTGTTATACATACATTTCAAATCCTAGAGTTGCTTTCCTTCACATATTATCCAGGTTCACTCGATTTGGAGTGTTGAATAACTTTAAAGTAAATTATTCTAAATCCGAAGTCTTAAATGTCTCCCTTCGTGAAGAAGAAACAACAATCCTCCAACAGAAATTTGTCTTTCAACAGCAGGATCAGACGCTCGCATACAAGTCTGCATTCCTAGAGACTTTTCACAATTATATACTTTAAATGGAACAGACTACCACACATCTTAAAAACTGGGCACTCCTCCAACATCCTGGTTTAGCAGGATGGGATCTTTGAAGATGACAATCCATCCTGCCATATTTCTTCTACTTATTTCAAATAGTCCCAGTTTCTCTTCCTCAAACTTTGTTCAAACATCTTCAATCAGCCTTACTCCACTACATCTGGAGTAGTAGAATTTCTCGATTTAAATACCTCACTTGGAATTGTATTATAAATCTGCCTTATTTGCACATATTTTGAATCACATAAACTCTGGGGAAATAGTAAAAAAAAAGAAGATATTTCACTGGTCCTCCCATTTTTCCTCCCCTGGCTGCAGCCTATTGTCCACCCTAAACTCTCTGATCTACCATATTGTCTGCCCCGTTATTAAAAACATGGGACTCTCTTTGAAGATCTTCCAACTGCTTCATATATAGGCCTGCTGAAGCCACTTATGGGAATTCTAGATTTTCCTCTTGGTATTGACAATACTAAAATTCTTTCTTTGGGAACTTCAGAACTCCTCACCTGTCTGTTTTTGAAGGAGGTAAACTGAAACCCTTAGTTTCCTTAAAGTCCCCAAGTTCTGCTTTACGCAGACATTGGCTATGGTATTTCCAACTTTTGTTCTTATTTACAACATACATCAGAGAGCCTCCTTAACAAGTTCTGTGACCCCTTTGGAAACCCTTTGTCAACAATCTGAAACGTAATCGTGTTACCTTACAGCATACTACTTGTAGAATTCATTCCTGCAAGGCCTCACTGTATTTCAGATTGGGAACAAGAGCTCCATTGTACTCTTTCCTACTATACAACTTTTCAAATCTTTTACTTTCACACATGATAGCTCCCTCGGTGCAGGTAAGGAGCTATAAACTTTTAACCAGATAGTATAAAATGCAATAAACCAAAAAACCCAAGGTAAACCAATATTATACTCTAAAACGTTGTGTAATAAGTGTATTACTGCCGCTCACGTTGTATGGGGGGGATTTACTAAAACTGGAACACTCAAAATCTGGTGCAGCTGTGCATGTGTCACGCCCCCTGGTAGTGGTGAGTCTGATTAGCAGAGACTGATGATGGGACAGTAGGACCAGGAGTCAGGAGGGGCACAGGTGCCTGGCAGGAATGGTCTGACCGGTGCAAGAGCTTCCTGGATAAGCTCAGCGGCTGAGGTATGTAGGTAGCTGCTGGTAAGCAGGTTCTGTAGACAGACTGGAACAACAGGTAAGCTGGATCTGTGTGCAGGCTGGAACAACAGGCAGACTTGGATCTGTATGCAGACTGGAACAACAGGTAAGCTGGATCTGTGTGCAGGCTGGAACAACAGGCAGACTTGGATCTGTATGCAGACTGGAACAACAGGTAAGCTGGATCTGTGTGCAGGCTGGAACAACAGGCAGACTTGGATCTGTACGCAGACTGGAACAACAGGTAAGCTGGATCTGTGTGCAGGCTGGTGCAGGCTGGAACAACAGGCAGACTTGGATCTGTATGCAGACTGGAACAACAGGTAAGCTGGATCTGTATGCAGACTGGAACAACAGGTAAGCTGGATCTGTGTGCAGGCTGGACAACAGGCAGACTTGGATCTGTATGCAGACTGGAACAACAGGTAAGCTGGATCTGTGTGCAGGCTGGAACAACAGGCAGACTGGAACAACAGGTAAGCTGGATCTGTGTGCAGGCTGGACAACAGGCAGACTGGAACAACAGGTAAGCTGGATCTGTGTGCAGGCTGGAACAACAGGCAGACTTCAAAAGAAGGGTTTAAATAGCCTCATTGGCGCCAATGGAGGCGCGCACCCGTGCGCAGACTGGTACCAGGGATGCTGAGGCGCCGATTACTGGAACACTCAAAATCTGGTGCAGCTGTGCATGGTAGCCAATCAGCTTCTAACTTCAGCTTGTTCAAATAAGCTTTGACAAAAAAAAAACCTGGAAGCTGGTTTCTCTGCAGAGCTGCACCAGATATTATATTCTTCAGTGTTAGGGGGATTTACTATGTGTTTCCGCATGTAACCAAACATTAATACAATTTAATTAGTGCTGCACAGTGATTATGCAAAAATTATGCAAAAATGATCACAATAATAAATATAACCAAACATTATATACAAATTTAATTAGTATATATATATATATATATATACCGTATTTATCGCGTATAACACGCACAGGCACAGTGATTTTAAATGAAGCAAAATAAGGATCAGTGCCCATGCAAAAATGCAGCCTCATCAATGCCTATCTGCAGCCTCACAAGTGCCATCAATGCAGCCTCATAATGCAGCCTCACCATTGCTATCAAAAAAAATGAAAGAATCTCCTATGATAGACAGAACAGTGGTCCAATGGCGACTTCCTATTACAGAGGCCGCCAAGGAGTAGGAGATTCTTACTGTATGTAATCTGACGGCGCTCGTCCTGCCCCCTCCCTGTCCCCTCAGAGGCAGCTAAAATTTAAGTATTGGCGTATAACACGCACATGCTATTTGCACCC
This sequence comes from Lithobates sylvaticus, assembly GCA_028564925.1. Lineage (NCBI taxonomy): Eukaryota > Metazoa > Chordata > Amphibia > Anura > Ranidae > Lithobates > Lithobates sylvaticus. Next base: position 383,262,536 of record CM053027.1, on the reverse strand, counting down.
GATTTTCATGGAGAAAAGGTGAGTGTTATACGCCAATAAATAAAAATATATATATATTATTTAAAGTTCATATGATGTCCTTCAAATTCCTGTGTCTGTGTATATATATTGTGCCGAGAAATGTTTTCTTCCTGGTATCCAATCCACTATACACTGTGCATTCCCACCACTGTTATTCCATTTCTCTCACCTGATCTTATGACCTAACAGAAATAAAGTCTTATGCGCTTTCACTTTAGGCAGGATGCTTACACCAGGAATGGTAATCCCCTTAATGGTATTAAGATGAATCTCAAACCACCTCCATCCTAGCTAAAAAAAGGAGGAACATCCATTCTTCAATCTCCTCTGTCCAGAATGGAACTGGAAGCAATGGTTTCAGAGCCGACATTCACTAGCTAATACAGCCAAGGAAGCATGTAATTAAGCAGGTCTCTACTTGGTTAGATGGTTTGTGGGATAGGGGAGACATTGGGGTCTATTAGACCCCAAATGTATCCAGAAATACCTGTGACCTGCCCAATGCTAGAGGTTTGTTAACCCCTTGTGATAGCAATAATGTTAAATAAAAAAAAGTAAAAAAATAAAAAATTATAAAAAAAATGTATTAACCACTTACAGACCGCCTGCCGTCGATATACGTTAGTGCTTTGAAGAGGCATATCGTTGTTATGGCAGCAGCTATAACCCCGGTATCCTCTTCTTTAGAGGGTGGTCCACTTTCAGATAAAAGTGGTCTCTGCGGCGGAAGAGGGCCCCCCCCCCCCTCCCACAGCGCTCCGGTGCCCTCCACTGCTTACTTTTTTTTTTATTGCATTTTAGTGTAAATATGAGATCTGAGGTCTTTTTGACCCCAGATCTCATATTTAAGAGGTCCTGTCATGCATTTTTTCTATTACATGGGATGTTTACATTCCTTGTAATAGGAATAAAAGTGACACATTTTTTTTTTTTTAAGAACAGTGTAAAAATAAAAAATAAAAGGTAAAATAAATAAGAAAAAAAAAAAAAAAATGTAAACACGCCCCGTCCCGCTGAGCTCAAGTGCAGAAGCAAACGCATACATGAGCAGCGCCCACATATGAAAACAGTATTCAAACCACACATGTGAGGTATCACCGCGATTGTTAGAGCGAGAGCAATAATTCTAGCCTTAGACTTCCTTTTTCACTCAAAACATGCAACCTGTAGAAATTTTTTAAACGTCGCCTATGGAGATTTTTAAGGGTAAAAGTTTGTTGCCATTCCACGAGCGGGCGCAATTTTGAAGAGTGACATGTTGGGTATCAATTTACTCGGCGTAACATATCTTTCACAATATAAAAAGAAATTTAGCTAACTTTACTGTTGTCTTATTTTTTAATTATGACAAGTGTATTTTTTCCCCCCAAAAAAAGTGTGCTTGTAAGACCGATGCGCAAATACGGTGTGACAGAAAGTATTGCAACGACTGCCATTTTATTCTCTAGGGTGTTAGAAAATATATATATATATATATGTTTGGGGGGGTTCTAAGTAATTTTCTAGCAAAAAAAAATGTTTTTAACTTGTAAACACCAGATCTCAGAAAGAGGCTCGGCCCTTTAGTGGTTAAAAAACATACTCATAACCCCCGCTGCCCTGCACACACCCACAAATGCCAACACGAGCATAGAGTGTGCATGTATATGTTAACAGTTGCACCACACTTGTGAGGTATCACCGTGAATGTTTGTGTGGTGTCACTGTGAATGTTGAAATAAGGTCAACAGTGGCGCCGGGAGGGGGGGCTGGAGCCCCCCGAATGGGTCCCCAAAAAGCCCCGGGTCTCAGGCATGCACAACTGTAGTAGTAGCCCTGAGCGCCGCCGAGAGGGGACCGACCTGATCATGAGCGCCGCCGAGTGCGGCCGAGTCACATAGCAGGTTCCACCTTCAGGAGCCTGCAGCGCCTAAGATGGCCACCCCACTGGTCCAATGGCAGGACCGTGGGATGTGTGACATCCATCATAGGTGCTCCAGGCTCCGGAAGGTGGGAATGACAATGCGGCTGCCGCGCCACATCACTGTGGGATCCCCGTTCGGTGCTCGGGCGGGCGGTTCTCCTCTCCTCCTCTGGCTGCCTGCTGTGATGATGGGCGCACCACACACAGCACACCACGGCTGAAGTCTGTCTCCTGGTCAGGTAGGTCAGTGTGTGTCACTACCGTCAGTGTATGTATGTCAGGTAGGTCAGTGCATGTCAAGTAGGCCAGTGTATGTCAGGTCAGTGTATGTCAGGTAGGCCAGTGTATGTCAGGTATATCAGTGTGTGTCAGGTAGGTAGGCCAGTATGTGTCAGGTAGGTAGGACAGTGCGTGTCAGGTAGGTCAGTGCGTGTCAGGTAGGTCAGTGCATGTCAGGTAGGTCAGTGTGTGTCAGGTAGGTAGGTCAGTGCGTGTCAGGTAGGTAGGTCAGTGCGTGTCAGGTAGGTAGGTCAGTGTATGTATGTCAGGTAGGTCAGTGTATGTCAGATAGGTAGGTCAGTGTATGTATGTCAGGTAGGTAGGTCAGTGTGTCAGGCAGGTGAGTTTAGTTTGCCAGCATTGATGGGCACTGGTAAGCCAGGCAGCAACTAGCAAGTTAGCTTACCCCTACCACACAACCCCATCGCCCAGCTAAAAAACCCTGTGCCACTACCGCCGCCGAGCCTCCCCCCCACCCTTGCTGGCCTAGGACTAGTCTTCTTGCCACCTAGCAACTCCCCTGTAGATCAATAATTCTAGCACCAGCGCTTACAGTTAACTTTAAAGAGATGAGTTGCAAAGGGAAGGAAAGAGAGGTGCCAAGCAGGCATAGTGTAACACAATTTATTAAAATCAAAAGTCAATATAAACAACAATGGCACTCACAAACAGGTGGGGGTGAGGATGACAGTTTGCGGTGGATGGGATTGTCCAAGTTTGAGCCGGGAGCTGGGGTCCCTGTCCGTGGTGGGAAGAGAGCAGGCCGTATGGAGAGAGTCTGATAAGCCTGGAATCTGTCCATAGTTTTAAAACTTGGCATGTTTTGGTATCTACCGTATTTACTCGGCACAAGCTCATCTCTTACATTTTACCAAAAATTGGGTATTATATTGTGTACTTGCATTAAAATTAATATTATATTTTTTCCTGATAGCATGCATTTAATAAACAGTTGCTTAAAAACTGTGTGACATAAAAATTTTAATAAATTAATCTTTTTATTTTACAGGTCCTTTGCTTTGAGAAAATATATAACATTCTAGGGGTTTTAAGCAATTTTAATGCCAAATATGCAGATTTTCACATGTGGGTAAAAAAATGAAAAAATTGCTCTAGCGGTTAAAAGAAATTAAATATGACCTCCTAAATGGAATTATTTTGCATATTCATCTGCCTCTTTAGTATCCCATGGATTTGACTTTCCACCAAGTTGAATGTAATCTAGAAAAATGTATATATCCTGGCCATTCATCACCTAATTTCCAGGACCAATGACCATTTAAAAAGTCTGTAAAAAAATTCTTATTATTAGTAACTACTTTTTCCTGTACAGAAAAATGAACTAGTACAATTTCAGTAATTTTACCTTTCTGCCAGGTCATATCAACTATTTTTTTTTCCATTAAATTTTTATTGCAAATGAATAGCCAAACAGAGAAATACAAACATTAGTCATAGTCGAACTACAGTCTGAGCTTCATTCATGTCAACGCTGGGATTTCAAAAACAGAAAAAGGAAGGGAAAATAAATAAAAAATAAATAAAAAATCCAGTATGAACTTAACTACAATAAACAGGTTTACAGTGTCACAGGGGTTCACATGGGTATCAAGCGGCCCAGCTGCCTATATAAGGGATGAAGCACATTCCTAAGATCGATAGAATTTGGTAGCTGAGCCTGAGTGTATGTTTCGCCCCCAGCGAGCAGACTGTCATTGGAAGTGCAAGCTGATGACTAAATTCCAAACTTCTGTTCAAACTAAGAGGATAGATAGGAGAGAGTTGAAAGCGCAAAAAAGAGCAGAAATAGGATGAGAGTCAGGGAGAAGGAAGTAAGTAACAAAAAATTTAAAGTGGGGAGATGGGCATTGGGCGGGAGGGAGGTGGGAAAAGGGAGTCAGGCAAACGGGGTAGGGTAATAGGAGCGGGTAGGAGATACAAAATATGCTAGTATTTACATCCGTTAACTGACTCATTTATGTTTGGAATTCTGGAGACTCCTTGTAGTTCATCCAGCAATACCAAGTTTTTGTGAATTTGGACATCTTATCTTGAGAAATGTGGATCAGCTCTTCCATCTCTTCCATGTGAATAATACTGTGGAACCATTTACAAATCGATGGAACAGTTGCCAAACCTAATGGCGTGGAATACATAGCTTAGCAGCGTTCACCATGCACATCGCCAGTGATTTATTATACATTTGTTTCGACAGGGAGGTTTGGTGCAGAAGGAATTGCGCCGGGGCGTAATCCAAGCTATAGGAGGTCACTTTGCAAATGATTTTATGTACTTGTTTCCAAAAGGGCTAAAGGATGGGACAAGACCACCACACGTGAAGCATGGTTCCGGCTTCCACTCCACATCTCCAACAGAGGTTGGAAACATTTGGATAAAATTTGTGGAGTCTAGATGGAGTTCGGTACCACCGAGAGAGAATTTTGTATCCGTTTTCTTAAATTGCCACGTTAAGTGAGCCCGTGTGTATAAGGGTGCATGTAGTCTCCCACTCTGTCTCCGTGAGTGTCAGGTTCAGCTCCCGGGCCCAGGCGGGTAGAATGGGGTAATGGAGATGGGCATCAAGTCCAAAAGTGCCCTGTAAAAAATGAGATCAATGATAACTGATGGAGTTCTGCCAAACGTATTTTCAAAGGCTTTATTTTTCTAGTAATATCAAGAATAATATTACTATGCTTGTTTTGTTTTGTTTTTTGGTCAAGTTACCATAACACTGGTTGGGTGAATTTATACATGTAAAGAAAAAAAGCTGCGCCAAAGAGAAAAAATAATAATGGCTAGTGTGGATTAACCAATAAATTGTGCCTCACAAGATAGTGTCCTTAATAATAAGAACTTGCAACGCCCTCAGGAACCCTGAAGTCCCCTTAAGGTTAACAGTCTCTAGCAGCACAATGTCCTAAAAATAGTGATAGGAACAAAAGAACGAACTATTCAACAATGTCCACATAGAGGCATATCGGGAAAGATGGTGGTAAAGGAGATGATCCTGGTGTTGAAAAGTAGACAGATAAGGCACCCCGGTGACTTGGAAATGACGGCAATGGTGAACACAGTGCCCGACACCCTTATACACTGGCTGCTTACCAGAGAGCAGAGGTATGAAGGCTCTGCTAAGATACTAGACGACCAATGGCTGCAGTTCCTCCTGTTTTCCTGTGGTAACTGTTGATACTCCAAGTGATAAGGATATAGGGGACCACTTGTTCACATGGGGTCCCTCAGACTCAGAGGAGGAGCTACGTCTTGACGCCACCGCAGCACAACGTAATCCCGCTACCACGGGCTGTCTATGCGAGACCGACCGGATCGCTGTATTGCCTTTTAAAGAACCTTCACATTGTAAGTGTTTCCTTTGTTTTTACTTAATAAACCACCCTTGGATTTTACACTATGCGAGCATTCTTTCCATTCTCCCCGGTACCAACACGCATCATAACATTCTGATTGATCCTGAGTGGAGGTGATAGGAGAATCCCTGTCCATAGGATCCCGTGTGCGTCCTGCAAGTTCACCCCTGGCTAGGGTTGAGAGCCACCCGCGTGCACGGTCCCCCTAAAAAGGGACCATCTAGTTCTGGTAAGAAGACAAGTGTGCCCTATGGTGGAGGTCTCTACACATTTTCTGTGGTGTCATACAAGTCACGTTTTTACGAATCTACCAAGAGTTACTGCAGAGACCGTCTTTCTTCCATTTGTACATGATTTTCTTATTTTGGGACGATTTGCTTTATTGAATAGTTTATTTTGAAGTTGAAAACACGTCATTGTGGACTTTCAAAATATTGTGTTTCCGCCCAGCCGGGCGTTTATTACAGCAGGGTGTATATTTCCATACCAACGTCATTGCAATTTTATTATAATTTAATATTACATTTTTGGGTTGCGCCACTATATATATGCATTAATTTTTACACACTGTGTCATTGGTGTGATGTTAGATGCCCTGTTGGGTGTTTACCAATTGCATTGTTATATTGTCACGGTTCCACTTTTCAACTATTTGGTAGCGTGATTTTATTTAATTGTGCACATTACACACTGGGTTTCTAATGTTTAGCTAGAGGCCCAGCTGGGTGTTCATTTGTTACGCCCTTTAAGATATAAGGGCAGTATTTAAGAATATCCATAGGGATATCTGTTTATCACAATTTTCATGTTTTTTCAGCTTTTAAGGAATAATTAATTTGCTCTATATGCTAATATTTTTAAGTTTACCGAGCTTCCATCATGGGGCCGGAAGCCCAGCCGGGTGTTTATAGTTTCACCCATATACGGCATACATACAAGATTTCTTTCCAAATATTATGGTTATGTATATGCATTTGATAACATATGCACTAGGTGTATAAGTAACTTCTATATTGTTTTACATACACATATCAATTATTTAGCACAGTGCACCCCATTCATTGCACTTTGGTGCCATTTCACTTTTTTAGCGCAGCTCCCTTTTATTTTATGAGGACAAAGATGACATTTACAGCATATTACAGTATTGATAATTATGTAATCAACAAATTAATACAATACATTAGCAAACATTAATACACAGAATGTGATCTTAAAGGGAAAAACTTACCTGAATATAGTCCTTCTGTAGTACTTGAATAATGGCTGAGCAGTTGTCTGGAATAATGAGTCCCAGAGACTGGGGGGAGATCCGAGTGGTAAACTTGAGGTCCTGGAGACTTCTCCCCGTCACCAAGTAACGCAAGGTGGCTATGAGCCTTTGGTCTGGAGTGATGGCAAGCCTCAAGCATGTGTTGGTGAAAGCTGGGGTCCATCATCCGGAGATTATTCAGAAAATCATCCGGATTATTCTCTTGAAGCTCCCGAAGCAAAGGCATATGACATAATTGGTCACAATTAAGCAACCAATTTTTGGTCCAAGAAATCCTCCTCCTCCTGTTCCTGGACTGGACTTGGGTCAAATCAATAACTCCAAGCCCAATAATATTATGTTCTCTCCTCCGATTTCGCAACATGGCTGGTTGACGAATGGCCGTTCAGAAACGAACTGGAAAGCGTGAATCAACACTCAAACTTCTATTAACACAAAATTAGCAGAAGGAGCCCAAAGGGTAGCGCCTAACAATTGAACTTCCTCTTTATCGGCTCGTAGTACGTCTAGTATGTTGATACATTTGTGTTTGTTGGCCGACAATTGTGTACCGTTTGTATGCAAGGCAAGTTTCCGGTACAAGCCCTTCAGACAAAAGTCTGACGCTCTGTTGGCCAACAATCCGATCGTGTGTACAACGCTTAAGGTTTTGACCGCCTATTATATGATTTTGGTAAATCTGAAGACAAAAATCTACAGAAAATCTAATAGTGTTTATGGGGTCTAACTGCTAGCAAAACAGACCCTCTCCTAGAAATGTGCACCGAAGATGTCACCTTTATCATGCTCAGTCACATTGCATCAAGTAAACAAAGTATTATATTTCTCCCACCCAACTGTCTTGCCTTAAAGTCATTGAACAAATCTTTGTGACTTAACACCTCTTGCCTTTCCATGCAGTAACACTTTCAACATATTATGGGATGCATGCAAAACAAGTTGCACAAATCCCACTACTTGTAACATTATCCAATGCACCCTTCTGTATGTCTCAATAATTAATTAATTTGCTTTCTCACAAATATTTTATACACTGCCGATTTTGCAGGTTTTCCTACTTACAAAGCATGTAGAGGTCTGTAATTTTTCATCATAGATACTCTTCAACTGTGAGAGACGGAATCTAAAACAAAAATCCCGAAAATCGCATTGTATGATTTTTAAAAAATGTATTTGCATTTTATTGCATGACATAAGTATTTGATCACCTACCAACCAGTAAGAATTCCGGCTCTCACAGACCTGTTATTTTTTCTTTAAGAAGCCCTCCTGTTCTCCACTCATTACCTGTATTAACTGCACCTGTTTGAACTCGTTACCTGTATAAAAAAGACATCTGTCCATACAAATAATCAAACAGACTCCAACCTCTCCACAATGGCCAAGACCAGAGAGCTGTGTAAGGATATCAGGGATACAATTGTAGACCTGCACAAGGCTGGGATGGGCTACAGGACAATAGGCAAGCATCTTGGTGAGAAGGCAACAACTGTTGGTGCAATTATTAGAGAATGGAAGACGTTCAAGGTGACGGTCAATCTGCCTCGGTCTGGGGCTCTATGCAAGATCTCACCTCGTGTGGCATCAATGATCATGAGGAAGGTGAGGGATCAGCCCAGAACTACACGGCAGGACCTGGTCAATGACCTGAAGAGAGCTGGGACCACAGTCTCAAAGAAAACCATTAGTGTAACCTCTAAAATCTCTATTTCTGATTTATTAATCACAAAATATGATATGGGTTAAATGAGAGTTCTACTGACCAGGAGGAAAGGCTTTGAATATAATAACATTTATTACAGGTAGTTAAAAGTCAAGCTAATACACAAATCCCTAGCACATCAAGGCAGAAAATGCTAGGTTGAAATAAAATATATATATATATATGAAGGAATATAGATTATATTCCTTACGACCTTGATCTACAAACATGTTTAGTTACAAGTAGCAGGGCATACCTTCCCCTGCTACCTGCCATCCACGTCGGAAGAAGCTACTGCAATTACGCCCTCAGCGAAACGCGTCACGTGGTGTACCATGTGATCACAGCGGACTTGCATACACAGAGCGGTGTCTCCGCAAGCGGAGCCCCGTACGCCCAGCCCGGAACTCAGTCGGCCCCAATACTTGAGGTATCCTATTCGGTATTTACGGCTCGATATCCAGCCATCCACTGGCCTTCCCCTTAACCACAAGGCATGCTAAATATTCAACGGCCATCCAGCGCTGGTCAGCGCGCGTCAAAACTTCAATCCAACAAGGACTGCGGACCAGTCGGTTATGGATCTTTGATTTGAAGCAACTGATATCTCTCCACATGTGAGACGCCGACGATGTGGTAATGTAAACCAATTGTCTTTTCAAAAGTTTGCAGTAAAGTTCTTACTGTTACCAGCAAGCAGCTTTTTCAGCCTGAATTAAATCCATGCTGCATGACTTTGAAATCTCTGGCTCGTTGGAAACTTTTCATTTGAATAAACAGCCTGTTGAGTTGTTTGGGACAGCTAATTTTCAGCATGTTATCTCTAAAAAAGGTTATCAGAACCGATTGACTCTCAATTGATCTACCTCAAGTAATTAAGCCTTCAATACTAATCTACTTTTTAGCCGTGCCTGTGGCGTTTATTTGGAAAACAACTAGGAACACTTTGTCAATAATTTTTTGTTACAATTTAGATCTCACAGATCAAAAAGCTACAAATTGCAATATTTGAAATTGAATATGCCTTTTCTTCCTTACAGCGATGACTTCTCCAGGACATTCATTTGAATTAATAATGACATAATTTGAATTAATATATTCCTTATGTGGTATTATCCTGATGTGTCGCTAATTAAATAATTAATCAATATCTGTTTTCCAATCATGCTCTAGTGTGCTTAGCATTAATCAAGGTACCTGTGGGTTACCTATTTGATTCGATTCAAATAGATTACCAATATACCCCCCATATATAATCAGGCACTTTATATTTGATTTAGTCCAACGCTGTTGTATCTTATGGTGCATTTGTTGTTACATGGTGTCCGTTTTTGTTTTGTTTTGTGTTGTCGGTATGTTGGTAACTGTGATTCAACAAAATAATGTTGATTAGTCTAAAGTTTTTATGGGAAGCACACCCGTGAGTGTATAAATAAATAAACTTCACTTTAATTATTTACCTTGAATCGATCAGTTAATGTCTCCACAAAGTAGCTGCTTTTCTTTTGTTTTTTCTTTTCTTTTCCTGGTCCAGAGTTTTCTGTTCCAGACTTTCTCCAATTTTTACCTGCCATCCTACCTGCTGGCTGATTCCCCCGGAAAGACCGAGCTGCCTCTCCTTTCCTCAGAGTAACCAAAACCCCGCCTGATTCCTCATTGGCTGGCTTGGAGTCTAAGCCAGCCCCCTTCCAGGCGAAACTCCCACCAGTGATGTAAAATATACCTGAATGGTCTCACTTCGTTACCTATCCCGGCATGGGGTCATTTATAGTGAATAGGTGACAACCAATGTTAATTGGCTCCCCATTGTCCTTCAAGTCTCGGCGCCGCAATGTCTACAGTTCACAAAAGCTGGGAGGAGGGCCTTTGCCCACCTTTCAGCTGCAAGCAAAAAGAGATATATTCCTAATATTTCACAGATATTAATGGAAATTTCACATAACCGCATCAGGCAACAGATGGCCCCTTGTGGCCAGTTGAGTATATGAGACTCGGCCACACATAGAATAATGGTTTATGTGCAATTTTCTTTAATATTTGGAACTTTTCGGCTTTGCCCTCTGAAATGAAATCAAACTTCTTTGAGAATAAACAAAAACTTTTAAACTCTCCATCTCTACAGTTCACATTTCTGGATCCCAGTATCGGTAGTCATCACTTGTTCTGGATGTAATAAGTCCATAATAATAACAGAAAAATCATATGATAAATAAAGAGAAAAAATAAAAACACACCCCCAAAACAAAAAAAAATGAAGGGGGAAAAATAAAAATAAAAAAAATAAAATAAAAACATGAGGATCCTTGTTCTCAACTGTCCAATAATAATAGTGCGAAAGTCCATAATGTCAATCTGGTCATGTTGCCCTTGCTTCTGGGACAGCCTTCCATGGTGATTCCAGTTGGATACAGCATACAGTAATGGCCTTTGGAACAGCTATCCGGGCTTTCTAAGATTATACTTTATTAATGTGGACAGGGGTAGAGAAAGAGATACACAAGTACATTTGGGACATATGTATTCAAATTAATGCTTGTCTGGTAAGTCTGAGCAGTAAGGACCTTTTAATTGCCATAGATATACTGCAACATAAAGTGAGACCCTTTTCCCAGTGACATGTGAAACAATTTTAGGTTTAGGTTTTAGGTTTACGTCCTTATGCCAGGTTTCTGATTTCACCCCTCATCTTTCTTCCTCCATTGTCATATGCCTGCAAGTAACTCTGCTCCACCTTCTGCTGAATACCACTGTGTGTGTGTGTGTGACACTTTAAGTGTCCAGGGTGGTCTTGTTGCCATCGCAACTCACCACTAGCTCCTTTTACTGACGCTATGTTCAGTGCTGGTGCCAAACATTTGGGCATATAGCTCCGTCCTTGGCTACCATGGGTAGCTACTGTACCGTCCGGCCTTTAGCAGGCTACAGAAGAGGTCACCACTATGAGAGTTCTATGTGCAGATTAGGCAGTGTCATCTACGCAGACAAAAATAACTTGATTTCAGAATATGGATAAGTGTGATGTCACCAGTCACTAGTGGCTTCAGGAACAATCAAACTAAAATACTTTTAAGTACAATTGTACTATACTCCCTGCTATTTGCCAATCACTATGAGTCTCACCAGTTCCAGTATATCTATATTATATTCACGCAATGCTCTTTGACTTATTCTGGCACACAAAGGAAAACCTGACCAACAAAAACAATATCAATGACCACATCTGATGACTGCCCAAATGTTAGAACTGTAGAGAGGATTGTATGTCACATTTACACAGAAAATAGTCACATGACTGTTGTTAAACCCTAATATTACTAGTGTCATGATAAATAGCTACCATGACCTAAATTCATATGAAACGATTATCCCATGTCATAAGAGAAAACTAACACCTGTTGGGACTTGGCCCATCCCCAAAAATGCTACAGGGAAGCCTCAATATTCTATATCAACATTTCTAATCGCTTTAAATGTTCTCCATGTAGTGTTCCCCATACTCACTCCCCTCTTTTTTTTTTTTTATTTGACCATAGTCACGCAAAACTGAAGAATCACCAATAAAAAAAAAATAAGGTGATATAGGAAAGAAATAAAAAAAAAAAACCAACAAAAAAAATAAAAATCCTTTCCCTTAAGAGAGAAAAGAGAAAAAAAATAAAAATCAAACAAACAAAAAAAAAATAGGATAAAAAAAAAATTAAAAATTACAATTAAAATAATAAAAAAAAAATAATAAAATTAAAATAAAAAGTAAAAAAAAATAAAACAAAATAATAAAACCATACAGATTGAATGCTGGCCCAAACTTTAACTTTGTTGAAGCGGCTTAAATCTGTGTCTTGTTGACCCAAAAAGAAAAAACATTTGAAAAACTGCCTTTAGCATTGTAGGTATACTAAAGGCAACCCCCTCTCCCGGTTGTGATTAACATATTAATTGACTCTCAGTGCAAACCCATTTGCAAGTCAAAAAGGCCACAAAAAGTTGTTTTTCTAGAGGGTAGGGCGTCTGTTTATTGAAACAGACTGCCCCAAACCAGTGTTTAGAATTTAGCTAGGCCTGTAATTAATTATATTTAAGGCTTCTCCTAAGAACATACAAAAAAAAAAAAAATGATGTTCTTTAAGGTCCTTATTTGTATTTGGGTACACATCTGGGTCCAATCATCCGTCCTTGTTTGTGCATTTATCCTATAATACAAAACTTAAAAATCATTAATAACATCTCACTGTACCTCTCTGAGAGGTTCATACTGGCCTAACTAGTAGTGGATGCTTGGAACCGCCTTCCAGCAGAGGTAATGAATCCATCAACCGTAAGTAAAGTCAAAAATGTACAGGACCCACCCCATATCTAAACTCTGATAGCCAAAAATTATAGGAAAACTCTGTAGGGTTTATAAATACTTACATTCTAAGAATACAACATGTAGACCTATAATCTTCACATGAGTGAATTTGGAAGGGAAAACAACACGCAACACAAGACCTACTGAATGCCTAAGATGCCACAATGTGCAAAGTAATGTATCATGTAGTTTCCAAGTGTCAGAGTGAATGAATCTTCACTGTAAGCCCCCAGAAAGGACATAAAAAAAAATAATAATTCATATCTGTGCACAGGTTATTTATTCGCGAAAACATTTAAACTTGTAAAACCAAAAGTTATAACTTTAAACTGGTACCAGTATTGAGCTCATTATAAACGGGGAAAAAAAACAAATATTTATAAAATAATCATAAACAGTACAACGCATGCGCATTAGTGTGATCACACTTATTGATGGCCATAAAACAATATTGGGTGCACCCCTTATCAAAAAAAAACAAATCTTAGTTTATACATGTACTGTTCCTACTCATGCATTCCATCGCTCACCCATACACATTCATTTCAAATGCATCCCATACATTCTGTATAAGGCTTTGGTAATTGCAAATGAATTGCTAGGCGTTTCCGACCTCTGCGAGAATACAAAGTAAAGAAGAGAAAGAGGAAAAAAAAACAATGGGCCTTTATACCTTACCCTTTTGTTAGGGGCGTATTTTGCATCTGTACAGCTAAATGATATGCACATATCATTTCTGGAATTCACTTAACCTGAAAACAAATAACTTTATAGACAACAGTTGTTAAAGCGGAAGTAAACCCATCGATTTAACAGTCTAAAAAAAAAAGGCATGCCGTGAATGCTAACTGCACATTGGCTGTGCTCTCAACCAAACAGTCAAACCATCCAATGGCTGGTGTCATAACGGATCACATGTGCAGCACTGCAGGCAGTTGAAGATTAAACAGAGGCAAAGATGGCAGCTTCCTTGGCTGAAAATGATAGGAGGGTTTACTTCCGCTTTAATCTCTTCCCAAATTTTTTCTAACCTATTTTAAAGCAAACAATACATAATTTATTTTAATAGATTGGAATGTATAGCGTTTTATCTTTTGTAAAGTAATAAGGTATCCCTTAACAACTGGTGTGGTTTTAGGTTTATTGACCACCTTTCCTGTCTTCCTAAGAGATCTAGGGATATTTACCCCCGAGCTCTCACCTTTCAAGGAGTTGTTAAAATTAACACCTACTCCAGACGGAATGATTGCATTACAATCTATGGTATGTGTAGATTGCCCACACCGCCCTGTGCTAGAAGATGCCTTATTCTGGTCACTAAGACTTCTCACACCTATGTGTGCATTATTTTTAATTTTGCCAATGTTGGGGAACTTGTCTTGTTCCTAATTCTGTGACCATGGTGCATTCTCGATTTTCTTGTGGCTCTGCGATTTCTCCCATTGCCACAGGAAAAGTAGAATTAGGATCCATATCCTCCTTTCCCCCATACTTTTCATATACGTTATTGTCCCCAATTTCCTAGGCACAAGTAGATGCCGTAGCATTAAGCATTTAAGAATTGAAATTGTTTGTAGCAACTGTGACATTGTTCTGTTTAAGAGTAAAAGTTGCTAGGGACTTCTAGACGGGACATGGCTGCCATTACCAACAAATAATATGCACAATTTGTAAGCTAGTTAAAGCTTAAGTTAAATGTTGAAAACAACAAACAGCTCCGCGCTTAGGGATAAGTAATCCAGGTATGCAGCCTTTCCAGAAAAAAAAAAAAATTACCCCCTAAGAGGCAAATTTAAATGATTGGTACAAAATAGGGAAAATTGGCGCTTCCTGTGAGTCCAGGATATTAGAATGTACTTGACTAGACCATACGATAATAAAGAGAGGGGTGGAAGTAGACACCTAATTGCTGGCGGTACTACCATATACCTATCACCCCTCCTAGACAGTGTATTATAAACCAGAGCCTATACTGAGATAATAAAATGAGTGTAAGGGAGGGCAAACCCTCGGGGTATAAGCATCCATCCCTAATTTGCCAGTCTCCAATATCCACTGATAGATATGTGCAAATATGTATGCCATAAAAAAAAAAAATGTGCACGGGGTGAGAGAGAGTGTACCCTAGGGCGGCTCTCCAAATGACCTATATCCTCTACCCACCCGTCAATAGTTTAAGTTAAATGTTGCCCTGTACTATACAGTCCTTTTTAGATTACTGTAACGAAGTTGGGAAAACGAACATTAAAATCGAATAAAATCGAATAAAATCCTGAAAATACAGTAAAGTGGAGTGGAAAGGAAAAAAAATATAAAAAATAAATAAACTATCTATATATACATATATACATATATAGATATATAGCTGTATATTTTCAGCTTTCAATAAAACAATCCTTTAGATTACTGTAGACACTCCAAATCCACTCACAATAGTCTGTATTTTACCTTATTTGAGCCTACACCCCCCAACACAATAGGAACAATAGTAGGGCCACAAGTATCAAATAGGGTGAATAACCCTCTTGGTTTACAATAGAAAGGTAAACACATCCGTGTTTACACCAAAGTTCACCCATTCAGTTTAGACAAAAAAAAAAAAATAAAAAAAAAATCTAGCACAAACTCAGAATATCAAATTTGTGGTAAGGTTTCATCCTAAAAAAAAGTCAGAGTATAATACAGTATGCTAAATGCACCTTATTTTACCCTATACTAGTAATCTTTCTCAGATATTAGCTTCAGCATTCAGCAACAAGACTTCCACAGTCCTGTACTTTAACTGACAACAATGAGAATATTACTGCTCTCCTGTCCTATACACAAATATTATGCATTTAGTGGACAGACCATTTAAATTAGAAATCTGTTGAAACTTTTTCAACAGGAAACCAAGACCCCACTCACATGGTGTCTTTCCAATGAAACATGTCACTCTCAAACAGTGGTTTAGAGAGAGCCATTAAGCTTTGTGAGCATTAAAAAAAATAAAAAGAAATAACACTTTTTCCCGCCAAGTTGCTTCCTCCCCATTACATAACCGGTTTGTAAATGGTACATCCAAAGAACAAAATATGTGGTGTATCCTCTCTCATTTTTAGAGTTAATACCTATCGTTTTCCCTAGATAGGTTGAACAAACTGACTCAATTTAAGTTCAATCTACTAAGTACCTTCAGCAACACCACCATTTTTAAACCACAAAAAAAATTAAAATTTACCTACAGTTTTCCCTAGATATATTGAACAAACTGACTCAATTTAAGTTCAAGCTACTAAGTACCTTCAGCAAAATAATCATATAATATATATATAATACAAAAAAAAAATATAACTAAACTACAAAAGAGAGAAAAATAAAAATATTTACCTAGATTTTTCCCTAGATGGATTGAACAAACTGACTCGATTTAAGTTCAACTACTAGCCTTAATCTCTAATACATCGATTTTGATATTAGATTCAAACACCTTCCGTCCTGTACTGGTTTCGTGGCCGCCATCTGTAACCTCTAAAATCTCTATTTCTGATTTATTAATCACAAAATATGATATGGGTTAAATGAGAGTTCTACTGACCAGGAGGAAAGGCTTTGAATATAATAACATTTATTACAGGTAGTTAAAAGTCAAGCTAATACACAAATCCCTAGCACATCAAGGCAGAAAATGCTAGGTTGAAATAAAATATATATATATATATGAAGGAATATAGATTATATTCCTTCCGACCTTGATCTACAAACATGTTTAGTTACAAGTAGCAGGGCATACCTTCCCCTGCTACCTGCCATCCTACCTGCTGGCTGATTCCCCCGGAAAGACCGAGCTGCCTCTCCTTTCCTCAGAGTAACCAAAACCCCGCCTGATTCCTCATTGGCTGGCTTGGAGTCTAAGCCAGCCCCCTTCCAGGCGAAACTCCCACCAGTGATGTAAAATATACCTGAATGGTCTCACTTCGTTACCTATCCCGGCATGGGGTCATTTATAGTGAATAGGTGACAACCAATGTTAATTGGCTCCCCATTGTCCTTCAAGTCTCGGCGCCGCAATGTCTACAGTTCACAAAAGCTGGGAGGAGGGCCTTTGCCCACCTTTCAGCTGCAAGCAAAAAGAGATATATTCCTAATATTTCACAGATATTAATGGAAATTTCACATAACCGCATCAGGCAACATTAGTAACACACTACGCCATCATAGATTAAAATCCTATAGCGCACGCAAGGTCCCCCTGCTCAAGCCAGCGCATGTCCAGCCAGGCCCGTCTGCTGCCTCAATTTTTATGATGGCAATTTGCATATACTCTAGAATGTTATGAAGAGCGATCAGATGAATTTCAATTAATTGCATTTGCAGGTGTGAGTGCATTTGCATACCATCCAAGAACAGTCTGGTGATGAACAATGCCTTTTCCAGCATGATAGAGCACATTGCCATAAGGCAAAAGTGATAACTAAGTGGCTTGGGGAACAAAACATCAAAATTTTGGGTCCATGGCCAGGAAACTCCCCAGACCTTAATCCCATTAAGAATTTGTGGTCAATCCTCAAGAGGCAGGTGAACAACCCCCCCCCCCCCCCTCACAAATTCTGACAAACACTAAGCATTGATTATGCAAGAATGGGCTGCCATCAGTCAGGATGTGGCCCAGAAGTGCCACTTCCTGACTTCACCCCAGGCAAAAAAATATTTTCAAATCCTGTAATTGAAGTTCCCCGTAGCTGGCTTCCAGGGGCTCAACAGTGCTGAGATACAGGACTCAAGACCATTAGGTCCCGCTGGACTGGGAGTGTCCAAGGGGCACCCCCACAAGACTCGCTATGTCAGCGTACTAATATCAGTGTTACTACCTCACGGATCCTTCGCAAAAGATGTGGCAGAAGCGGAAACAGGGGAAAAAAACGTACAATAAGGGAGAACCGATCCTTAAGGTGTTACCAGTACATCTACCCCTATTGGCAGAGGGACTCTCGTCCTGGACACACCTGTCCCAACCTGTTGTAGAACTTGGAATCTAGTAGATTCCCCTGCAGAGTTCCCTCTGCCACTATTCTATCAGTGGAAAATGTATTGGCGATAGAGACAGCACTCGTACTGTCCCAGACAGAATGTGGTTCACCTCCCTGAGTCGCATGACCTCTGGTGCCGCCCTGGTGGTTGATAAATATGTCTGCAGAGACATTTCCGGATTGAACCTACAACTGGTTTGTCCTATAATCCAGAGAAAGGAATACTGGCCAAAAATTCCAAGATATTGATGGAGAGTATTCTCTCCTGTGGAGACCAAGCCCCCTGAACTGTAGCCAGCCTCAAATCAACTTGGAGAGACTGGCATCAGTGGTTATTCTTCCTTTTCAGGAATTTGGAGAATAATATTAACCACCAATTTTTGCTCTGCAACAGAGTCTTCCAGCAATCCAATGCCTGGATCTTCAAGTCCCAGACAGAGAGAATGATCCTCTACCAAGTGGAATATGTATTAGCTATAGAGACAGAACTTGTACTGTCCCAGATCGAATGTGGTTCACCTCCCTGAGTCGCATGACCTCTGGCGGCGCCCTGGTGGTTGATAAATATGCCTGCAGAGACATTTAAGGATTGAACCTACAACTGGTTTATCCTATAATCCAGAGCAAGGAATACTGGGCAAAAATCCAAGATATTGATGGACAGTATTCTCTTGCTGTATAAACATCAATGACCACAAAATAGTGTCAAAAGTGTCCAATCTGTCTGCCGCAACGTTGCAGTGCTGATAAAAAAAAAAAAAAAAAATCGCAGATCGCCGCCATTACTAGTAAAAATTAAATAAATAATAAAAATGACATAAATCTATCCCCTATTTTGTAGATAAATTTTGCACAAACCAATCAATATACGCCTATTGCGATTTTTTTTTACCAAAAATATGTAGACGAAGACATATCGGCCTAAACTGAGGAAAAAAATATTTTTTTGTTTTTTTAAATTTGGGATATTTATTATAGCAAAAACTCCAAAATATTGTGTTTTTTGCAAAATTGTCGCTCTTTTTTTGTTTATAGCGCAAAAAATAAAAACCGCAGAGATGATCACATACCACCAAAAGAAAGCTCTATTTGTGAGGAAAAAAGGACATCAATTTTGTTTGGGTACAATGTCGCACGATCGCGCAATTGGCAGTTAGAGCGATGCAGTGCCCTATCGCAAAAAATGGCCAGGTCAGGAAGGGGGCAAATCCTTATGGGGCTGAAGTGGTTAACCCCATCTGCCATTCTCAAAAAGAAGCAATATTAAAATTATTCATATGAATCAAAATTTCTCTTTCTACCATTTTTTTCCATAATACTGTTAACACATGTTCATTTTATGCTGAAAAAAAAATTCTGAAACTTCAGATTCACTGTTTATTTTTTTTTACAAAAATAAAATATAAGGTTTAATGTGAGCAGTATAAAAAAGTAGTAATAACTGTCTGACTCCACATCCCATATGCATAAAAAAAAAAAAACTGCATACAAGACTCCCTTTTGGACAAACTTCCCTTTTGGCAGAAAATACAACTAGCACACTTTTGGACAAACTTCCCTTTTGGCAGAAAATACAACTAGCACACTTTATTAGAGCGCAACCCCAACCAAAGCTATTTATGAGAAATCTTACACCCTTCGAGCTTCTTTGCTCAGAACTAGAGCCAATTAGGCACACAATATCGCTGACCTATCAAATCCTGGTCACACCCCCCAAGGAATTTATTCTTATATAGCAAAATGGGAATGAGACCTGGGAATACAGCTGACCGAGAGGCAAGTGGAGAGAATACTTCTCTTCACTTACAAAACATCGATGAGTGGCAACCAACAGGAGTCAGGATACAAAATCTTGTCATGCTGGTACTATACCCCAGTCAGGATACATAGGATGTTCCCCCAGAGCTCAGACCGTTGATGGAGGTGTGGAGAGGAGGCAGGCACCCTCCTTCACATCTTCTGGTCCTGCAAGCTTCTGACCCCATACTGGACAGAGATACATCGCATTATACAAAAGTTCACAGAGAGGAAACTACCCAAGACCCCTGAGCTCTTTTTAATACACCACCATGACATACCGAGCAAGACATACAGAAAATCCATCCTTTCCGCACTGATCACGGCAGCAAAAAGTTGCATCCCCCTTTTTTGGAAACAGACGGAGCCTCCGGGAGTAGCTGTGTGGTTGACGCGGTTAGCAGAAATGCAGAAAATGGAAGACCTTGTTGCCACGGACAGGGGCCTCAGGGAGTAGTTCCTCAAAAAATTGTACTATTGGCTCAAATTTTACTACTATAATGTGCGAGGTTGACAACATAAATAGGGGGGCTCAGTGACCCCTAGTCGGTTGTGGCGACACAGATGGGGGGGCTGGAGTCTCCCCTTTGCCTACCCTCCCTGCTGGAGTCTACCCCTTTCCTATCTCCTTCCCCCTCTTTAACTTACTTTACCTTCACATTTCTTTCTCTATCTATCCCTTTAACCACCTCAGTACAGTGCATTTTCACCCCCTTCCTGACCAAGCCATTTTTCAGCTTTCAGCGCTGTCGCACTTTGAATGACAATTGCGCAGTCATACAAACACTGTACCCAAATGAAATTGTTATCATTTTTCCCCACAAATAGAGCTTTCTTTTGGTGGTATTTGATCCCCTCTGCGTTTTTAATTTTTTGCGCAATAAACAAAAGAAGAGCAACAAATTTTTAAAAAAAACAATATTTTTTATTTTTTGCTATACTAAATATCCCCAAAAATATATAAAAAAACTTTTTTTTTCCTCAGTTTAGGCCGAAACGTATTCTTCTACATATTTTTGGTAAAAAAAAATCGCAATTAGCGATTATTGATTAGTTTACGCAAAAGTTATAGCGTTTACAAAATAGGGGATAGTTTTATAGCATTTTTATTTTTATAGCATTTTTTACTAGTAATGGCGGCGATCAGCGATTTTTATTGTGACTGCGACATTATGGCGGACACATCGGACAATTTTGACACATTTTTGGCACCATTGTCATTTATACAGCAATCAATGCTATTTAAATGCATTGATTCCTGTATAAATGACACTGGCAGTGAAGGGGTTAACCACTAGGGGCGGGGAGGGGTTAATTATGTTCCCTAAGAGTGATTCTTACTGTGGGGGAGGGGACTCACAAGGGGAGGAGACCAATCGGTGTTTCTCTGTACAGAGAACACACCATCGGCTCCTCTCCTCTGACAGGACCGTTGATCTGTGTGTTTACACACACAGATCCACGGTCCCGCTGTGTTACCGGGTAATCGTGGGTGCCCAGCGGACATCGTGGCCGCTGGGCACGCGCATCGGGTGCCCAGTGACACGGCGAGAACACGCGCGCTCCCGGCGGCGCGCGTGCGCTCCCTGGAGTGCACTGAAGGGGAGGACGTCATATGACGCCCTCCTGCGCTGAGAGCTGCGCCGCCTGGCCGTCATTTGACAGCCGGCGGTCGCAAGGAGGTTAAAGGAATGTTGACTCATGAGTTGACATCAAATATCACCCCATACTTGCTAATGAACCGAAAATACCAACACAAGGGACACAAGGAGCCTCATACTCACGAAACTGGCATTCCAGAATGGGAACACAGTAGTCTCGACCCAGGGATGTAAAATTTTATAATCTTCTTATGCTCTGGTAAGTCTAGACTAGGGATGAGCCGAACACCCCCAGGTTCGGTTAGCACCAGAACCTGCGAACGGACCGAAAGTTTGCACGAACGTTAGAACCCTATTAATTACAATAGACGTGAACGTTCGAAATCTAAAGTGCTATTTATAACAGCCAATATTGATGTTATTGGCCTAAAAAGGGTTTGGGGACCCGGGTCCTGCCCCAGGGGACATGTATCAATGCAAAAAGAAGTTTTAAAAAACGGAAGTTTTTTCTGGAGCACTCATTTTAATGATGCATAAAGTGAACAAAAAAGTGAAATATTCCTTTAAATAGCATGAGGCATGTGTTTCCCATGTTTAGAACTGTCCCTGCACAAAATGACATTTGTAAAGGAAAAACAGCCATTTAACCACTTAAGCCCCGGAC
This sequence comes from Lithobates sylvaticus, assembly GCA_028564925.1. Taxonomy (NCBI): domain Eukaryota; kingdom Metazoa; phylum Chordata; class Amphibia; order Anura; family Ranidae; genus Lithobates; species Lithobates sylvaticus. Next base: position 383,240,571 of record CM053027.1, on the reverse strand, counting down.
CAATTTGCAACATAAGGATCAGGCCCCTGTTTGCAATTCGGCACTGCGTCGCTTTAACTGACAATTGCGCGGTCGTGCGACGTGGCTACCAAACAAAATTGAGGCCTTTTTTTCCCACAAATAGAGCTTTCTTTTGGTGGTATTTGATCACCGGTTTATATTTTTTGCGCTATAATAAAACAAAAAAATTATGTTTTCCTCAGTTTAGGCCGATATGTATTCTTCTACATATTTTTGGTAAAAAAAAAAATCGCAATTAGCGATTATTGATTGGATTGCGCAAAAGTTTTATAGCATTTTTATTAATATTTTTTTTTTTTTTACTAGTAATGGCGGCGATCAGCTATTTTTATTGTGACTGCGACATTATGGCGGACACATCGGACATTTTTGACACATTTTTGGGACCATTGTCATTTATACAGCAATCAGTGCTATTTAAATTCAGGTGTATGCTGTGCAGGAGGCACACTACACTGACTGAATATTAGGCAGATGCCTGTGTTGCACAAATCAACTACACAACACCAGCAATGAGGGGGTAGATTCAGGTGTATGCTGTGCAGGAGGCACACTACACTGACTATTAGGCTGCTTTCACACTGGAGCGGTGGGGGGCGCTGGCGGTAAAGCGGCGCTATATTTAGCGCCGCTTTACCGGCGTTTTAGCGGCGCATTTCGGCCGCTAGCGGGGTGGTTTTACCCCCCGCGAGCGGCCGAAAAAGGGTCAATACCACCCGCAAACCGCCGCTGCAGCGCGTTTTGCGGGCGGGTTCGGCGCGCTCCCCCATTGTTTTCAATGGGACCGGGCGCTATAGGAGCGGTAAATATACCGCTCCTATAGCGAGCCAAAGATGCGGCTTGCAGGACATTTTTGAGCGTCCTGCAAGCGCACCGCTTCAGTGTGAAAGCCCTCGGGCTTTCACACTGAAGGAACAGCAACAGCTGTTTCGGGTCGGTTTGCAGGCGCTATTCTTAGCGCAATAACGCCTGCAAACCGCCCCAGTGTGAAAGCAGCCTAAGGCAGATGCCTGTGTTGCACAAATCAACTACACAACAACAGCAATGAGGGGGTAGATTCTGGTGTATGCCGTGCAGTGTGCAGGAGGCAAACTACACCCACTGTAACAGCGCTAGGTTAGGAAGCAAAGCAAAGCTGATACTGTCCCTGCCTATCCTGCTCTCTCCCTGAACACTACACTCACTGTAACAGCGCTATCTAAAGAAGTATACACACCTTTTTGAAAGGCCCCAGAGGCTGCAACACCTAAGCAAGAGGCACCACTAGCCAAACACTGCCACGAAGAACAAGGAAGTCTCCAAAAAAGTAAGGGACTATGTTGTTGAGAAGTACAAGTCAGGGTTAGGTTATAAAAAAAAAATATCCAAATCTTTGATGATCCCTAGGAGCACCATCAAATCTATCATAACCAAATGGAAAACATGGCACAACAGCAAACCTGTCAAGAGACAGCCGCACACCAAAACTCACGGACCAGGCAAGGAGGGCATTAAGGTAACCCTGGAGGAGCTGCAGAGTTCCACAGCAGAGACTGAAGTATCTGTACATAGGACGACAATAAGCCGTACGCTCCATAGAGTTGGGCTTTATGGCAGAGTGGCCAGAAGAAAGTCATTACTTTCAGCAAAAAACAAAATGTCATGTTTGCGAAAAGGCATGTGGGAGACTCCCAAAATGTATTGAGGAAGGTGCTCTGGTCTGATGAGACTAAAATGTAACTTTTTGGCCATCAAAGAAAACGCTGTGTCTGGCGCAAACCCAACACATCACCCAAAGAACACCATCCATTTTTCAGCAGTCGGGACTGCGAAACTGATCAGAGTTGAGGAAAAGATGGATGGTGCTAAATACAGGGATATTGTTGAGAAAAACCTGTACCACTCTGAGTGTGATTTGAGGCTAGGACGGAGGTTCACCTTCCAGCAGGACAATGACCCCAAACACACTGCTAAAGCAACACTTGAGTGGTTTAAGGGGAGACATGTAAATGTGTTGGAATGGCCTAGTCAAAGCCCAGACCTCAAACCAATAGAAAATCTGTGGTCAGATTTAAAGATTGCTGTTCACAAGCACAAACCATCCAACTTAAAGGAGCTGGAGCAATTTTGCAAGGAGGAATGGACATTTTTGTCCTATTTGTATTTTGTCCTATTTGTTGTTTGCTTCACAATAGAAAAAAAAATCTTCAAAGTTGTGGGCATTTTCTGTAAATTAAAGGATGAAAATCCTCAAACAATCCATGTTAATTCCAGGTTGTGAGGCAACAAAACATGAAAAATGCCAAGGAGGTGAATACTTTTGCAAGGCACTGTATATTGCTCACACATGCCATGGTTATATGTGGAATTACACCCCAAAATACATTCTGCTGCTTCTCCTGAGTATGGGGATACCACATGTGTGAGACTTTTTGGTAGCCTAGCCGCATACAGATTGCAGAGTTTGCTTTCTGTCACAAAGTTTTGAAAATTGAAAAAATAAAAATAAAATGTATTTTCTTTCTTCATTTTCAAAAACAAATGAGAGCTGCAAAATACTCACCATGCCTCTTAGCAAATACCTTGGGGTGTCTACTTTCCAAAGTGGGGTCATTTGGGGGGGTTTTGTGCTATCTGAACATTTCAGGGCCTCTGTAACTGTGATAGGTAGTGAGGAGTCAAATCACCATTTTACACCCTTAGAAAGCCTGAAGGCGGTGATTGGTTTTCGGGGTCCTGTACACAGCTAGGCTCCCAAAAAGTCTCACACATGTGGCATCCCCGTACTCAGGAGAAGTAGCAGAATGTATTTGGGGGTGTAATTCCACATATGCACATGGCATGTTTGAGCAATATATCATTTAAAAAAAACATTAAAGTTAGCCCAATTGTTTTGCATAATTTGAAAGATGAAGTTATGCTGAGTAAATAGATACCTAACATGTCCTGCTTCAAAATTGCACATGCTCGTGGAATGGCGCAAAACTTTGGTACTTAAAAATCCCCATAGGCGATGCTTTAAAATTTTTTACTGGTTACATGATTTGAGTTACAGAGGAGGTCTAGGGCTAGAATTATTTCTCTTGCTCCAACATTTGCGGCGATACCTCAAATGTGTGGTTTAATGTGGGTGGGACTTACATATGCGTTCGCTTCTGCGTGCGGGGACAGGGGCGCTTTAAATTATTAAAAATGTTTTTTTATCGTTAATTTTACTTTTCTTTTTTAGTTTGACACTTTGACACAAAATGCGATCACTTTTATTCCCATTACAAGGAATGTAAACATCCCTTGTAATAGGAATATGGCATGATCGGTCCTCTTTACAGTGAGATATGGGGTCAATAAGACTTATTTCAGGGAAGCCTGAAATAAAATATAAAAAAATAAATGATCTCGGCTTCCCACCATTCGTTTGAATGCAGAGGCCGGGCGTGACGTCATAACATCGCACCCGACCTCCGAATGATCATAGAGACTCAGGCGACCATCTGCTCTGCTGGAAATCTCTATGGTCACCATCCGGGGTCGGCGGATCCTGTCTCCGACTCACAGATGGAAGCGGTGAGTCGGTAGAAGCACCGGAGGGTGGCGGGAGGGGGGGTGTCCCCTTTTGCCATCTGTAAGAATGATCAAGCGCCGGAACAGCCACTATGATCATTCTTATGGTGTAGGGAATCACTGGCTGAAAAAGCCGATATCTGAATGATGCCTGTAGCTGCAGGCATCATTCAGATATACTCGCTCAAAGTCAAGGACGTCCCGGGACGTACCTTGGGCGGGAAGTGGTTAAATTTGAATGCACTAAAACACACTATATTGCCCAAATGTTTGATGAAATAAAAAAGATGATCTTATGCCGAGTACATGGATACCAAACACGACATGCTTTAAAACTGCGCACAAACGTGCAGCGGCGACAAACTACATACATTTTTAAAAGCCTTTAAAAGCCTTTAAGGTTACCACTTTAGATTTACAGAGGAGGTCTACTGCTAAAATGACTGCCCTCTATCTGACCTTCGCGGTGATACCTCACATGCATGGTGCAATTGCTGTTTACTTATGACACCAGACCGACGCTTGCGTTCGCCTTTGCGCATAAGCACAGGGGGCGGGGTGTTTTTTTTTTTATTATTTATTTTGCATTTTTGCTTTATTTTTAAACTGTTCCTTTCATTTTTTTTTATCATTTTTATTGTTATCTCAGGTAATGTAAATATCCCCTATGACAGCAATAGTTAGTGACAGGTACTCTTTTTCCAAAGAATTGGGGTCTATTAGACTCTAGATCTCTCCTCTGCCCTCAAAGCATCGGACCACACCAAGATCGGTGTGATAAAATGCTTTTCCAATTTCCCAATGGCGCTGTTTATATCCGGAGAAACTTAAGTCATGAAATGCTCGTAGCTTCCGGTTTCTTAGGCCATAGAGATGATTTGAGCCGTTCTGGTCTCTGATCGGCTCTATGGCGTAGGCGTAACCACCGGCAGCACTTTCGGGTTCCCTGTTGGGACAGGAGAGCCAGAGAAAACCATGAAAGATGGTGGGGGGGGGGACGTTCCATCCCACTGCTTGTAAAAGCAGTCTAGAGGCTAATTAGCCGCTAGTATTGCTTTTACATGAAAGCTGACCACTGGCTGAAAAGAATGATACCAAGATGATACCTAAACCTGCAGGCATCATTCTGGTATAAATACTCAAAGTCCAGCAACATACCAGTACGTCGCTGGTACTTGTTGGGCATACATTGTAATGTTCTTTTTTTCATGCAGCCTATTGGCTGAACGAAAAAAAGAGATTGATCAGTGGGTATGCATTAGAATACCGCCCTTCATCCACTCACCCACTTCTAATGATTGGCATACATGCACCATTTTTTTTTTAACTGTGGTGGTGAAATCACCTCCTACAGCGCTGGAGTTGCTGATTTACGTATCGTGGCAGAAAACGCTGTTGCTGTCAAGATAAATAAATCAGTGCTGCAGCTGAATGGCGTACCTGCTAAGCAAATGATGGTTAACAATAAAACAAAGTAACATTACAGTATAACGGTAAGACTTACCATACCCGCAAAGCAAATACAATAACACATAGTAAAAATAAATAAGAGAGATAACAATAGATATAGTGAGCGAACAATAGAGCGGACAGTAGAGAGAGCGAATATAAGAGAGAGAACAATAGAGAGAGAAGAAAAATAAAACCACAACTATTTTTGGCTTTTACATTTTATATTTTTTTGTGTTTTTGTGTGTGTTTATTTTTTTCACTTTTATAAAAACTGTAAACTGAACATTGCAGATTAGGGTCTCTCAAAATGTGATGACCATCTCATCTTTCGAGACCCTGTGTTAGTGTGCCCTAGGACTGTGTAGTGCTGTACCCTACGCTAATACTCCATTAGTGTGTGGTAGCGTTTGAAACAGTCACCGATGCAGAGACCAGGTTGGTCAGGACAGGAGGGACAATAAAAGCGTTTTTATGCGTTTTATGCAGACATGACATCTTATTTGGGGTGTTCTTTGGGTAGGGGGTACCAGGGAGGACATACGGAAAATTCCTCTCATTCAGCCAGCTCACTGCATTTGCATTGGGGAGGTGGGCCATAGCACCGTCTGGAAACAGAAGGGCTGTGACGATCTCTTTCTGGAATTTGAGGAAGGATCCAGTTCGTCCTGAAGCTTTGTATAGCACAAAAGTGTTCAGCAAAGCCAATTGAAATAAGTATACAGACACTTTTTTGTACCAGCGTCTGGCCTTACAGGCAATTAGGTATGGCACCAACAACTGGTCGTTGAGGTCCACCCCTCCCATATTAAGGTTGTATTCGTGGACACAGAGGGGTTTCTCCACAACACCAGTCGCCGTAGGAATTTGGACTGTCGTATCTGCGTGAAGGGAGGACAGAACCAAAACATTCCGTGAATCCCTCCACTTCACTGCTAACAAATTATTACACTTCAAGCAGGCTCTCTCCCCCCGTCTAAGTCGGGATTTTACAAGCCATTGGGGGAAGCCCTGGTGATTAGATCGCATGGTGCCAAATGCGCCAATTCCATAATCAAAAAGGTGACTAAAAAGTGGCACGCTCGTGTAATAATTGTCCATGTACAAGTGGTACCCCTTTCCGAATAAGGGTGACACCAAGTCCCACACAATCTTGCCAGCGCTCCCTATGTAGTCTGGGCAGTTCTCCGGCTCTACGTGACTATCTTTTCCCTCGTAAACCATAAAACTATATGCATAGCCTGTTGCCCCGTCACAGAGCTTATACATCTTGACCCCATATCTGGCATGCTTGCTGGGAAGATACTGTTTGATAGACAAGCGGCCAGAAAACGTAATCAGGGACTTATCAACGCAGACAACTTGATGGGGAGTAAACAAGGCTGCAAACTGGTGCATGTTGCACCCTACATTTGAATATGTATCCGTCTGTATTATGCTCAATAAAAGTTTTTTCTGATTAAAAACAAGGCTGCAAACTGTTGGTTGAAGTGGTTTACGAAAGCTGATCAAATCCATGCCCCCCCCCAAGGATGACAGATTTCATTGTCATTGAAGTGCATGAACCGCAAGATCTGCTTGTATCGTGTCCTGGTCATGGAGGCAGAGAACACAGGCATATAGTGAATTGGGTCAATGGACCAACATGCCCATGAGGAGGGAACGGCCCAGGAAGGTCTTAAATTCAGAGACCGTAATAGGTTTCCAATCTCTGGCAAGGGTCCACTGGGGATTAGTGGCAATGAATTGACCAGCATACAATTTTTTTTTGTCCACAATAGATCTATAGAGATCTTCCGTGAAAAACAGCGAATAAATATCAAGTAACGTCAAATTAACTGTTTCCACCTGAATTCTGGGTTGGCCAGTGAATGGGGGAAGTACGGGTGCTGCAGAAGTGGTGGGCTCCCAATTAGGATTGGCAAATGCAGCAGGAAGGGCACTATGGGCTAGATGGGCCTGTGTGGTGGCAGTGGGACACTACTCGTGCTAGCCACCTCACCAGCTTGAACTGCACTTATGGGACTTGCCACATCACCAAGTGTTACTGCACTGCTAGATGTATGACCAGGACGTACTAGGCCGCTATTGCTTGCCAGTTTACCAGAAGGATGAGTGGCACTAGCACTGGCTCTCTGCTCTATATGAGAGCCCTGCTGTTCTTGCACCTCAACGACAGCAGAAGAACGGGGTCGGGTATGGCTGACCTCGGCAGGAACCACTACTACTAGCTATCTATCAGGGTGCCGCTGCTGTCTATCGGTTCGTATTCTGAGCCTGAAGATGGGTGACTTCCTCTTCACTATCTGTCATGCTCAGAAACGTGTAGGCCTCTCCACCACTGTACCTTCGATTTTACATTTTGGTCTCTAAATTTACTGGTACAGTAGTAAGACTCAAAGGAAAATGAGCTCCTGACTGTCAGCGACTGCTTTAAACACTACAAAAAAAAAATGTTAGCACTTGCAGGGATCAGGCCTGACTCTGCGAACGCAGGTGCTAGCAGGTATCTGGGCTGATCCCGCTAACACTGCATTTTTGGGAACCCTAAACTGCTGGGGACGCTAGTATAGATCCAATATCGATCCGTTCAGACACTATACTACTAAGGGAGATGTATGGTGCGTGCTTGGGTGTTAGCGCTACTGGCACTAATCTGACGCTGCCTGGGGCGACGCAGACCCTATCTGACACTAAAACCTAAAACCGCCGGGTGACCAGGGGGTTAAACCTTTATTTAGGTAATATACGGCGGGTGTCTTGACGCTATAAAAAACTAGCTAACCAGCGTCACCCGTGACACTAATACAGTGATCACTGGTGACAGGGGGTGATCAAGGGGTTAAACCTTTATTAGGGGGGGTTAGGGGGGTCCCTAGACCATCTGGGTCTACACTAAGTACCCTAACACTGATTTTTGTCCCGAATGACACCAGTACAGTGATCAAAAAAAATATAAACACTGCACTGGGTGACAGGGGGTGAAAGGGTTAACTGGGGGGGCAATCGGGGGGGTGACAAGTGTACCTAGGTGAACTGGTGTCAGTGTATTGTTGGTGCACTTACTGTGAGATGTCTCCTCTCCTCTCTCTGGAATGAAAAAGAGTTCCACGAGGGGAGATGACATCACTTCCCCTGCTGTGTTTACACTTACATATGCAAGGGAAGGACAAGTGCCTCTTCTCTCCTTCACTGGGAGATCCGAATGTCGGCAGATGGCAGCTCCGCCTCCATAGTCTCCACGGCAGCAGTTGGGACTTCCCAGTGAAGTGTGCTTCCTTGTAGCTGCCTGTGCCGATCCTGCACTGTCACTCTATATATCTCACAGGGTGATTCAGAGTGAACAGCACAGGACCTCAGGGTGCTGAATACCCCTGTAATCTAAACAATCCCTGATTCCCTGCTGTGCCCAGGTGTGTGTGCAGCTGCAGCATGAAAACTGCAATTGGGGACTAGAAGAGGCTGGAAAATCGGTAAGTCCGCTGTCCAGACACCCCCCTCAACATAACAAATGTCCTTCTCTGCTCCTCTGAGCCGGTTCAGACTGTGCGTTGCGGGAACTGCATGCAAGTTTGAACAGGAATCGCACCGCATTCCTGTTCAAATCACATACAATTCTTCAGCAGTGCGAATGGAGCCATTCATTCTGTATGGCTCAAATCGCACCAAATCTGCACCAAAGTGGTGCAGGACCCTTTTTTTTTTTGGCCGCCCCTGAATCAATTCTGCAAATCACACTGCGTTTTGTGAACTGATTTCAGGGTGTCGTTACCTTAACATACACACCTGCAGCGGTTCACATGAACGGGGTGTGATTTGGATGTGGCATCTGCACAGAATTTGTTGAGAATTCACAGCGCAAAAGGGTGAACCGGCACTTAGGCTGCTTTCACACTGAGGCGCTTTACAGTACTAAAAATAGCACCTGCATAGCGCCTGTAAAGAGCTTCTTCTCTTACTCCAGTGTGAAAGCCACGAGTGCTTTCACACTGGAGTGGTGCACTTGCAGGATGGTAAAAAAAAGTTGCCACTAAAACGACAGTAAAGTGCGGCTAAAAATAGAGGCACTTTACTGACGACGCCCCCAACGCCTCAGTGTGAAAGCAGCCTTATGCCGCGTACACACGATCGGAATTCTCGTCTGAAAAAACTCTGACGGTTTTTCCGACGGAATTCAGACGGAATTCCGCTCAAGCAGTGTTGCCTACACACGATCACACCAAATTCCGACGGTCAATAACACAGAGGCATAAAACACGTTCGACAGCACTATAAAAGGTTTAATGCTTCCGAGCATGCGTCAGAATTTTGCACGTCGGAATTGCATACACACGATCGGAAAATCCGATAGAAAGGTTTTCCGTCTGAAAAATTGAGAACAGGTTCTCAATTCAAAGTCCGTCGGAAATTCCGACAGAAAAAGACCTATACACACGGTCGGAAAATCCGATGAAAAGCTCCCATCGGACTGTTTCCATCGGAAATTCCGTGTGTACGCCGCATTAGTCTCTTACTGTAAAAAAACTGCTGCACATGGATTGCTTTTCAGAGGTATTAGATGGGCAGTGAGGAGGTGATATGTTGCTTCCTCACCACAACTATGTGCATTGCACATGGTTATGGGAAAGTTGCAGCACAGACTCTTATTTTATTTGGTTGCATTTGGTAAGCAGTAGTGCCCGCTAAATGCAACTGCTGATATAATTCTTGCCGCAGTCATGAATCAAAGCATCGTGGCTCCAGCATGTGTACAGCCCCAGCTACTGCCTTGTCAGCAATTCACTCAAGCTGCTGCATTACAACATGCTGTTTTTTTTTTAACCACTTGCCAACCGTATACTATATATATATATATATATATATATATATATATATATATATATATATATACGGTGGCGGAGCGGCTCTCCTGCGCAGCATTACGTACCTAGTGCATGATCCTGCACTTCCAGGTCTGGAAGTGCACCACACACGCCTCTTTCAATCCACTCCCACTGTGATTGGATACAGCGGGAGCCAATCAGCAGGTCTGGCGGACTTGATGTCCACCAGCACCTGCGTTCACTCGGGACACTAGCAGAACAGCAGTCTGCCTATGTAAACAAGACAGACCGCGGTTATGTCAGTAGGGAAGGTATTGATCCTGTGTTCCCCGCAAAACATGAACATGGATCAATGCCTTCCCCTAGTAAAAGTACTTCCCACACAGTAACCAAGCACAGGCTAGGCACACAGTTAGCAAGCACTCCCTAGACACACAGTTAACCCCCGGTATCATTAGTACAGTGACAGTGCATGTTTTTAGCACTAATCACTGTATTGGTGTCTATCTACTGGTGTCTATCAATTATTTCTACTTCGATTATTGAGAGTAGGTGCGTAAATTGGGGAAGGCTTGTAGGGGCCCCAGTGCATTACTTTGCCCAGGGGCCCATGATGCTATTAAGACGGCCCTGCATGCGACTTATAGCTAAGACCCTTCGCGTAGCCTGGCCAAACTCCCGCAGTATAACTGCGGCGGCTGGTCTGGAACCGGTTACTGGTGCGTGTTAAATTATTTTGAGGGGACACTTACTACTTTACATTGTAGCAAAGTGTAATTTCTTCAGTGTTGTCACATAAGAAGATATAATAAAATATTTACAGAAATGTGAGGGGTGTACTCACTTTTGTGAGATACTGTGTGTGTGTATATGTAGCAGAATCTCTTACCTCTTCCAGTCCAATGAGAACCTTCAAGGCCAAAGATAGCTGACATCTTCAATATGTGGTGGGTTGTGAGGCATAGTGGGTGTTAAGGTGATAAAAGTCATTGGGCGCCAGACACTTCTTGAATGTAAAAGAGGTTTTTATTTCTTGACAGTCCTTTTTTATATTTTGCAAGGGAAAGAGGGTCAGGGCCAGGACACCCTTAAGTAGTTGCAATTTCAAATGGCAGACTCCGAGACTTCAACAGGATGACAGCCATACAGGGAAAGGCCCCAGCAAGGAGCCACTTCTGCACGTGCAGCATTGCTGTCTCCTATGGCAAACAGTTCCTAACTCAAAGTGACAGTTCTCTCAGCTGTACTACAACTTCTCCTTGTAGTTCTTCAGCCCCTTGAGCTCCTGGTCTCTCACTGGACCCTCTGATTCACTGACTCTGCATCCCGTGAGCTCAAGGCCTTTGCGGTGGAATCTCCCTCAAGCGTCACCCACTTTCCCTGCTGGGTCCCTAGCTTGTCACTTTGGATACCTTCAAGCTTCACCCCTGCTGACCCGCTCGGGCCCTATGGGGGGGGGGGGGGGCTTGGCGGGGCTAGAAAGTACAGGGGTGGAAAGCACTGGTGGGGTTGGAGAGCACATGGGTGGGGGAAAAAAATTTCAAAAAGAACAGGGGTGGAGAGCACTGAGGGCAGAAAGAACAGGGGTGGGGAACACGGGGGGGGCAGAACTGTGGGGGGTGGGAGCACTGGGGTGGGTGCTGGAGGGCACTGTGGGGGGGGGGTGGAGAGCACTGGGGTGGGAGCTGGAGAGCACCGGGGGCAGAAAGAACAGGGGTGGGGAGCACGGGTGGGGCTGGAGAGCACCGGGGGCAGAAGAACAGGGGTGGGGGGGTGGGGGGGTGAAGAGCACTGTGGGGAGTGGAGAGCACTGGGGTGGGAGCTGGAGACTGATGGGGAGAGCTGGAGAGCACCGGGGGCAGAAAGAACAGGGATGGGGAGCACGGGGGGGCTGGACAGCACTGTGGGGGGTGGGGAGCACTGTGGGGCTGGGGAGCATGGGGGTGGGGGTGAAGAGCACTGTGGGGGTGGAGAGCACTGGGGTGGGGGCTGGAGACTGATGGGGAGAGCACCGGGGGCAGAAAGAACAGGGGTGGGGAGCACGGGGGGGGGGGGGTGGACAGCACTGTGGGGGGTGGGGAGCACTGTGGGGCTGGGGAGCATGGGGGGGGGGTGAAGAGCACTGTGGGGGGTGGAGAGCACTGGGGTGGGGGCTGGAGACTGATGGGGAGAGCATCGGGGGCAGAAAGAACAGGGGTGGGGAGCAGGGGGGCTGGACAGCACTGTGGGGGGTGGGGAGCACTGTGGGGCTGGGGAGCATGGGGGGGGGGTGAAGAGCACTGTGGGGGTGGAGAGCACTGGGGTGGGGGCTGGAGACTGATGGGGAGAGCACCGGGGGCAGAAAGAACAGGGGTGGGGAGCACGGGGGGCTGGGAAGCATGGGGGGGGTGAAGAGCACTGTGGGGAGTGGAGAGCACTGGGGTGGGAGCTGGAGACTGATGGGGAGAGCTGGAGAGCACCGGGGGCAGAAAGAACAGGGATGGGGAGCACGGGGGGGCTGGACAGCACTGTGGGGGGTGGGGAGCACTGTGGGGCTGGGGAGCATGGGGGTGGGGGTGAAGAGCACTGTGGGGGTGGAGAGCACTGGGGTGGGGGCTGGAGACTGATGGGGAGAGCACCGGGGGCAGAAAGAACAGGGGTGGGGAGCACGGGGGGGCTGGACAGCACTGTGGGGGGTGGGGAGCACTGTGGGGCTGGGGAGCATGGGGGGGGGGGTGAAGAGCACTGTGGGGGTGGAGAGCACTGGGGTGGGGGCTGGAGACTGATGGGGAGAGCACCGGGGGCAGAAAGAACAGGGGTGGGGAGCACGGGGGGGGACTGGACAGCACTGTGGGGGGTGGGGAGCACTGTGGGGCTGGGGAGCATGGGGGGGGTGAAGAGCACTGTGGGGGTGGAGAGCACTGGGGTGGGGGCTGGAGACTGATGGGGAGAGCACCGGGGGCAGAAAGAACAGGGGTGGGGAGCAGGGGGGGCTGGACAGCACTGTGGGGGGTGGGGAGCACTGTGGGGCTGGGGAGCATGGGGGGGGGGTGAAGAGCACTGTGGGGGTGGAGAGCACTGGGGTGGGGGCTGGAGACTGATGGGGAGAGCACCCTAGGCAGAAAGAACAGGGGTGGGGAGCACAGGGGGGGCTGGACAGCACTGTGGGGGGTGGGGAGCACTGTGGGGCTGGGGAGCATGGGGGGGGGTGAAGAGCACTGTGGGGGTGGAGAGCACTGGGGTGGGGGCTGGAGACTGATGGGGAGAGCACCGGGGGCAGAAAGAACAGGGGTGGGGAGCAGGGGGGGGCTGGACAGCACTGTGGGGGGTGGGGAGCACTGTGGGGGGTGGGCTGGAGAGCACTGTGGGGGGTGGGGAGCATGGGGGGCTGGAGAGCACTGTGGGAGGTGGGGAGCAGGGGGGGGGGCTGGAAAGCACTGTGGGGGTGGGAAAGCACTGGGGTGGGGGCTAGAGAAGGATGGGGAGAGCAGGGGAGGCACAAAGAACAGGGGTTGATAGAATTGTGGGGGGGGGGGCTGGAGAGTGTGGTGGGGGAGGAGAACACTGGGGGGGAGCACCAGGAGAACTGGGGGGGGCAGTAAAAGAAGTTGGATAGGGGGGGATCAGCAGGGGACGGCATATAGAGGAAATTAGCTTTCTATATTCCTCCATGCAGCCACTGAATGTATGATTCTCCTCCTCTCCCTCCTCCAAGCATTCAGCGGCTGCATGGAGGAATATAGAAAGATAATCTCCTCCTATATGCCGCCCCCCCCCGCTGATCCCCCTATTCAGGCACACAGTTAGGGCTGTACTCACAGGCAGGCATCTCCTCCTTTGATCACGGAGCTGGCCGGGTCTGTGTTCTGCGGCCGCGCACCGCGCTGTAACACGGTCCCGCCCAGGGCCGGACTGGGAATAAAATTCAGCCCTGGAAAAAATTTCCTACCAGCCCCACATCATTATTATACCAGCGCAACAGCATAACGTCATTATATTCTTGTTCATGAAAGGGAAAACCAGACATTTTAAAGCACATTTAAAGAGTGTATTATATGGTCAATCATCAAGGGGGACCCCAGGAACTGGAGAGCAATGGGGGGGGGGGGGCTTGAGAGCACCGGTGGGGGCTAGAAAGTACAGGGGTGGAAAGCACTGGTGGGGTTGGAGAGCACATGGGTGGGGGCAAAATGCAGGGGGGGTGGAGAGTGCCGGGGGGAGCTTAAGAGAGCACTGGAGGGGTAGCCAAAAAGAACAGGGGTGGAGAGCACTGAGGGCAGAAAGAACAGGGGTGGGGAACACGGGGGGGGCTGGAGAGCACTGTGGGGGGTGGAGAGCACTGGGGTGGGTGCTGCAGAGCACCGGGGACAGAAAGAACAGGGGTGGGGAGCACTGGGGTGGGGGCTGGAGACTGATAGGGAGAGCATCGGGGCAGAAAGAACAGGGGTGGGGAACACGGGGGGGGCTGGAGAGAACTGTGGGTGGTGGGGAGCACGGGGGGGCTGGAGAGAACTGTGGGTGGTGGGGAGCACGGGGGGGCTGGAGGGCACTGTGGGGGTGGAGAGCACTGGGGTGGGAGCTGGAGAGCACCGGGGGCAGAAAGAACAGGGGTGGGGAGCACGGGGGGGCTGGGAAGCATGGGGGGGTGAAGAGCACTGTGGGGAGTGGAGAGCACTGGGGTGGGAGCTGGAGACTGATGGGGAGAGCTGGAGAGCACCGGGGGCAGAAAGAACAGGGATGGGGAGCACGGGGGGGCTGGACAGCACTGTGGGGGGTGGGGAGCACTGTGGGGCTGGGGAGCATGGGGGTGGGGGTGAAGAGCACTGTGGGGGTGGAGAGCACTGGGGTGGGGGCTGGAGACTGATGGGGAGAGCACCGGGGGCAGAAAGAACAGGGGTGGGGAGCACGGGGGGGCTGGACAGCACTGTGGGGGGTGGGGAGCACTGTGGGGCTGGGGAGCATGGGGGGGGGGTGAAGAGCACTGTGGGGGTGGAGAGCACTGGGGTGGGGGCTGGAGACTGATGGGGAGAGCATCGGGGGCAGAAAGAACAGGGGTGGGGAGCAGGGGGGCTGGACAGCACTGTGGGGGGTGGGGAGCACTGTGGGGCTGGGGAGCATGGGGGGGGGGTGAAGAGCACTGTGGGGGTGGAGAGCACTGGGGTGGGGGCTGGAGACTGATGGGGAGAGCACCGGGGGCAGAAAGAACAGGGGTGGGGAGCACGGGGGGCTGGGAAGCATGGGGGGGGTGAAGAGCACTGTGGGGAGTGGAGAGCACTGGGGTGGGAGCTGGAGACTGATGGGGAGAGCTGGAGAGCACCCGGGGGCAGAAAGAACAGGGATGGGGAGCACGGGGGGGCTGGACAGCACTGTGGGGGGTGGGGAGCACTGTGGGGCTGGGGAGCATGGGGGTGGGGGTGAAGAGCACTGTGGGGGTGGAGAGCACTGGGGTGGAGAGCACTGGGGTGAGGGATGCCCCCCTCTGCACTGGGGGCGATGGGGGTCTGGAGACTGATGCGCGCCCGCCTACGGGGAGAGCAGCTCACGGCGACGCTGGCCTCTGGCTCTGGCAGAAACCCGAACAGGGCCTGAGCCGCCCCCCGCTGGGGGAGCAGGCGGGGGGCTCCCCCGCCTGGACCCGCGCGCGTGCCTCGCGCCCGGAGCAGCGTGGGGCGTCTGGGGTGGGGTGGGACCGGTGCCTGGTTCTCGCCATTAGTACGGCTGCGCCTGGGGCGCGGCTGGCGCCTAGAGCTCCGTCTCCTCTCGCGCGGCGGTCCGACACGCCGGGCGCCGGCCTGGGGCTTGGCCGCTGGGGCTGGGGCGGCGGCTGGAGAGTGGCGGTGGGTCCCGCGAAGTGCCCGTCGCTGGGTCTCTCTCTGTCTGCGCAGGCTGATGGGGGACTGCGCCGCCGTGAGAGCACTGGCCGCGCTGGGCTCCGCGTGCGCGCTGAGAAATCCAGCCGTGGCGCGCCCTCCAGCACGCCCTGGAGCCCCAGCTGATGGGGAGAGCACCGGGGGCAGAAAGAACAGGGGTGGGGAGCACGGGGGGGCTGGAGCACTGGGGGGGGCTGGAGACTGATGGGGAGAGCACCGGGGGCAGAAAGAACAGGGGTGGGGAGCACGGGGGGGCTGGACAGCACTGTGGGGGGTGGGGAGCACTGTGGGGCTGGGGAGCATGGGGGGGGGGGGTGAAGAGCACTGTGGGGGTGGAGAGCACTGGGGGTGGGGGGCTGGAGACTGATGGGGAGAGCACCGGGGGCAGAAAGAACAGGGGTGGGGAGCAGGGGGGGCTGGACAGCACTGTGGGGGGTGGGGAGCACTGTGGGGCTGGGGAGCATGGGGGGGGGGGTGAAGAGCACTGTGGGGGTGGAGAGCACTGGGGTGGGGGCTGGAGACTGATGGGGAGAGCACCCTAGGCAGAAAGAACAGGGGTGGGGAGCACAGGGGGGCTGGACAGCACTGTGGGGGGTGGGGAGCACTGTGGGGCTGGGGAGCATGGGGGGGGGTGAAGAGCACTGTGGGGGTGGAGAGCACTGGGGTGGGGGCTGGAGACTGATGGGGAGAGCACCGGGGGCAGAAAGAACAGGGGTGGGGAGCAGGGGGGGCTGGACAGCACTGTGGGGGGTGGGGAGCACTGTGGGGGGTGGGCTGGAGAGCACTGTGGGGGGTGGGGAGCATGGGGGGCTGGAGAGCACTGTGGGAGGTGGGGAGCAGGGGGGGGGGCTGGAAAGCACTGTGGGGGTGGGAAAGCACTGGGGTGGGGGCTAGAGAAGGATGGGGAGAGCAGGGGAGGCACAAAGAACAGGGGTTGATAGAATTGTGGGGGGGGGGGGGCTGGAGAGTGTGGTGGGGGAGGAGAACACTGGGGGGGAGCACCAGGAGAACTGGGGGGGGCAGTAAAAGAAGTTGGATAGGGGGGGATCAGCAGGGGACGGCATATAGAGGAAATTAGCTTTCTATATTCCTCCATGCAGCCACTGAATGTATGATTCTCCTCCTCTCCCTCCTCCAAGCATTCAGCGGCTGCATGGAGGAATATAGAAAGATAATCTCCTCCTATATGCCGCCCCCCCCGCTGATCCCCCTATTCAGGCACACAGTTAGGGCTGTACTCACAGGCAGGCATCTCCTCCTTTGATCACGGAGCTGGCCGGGTCTGTGTTCTGCGGCCGCGCACCGCGCTGTAACACGGTCCCGCCCCCCTAGATCCGCTCGTGTGATAGGTGGAACGCTGATTCTATCTACCATCACACGAGCCGTTCTAGGGGGGGCGGGACCGTGTTACAGCGCGGTGCGCGGCCGCAGAACACAGACCCGGCCAGCTCCGTGATCACAGGAGCAGGAGAGAGGGGACTCAGGGGAGCAGTGCAGCCGCAAACCGGCCCCAGGGCAGGCAGCCTACCGGGAAACATCCCGGTATCCCGGTAGGCCAGTCCGGCCCTGGTCCCGCCCCCCTAGATCCGCTCGTGTGATAGGTGGAACGCTGATTCTATCTACCATCACACGAGCCGTTCTAGGGGGGCGGGACCGTGTTACAGCGCGGTGCGCGGCCGCAGAACACAGACCCGGCCAGCTCCGTGATCACAGGAGCAGGAGAGAGGGGACTCAGGGGAGCAGTGCAGCCGCAAACCGGCCCCAGGGCAGGCAGCCTACCGGGAAACATCCCGGTAGGCCAGTCCGGCCCTGCACACAAGGCTGCTCTGCAAGTATCACCTCTGATGGTTGGGTCCCTGACTTGATAACCACCTGAAGTTTCCCGATTCTCCACCGTGCCCATTCGGTTAGAATTCTGCTCCAGTACTTGCTTCATTTACTCACTGTGGTCCCTGGTAAAGGCGATTGGTCCTTTTGTGGTGACAGCTTCCTTTCTACCTCTGACCACGACAGGTTCTCCGGCCGGCAGAACCGGCACTTTTGGTTGGACTGCAAGCCGCAGTCCCAAGCCTGTACTGCCTTCTTACTTCAGGATAGGGCCTCACTCAGACTGGCAGCCTGATGCCCCCAGGATAGGCCTAATAGCCTAGCAGCCCGGGGCAAACGACACTCGTCCACCAAGACGTCGGTCTGGGTGGCACACAAGAACCTGGATCACCTGACCTCACCTGAATATATAGGCTCTCCCAGCAGGGCAAGGGATCCAACAAAATCCCTGTCCATTGGCTGAGATACCCCATATACCCATAACCTGACCTTGAGTTGTCCTTCTCAATCCAATACCTCCAAATGCCTGGCCACCTGATGGAAGAAGAGGAAAGTACAGTGCAATAGTGCAGTGTATAGTGCAATCCTGAGCTATGTGCATAGTGCAATCCTGAGTTCTGTGAATAGTGCAATCCTGATCCCTGAGCTCTGTACATAGACATAGTGCATAGTGTAATGTGCAGAGTGCAGGGATCAGAGCACATAACACACTGAGTAGAGGGGTCAGGAGAATTAGACACCCATGGTGCAGGAGTCCGTGTGTAGGGGTTAGGAGTATGTAACATACAGTGTGAAGAGGTTAACAGTACATGATGCACATATTGCAGGGGTCTGGAGGTTATAATGTACAGAGTGCAGGGGGCAGAATTATGCAACACACATGGTGCAGGAGTCAGGACTTTGCAATTCACAGGGTGCAGGGGCATGTATTGTACAGAGTGCACACTTAAGAAGTATGTAATGCACATGTGTTCAGGGGCCAGGGAAATGTAGTGAACAGAGAGCAGGTGTCAGGAGTGTTTATCACACGGGATGGTGGGTCGGGAGTGTGTAAAACCACAGAATGCAGAGATTTGTGGAAACACAACCCACAACCCACTGGAGTTTGCTCTGATCTCCAGGAGGTAGCTGTTGATGGTTGAAGAGTGCCTGGAATAATAGTGAATGGTTATTGATCATGGGCATAATTAGCCCTTTCACTGCTGTAGCAGTCTGCCTTTTGTCTTATCACGTGTGAATGCAGGCAGAGGCTCTTTTAACTCTGTTTCCACAATCAATTGGGCTCCCACAACCCCCCTGTAAGCACACACCCTCTGGTGCCCAGAGAGATTGTGCCTGATAAAAAAGCAGTGACTGAACATGTGCGCTGTCACCAGGTGATTGGTCCTCCTACATTAATTTAGGTGTATGGGGTGTCTAGCTTGAGCATAAGGCCGGCTTCACGCTGGGGCGGTGCGGGCGGCGACGGTAAAGCAGCGCTATATTTCGCGCTGCTTTACCATCGTTTTAGCCGCGGTATGCGGCCGCTAGCGGGGTCGTTTTAACCCCCTGCTAGCGGCCGAAAAAGGGTTAAAGACCTCCGCAAAGCGCCGCTGCAGCGGCGCTTTGCCGGCGGTATCCCCGCGGTGTCCCATTGATTTCAATGGGTAGGAGCGGTATAGGAGCGGTGAATACACCGCTCCTTCACCTCTCCAAAGATGCTGCTAGCAGGACTTTTTTTACCGTCCTGCTAGCGCACCGCTTCAGTGTGAAAGCCCCCAGGGCTTTCACACTGGAGACACAGCAGCAGCTGTTTCGGGTCGGTTTGCAGGCGCTATTTTCAGCGCAATAGCGCCTGCAAACCGCCCCAGTGTGAAAGCAGCCTAAGGCTACTTTCACACTGGAGCGGTGGGGGCGCTGGCGGTAAAGCGGCGCTATATTTAGCGCCACTTTACCGGCGTTTTAGCAGCGCATTTCGGCCGCTAGTGGGGTGGTTTTACCCCCCGCGAGCGGCCGAAAAAAGGGTCAATACCGCCCGCAAACCGCCGATGCAGCGGCGTTTTGCGGGCGGGTTCGGAGCGCTGCCCCATTGTTTCCAATGGGAACGGGCGCTATAGGAGCGGTAAATATACCGCTCCTATAGCGAGCCAAAGATGCGGCTTGCAGGACATTTTCCAGCGTCCTGCAAGCGCACCGCTTCAGTGTGAAAGCCCTCGGGCTTTCACACTGAAGACACAGCAACAGCTGTTTCGGGTCGGTTTGCAGGCGCTATTTTTAGCGCAATAGCGCCTGCAAACCGCCCCAGTGTGAAAGGGGCCTAAGAGAATGCAGCTTACTTCCAAGCTACAGTCACTACAGAGCAATGTGCCAGCTGTGCCTTAAGTGCTGAACCATTAATTCAACAGTAGGAGGCCTAAGGGCCCACTTTATTGTCAGGAAGCAGAAAGTGGGAAAATCTATTATGCATTATGCACTGGAGTTCCTAGATATAGCAGTAGAGATCTACCGTAGGAAAAGGAGTAGGATGGCTAGGCTGGTGTGATGCAGATGAATTGTTCTCCGATGAAGTCAGAAAAACGTTATAAGTTGCCATAGCATGTTCAGAGCAGTGAAGTACAGGCTCAGATGCACCAGGAATGAAATGTACATTCCATTGGAAGACAGTCATCCGGAAATTGACAGAAAGGATGGCTAGGTTTCAGACAGAGTTGTCTGTTTTAATGCACAGATAGGAATACTCCCCCAAGGGCTGAGGAGTGGATGCACCTTTGTAGAGAAAGCAAATGTCACCTCGGAGACGTGTTGACTCTTGTCTCAGAAGATGGAATGGAAACTCAAACCCTGAAGTGCTCACAGACCTAACTTAAGGAGAGGCCTTGAATGCTTTGTGCAGACTTCTTTAACCTGGTCTCCTACCTTATAGACATGCCCAGGGGATAAAAAACACTCTCTCTCCTGTCTTCTGGTGTTTTGGGAGACTAAATTGGGGTGTTCCAGTGCATGCAATCATTATTCTGTGTATTAGAGATTCTTCCTGCCTCTACCCTGTGGAGCAGGTCTGGAGATCCCAACTACCTAAATGAACTACCAGACTCATCCTACCTCCCTGTGAGAGAGGTGTTGCTCTAAGGCAGGGGGCAGGCAACCCCCGGCACTGGTGCCGCAATCGGCACGCAAAGCCTCTTTTGCCGACACTCGACTCCCTCCCCATCAGCAGAGCAGCGCAGGGAAGTGTCAGTGAGACACTAATGCGTTCCAATTTCAGAATTCCCCACACCACACATGCACTGAGGGGAGGCACTGTGCCCCCACACATTGTAAAAGATGGGAAACATTGTTTGGTTCTCTAACTTTGCTGTAGCTGCGATCGTAAGCTTTTGTGATGGGTAAAAGATTGGGTGCAGTTCTGCTGGGGGGGGGGGCGGGGTCCCTGTTTCCAGGAGGAGGACTGTCTGGGCCACTGCTAAAGCCAATCACAGTCCTGCTATCCCCATCTACCATCTGGAGGAAGATGACTCGCTTGGTTGCCACTACCAATCTCAGAAAGAAGGGATTTCACTGTGATTGAGAAAACCACAATCAGGTGACGGTTTGTGGAATTACTGTTGAGCTTCTGGGAAATTTGTTGAAATTATTTCTGAACATTTGCATCACTTACTACTGATCCCCTGCACACTGTGTCCCCTTAAGCCACAACCAGTATTCAGCTCAATGAAAATCACACCCAACCACTTTTTCTCAGCTGCGGGGGCCCAACTTATGATCTTGTACACAGGCCCAACACTTTCAGAAAATGCCCCTGACCTGAGCTCAATATTGCGCATCCATTCCCAATGCTTGTATGCGACATCACATACAAGCACGTGGGCTGGATGCAAGAGGTGGATCAGCAGGATGAGTGTGCCAGGACAGGTAATGTGTCTCATCTCTGCTTCCTTTCATGTGTATTAGAGATTCTTCCTGCCTCTACCCTGTGGAGCAGGTCTGGAGATCCCAACTACCTAAATGAACTACCAGACTCATCCTACCTCCCTGTGAGAGAGGTGTTGCTCTAAGGCAGGGGAAGGCAACCCCCGGCACTGGTGCCGCAATCGGCACGCAAAGCCTCTTTTGCTGACACTCGACTCCCTCCCCATCAGCAGAGCAGCGCAGGGAAGTGTCAGTGAGACACTAATGCGTTCCAATTTCAGAATTCCCCACACCACACATGCACTGAGGGGAGGCACTGTGCCCCCACACATTGTAAAAGATGGGAAACATTGTTTGGTTCTCTAACTTTGCTGTAGCTGCGATCGTAAGCTTCTGTGATGGGTAAAAGATTGGGTGCAGTTCTGCTGGGGGGGGGGGGCGGGTCCCTGTTTCCAGGAGGAGGACTGTCTGGGCCACTGCTAAAGCCAATCACAGTCCTGCTAGCCCCATCTACCATCTGGAGGAAGATGACTCGCTTGGTTGCCACTACCAATCTCAGAAAGAAGGGATTTCACTGTGATTGAGAAAACCACAATCAGGTGACGGTTTGTGGAATTACTGTTGAGCTTCTGGGAACTTTGTTGAAATTATTTCTGAACATTTGCATCACTAACTACTGATCCCCTGCACACTGTGTCCCCTTAAGCCACAACCAGTATTCAGCTCAATGAAAATGACACCCAACCACTTTTTCTCAGCTGCGGGGGCCCAACTTATGATCTTGTACACAGGCCCAATACTTTCAGAAAATGCCCCTGACCTGAGCTCATTATTGCGTATCCATTCCCAATGCTTGTATGCGACATCACATACAAGCACGTGGGCTGGATGCAAGAGGTGGATCAGCAGGATGATTGTGCCAGGACAGGTAATGTGTCTCATCTCTGCTTCCTTTCACCACTCTGCATATCACACATATCATAGATGAGAAGAGGGTACAGTGGTGGAGCAGATGAGCAGGAGGGGTTCAGAGGTGGAACAGATGTGCAGGGGGTACAGCGGTGGGGCAGATGTGCAGGGAGGTACAGCGGGGGAAGAGATGAGATGGGGGTTCATCAGTGGGACAGAAGAGCAGGGGGTACAGTGATGGGCCAGATGAGAAGGGGGGTTTCAGTGTTGGGCCAGATGTGCAAGGGGGTACAGTGGTGGGACAGAAAAGCAGGGGGGTACAGTGGTGGGGCAGATGTGCAGGGGGGTTACAGTGGTGCAGTGGTAGGGCAGATGTGCAGGGGGTTACAGTGATGGGGCAGATTTTCAGGGGGGTACAGTGGTGGGGCAGGTGAGCAGGGGGGTACAGTGGTGAAACAGATTTGCAGGGGGGGCAGTGATCTGAGGTGTGAAGATGCATGAATTGGGACTGATCTGAGGCGTGAGAGTGCAGGATGTTAATCTTTCACTACTAAAGTCGTTTACAGCATTTACTTTATAAAAAATCCTTTTCGTGATTGAGAGTTTAAAGTTGACATTATTTTGTTATACAATCGGCACGCTCAATTTCTTTGAAAACATTTTTCTGCACACTGTGCTCAAAAGGTTGCCTACCTCTGATCTAAGGGAAGAGAAAGTAGCCATTAGTACTGGCTGCTCATCATTTGCTACTGAATATTGCATAGACTACCTAGTGACCTGTAAGGAAAACTTTCCTAGGCAGCCCGTTATTGCAATCTCTTCATTCTCTGTTGTATATTGTATTGCCGTATGTTAGAGGAATATCTTTTTATCACTCTGACTCAGTTGGAGTTGTCAGTTTCTAATCTGCATCTATTCAATAAGGTTCAAGTTAAGGCCACCCTTGTATGATCATTTAGCCAATCACAGATCATTTTATACTACAATGCCACTGCTGTAGTTCTGATACATTTCCTTATAACAATGCCCATGGTCTGCTTCACTGTAGAAATTGCAGCTATATTTCAAATCGGTAGCTGTGCTGTGTAGCTTCTGGACTCACCTTGCTCCTCTGTGGGCCTATGAAGCATTCAGGATAGCTGAGGGTGAAGAAGATTAGGAATATCCATTTGTGACTCCTCCTGCTAAAGTGAATTGAGCCCAGAACTGCTCAGCTTTGCACAATAGATTTAACTGCAGCTGCTTCTATAGAGAAAGGTTGTGCTGCTCACCAACTCCCTTCTCCCCTTTATGCCATTGACAGGACTCATATTACCACACTCCCACAATGAGTTGTGTTCTGTGAATGGATGTGGGGAAGTGGAATGACAGGATTCCACCACCCATTCACAGAAAACAATGTACTGTGCCCCGATAACAGGTTACTCTCTGACCGGTGACTGCCCTGACCCTGAATAATGGATTACTCTCTGACTCCTCCTGCACTGTCCCTTGCTTGGATAACTGATTACTCTCTAATTGCCATCTGCCCAGACTCTTGCTTGCAAACAGACTGTGCCTTTGCCTGCTGCAAACCAAGCTAAGCCACTGCATGCTAGGCATCCAGCCAGTTACTAATCTTGGTGGTACCAGCATTCTGTACCAGCCTTGGATCTTCCACATTCTAATGCCATCTGACACTATACCACCATCTGTGGTACTGCCTACTGAACGGGAGCAAAGCATAACAGCATCTGTACCATCCTCTCCGGCCACTGTGTTAAATAAAGGGGGATGGGGGGATTGTAAAACTGCAAATCAACCACCTATTTTTACTGCCATTTTGCTGCATGTGCCTTAAAGTAGTACAGGAACCTTTTGTGAAGTCAGAGCGACTTCAGTAGTGTTCATTAAGACGGCTCTCATTCACTTCAATGGAATTTCTGATGTCAAGCAACTTGGGGCGACTTGAAATAAATATAGAGACTCCTGCGCCACCAAAAAAAAATTAAAATGGAAAATCAACTTTAAATAAATATCTAATAAAGATAGCTGTTGCGAACACTTAAATGTGTTCCCACACCAAAATATATACTTAAAGAGCAAAGAAGTGTTGCGCTGCTACAGAGATATTAAATATTGTGAATGGTGAATTAAAACACTCAGCGCATATACAGAAAAAGTAGTATATATAAACACTGATAACGATAAGTACCTGGTTAAATTACATATAAAAAACATAAATAAACATATATAAAAAGTACTCCTGCCCTATCAAACCAACAAAAATAAAATGAATAAGTAAGACTGCGACAAACACCGAAAAGCAAAATCTGTGGCTCTAAGTGCATGAAATAAAAAATTATGCTGCGCTATCCCCAATAACGTGAAGATTATGCAATAAATATAGTCAATATAATAAATATGAATGTGAAGAAATTAAAATATTCATAAATTATCAACAGGTATTGCAGTAGCTGCTAAAGTGATTAGTGATAAATGAGTAGTTCCAGTGAAGACAATATAATTTCTTAAAGTTCAATGAAGGTGAAGGTGCTCTAATTATAGCACATTTCAAATGGTGAAAATAAAAGGTGATTGGTGTCTCTTCTTATAATCTATGTGACACCTCCATGCTCACAATCCTATTCACCTTACTGCTGTAAGGTTACAGCATTAGCTATCTCATGGGGGATCCTTGTGCCTCTTCTTGGCTTTAGGGATCTCTCTGTAATAAAACGCTGTCCTAGGGGCTGGATGTCTAGCGATACTTACTTAGGTGTAATTCTGAGGTGTTCACCTGGTCTCCTCCGTTAGGTAGCATACAAACAAAGGGGCTCCAATAATGTATTAAAGTTTTAAATGGTGTTTTATTAGAAAAAATGCATATGTACTCACATTTTAGACCGCCAACTGACCAACCGGAAGTTACGTAGGAGGTACAAGCTCGCTGCTCGTGTAGTGTATACCTTGTTTTTATTGTCGAAAATGTGAGTACTTTGTGAGTTTTTTGAGTTCTTTCTATTTTTTTACTATTGGAGCCCCTTTGCTTGTATATTACCTCACAGAAAAGAGACCAGGTGGACATCTCAGAATTACATCTAAGGAGGTATCGCTATACATCCAGCTCCTAGGAAAGCGTTTTATTACAGAGAGATCCCTAGAAGAAGCCAAGAGGAGGCACACGGCTCCCCCATTAAAGATAGCTATCTAATGCTTTAACCTTACAGCAGTAAGGTGAATAGGATTGTGAGTACGGAGGTGTCACATAGATTATAAGAGACACCAATCACCTTTTATTTTCACCGTTTGAAATGTGCAATAATTAGAGCACCTTCACCATCATTGCATAAGAACATATATTGTCTTCACTGGGACTACTCATTTATCACTATTCACTTTAGCAGCTACTGCAATACCTATTGATAATTTATGGACATTTATGAGCAATTTTTATTTATTTATTTACATTCATATTTATTATATTGACTATGATATTTATTGCATAATCTTCACTTTATTGGGGACAGCGCAGCACAATAAATAAACATAAACTAATCAATAAAGCAGTGTATAATAATCAGTCTCTTCTTTAAATATCCAATTATAAAAAACTGTGGACTTCTTCTGTGTTCATGAAAATCCAACACTGTACTGGATGTAAACGTGCTCATAAAGGAAAACCACACATGCTACCAATGTGCTCTCAAAACTTGTACCTCCAATCAAAAGAAATTGCGCCTGTATGTTATCATCGAACAAGGTATTCCCAATCTGCGGATACTCCAAAGCTTCCTCTCCACTAGGGACTCTCTTGATACCATGCACACTCCCAGCCAATAGATGGCAGTATGGTTCCTTTAAGGTGCCAAATTCTTTATGCGGCCATACTCATGTCAAGGAAGAACAAGGAGCCTCCCATTGTATAGTAAGATAAAATAGCCTAATTTATTTTAAAGGAAATACACTCACAATTTAAAAACTTGCGAAAAACGATGAAAGACCAAAATTTTGGGACTCCCTCCCTCCTATGTCACTTCCGTTCCGCGTCTGCCTCTGGCTGCATGTGTGAAAGAACTTTTAAAGGCATTTCCATAATCCCCCTTAGCCATTTGCAAACAGCATATGGTGTTTATTGGAAATGTTAATAAAAGGGTTTATACTTAGATGTCCTTAGTAATATATGGGAGTGCAAAAAACATGAGGGGGCCAGGACGGAAAGATTTTTTAAAAGCGGCCACGTGATTTGGTCAGTGATATCTCCTTATATTGAGAACGAGTATAAAGCCTAGTACACATTATTAGAAAATCAAACGATTGATTGGTCACATTTTTCTATCTCTTCGTCCCATGTTGAAAATGAGAAAGTCTAAAATGGTAGGAAAATTCTCAGAGGACAACTTTCCACGTACTTAACTATAGTCTATGCCTAGTCTATGCTCGTACTTTGCTTCCAAACATGCGAAGACTTGCTCATTAAATTTTTATAGAAAGAATACTGTACTAATTAAACAAAAATTGGACATTATGATAACTAACAAGAAAATATTTCCAGCATGAAAATTTTCTATTGAAAGGTCCATATTGGCTCTTAAAAGCAGTGTACTAATAAACGGAAAATCGAACGATCGTTCCGAATATGGATATTTTGTATACGATTTTAACATAGTGTTTATTAGGCTTAAGACTGAGAGGGGGTCTGGGGGGTGCATTCAGTCAAAGGTGCAGCTATATATGAATCATATTAGTCTAATTTGTATGACCTTTTAAATTTTGATGTTAATGCATCAATTAAATAGCTGAACCTGAAAAAACACTTTGGTATCAGTCCCAGATTCAAAATCCGCAATTTTTACTTTCTGTACTTTGTGTCCCTACTGCTCCTGTGTGCAGCTCCAGCCCATGTCAAAACAAAACAACCTAACAATGAAACAACATAAATGTGATAAAATATAAGGGCATCTAGACAATAATGGCCTGCAATTAATCTAAAGTGAAAACTGTCACCTTGTAATGGAACCATCGTGTCTTGCATATTTGTATATCCTCTAGTTTATAAATAATGAAAATGCAATTAAAATTATATATATAGTGGAGTCTTTGCCAGCAACACAGAGAGCTCACATTTTGAAAACCACCTCTTTTTTTCGTTAACGACCCCAAAGAGATCTCACAGAACAGACTAAAATATTTATCATTAGATGAAGAACATTATTCACGTTTAAAACAGCTGAAGCATCCATTGTAAAAGGTCACCCACAAGTACCAAAGTAAAAGTTTTATATGTGCAGTGCGTTGATTCTAAGAGATGAACACCTTGGGGATACCCTCATTGGAATCATGACCAAGGCTTTATGTCAGTAATTACCAGTAAGACAAGCTGAAAAATAGTACTGTGTTAGAGCACAGAAAATATCAATTTATCTAGTAAAAACAAACAAGCAGTTGCACTAAATAGTGAATACGAACTGATTGACTTATATGGATGTAATATACAGAAACCACGGGTCATCTTATTATAGAAATGTTCAGTATGAGAGTTTGTTTACCGGTTCAACTGTCCACTAACTGCAATCTTAATATTCTTGAAAATTTTTAATCATTGTCAGTTTTAATAGTGTATTCACCTAGTCTTTAGGCAACATGAGTACTAAATCACTCTAGAAATGGGGTTTAAATGTTTATTTATTTTTAACCATATATATATACACTGAGCAAAATTATAAACACAACACTTTTGTGTTTGCCCCTATTTATCATGAGCTGAACTCAAAGATCTATGACTTTTTCTATGTACACAAATTTCTCTCAAATATTCTTCACAAATCTGTCTAAATCTGTGTTGGTGAGCACTTCTCCTTTGCCGAGATAATCCATCCACCTCACAGGTGTGGCATATCAAGATGCTGAGTAGACAGCATGAGTATTGCACAGGTGTGCCTTATGCCTCGTACACACGATCGGACTTTGTCCGCCGGACCCAGTCTGGCGGACAAACCGCCGGACTTTCCGAGCCTGTGACTTGCCCACACACGCCCGGACTTCTCGGCGGACAATCCGCGGGAAAAAGTCCGTGGGACTTTTGAAAATGAACGGACTTGCCCACACACGGAGCAGTCCATTCATTTATAACGTAACTGCAGGTAGAAGGGGCTAGCGAAGGCAGTGAATGCCGCCGCGCTAGCCCCGTCACCTGGTATGGATTTAAAGGGAATCCCCACGCCGAAAAAAAAAAAACGGCGTGGGGGTCCCCCCCAAATCCATCTCAGACCCTTATCCGAGCACGCAGCCTGGCCAGCCAGGAAAGGGGTGGGACGAGCGAGCGCCCCCCCTCCTGGGCCGTACCAGGCCGCGTGCCCTCAACATGGGGGGTGCCCTGGGGAAAGGGGGGCCATGCGGCCCCCCCACCCCAAAGCACCTTGTCCCCATGTTGATGAGGACAAGGGCCTCTTCCCGACAACCCTGGCCGTTGGTTGTCGGGGTCTGCGGGCGGGGGGCTTTTCGGAAACCGGGAGCCCCCTTTAATAAGGGGGTCCCCAGATCCCGACCCCCCACCCTATGTGAATGAATATGGGGTACGATGTACCCCTACCCATTCACCTAAGGTGTAAAGTAAATAAAAAAAAACACACAATTTTTTCAAAATATTTTATTGCACTGCTCCGGGGGTCTTCTTCCGTCTTGGGGGGTCTTCTCGCCGGACTCCTCCGCTATTTTACCTAGCTCTTTTACCGAGCAGAGGAGCCCAGCTACCTTCTTCGTCATCGCCGCCGTCTTCTGGGGGTCTCGATCCGCCTTCGGGGGTCTTCCGGGGTCTCTTCTGTTCTTGCTGCTGTCGTCGCTTTCTGCGCCGCCGCCTTCTTCCTCTTCTTCTTCTTCTTCTTCTTCTTCGATGTTGACTCGTCGCTCTCTCTGGCCGGAATGCCAGAGCCACGCTAGGTTGTGACTTATATAGGGACAAGGGGACAGGGTCACATGCTCATGTCACATGGTGACCCCGCCCCCTATGATGTCACAGTCCCGGAGGATGCTGGGACTGTGACATCATAGGGGGGCGGGGTCACCATGTGACATGAGCATGTGACCCTGCCCCTTTGTCCCTATATAAGTCACAACCCAGCGCGGCTCTGGCATTCCGGCCAGAGAGAGCGACGAGTCAACATCGAAGAAGAAGAAGAAGAAGAAGAGGAAGAAGAAGACGAAGAAAGCGACGACAGCGGCAAGAACAGAAGAAGACCCCGGAAGACCCCAGAAGACCCCGAAGGCGGATCGAGACCCTCAGACAACGGCGGCGACGACGAAGAAGGTAGCTGGGCTCCTCTGCTCGGTAAAAGAGCTAGGTAAAATAGCGGAGGAGTCCGGCGAGAAGACCCCCAAGACGGAAGAAGACCCCGGAGCAGTGCAATAAAATATTTTGAAAAAATTGTGTGTTTTTTTTTATTTACACTTTACACCTTAGGTGAATGGGTAGGGGTACATTGTACCCCATACTCATTCACATAGGGTGGGGGGCCGGGACCTGGGGGCCCCCTTATTAAAGGGGGCTCCCAGAT
The DNA here is from genome assembly GCA_028564925.1 of Lithobates sylvaticus. Taxonomy (NCBI): domain Eukaryota; kingdom Metazoa; phylum Chordata; class Amphibia; order Anura; family Ranidae; genus Lithobates; species Lithobates sylvaticus. The sequence continues at coordinate 383,210,733 of CM053027.1, read as the reverse complement.
TCCGATAAGCCCCCCGCCCGCAGACCCCGACAACCAACGGCCAGGGTTGTCGGGAAGAGGCCCTTGTCCTCATCAACATGGGGACAAGGTGCTTTGGGGTGGGGGGGGGCCGCATGGTGGGAAAGTCCGCTCGTGTGTACGCCGCATTAGGCTGGCCACAATAAAAGGCCACTCTAAAATGTGCAGTTTTATCACACAGGACAATGCCAAAGATGTCGCAAGTTTTGAAGAAGCGTGCAATTGTCATGCTGACTGCAGGAATGTCCACCAGAACTGTTGACCCTGAATTGAATGTTAATTTCTGTACCATAAGTCATCTCCACAGGCGGTTCAAAAAATTTGGCAGTACATCCAACCGGCCTCACAACTGGAGACCACGTGTAACCACGCCAGCCCAGGACCTCCACATCCAGCATTTTCACCTCCAAGAAAGTGTCCTGTTTATAATTTTGCTCAGTGTATATATATATATATATATATATATATATATATATATATATATATATATATATATATATATATATATATATATATATATATATGTATATGTATATATATATATATATATACATATACATATACACACACACACACACAGTATCTCACAAAAATAAAAGTAAATATATTATAATATCTTTTAACCACTTCAGCCCCGGAAGATTTGGCTGCTGAATGACCAGGCCATTTTTTGCGATTCGGCACTGCGTCATTTTAACTGACAATTGTGCGGTCGTGCGGCGCTGCACCCAAACTAAAATTGACGTCCTTTTTTTCCTACAAATAAAGCTTTCTTTTGGTGGTATTTGATCATCTCTGCGGTTTTTATTTTTTGCTATATAAACAAAAGAAGAGCGACAATTTTGAAAAAAACACAATATTTTGTACTTTTTGCTATAATAAATATCCCCATTTTTTAAGGCAATTTTTTTCTCAGTTTAGACCAATATGTATTCTTCTACATATTTTTGGTAATAAAAATTGCAATAAGCGTATATTGATTGGTTTGTGCAAAAGTTATAGCGTCTACAAAATAGGGGATAGGTTTATAGCATTTTAATTATTATTTTTTTTTTTTACTGGTAATGGCGGCGATCTGTGATTTTTATCGGGAATGTGACATTATGGCGGACACATTGGACACTTTTGACACATTTTTGGGACCATTAGCATTTATACAGCGATCAGTGCTATAAAAATGCACTGATTACTGTAAAAATGTCACTGGCAGGGAAGGGGTTAACACTAGGGGGCGATCAAGGGGTTAATTGTGTTCCCTGTGTGTGTTTCTAACTGTAGGGGGAGGAGACTGACCTAGAGGAAATTACAGATCGTAAAACTAGCTAATAGGAACTCACGATCTGTCTCTCCTCACAGAACAGGGATGTTTTGTGTTTACGTCCCTGTTCTGCCTCTCGTGCCTGCGATCGCTCGTGGCCGGCGGTCATCGCGACCATCGGCCACGAGCATCGGCACCCCCGCAGTGCAGCACGCGGGATCGTGCCAACCTGCCACAGTATAATGACGGCGGCTGGTCGGCAAGCGGTTAATGTGACAACACTGAAAAAGTGACACTTTGCTACAATGTAAAGTAATGAGTGTACAGCTTGTATAATGGTGTATTTGTTGTCCCCTCAAAATAACTCAACAAACAGCCATTCATTTGTCAAAACCGCTTGCAAGTGAGTAAGTGAAAATGTCCAAATTTGGCCCAAATGTCAAAATTTTGTGTGGCCACCATTATTTTACAGCACTGCCTTAACCCTCTTGGGCATGGAGTTCAGAGCTTCACAGGTTGTTACTGGAGTCCTCTTCCAATCCTCCATGATGACATCACAGAGCTGGTGGATGTTAGAGACCTTGCACTCCTCCACCTTGAGGATGTCCTACAGATGCTCAATAGGGTTTAGGTCTGGAGAAATGCTTGGCCAGTCCATCACCTTTACCATCAGCTTCTTTAGCAAGGCAGTGGTCGTCTTGGAGGTGTTTGGGGTCGTTATCATGTTGGAATTCTGCTTTGCGGCCCAGTCTCCGAAGGGAGGGGATCCTCCTCTGCTTCAGTATGTCACTGTACATGTTGGCATTTATGGTTCCCTCAATGAACTGTAGCTCCCCAGTGCCGACAGCACTCATGCAGCCCCAGACCATGACACTCCCACCACCATGCTTGACTGTAGGCAAGACACACTTGTCTTTGTACTCCTACCCTGGTTGCTGCCACACACGCTTGACACCATCTGAACCAAATAAGTTTATCTTGGTCTCATCACACCACAGGACATGGTTCCTGTAATCCATGTCCTTAGTCTGCTTGTCTTCCGCAAACTGTTTGCGGGCTTTCTTGTGCATCATCTTTATAAGAAGCTTCCTTCTGGGACGACAGCCATGCAGACCAATTTGATGCAGAGTGTGGCGTATGGTCTGAGCTTTGACAGGCTGACCCCCCACCTCTTCAACCTCTGCAGCAATGCTGGCAGCACTCAAATGTCTATTTCCCAAAGCCAAACTCTGGATATGATGCTCTGTACGTGCACTCAACTCTTTGGTCGACCATGGCAAGGCCTGTTCTGAGTGGAACCTGTCCTGTTAAATCGCTTTATAGTCTTGGCCACTGTGCTGTAGCTAATGCCTTGGCAATCTTCTTATAGCCTAGGCCATCTTTATGTACAGCAACAATTTTTTCTTTCAGATCCTCAGAGAGTTCTTTGCCATGAGGTGCCATGTTGAACTTTCAGTGACCAGTATGAGAGAGTGAGAGCGATAACACCAAATTTAACACACCTGCTCCCCATTCACACCCGAGACATTGTAACACTAACAAGTCACATGACACCAGGGAGGGAAAATGGCTAATTGGGCCCAATTTGGACATTTTCACTTTGGGGTGTACTCAATTTTGTTGCCTGTGGTTTAGACATTAATGGCTGTGTGTTGAGTTATTTTGAGGGGAGAGCAAGTTTACACTGTTATACAAGCTGTACACTCACTACTTTACATTGTAGCAAAGTGTCATTTCTTCAGTGTTATCAAATGAAAAGCTATAATAAAATATTTACAAAAATGTGAGGGGTGTACATAATATATATATATATATATATATATATATATATATATATATATATATATATATATAAATATATATTTGGGTAAACTAGAGTCTTCTGAATATATGTAAGTAACCCACTATGATGTGGGTTATGTGTGTATGTGTAGCACTAGATGGATTAAAAAGGAATGCATGAAAATTACCAGCAGCTCTAACCAATGTCTCAGTGGCAGGTGTTTGTCTTCCCCTCTGATCAGTTCTGCAAAATATCTCAATGCTAAATAAATTAATATAAATCAATCTGATATTTTGATGATATAAAACAAGATTACTAAGCAGGCAATGAGCTCATCAACAGCTTTTATCTTCTTGTTCCCTACATGTTTTGCATCCAATAAAAAATATATTACACTTTATTCTTTTTTCTTTAGCTTTATCTTTCTAATGAAATACCACTATCTGATGTAGAGGGGTGCCAATGTACACAATATGCTCAGATGTAGGTCCAGGCCCCTTTAACTCCATTTCCCACAACTTCTTGTGTTCCTGGACACGACCAAGGAAGATAAATTCCTCTACTCCACTTCCCTCCATCAGCAGCTCAAAGAGCCCACACCTTATGAGGCATAGCTAGCTGGGCAAGTGATCTGTAGCCAGACTGAGTGGTCCTCCACTATCAGAACCGTTGCGTGCACAGCCCTGCAGGAGCCCAATAGCACGCATCTTCTCTGGAAGACCCAGGCACTATTGGGAGGACCTCAACAATTGCAACCAGGGTACTAAAGTTGAATTAGGGTGGCCCTTTTTTACCAGCGTTACTTTAGACTTCACTGAAAGGATGTTGTCTATAAGGCCTCCTTTACACTTGCATTGGTGTTCACCGCCCTTCTGAAAAGCAATCTGCAGTGGATCACTTTTCAGGGGCATTCGTCAGGAGGCTTGAAGATATGTCACCTCCTGGATGTTTGTTATAGCTTTTTTTTATGACACACGCCTGCTGGGTGGTAGCAATGTGTCCGCATTCACTTAAATGGGTCCCGAAGATGGCAAAACTGCTTGCCAAATGTGACCTATGGTATGACTGAAGGAAAATGTAGATTATCTAGGGGTCTCTGGTAAGGTGTGCTTTCCAATCCCCACAGGCCTGTGAGATTAGCCCATTGAGACAATGAAACAAAACAACAACGTCTCTCCAGGCAAATCTAATCTTTATTCTTGGGTGTGAATATTTAAACGGGCTTTCAGAAAGTACCGCCCTTTGACAAATTATCCAATCATATACAGAGACATTTTATGACCAAAGTGAAACTAATTATTTCTAAAATATCACGTGCTTTACAAGAAACGAAACTCAAGAGAAGATAACAGTATTATGAAAAAACAAAACTTGATTAGCAAGACTTGAGCATATCCATTTGTGAAGTGGATGTTAGAGAGACACAAAATGGAAACTGACTATAATACAGAGAAGTAGTTAAGCTAAATATCCCTTCAATAACTTTTGCCACATCAGAGCAGTGTATGCTAGCATGACACACTTGCCACATTACCTTATGACAGGGTGTGGCCAATAAGTTCATAGTCAATTTCATATTATTCTGCAGTGTGTGCCCATAATATGTATAGTGCAAGTCCCAAAGGGGGGACTGAACACATTGGGGAATTTGTTTTTCATTGTTAGCAGGTGTGTGGCCAGTCACAGGTTGGTGTAACAGTTACTGTATGTGCCCATATCAGGCTCTAAGCTGTTGATGCTGTCAGTGATGTGTATGCAGATGGTGGTGAGGTTGGTGTGGAAGGTCTAGCGGACATTGCCCCTCTCCTCCATTTGTGTCTGGGCCCTCCACGTGATAGGGATGTGTATGCAGATGGTGGTAAGGTTGGTGTGGAAGGTCCAGCTGACATTGTCCCTCTCCTCCATTTGTGTCTGGGCCCTCCATGTGTCAATGATGTGTATGCAGATGGTGGTGAGGTTGGTGTGGAAGGTTCAAAGGAAGTTGTCCCTCTCCTACATTTGTTTCTGGGCCCTCCATGTTCCTGGGGTAGAGCCGGCTCTTCTGTACTGCTTGGGGCGGCAGTGGTGGCAAGGCTGGCCTCCTTTGAATGGGGTGGGTGTAGTGGCAACAATATACTGATCAAGCAAGCATGTAATAGAGGGATTACATCTGATTAGCATTTCTGACTGAACATGAACACAGACTGTTTGCACCCAGAGTCACTGGCTCTGACTGCATGCACGTTGGACACTGCTAAGCACCCGTTGCGTATGCTCCCAAAGGACAGAGTGGTGTAGCATAGGGTCTTGAGGAAGGGGACCCAACTTATGATCTTGCACACATGGCTCTTAGCATTCAGAAAATGCCCCTGAGTATATACATGCTCTTTGCCACCTTGAACCTGTTTTTGCATTATTGCTTCTAACTTTGCATCCGTTTAGTATACTGCAACTTATAGTTACCTCCTGTCAGACTTTTCAGTCAATAATCTGTTCTGTTAAACTGGTAATGAACATGATATATTGAAAACTAAAAGACTGGAAATAGACAAGTAGGATATTCTTTCAGAATTACTAGTTCAATTTCACTCATCTCTGAGTTTTTTATTATCTGCAAGTATTGTTCTTCCTCCGCTTGAATTTGAGTCCCTAGGAGTCACTGCAAAGAACATTACCAATATATTTACCAGTGCCATGCCAATTTGTTCAAGATTTAATTTCACCTTACAAATGAAATGCCTACCAGGAGTTTCAGAACTGTGTTATCTTTAATGATAGACAAAGAGTAGGAAATATGTGACAAATGGTTGTGAGTAATGGTCCTTAAACTAACCTGCCCAGAAAATTATGGTCTAGATATAATAACTGAATAGAACATTACCTGCTTGCCTTTTATAGGATCTGTATTTTTGGTTTTAATGACATGTTATCATTAAAAAAAGAAAAGACTTTAAAATAGACCCTGACTAATCCCAATTACTTAATGTGGTTGTAAACTCTGTGGCTGTCAATTCTGTACAACCACTTTTACCTACAGGTAAGCCTATATTTAAGGCTTACCTGTATGTGCTGGATATTTACAATATTTACACTTTAGAAAGTGCACTGATGAGCACTGACAGATGGCGGGCATTGACAGATGGCAATGACAGGTGGCAGGCACTGACAGGTGGCGGGCGCTGACAGGTGGCACTGATGGCAAGCACTGACAGGTGGCTGGCACTGACAGGTGGCACTGATGGTGGGCACTGACAGGTGGCTGGCACTGACAGGTGGTACTGACAGATGGCGGGCACTGACAGGTGGTACTGAAAGATGGCGGGCACTGACAGGTGGCTGGCACTGACAGGTGGCACTGATGGCGAGCACTGACAGGTGGCTGGCACTGACAGATGGCACTGCCGGGTGGCTGGCACTGATAGATGGCATTGATCGGTGGTGCTGGCACTGACAGGTGGCTGGCACTGACGAGTGGCACTTATGGACATTGGGCACTGATAGGTGGCATTTATGAGCACTGATGGACTGCCTGCGACGGCCCCTCATGGTACTCCTTGCACTTGGCCGCATTAAAGCAGCAGCGGCCATCTTGTTACACCCAGCCTGAACTATATGGGCTGGGTTTAACAAGATGTCCGCTGCTGGCTTACTGCGGCCGAGTGTAAGGTGTACCAAAATGAGCTTTGGGATGTCCAACCGCCGACGTCGACACGGAGCGTCACTTCCGCTGTTCCGCCCGCTGACTTCCGGTTGCGCCGGGTCGCTTTCCCAGGTATCGGATCTGGCATCGGGAGCATTTGTGCGAGTACAAGTACTCGCACAAATGCTCAGTATCGGTATCGGGACAACCCTACTAATACTCATTCATTTGCTTATGCCAGTAGTTGCGACTGTGCTAATCATGTCTGTGTTGTATTGTTGTTACGCTTATCGCCTAACCCATCTTCATTTTCAGGACATGAGAAAGCCCATTCCAACAGTTCCAAGTGTGTCACCAAAACAACCAGCAGCTCCTCCTGGGGTAGTGCCACAACAGTTTGGTCTGGAGTGAGGTGCTCTGAAAAAGATTTCAGAAGGATGACTTTCACCGCCTTGCCAACTATACAGCAGATTCATATCATTATAGCTGATCACTATAGTGTGCATAGACTTTCTGAGACCTCTGCCAGGTTGGCCCCTCCATATCAAAATTTTTGAAAATTTTTTATGCACGGCCGGGTGATTGTATATAGTGTATACCACATTTACCACTGACTAATGCAGAGATGCAAGGCAAGGAGATCAGCTAAAAGTAGTTGGATCTGTATGTGCGTTATAATTAATCGAAATTAGTCGATTAATTGATTAAAAAAAATTTGGTTAATCGAACACAAAAATTTGAATCAGTAACAGCCCTATTATTAAGTAATTAATGAGATATCAAATTTTCTGGCCAAAAATAATTCAGGCTAATAGATATTCATTAGATCCGGTAAGATCAAGTGGTTTTAACGTTAGATCTCACATCATTTCAGAGATATTCCACATCAAAATAGAGATATTAGGTGGTACATATGGACGGGTTAGCCCTCCCTTATCAAATTTTCTGGCCAAAAATCATTCAGGCTAATAGATATTCGTTTGATCCAGTAAGATCAAGTGGTTTTCAACATTAGATCTCTCATAATTTTAGAGATATTCCACATCAAAATAGAGATATTAGGTGGTACATATGGACGGGTTAGCCCTCCCTTATCAAATTTTCTGGCCAAAAATCATTCAGGCTAATAGATATTCGTTTGATCCAGTAAGATCAAGTGGTTTTCAACATTAGATCTCTCATAATTTTAGAGATATTCCACATCAAAATAGAGATATTAGGTGGTACATATGGACGGGTTAGCTCCCCCCCCATATGCAATTTTCTGGCCAAAAATCATTCAGGCTAATAGATATTCGTTAGATTCAGTAAGATCAAGTGGTTTTAACGTTAGATCTCACATCATTTCAGAGATATTCCACATCAAAATAGAGATATTAGGTGGTACATATGGACGGGTTAGCTCCCCCTCATATGCAATTTTCTGGCCAAAAATCATTCAGGCTTATAGATATTCGTTAGATCCGGTAAGATCAAGTGGTTTTAACGTTAGATCTCACATAATTTCAAAGATATTGCACATAAAAATAGAGATATTAGATGGTACATAAGGACTGGATGGCCCCCTCACATGCAATTTTCTGGCCAAAAATCATCTAGGCTAATAGATATTCCTTAGATCCAGTAAGATCAAGTGGTTTTAATGTTAGAGATATTAGGTGGTGATACATAAGTATGAGAATGAGATTAGATCTCACATAATTAGAGACTTATTAAGTGATTAATGAGGGGGGCTGGCCCACTCTTATCAAATTTTCTGGCCAAAAAAAAAAAAAATCACCCCGGCTAATTGATATTCATTAGATCAGGTAAGATCAAGTGATTTTAATGTTTGATTATCCACAGGGCTATTATGGATATTTGGTAGCGATGCACGGATATCCATACTAGTGTCTATATCAGAGCCGATGATGAGCATTTTCACGTGTACCAGTGAGGAGTAAGGATGGGCCCGGTGCTCGATGCGAACCCACGTTCGCATCGAGCACCGGGCGTTCGCTCGCTCGGCGAGCCCAGAACTATTTTGGCCGCTCGCATCACGTTCGTGTGATGCGAGCGGCCCCGCAATGCATTGCGGCCGGCGCGGCCGACGCAGTGCATTGCTGGCTGATGATTGGCCAAGCATGCACTGTGACCCCGCATGCTTGGCCAATCACAGCCCCGGAAACTCGAAGAGCCATAATTGGCTACAGGCAGGACGCCTGTAGCCAATTACAGCTCAGGGGCTGTAGTACACGCCCCCCCCCCTATAAAACGCCGCCACGCCGTCTGCGCCGGTCACATGCTGTTCCGGCGCAGATTGAGCAGGCTGTTTCTGTGACACTCTGCTCGATTTAGTTAGGTAGAGAGAGAGATTCACTTGCAGAGATTGAGTTAGATAGATTCAGTTACAAAGATTGATTGACAAAGAGGGGCTTGTAGTGTGCTCGTGGCAGGCAGGCAGAGCTCCTATATTTTGTTACCAGAAGCACCTATAGGACTTGTAGTGTGTTCGTGGCAGGCAGGCAGAGCTCCTATATTTTGTTACCAGAAGCACCTATAGGACTTGTAGTGTGTTAGTGACAGGCAGGCAGAGCTCCTATATTTTGTTACCAGAAGCACCTATAGGACTTGTAGTGTGTTAGTGACAGGCAGGCAGAGCTCCTATATTTTGTTACCAGAAGCACCTATAGGACTTGTAGTGTGTTAGTGGCAGGCAGGCAGAGCTCCTATATTTTGTTACCAGAAGCACCTATAGGACTTGTAGTGTGTTAGTGACAGGCAGGCAGAGCTCCTATATTTTGTTACCAGAAGCACCTATAGGACTTGTAGTGTGTTAGTGGCAGGCAGGCAGAGCTCCTATATTTTGTTACCAGAAGCACCTATAGGACTTGTAGTGTGTTAGTGACAGGCAGGCAGAGCTCCTATATTTTGTTACCAGAAGCACCTATAGGACTTGTAGTGTGTTAGTGGCAGGCAGTCCGAGCTCCTATATTTTGTTACCAGAAGCACCTATAGGACTTGTAGTGTGTTCGTGGCAGGCAGGCAGGCAGAGCTCCTATATTTTGTTCCCAGAGGCACCTATAGGACTTGAAGTGTGTTAGTCCCATTACACACACAGAGCTATATTTTGTTCCAGAAGCACCTATAGGACTTGAAGTGTGTTAGTCCCATCACACACACAGAGCTATATTTTCTTCCCAGAAGCACCTATAGGACTTGAAGTGTGTTAGTCCCATTACACACACAGAGCTATATTTTCTTCCCAGAAGCACCTATAGGACTTGAAGTGTGTTAGTCCCATCACACACACAGAGCTATATTTTCTTCCCAGAAGCACCTATAGGACTTGAAGTGTGTTAGTCCCATTACACACACAGAGCTATATTTTCTTCCCAGAAGCACCTATAGGACTTGAAGTGTGTTAGTCCCATCACACACACAGAGCAATATTTTCTTCCCAGAAGCACCTATAGGACTTGAAGTGTGTTAGTCCCATCACACACACAGAGCTATATTTTCTTCCCAGAAGCACCTATAGGACTTGAAGTGTGTTAGTCCCATTACACACACAGAGCTATATTTTCTTCCCAGAAGCACCTATAGGACTTGAAGTGTGTTAGTCCCATCACACACACAGAGCTATATTTTCTTCCCAGAAGCACCTATAGGACTTGAAGTGTGTTAGTCCCATTACACACACAGAGCTATATTTTCTTCCCAGAAGCACCTATAGGACTGGAAGTGTGTTAGTCCCATCACACACACAGAGCAATATTTTCTTCCAGATAGCACCTCTATAACTATGAATTTGAATCAGTAACAGCCCTTTATTAAGTAATTAATGAGGATATCAAATTTTTCTGGCCATAAAATATTCAGGCCATATAGATATTCATTAAGATCGGTTAGATCGAGAGTGGTTTCTACGTCCGAACACACATCATTTCAGAGCTATAATTTCCACATTCTAAGTTTGACCTATTAGGTAGTTACATTGGCCGTGTTAGTTTTAAACCCTCCCTTATCACAAGAGCTTTTCTGCCAAAATCATCAGGCTAATGTAGAATATTCGTTTGATCCAGTAAGATCAAAGTGGTTTTAACATTAGATCTCTCATAATTTTAGAGATATTCCACATCAAAATAGAGATATTAGGTGGTACATATGGACGGGTTAGCCCTCCCTTATCAAATTTTCTGGCCAAAAATCAATCAGGCTAATAGATATTCGTTTGATCTGTAAGATCAAGTGGTTTTTTCAAACATTAGATCTCTCATAATTTTAGAGATATTCCACATCAAAATAGAGATATTAGGTGGTACATATGGACGGGTTAGCTCCCCCCCATATGCAATTTTCTGGCCAAAAATCATTCCGGCTAATAGATATTCGTTAGATTCAGTAAGATCAAGTGTTTATAACGTTAGATCTCACATCATTTCAGAGATATTCCACATCAAAATATAGATATTAGGTGGTACATATGGACGGGTTAGCTCCCCCTCATATGCAATTTTCTGGCCAAAAATCATTCAGGCTTATAGATATTCGTTAGATCCGGTAAGATCAAGTGGTTTTAACGTTAGATCTCACATAATTTCAAAGATATTGCACATAAAAATAGAGATATTAGATGGTACATAAGGACTGGATGGCCCCCCTCACATGCAATTTTCTGGCCAAAAATCATCTAGGCTAATAGATATTCCTTAGATCCAGTAAGATCAAGTGGTTTTAATGTTAGAGATATTAGGTGGTGATACATAAGTATGAGAATGAGATTAGATCTCACATAATTAGAGACTTATTAAGTGATTAATGAGGGGGGCTGGCCCACTCTTATCAAATTTTCTGGCCAAAAAAAAAAATCACCCCGGCTAATTGATATTCATTAGATCAGGTAAGATCAAGTGATTTTAATGTTTGATTATCCACAGGGCTATTATGGATATTTGGTAGCGATGCACGGATATCCATACTAGTGTCTATATCAGAGCCGATGATGAGCATTTTCACGTGTACCAGTGAGGAGTAAGGATGGGCCCGGTGCTCGATGCGAACCCACGTTCGCATCGAGCACCGGGCGTTCGCTCGCTCGGCGAGCCCAGAACTATTTTGGCCGCTCGCATCACGTTCGTGTGATGCGAGCGGCCCCGCAATGCATTGCGGCCGGCTGCGGCCGACGCAGTGCATTGCTGGCTGATGATTGGCCAAGCATGCACTGTGACCCCGCATGCTTGGCCAATCACAGCCCCGGAAACTCGAAGAGCCATAATTGGCTACAGGCAGGACGCCTGTAGCCAATTACAGCTCAGGGGCTGTAGTACACGCCCCCCCCCCTATAAAACGCCGCCACGCCGTCTGCGCCGGTCACATGCTGTTCCGGCGCAGATTGAGCAGGCTGTTTCTGTGACACTCTGCTCGATTTAGTTAGGTAGAGAGAGAGATTCACTTGCAGAGATTGAGTTAGATAGATTCAGTTACAAAGATTGATTGACAAAGAGGGGCTTGTAGTGTGCTCGTGGCAGGCAGGCAGAGCTCCTATATTTTGTTCCCAGAAGCACCTATAGGACTTGTAGTGTGTTCGTGGCAGGCAGGCAGAGCTCCTATATTTTGTTACCAGAAGCACCTATAGGACTTGTAGTGTGTTAGTGACAGGCAGGCAGAGCTCCTATATTTTGTTACCAGAAGCACCTATAGGACTTGTAGTGTGTTAGTGACAGGCAGGCAGAGCTCCTATATTTTGTTCCAGAAGCACCTATAGGACTTGTAGTGTGTTAGTGGCAGGCAGGCAGAGCTCCTATATTTTGTTACCAGAAGCACCTATAGGACTTGTAGTGTGTTAGTGACAGGCAGGCAGAGCTCCTATATTTTGTTACCAGAAGCACCTATAGGACTTGTAGTGTGTTAGTGGCAGGCAGGCAGAGCTCTATATTTTGTTACCAGAAGCACCTATAGGACTTGTAGTGTGTTAGTGACAGGCAGGCAGAGCTCCTATATTTTGTTACCAGAAGCACCTATAGGACTTGTAGTGTGTTAGTGGCAGGCAGGCAGAGCTCCTATATTTTGTTACCAGAAGCACCTATAGGACTTGTAGTGTGTTCGTGGCAGGCAGGCAGGCAGAGCTCCTATATTTTGTTCCCAGAGGCACCTATAGGACTTGAAGTGTGTTAGTCCCATTACACACACAGAGCTATATTTTGTTCCCAGAAGCACCTATAGGACTTGAAGTGTGTTAGTCCCATCACACACACAGAGCTATATTTTCTTCCAGAAGCACCTATAGGACTTGAAGTGTGTTAGTCCCATTACACACACAGAGCTATATTTTCTTCCCAGAAGCACCTATAGGACTTGAAGTGTGTTAGTCCCATCACACACACAGAGCTATATTTTCTTCCAGAAGCACCTATAGGACTTGAAGTGTGTTAGTCCCATTACACACACAGAGCTATATTTTCTTCCCAGAAGCACCTATAGGACTTGAAGTGTGTTAGTCCCATCACACACACAGAGCAATATTTCTTCCCAGAAGCACCTATAGGACTTGAAGTGTGTTAGTCCCATCACACACACAGAGCTATATTTTCTTCCAGAAGCACCTATAGGACTTGAAGTGTGTTAGTCCCATTACACACACAGAGCTATATTTTCTTCCAGAAGCACCTATAGGACTTGAAGTGTGTTAGTCCCATCACACACACAGAGCTATATTTTCTTCCAGAAGCACCTATAGGACTTGAAGTGTGTTAGTCCCATTACACACACAGAGCTATATTTTCTTCCCAGAAGCACCTATAGGACTTGAAGTGTGTTAGTCCCATCACACACACAGAGCAATATTTTCTTCCCAGAAGCACCTATAGGACTTGAAGTGTGTTAGTCCCATCACACACACAGAGCTATATTTTCTTCCCAGAAGCACCTATAGGACTTGAAGTGTGTTAGTCCCATCACACACACAGAGCTATATTTTCTTCCCAGAAGCACCTATAGGACTTGAAGTGTGTTAGTCCCATTACACACAAAGAGCTATACTTTGTTCCAGAAGCACCTATAGGACTTGAAGTGTGTTAGTCCCATCACACACACAGAGCTATATTTTGTTCCCAGAAGCACCTATAGGACTTGTAGTGTGTTCGTGGCAGGCAGGCAGAGCTCCTATATTTTGTTCCCAGAGGCACCTATAGGACTTGAAGTGTGTTAGTCCCATTACACACACAGAGCTATATTTTGTTCCCAGAAGCACCTATAGGACTTGAAGTGTGTTAGTCCCATCACACACACAGAGCTATATTTTCTTCCCAGAAGCACCTATAGGACTTGAAGTGTGTTAGTCCCATTACACACACAGAGCTATATTTTCTTCCCAGAAGCACCTATAGGACTTGAAGTGTGTTAGTCCCATCACACACACAGAGCTATATTTTCTTCCCAGAAGCACCTATAGGACTTGAAGTGTGTTAGTCCCATTACACACACAGAGCTATATTTTCTTCCCAGAAGCACCTATAGGACTTGAAGTGTGTTAGTCCCATCACACACACAGAGCAATATTTTCTTCCCAGAAGCACCTATAGGACTTGAAGTGTGTTAGTCCCATCACACACACAGAGCTATATTTTCTTCCCAGAAGCACCTATAGGACTTGAAGTGTGTTAGTCCCATTACACACACAGAGCTATATTTTCTTCCCAGAAGCACCTATAGGACTTGAAGTGTGTTAGTCCCATTTCACACACACAGAGCTATATTTTCTTCCCAGAAGCACCTATAGGACTTGAAGTGTGTTAGTCCCATTACACACACAGAGCTATATTTTCTTCCCAGAAGCACCTATAGGACTTGAAGTGTGTTAGTCCCATCACACACACAGAGCAATATTTTCTTCCCAGAAGCACCTATAGGACTTGAAGTGTGTTAGTCCCATCACACACACAGAGCTATATTTTCTTCCCAGAAGCACCTATAGGACTTGAAGTGTGTTAGTCCCATCACACACACAGAGCTATATTTTCTTCCCAGAAGCACCTATAGGACTTGAAGTGTGTTAGTCCCATTACACACAAAGAGCTATACTTTGTTCCCAGAAGCACCTATAGGACTTGAAGTGTGTTAGTCCCATCACACACACAGAGCTATATTTTCTTCCCAGAAGCACCTATAGGACTTGAAGTGTGTTAGTCCCATCACACACACAGAGCTATATTTTCTTCCCAGAAGCACCTATAGGACTTGAAGTGTGTTAGTCCCATTACACACAAAGAGCTATACTTTGTTCCCAGAAGCACCTATAGGACTTGAAGTGTGTTAGTCCCATTACACACACAGAGCTATATTTTCTTCCCAGAAGCACCTATAGGACTTGAAGTGTGTTAGTCCCATTACACACACAGAGCTATATTTTCTTCCAGAAGCACCTATAGGACTTGAAGTGTGTTAGTCCCATCACACACACAGAGCAATATTTTCTTCCCAGAAGCACCTATAGGACTTGAAGTGTGTTAGTCCCATCACACACACAGAGCTATATTTTTTCCCAGAAGCACCTATAGGACTTGAAGTGTGTTAGTCCCATCACACACACAGAGCTATATTTTCTTCCCAGAAGCACCTATAGGACTTGAAGTGTGTTAGTCCCATTACACACAAAGAGCTATACTTTGTTCCCAGAAGCACCTATAGGACTTGAAGTGTGTTAGTCCCATCACACACACAGAGCTATATTTTTCTTCCCAGAAGCACCTATAGGACTTGAAGTGTGTTAGTCCCATCACACACACAGAGCTATATTTTCTTCCCAGAAGCACCTATAGGACTTGAAGTGTGTTAGTCCCATTACACACAAAGAGCTATACTTTGTTCCCAGAAGCACCTATAGGACTTGAAGTGTGTTAGTCCCATTACACACACAGAGCTATATTTTCTTCCCAGAAGCACCTATAGGACTTGTAGTGTGTTAGTGGCAGGCAGGCAGAGCTCCTATATTTTGTTACCAGAAGCACCTATAGGACTTGTAGTGTGTTCGTGGCAGGCAGGCAGAGCTCCTATATTTTGTTCCAGAAGCACCTATAGGACTTGAAGTGTGTTAGTCCCATTACACACAGAGCTATATTTTCTTCCCAGAAGCACCTATAGGACTTGTAGTGTGTTAGTGGCAGGCAGGCAGAGCTCCTATATTTTGTTACAGAAGCACCTATAGGACTTGTAGTGTGTTCGTGGCAGGCAGGCAGAGCTCCTATATTTTGTTCCCAGAAGCACCTATAGGACTTGAAGTGTGTTAGTCCCATTACACACACAGAGCTATATTTTCTTCCCAGAAGCACCTATAGGACTTGAAGTGTGTTAGTCCCATTACACACACAGAGCTATATTTTCTTCCCAGAAGCACCTATAGGACTTGAAGTGTGTTAGTCCCATTACACACACAGAGCTATATTTTCTTCCCAGAAGCACCTATAGGACTTGAAGTGTGTTAGTCCCATTACACACACAGAGCTATATTTTCTTCCCAGAAGCACCTATAGGACTTGAAGTGTGTTAGTCCCATTACACACACAGAGCTATATTTTCTTCCAGAAGCACCTATAGGACTTGAAGTGTGTTAGTCCCATCACACACACAGAGCTATATTTTCTTCCCAGAAGCACCTATAGGACTTGAAGTGTGTTAGTCCCATTACACACACAGAGCTATATTTTCTTCCAGAAGCACCTATAGGACTTGAAGTGTGTTAGTCCCATCACACACACAGAGCAATATTTTCTTCCCAGAAGCACCTATAGGACTTGAAGTGTGTTAGTCCCATCACACACACAGAGCTCCTATATTTTCTTCCCAGAAGCACCTATAGGACTTGAAGTGTGTTAGTCCCATCACACACACAGAGCTATATTTTCTTCCCAGAAGCACCTATAGGACTTGAAGTGTGTTAGTCCATTACACACAAAGAGCTATACTTTGTTCCCAGAAGCACCTATAGGACTTGAAGTGTGTTAGTCCCATCACACACACAGAGCTATATTTTCTTCCCAGAAGCACCTATAGGACTTGAAGTGTGTTAGTCCCATCACACACACAGAGCTATATTTTCTTCCCAGAAGCACCTATAGGACTTGAAGTGTGTTAGTCCCATTACACACAAAGAGCTATACTTTGTTCCCAGAAGCACCTATAGGACTTGAAGTGTGTTAGTCCCATTACACACACAGAGCTATATTTTCTTCCCAGAAGCACCTATAGGACTTGAAGTGTGTTAGTCCCATTACACACACAGAGCTATATTTTCTTCCCAGAAGCACCTATAGGACTTGAAGTGTGTTAGTCCCATCACACACACAGAGCAATATTTTCTTCCCAGAAGCACCTATAGGACTTGAAGTGTGTTAGTCCATCACACACACAGAGCTATATTTTCTTCCAGAAGCACCTATAGGACTTGAAGTGTGTTAGTCCCATCACACACACAGAGCTATATTTTCTTCCCAGAAGCACCTATAGGACTTGAAGTGTGTTAGTCCCATTACACACAAAGAGCTATACTTTGTTCCCAGAAGCACCTATAGGACTTGAAGTGTGTTAGTCCCATCACACACACAGAGCTATATTTTCTTCCCAGAAGCACCTATAGGACTTGAAGTGTGTTAGTCCCATCACACACACAGAGCTATATTTTCTTCCCAGAAGCACCTATAGGACTTGAAGTGTGTTAGTCCCATTACACACAAAGAGCTATACTTTGTTCCCAGAAGCACCTATAGGACTTGAAGTGTGTTAGTCCCATTACACACACAGAGCTATATTTTCTTCCCAGAAGCACCTATAGGACTTGTAGTGTGTTAGTGGCAGGCAGGCAGAGCTCCTATATTTTGTTACCAGAAGCACCTATAGGACTTGTAGTGTGTTCGTGGCAGGCAGGCAGAGCTCCTATATTTTGTTCCCAGAAGCACCTATAGGACTTGAAGTGTGTTAGTCCCATTACACACAGAGCTATATTTTCTTCCCAGAAGCACCTATAGGACTTGTAGTGTGTTAGTGGCAGGCAGGCAGAGCTCCTATATTTTGTTACCAGAAGCACCTATAGGACTTGTAGTGTGTTCGTGGCAGGCAGGCAGAGCTCCTATATTTTGTTCCCAGAAGCACCTATAGGACTTGAAGTGTGTTAGTCCCATTACACACAGAGCTATATTTTCTTCCCAGAAGCACCTATAGGACTTGAAGTGTGTTAGTCCCATTACACACACAGAGCTATATTTTCTTCCCAGAAGCACCTATAGGACTTGAAGTGTGTTAGTCCCATTACACACACAGAGCTATATTTTCTTCCCAGAAGCACCTATAGGACTTGAAGTGTGTTAGTCCCATTACACACACAGAGCTATATTTTCTTCCCAGAAGCACCTATAGGACTTGAAGTGTGTTAGTCCCATTACACACACAGAGCTATATTTTCTTCCCAGAAGCACCTATAGGACTTGAAGTGTGTTAGTCCCATCACACACACAGAGCTATATTTTCTTCCCAGAAGCACCTATAGGACTTGAAGTGTGTTAGTCCCATTACACACACAGAGCTATATTTTCTTCCCAGAAGCACCTATAGGACTTGAAGTGTGTTAGTCCCATCACACACACAGAGCAATATTTTCTTCCCAGAAGCACCTATAGGACTTGAAGTGTGTTAGTCCCATCACACACACAGAGCTATATTTTCTTCCCAGAAGCACCTATAGGACTTGAAGTGTGTTAGTCCCATCACACACACAGAGCTATATTTTCTTCCCAGAAGCACCTATAGGACTTGAAGTGTGTTAGTCCCATTACACACAAAGAGCTATACTTTGTTCCCAGAAGCACCTATAGGACTTGAAGTGTGTTAGTCCCATCACACACACAGAGCTATATTTTCTTCCCAGAAGCACCTATAGGACTTGAAGTGTGTTAGTCCCATCACACACACAGAGCTATATTTTCTTCCCAGAAGCACCTATAGGACTTGAAGTGTGTTAGTCCCATTACACACAAAGAGCTATACTTTGTTCCCAGAAGCACCTATAGGACTTGAAGTGTGTTAGTCCCATTACACACACAGAGCTATATTTTCTTCCCAGAAGCACCTATAGGACTTGAAGTGTGTTAGTCCCATTACACACACAGAGCTATATTTTCTTCCCAGAAGCACCTATAGGACTTGAAGTGTGTTAGTCCCATCACACACACAGAGCAATATTTTCTTCCCAGAAGCACCTATAGGACTTGAAGTGTGTTAGTCCCATCACACACACAGAGCTATATTTTCTTCCCAGAAGCACCTATAGGACTTGAAGTGTGTTAGTCCCATCACACACACAGAGCTATATTTTTCTTCCCAGAAGCACCTATAGGACTTGAAGTGTGTTAGTCCCATTACACACAAAGAGCTATACTTTGTTCCCAGAAGCACCTATAGGACTTGAAGTGTGTTAGTCCCATCACACACACAGAGCTATATTTTCTTCCCAGAAGCACCTATAGGACTTGAAGTGTGTTAGTCCCATCACACACACACAGAGCTATATTTTCTTCCCAGAAGCACCTATAGGACTTGAAGTGTGTTAGTCCATTACACACAAAGAGCTATAATTTGTTCCCAGAAGCACCTATAGGACTTGAAGTGTGTTAGTCCCATTACACACACAGAGCTATATTTTCTTCCCAGAAGCACCTATAGGACTTGTAGTGTGTTAGTGGCAGGCAGGCAGAGCTCCTATATTTTGTTACCAGAAGCACCTATAGGACTTGTAGTGTGTTCGTGGCAGGCAGGCAGAGCTCCTATATTTTGTTCCCAGAAGCACCTATAGGACTTGAAGTGTGTTAGTCCCATTACACACACAGAGCTATATTTTCTTCCCAGAAGCACCTATAGGACTTGTAGTGTGTTAGTGGCAGGCAGGCAGAGCTCCTATATTTTGTTACCAGAAGCACCTATAGGACTTGTAGTGTGTTTCGTGGCAGGCAGGCAGAGCTCCTATATTTTGTTCCCAGAAGCACCTATAGGACTTGAAGTGTGTTAGTCCCATTACACACAGAGCTATATTTTCTTCCCAGAAGCACCTATAGGACTTGAAGTGTGTTAGTCCCATTACACACACAGAGCTATATTTTCTTCCCAGAAGCACCTATAGGACTTGAAGTGTGTTAGTCCCATTACACACACAGAGCTATATTTTCTTCCCAGAAGCACCTATAGGACTTGAAGTGTGTTAGTCCCATTACACACACAGAGCTATATTTTCTTCCCAGAAGCACCTATAGGACTTGAAGTGTGTTAGTCCCATCACACACACAGAGCTATATTTTCTTCCCAGAAGCACCTATAGGACTTGAAGTGTGTTAGTCCCATCACACACACAGAGCAATATTTTCTTCCCAGAAGCACCTATAGGACTTGAAGTGTGTTAGTCCCATCACACACACAGAGCTATATTTTCTTCCCAGAAGCACCTATAGGACTTGAAGTGTGTTAGTCCCATTACACACAAAGAGCTATACTTTGTTCCCAGAAGCACCTATAGGACTTGAAGTGTGTTAGTCCCATTACACACACAGAGCTATATTTTCTTCCCAGAAGCACCTATAGGACTTGAAGTGTGTTAGTCCCATTACACACACAGAGCTATATTTTCTTCCCAGAAGCACCTATAGGACTTGAAGTGTGTTAGTCCCATCACACACACAGAGCAATATTTTCTTCCCAGAAGCACCTATAGGACTTGAAGTGTGTTAGTCCCATCACACACACAGAGCTATATTTTCTTCCAGAAGCACCTATAGGACTTGAAGTGTGTTAGTCCCATCACACACACAGAGCTATATTTTCTTCCCAGAAGCACCTATAGGACTTGAAGTGTGTTAGTCCCATTACACACAAAGAGCTATACTTTGTTCCCAGAAGCACCTATAGGACTTGAAGTGTGTTAGTCCCATCACACACACAGAGCTATATTTTCTTCCCAGAAGCACCTATAGGACTTGAAGTGTGTTAGTCCCATCACACACACACAGAGCTATATTTTCTTCCCAGAAGCACCTATAGGACTTGAAGTGTGTTAGTCCCATTACACACAAAGAGCTATACTTTGTTCCCAGAAGCACCTATAGGACTTGAAGTGTGTTAGTCCCATTACACACACAGAGCTATATTTTCTTCCCAGAAGCACCTATAGGACTTGTAGTGTGTTAGTGGCAGGCAGGCAGAGCTCCTATATTTTGTTACCAGAAGCACCTATAGGACTTGTAGTGTGTTCGTGGCAGGCAGGCAGAGCTCCTATATTTTGTTCCCAGAAGCACCTATAGGACTTGAAGTGTGTTAGTCCCATTACACACAGAGCTATATTTTTCTTCCCAGAAGCACCTATAGGACTTGTAGTGTGTTAGTGGCAGGCAGGCAGAGCTCCTATATTTTGTTACCAGAAGCACCTATAGGACTTGTAGTGTGTTCGTGGCAGGCAGGCAGAGCTCCTATATTTTGTTCCCAGAAGCACCTATAGGACTTGAAGTGTGTTAGTCCCATTACACACAGAGCTATATTTTCTTCCCAGAAGCACCTATAGGACTTGAAGTGTGTTAGTCCCATTACACACACAGAGCTATATTTTCTTCCCAGAAGCACCTATAGGACTTGAAGTGTGTTAGTCCCATTACACACACAGAGCTATATTTTCTTCCCAGAAGCACCTATAGGACTTGAAGTGTGTTAGTCCCATTACACACACAGAGCTATATTTTCTTCCCAGAAGCACCTATAGGACTTGAAGTGTGTTAGTCCCATCACACACACAGAGCTATATTTTCTTCCCAGAAGCACCTATAGGACTTGAAGTGTGTTAGTCCCATCACACACACAGAGCTATATTTTCTTCCAGAAGCACCTATAGGACTTGAAGTGTGTTAGTCCCATCACACACACAGAGCTATATTTTCTTCCCAGAAGCACCTATAGGACTTGAAGTGTGTTAGTCCCATCACACAGAGCTCCTCTATTTTCTTTGCATAAGCACCCACAGGACTTCTAGTGTGTTAGTGGCATCACACAGAGCTCCTATATATTCTTCTCAGCAGCACCCACAGGACTTCTAGTGTGTTAGTGGCATCACACAGAGCTCCTCTATTTTCTTTGCAGAAGCACCCACAGGACTTCTAGTGTGTTAGTGGCATCACACAGAGCTCCTCTATTTTCTTTGCAGAAGCACCCACAGGACTTCTAGTGTGTTAGTGGCATCACACAGAGCTCCTCTATTTTCTTTGCAGAAGCACCCATAGGACTTCTAGTGTGTTAGTGGCATCACACAGAGCTCCTATATATTCTTCTCAGCAGCACCCACAGGACTTCTAGTGTGTTAGTGGCATCACACAGAGCTCCTATATTTTCTTTGCAGAAGCACCTATAGGACTTCTAGTGTGTTAGTGGCATCACACAGAGCTCCTATATTTTCTTTGCAGAAGCACCCATAGGACTTCAAGTGTGTTAGTGGCATCACACAGAGCTCCTATATTTTCTTCTCAGCAGCACCCACAGGACTTCTAGTGTGTTAGTGGCATCACACAGAGCTCCTATTTTTTCTTTGCAGAAGCACCCATAGGACTTCTAGTGTGTTAGTGGCATCACACAGAGCTCCTATATTTTCTTCTCAGCAGCACCCACAGGACTTCTAGTGTGTTAGTGGCATCACACAGAGCTCCTATTTTTTCTTTGCAGAAGCACCCATAGGACTTCTAGTGTGTTAGTGGCATCACACAGAGCTCCTATATTTTCTTCTCAGCAGCACCCACAGGACTTCTAGTGTGTTAGTGGCATCACACAGAGCTCCTATTTTTTCTTTGCAGAAGCACCCATAGGACTTCTAGTGTGTTAGTGGCATCACACAGAGCTCCTATATTTTCTTCTCAGCAGCACCCACAGGACTTCTAGTGTGTTAGTGGCATCACACAGAGCTCCTATTTTTTCTTTGCAGAAGCACCCATAGGACTTCTAGTGTGTTAGTGGCATCACACAGAGCTCCTATATTTTCTTCTCAGCAGCACCCACAGGACTTCTAGTGTGTTAGTGGCATCACACAGAGCTCCTATTTTTTCTTTGCAGAAGCACCCATAGGACTTCTAGTGTGTTAGTGGCATCACACAGAGCTCCTATATTTTCTTCTCAGCAGCACCCACAGGACTTCTAGTGTGTTAGTGGCATCACACAGAGCTCCTATTTTTTCTTTGCAGAAGCACCCATAGGACTTCTAGTGTGTTAGTGGCATCACACAGAGCTCCTATATTTTCTTCTCAGCAGCACCCACAGGACTTCTAGTGTGTTAGTGGCATCACACAGAGCTCCTATTTTTCTTTGCAGAAGCACCCATAGGACTTCTAGTGTGTTAGTGGCATCACACAGAGCTCCTATATTTTCTTCTCAGCAGCACCCACAGGACTTCTAGTGTGTTAGTGGCATCACACAGAGCTCCTATTTTTTCTTTGCAGAAGCACCCATAGGACTTCTAGTGTGTTAGTGGCATCACACAGAGCTCCTATATTTTCTTCTCAGCAGCACCCACAGGACTTCTAGTGTGTTAGTGGCATCACACAGAGCTCCTCTATTTCTTTGCAGAAGCACCCACAGGACTTCTAGTGTGTTAGTGGCATCACACAGAGCTCCTCTATTTTCTTTGCAGAAGCACCCATAGGACTTCAAGTGTGTTAGTGGCATCACACAGAGCTCCTATATTTTCTTCTCAGCAGCACCCACAGGACTTCTAGTGTGTTAGTGGCATCACACAGAGCTCCTATTTTTTCTTTGCAGAAGCACCCATAGGACTTCTAGTGTGTTAGTGGCATCACACAGAGCTCCTCTATTTTCTTTGCAGAAGCACCCACAGGACTTCTAGTGTGTTAGTGGCATCACACAGAGCTCCTCTATTTTCTTTGCAGAAGCACCCATAGGACTTCAAGTGTGTTAGTGGCATCACACAGAGCTCCTATATTTTCTTCTCAGCAGCACCCACAGGACTTCTAGTGTGTTAGTGGCATCACACAGAGCTCCTATTTTTTCTTTGCAGAAGCACCCATAGGACTTCTAGTGTGTTAGTGGCATCACACAGAGCTCCTATATTTTCTTCTCAGCAGCACCCACAGGACTTCTAGTGTGTTAGTGGCATCACACAGAGCTCCTATTTTTTCTTTGCAGAAGCACCCATAGGACTTCTAGTGTGTTAGTGGCATCACACAGAGCTCCTATATTTTCTTCTCAGCAGCACCCACAGGACTTCTAGTGTGTTAGTGGCATCACACAGAGCTCCTATATTTTCTTTGCAGAAGCACCTATAGGACTTCTAGTGTGTTAGTGGCATCACACAGAGCTCCTATATTTTCTTCTCAGCAGCACCCACAGGACTACCGACTACAATGGCTGGAAGACCGCCAAGGGGAGGCAGAGCGTGCAGAGCCAAGAACACAGGGCAGGCAGGCTCTGTTTCTAGTGGACGTGGCCGTGGACGTGGACGTGGTCGTGCATCGTCATCAGCACGTGGCCATGGGACACGCGCGTCTTTGTTTTCGGCAGCTGGACATGTGGAGCCGCATCATGCTGAAGGCTTGGTAGAATGGATGACCAAGCCCTCCTCATCCTCCTCATCCTCTCTCACCCAGGCTCAGGGTACTGACAGAGCATCATCAGCCACCCCTTCCCTAGACCCACCATGTCCTCCTGAGGAGTCCCCCGAACTCTTTGAGCACAGTGTTGGGTACATGCTCCAGGAGGATGCCCAACGATTCGAAGGCTCGGATGACGATACCCAGCTTGAGGAATCTGGCAGTACAGTTCCACCAGCTGCAGCTTACTGCCAGGTTTGCTCTAGTGGTGAAGAGGGAGGGGATGATGAGGTCACTGACTCCACGTGGGTGCCTCAAGGGAGAGAGGATGAGGAGGAGGACGAGGAGGAGGAGGATGCGGCGTCACATGTCCAACGAGGCAGGATGCCCCCTGGAGGCCAGGTAGAGGCCAGCACAGCAACTGTACAACACCGCAGAGCTCCGCCTGTGCAGGGCGCTGCCTCTGCACGTTATCAGAAAAGTTCTTTGGTGTGGGCCTTTTTTGAGACGAGTGCAGCAGATCGCACCACTGCTATTTGCAATATTTGTCTCAAGCGTATCTCGCGTGGCCAAAACATCAGCCGCTTGGGCACGACAAGCATGACCAGACATATGGCGACCTGCCATGCAGCTCGTTGGCAGGCACACATAAAAGACCCACACCAAAGAACTAAGCGGACCTCTCCTTGCTCCTCCTCAGCTGGGATCTCCATCCCCACTACACCTTCAGTCCTCTCTGAAAGCTGCTCTGAGAGGACTGAAGGTGTAGAATTAGGTGTGTCACAACCAAGTACTTGCAGTACACCGACGTCCGATTGCAGCAGGCAAATTTCCCTGCCCCAGCTGCTGGACCGTAGAAAGAAGTACACTCCCAGCCATCCACATGCCCAGCGGTTGAATGCTAGCCTTGCTAAATTGCTAGCACTTCAACTGCTGCCTTTTCAGTTGGTAGACTCGGCCCCCTTCCGTGAGTTTGTTCAATGTGCGGTTCCTCAGTGGCAGGTTCCCAAACGCCACTTTTTCTCGCGGAAGGCGATTCCGTCTCTCTACCGGCATGTGGAGGGCAATGTCCATGCCTCGCTGGACAGGGCGGTCAGCGGTAAGGTGCATATTACCGCTGACTCATGGTCCAGCAGGCATGGACAGGGACGGTACCTTTCTTTCACGGCCCATTGGGTCACTCTATTGGCAGCTGGGAGGGATGCAGGACAAGGTGCAGTAGTGTTGGAGGTTGTTCCGCCACCACGCCTCCAAAACGCGACTACTGCTACTGGTTGTGACACACCTCTCTCCTCCACCCCCTCCTCTTCTTCTTCCTCCAGTGCTCTGTCCTTGGAACCAGCGGTGCTCCGTAGGCGTACAAGGGGCTACGCAAGTACGCAGGCAAAAAGATGCCATGCCGTGCTTGCGCTGGTGTGTTTGGGGGACAGGAGCCACACTGGGCCAGAGGTTCTGGCAGCTCTGCAGGGGCAGGCCGAGAGGTGGTTGACGCCACGTCAGCTTAAGCCAGGAATGGTCGTTTCTGACAATGGCACCAACCTCCTCTCCGCCCTGCGACAGGGGCAGCTCACCCATGTGCCCTGCATGGCTCACGTCCTCAACCTGGTGGTGCAGCGGTTCTTGGGCAGGTTCCCAGGCTTACAGGATGTCCTGAGGCAGGCCAGGAAAGTCTGTGTGCATTTCCGCCGATCTTATAATGCCAGTGCTCGGCTGACTGAGCTGCAAAAGGAGCTGAACCTGCCCAAGAACCGCCTAATATCTGACATGCCCACCAGGTGGAACTCAACGTTGGCCATGCTGCAGCGACTGCACACGCAGCAGAGGGCCATCAATGAGTACCTTTGCGACTACGGCACCAGGACAGGGTCAGGGGAGCTTGGTTTTTTTTTTCCCCACGTCAGTGGAGCATGATCAGGGATGCATGCACTGTCCTCTCACCATTTGAGGAGGCCACGAGGATGGTGAGCAGTGACAGTGCATGCATCAGTGACACTGTCCCTCTTGTCCACCTGTTGGAGCATACGCTGCGTGGGATAATGGACAGGGCACTTGAGGCAGAACAGAGGCAGGAAGAGGAGGACTTCCTTGCCTCTCAAGGCCCCCTTTATCCGGACAGTGTTCCTTCTGTCCCACCCATCACACAGGAAGAGGATGAGGAGGAGGAGGAGGAGGAGGAGGAGGAGGATTGTGTGAGCATGGAGGTGGAGCCTGGCACTCAGCATCAGCAGCAGCAGTCTTTTAGGGATGATGTACAGTCCCAACAAGCCAGTGGACTTGTACGTGGCTGGGAGGAGGTGGCTGGCGATCATGTCATCCTCAGTGACCCAGAAGACTCCGGACCGAATGCCTCAGCTAACCTACGCTGCATGGCCTCCCTGATCCTGCAAAGCCTGCGGAAGGATCCTCGTGTTCTTCGGATCAAGGAGAGGGACCATTACTGGCTGGCCACTCTCCTTGATCCGCGGTACAAGGGTAAGGTTGCGGACCTTATCTTGCCGTCGCAGAGGGAGCAGAGGATGAGACATCTCAGGGAGGCCTTGCAGAAAGGTCTGTGCAACGCGTTCCCAGAAACTGGGAGGCTACAAACTCCTGGTCCTGGGCGACGAGTTGCTGAGGCTTCGGTCAGTGGCAGAAGGAGCGGTGGGGAAGGTGGACGTCTGACCGATGCGTTCAGACAATTTTTTAGTCCGCAGCCCCAAGGTATGATCGGTTCCAGCAACCATCGCCAGCGTCTGATATACATGGTGCAGGAATACCTTGGGGCAAGGTCAGACTTGGACACCTTTCCCACCGAAAATCCTCTGGCTTACTGGGTCCTGAGGATGGATCACTGGCCAGAGCTTGCACAGTATGCAATTGAGCTACTGGCCTGTCCTGCCTCCAGCGTTCTTTCCGAACGCACATTCAGTGCTGCTGGAGGATTTGTGACTGATCATAGGGTGCGCCTGTCCACCGCCTCGGTTGATCGACTGACATTCATCAAAATGAATCAGTCTTGGATCACCACCAGCTACCAGGCACCTGAGGCGGATATAACCGAATAATTTTTAATGTCACATCCCTTCAAGACTGCCTATGCTGATGCTGAGTGACTGTCCTCTTATGTTCACTGACTATCCTCTTCCTCCTCCTCAATGATCCATGCCACAGCACCAGTGCCTAAGGCACAATTTTTCAGCCCCTGTTTAACAGGGGCGTGTACTTACAATTTTTTAAAAAAAATGCTTCGCAACACGTGTGACTGCTGTGCTCCAAGTACAGTCTCTGTGAGGGCCGTGTTGCAGTGTTGTGGCACCAGCACCAGTGCCTAAGGCACAATTTTTCAGCCCCTGTTTAACAGGGGCGTGTACTTACAATTTTTTTAAAAAAAATGCTTCGCAACACGTGTGACTGCTGTGCTCCAAGTACAGTCTCTGTGAGGGCCGTGTTGCAGTGTTGTGGCACCAGCACCAGTGCCTAAGGCACAATTTTTCAGCCCCTGTTTAACAGGGGCGTGTACTTACAATTTTTTAAAAAAAAATGCTTCGCAACACGTGTGACTGCTGTGCTCCAAGTACAGTCTCTGTGAGGGCCGTGTTGCAGT
This sequence comes from Lithobates sylvaticus, assembly GCA_028564925.1. Classification (NCBI taxonomy): domain Eukaryota; kingdom Metazoa; phylum Chordata; class Amphibia; order Anura; family Ranidae; genus Lithobates; species Lithobates sylvaticus. The sequence goes on along the minus strand of CM053027.1, from coordinate 383,182,881 downwards.
GTTGTGGCACCAGCACCAGTGCCTAAGGCACAATTTTTCAGCCCCTGTTTAACAGGGGCGTGTACTTACAATTTTTAAAAAAATGCTTCGCAACACGTGTGACTGCTGTGCTCCAAGTACAGTCTCTGTGAGGGCCGTGTTGCAGTGTTGTGGCACCAGCACCAGTGCCTAAGGCACAATTTTTCAGCCCCTGTTTAACAGGGGCGTGTACTTACAATTTTTTAAAAAAAAATGCTTCGCAACACGTGTGACTGCTGTGCTCCAAGTACAGTATCTGTGAGGGCCGGGTTGCAGTGTTGTGGCACCAGCACCAGTGCCTAAGGCACAATTTTTCAGCCCCTGTTTAACAGGGGCGTGTACTTACAATTTTTTAAAAAAATGCTTCGCAACACGTGTGACTGCTGTGCTCCAAGTACAGTCTCTGTGAGGGGTTGCAGTGTTGTGGCACCAGCACCAGTGCCTAAGGCACAATTTTTCAGCCCCTGTTTAACAGGGGCGGGTAATTACAAATCTTGATCTAATAGTTCACAGCAGGGCCCATTCCTGCGCCCACCAAGAGTAACTATGAGGGCCTGCAGTCTTGTGGCAACACCGTCCACCACCACCGCCAAAGGCCCAATTTTTCTGCCCTGTTCATCAGGTGCTTGCAATTACAAATCTTGATCTAATAACTCACAGCAGGGCCCATTCCTGCGCCCACCAAGAGTAACTATGAGGGCCTACAGTCTTGTGGCAACACCGTCCACCACCACCGCCAAAGGCCCAATTTTTCTGCCCTGTTCATCAGGTGCTTGCAATTACAAATCTTGATCTAATAACTCACAGCAGGGCCCATTCCTGCGCCCACCAAGAGTAACTGTGAGAGCTTACAGTCTTGTGGCAAAACCGTCCACCACCACCACCACCACCACCCCCCCCAATTTTTCTGCCCTGTTCAACAGGTGCATGCAATTACAAATCTTGATCTATTAACTCACAGCAGGGCCCATTCCTGTGCCCACCAGTCTTGTGGCTACACCAACATCTAATAGGGCAAATTTCTGCAGAGTATATACGCCAGGCCCCTACTTTCAAACATCCAACTTACAAACGACTCCTACTTGCAAATGGAAAGAGAAAACAGGAAGTGAGAGGAAATCTACCCCTAGGAAGGGAAATTCTATCCTGTTAGATTTAATTTGGGAAAAAGGTATCTCCTCTCTACTGATACTTTATCACCAATCCTTGTTTCAATTAAAACCCCACTTTTCCAAAAACATTTGTCATTGGGACGGAAAGTGAGGTGACATGTTCTGAACAGATGTGCAAAGACAGCAAATGTTACAGGGGTGATAACCCCTCCCTATGTTCTCCAAAAAGCTTAAAAATAGATTTTTTTTGGGATGGAGCTACACTTCATAATGTACCTGTTCAGATTCTACTTAAGATCAAACCTAAAGCCGCAAGTGGTTTTAAATGGCTTCTTTTTTTCCTTTACAAATGTCATTTTGTGCAAGGACAGTTCTAAACACGGGAAACACATGCCACTTCACAGGCATACTTTGGACACCCCCCAGGTACCATATTTAAAGGAAAATGTCACTTTTTTTTTTTCACTTTATGCATCATTAAAATGACTGCTCCCGAAAAAACGTTAGTTTTTAAAAGTTCTTTTTGCATTGATATATGTCCCCTGGGGCAGGACCCGGGTCCCCAAACCTGTTTTATGACATTAACATGCATATTGGCCGTTGTAATTAGCACTTTTGATTTCGAACGTTCGCGTCCATTATAAACGTATAGGGTTCGAAAATTCGCGCGAACTTTCGGTCCGTTCGAAGGTTCTGGTTCGAACCGAACCCGGGGGTGTTCGGCTCATCCCTAGTGAGGAGTGCCTTTGAGCATACCGAGGTATGCTGAAATTATGTGGGACATTAATCAACAGGTGTGTCCAAGCCCAGTGAAGCCTGTAGCACAGTGCCAGAAGACAGAGGGAAATTTCGGAGGGCTCTGGTGAAGGAGCCAACCGGGTACTCGTCTACGGTAGCTGGCTCAAAACCAATGACACGAAGCAAAAGCAGCGAAAGTCCAATCCCTTGCAGAGGGCCCCCCGTTGCTGCCTCCAAGCAACCCAGTGTCCCGTTTCCTTTGACACATGATGCTTGGTGTCGGAGAGTCAATGCACACCAGACTCCCAGAACTTAGTGCTATGCAAGGGGCCCGCCCCCCTTCACCAGAGCAGGCTAGGGGTGGGGGCGGGGGTGGGGCTGAAAGCGGTGCAGCTCTATATTTTTCCTCGACCTTGTCCCATTGATATAGACAGTGCTATGCGTATTAAGGGCCGGCCTGGAGGCGATGCTGACGATAATGTAAATCAGGAACTCGCACCGCCTCCGCCCGCCCACTCGAGTCTAAAATTATCCTCAACTGAAAAGGAGAGTCTGCGCATGCGCGGTAGAGACACAGTGAAGCCATGCATGCGCAGTGGAGCCCGCGATCAGCTGTGTGAGTGACGTAGCCACACAGAAAGTGACGCAAGTCAAGGTTCTGCATAGGTCGCAGAATTTTTTACAACACCGGAATGGACAGCTGCCTGCACACTAAACCGCTCCAGTTTGATGTGCGGGCAGTGTGAACAGACCCCCAATAATCAAAATAAAATATCCGGCTTCCTCTTCCTAATTATAGTTGGACAATCACACTCTTTTTTTTTTTTTGCACTGAACTCCACAGGGTTCTTCCCTTCCATTTTTCAGGCATTCCTACAGCTCTCACCTTGTTTCTCCTCATCCTGTTTTCTAAATCTTCTAAACGGGAGGTGTGTTGTGAAAGCAAGTGATTATTATATGTGAGATCCCTATACATGGGCGCCATGTCATCTTCTATGGAGCTTACTCTCCCCTCTAGTGCACATGTTCTTTCTCTTAGCTTTTGTGTGTCTTGGGGCAGAAAAGTAATTTCAGTTTTAACCCCTTTGATTTCAGAAGAGAGAGCTGCAATGGAGACATTGCAAGTATTTACAGCCGTAAGGATGTCTCGCAGCGTGGGTTCACCTTCCATGTTAGGGCTTGTTGGGGCCTAACAGGGGCCTCTCCTGGGGTACTCACTGCGTCCCATGCAAATACTGTGCCGTTGGTGTCTTCCAGTGGTACTGTATCGTCGGCCTCTGATACACCTACACCTACAGACAAGTCTTCCGGATTGCTGGAAGAGGCTGCAGGGTCCGCGGAGAGCGGCATAGAGAACAGCTTCTCATCTGCCTGCCTGTGTAATTCCTTAGCAGAGCACTGTGCAGGGGCGCCATTTTGGCCCATGAGGTCTGAGGACCGGGACGGATTCTGACGTTTTGCAGAGGACATCGTATTTTCAGTGACTGTGCAATGTTACCCTCGGGTTCAGGGGATCCTCCGACCACCGGTGGGCTATGTTTGGAGCGATTTAATGCCGTTTCTCAGGATAGATGAGCGGATCTTCGGCGGAGAGCTCTGAGAATGCGTCCGGCTACATCCGCTGCCTGGCCACGCCCCCATCCCGGATGTACAGTGACAGGAGACAGATACCTGGACCGAGGATTCAGCTTTATCCTCCCTCCAGCCTGCAGGTGGCAATAGAGCACTGCTGTATAGTGAGGGAAGGCTGCCCATCCTTCCTCTCCTCTATCCCTTTGTCACATGACTGGAGGGAGGAAGAAGACACTTCCCAGTGTCTGTTAGTACAGGGGGTTCTGTGCTGATTGATTATCAGTGCAGACCCCCCCAGGATGCCCACACTGGACCACCAGGGATTGCCACCACTAGTCACCACCAGGTATGCCACCCTAGACCACCAGGGATGCCAATCAGTGCCCACAATGGATGCCAATTAGTGTCGATCAGTGCCACCTATCAGTGCCCATCTGTGCCACCTATCAGTGCCCATCCGTGCCGCTTTTCATTGCCATCTATGTGTACCCATCAGTGCTGCATATCAGTGCTGCATATCAGTGCCACCTATCAGTGCCCATCATCAGTGCCACTGTAACAACATATTCAGCGACCCATCACAGTTTGCTATGGAAGTGTTGTTCCGTTGCCGAAATGTTGCTTCAGCCCACACTCGTCCACAGTAAGGATACACTAAGAAGGGGGGAAGTGGACATGTTGTTACACCCACTGGATGTTTTGCATTTTAGACGTATTTATAACAGTTGAGTTTCTATAGTGAAATACAGTACTTAGAACTCCGTCTGACTGGTTAGATGTTGAAGTTTAAAAGCAGCGAACTTCTGTCAGATTAGCAAACCTGTGAGATGAGCAGGGTTGCCGCTGCTTTTAAAATTCAAAATTCAAAATTCAAAAGTAGTCAGACAGAGTTTTAAGTACTGTATTTCACTATATAAACTGACTTTACTGTTATAAATACATGTTAAATGCAAAACTCCAGTGGGTGTAACATGTCCACTTTCCCCCTTCTTATGGCCCATACACACGGTCGGATTTTCCGATGACCAGTTCCGTCGGATCATGTCCGTCGGACTTTGTCCGATGTTGGTGTTGCGTACACACGGTTGTTTCCGGTCTGCAAGAACGTCGTGACGCAAGTCGTCTTCCACGAGACTAGAAAAGGGAAGTTCAGCACCACGTCCTGCACCCGTTGGGCTCCTTCTGCTGATCCCGTGTTTATCGCGAGTTAGTTGAAGTTTGGGGACTTACGATTCGCGCTTCTCAGTTTTGTGACTCAGATCGTTACTGCTCTTCAGTTTGTGCTTGTCGTGCGTATCTGTTTATTAGTGCTGATAGTCAGTTCGCATTTGTTGGTCATTGCGGCCTATATCTTGATATAGGACGCTTTGATTTTCACTGCTTATTGTCTGCTCGTTTCTGGTATTCATTTCGTTCTTTCAGGCCTTGCTGTTTATCGGTGCTTTCTGTTTGTCCGTTCTGACAAGCCGACCGTTTGTGAGCGATGGTTCCCGTACGTACTCGTCGCCGAGTTCGTGCTGTACGCGGAATTGGTGTCGGGCTTTTAGCTTTGAGCCAAGACCCGTCCATGAACAGAGTGACGAGGAGTATGTGGACCAAGAATTGGTTGCTTCAGCGTGATCAGTTCTCGCACATGCCTTTGCTTCGTGAGATCCGGGAGAATAATCCTGATGATTTCAGGAACTTTCTCCGGATGACGGACCCCGTTTTTCACCGTCTTTTGGCTTTGCTGACCCCTTTTATCAGCCGGCAGGATACCTGCATGAGACAAGCCATCACTCCGGAGCAGAGGCTTGTTGCCACGTTGAGGTACTTGGCGACAGGGAGAAGCCTTCAGGATTTGAAGTTCTCCTCAGGTATCTCTCCCCAGGCCCTGGGAATCATTATTCCAGAGACCTGTTCTGCCATCATCCAGGTCCTGCAGGAGGACTATATTAAGGTAACATTTCTCCTTTACTATTCCCTTCTATGTATGCTCTGTTTGCTAATGTCTTGTATTTTTGACCTCCTTCCCTAATTACCATGATTGCAATATGCTCTAATATGCTGTGCCCCTTTTCTCCTTCATGCATTTTTCCCTTCACTTACCTCCCCAGCATGCTCTTCTGGCCCAATAGACACCTATGGCCTAGTCACTTAAGCAATGTATTTTGTCTGCTGCATAGTATTCTTTTCCCCCAAACACCCCTAAAATATGCACAAATGTTTGCTGTGTGTTTTACTTCATGCAGAGCCCCTTTTGTTTCCCTTTTTTTTTGGGGGGGGGTGCCAAACTCATTAGGAACCCCCTCCCCCTACTGCTCTGTCAGATGCTACCAATCCTCTATCTGCTGGCTTTCCCAAGGTCAATACACACTATATACCTACCTCTTTATAGTGGGCATCTTTAGGGATGAATTCAGCAAAGCATGTAGTGCAAGGGGCTGGCTCCCTACTTTCCATTTCATAATTTTTTGTGTTCGTTCCCTCCTATTAGCTTGCTAGGTAATTGCAGAATGTCAAAATGTGCTTCCATAATTTTTTGGGTTGGGGGGTGTTATTTGGAATGTTCTTTTAGGTTTCCTGTGGGCTGCCAATAGTGTTTTGTTAAGGAGGGTCTGGCCAAACTAGCACACATTATTGAGCCATTTGGCAATCAATGAAGTGGAGAGGGTTACCTGTCCAAAGCCCCCTCCCCCCAAACCCCTAGTTATTGTCAATGGCCCATCAGAAGTGGGTGGATTGATGGGGGGTGAGTAATCTGCTAGGGGGACCCTCTACTTTTGGGTGCAAATACTTTCCAGCTTACAATTTTAAAGTCTGATCTTGTTCCAAGATGTTATTGTCTAATCTGCTTGCAATGTTTATGTGTAAAGTGACTCTTTTTTTTTTCTTGTTTCACTCCACAGTTCCCTTCCACGCCACAGGAATGGCAGACTGTGGCCTCCCACTTTGCCAGCCGTTGGGACTTTCCTAACTGCGGAGGTGCAATTGATGGGAAACACGTCTGCATCGTCCCACCCCCCAACTCGGGGTCCTACTATTATAATTACAAGGGGTTTAATAGTGTAGTGATGTTGGCGGTGGTGTCGGCGACATACGAGTTTTTATATGTGGACGTGGGGATGAACGGCCGGATCTCGGATGGTGGTGCCATTGCGCACACGGAGTTCTATTGGCGTCTCCAGAGTGGCAGTCTGTGTTTGCCACCTCCAGAGGACAATGCTGAAGGACTCCTCTTCGTCTTTGTCGCAGATGAAGCGTTTGCGCTGACTCCCCATCTGATGAGGCCCTTCCCGATGAGGACCTTACAGGCTGTCGAGAGCCCGCAGAGTGGTGGAGAACACCTTCGGGATCCTGGCCAGCCGCTTCCGCCTGTTTTTGACGGCTATTAACTTGGCGGAATACAAACTGAACCACATAGTTCTTGCCTGCTGCATATTGCACAACTTTTTGAAAAGACACAACAGCAACTATGTGGTGGCCGTTGGCCAAGATGTGGACAGGCCTTCCAATGCCGACCTCACAGCCCTTCAAGCGGCACGTCCAGGCTTGCCCCCTCTAAATGCCCGCGAGGTCCGCGAGCGATATATGGACTACTTTGTGGGTAGGGGGGCCATTGCTCTGCCTGACGATGTGTGAGAGGCATTTTTTAATAAATATATTTTTTAAACATACCTATGATTTCTTGTCATTTCCTGCTTGTGTTTGTTGTAGGTGTATTCTAGCTTATTTGTGTTGGATATTTTTGCCCTTTAGCTTCAACAGTGGGAATGCACTTTCTGGGCAAAAGGAGGTAACAGTCTCCTCTTCCCAAAAAGAATCTTCTCATGTTGTGTGTGTGATACCTAATCTTTTGTCTAGAGTAGGTTTGTAGTGCATAACTGACACCCAAAATACTCCTTTTCATCACCATGACAGAAATGTGTGTATTCACAAAAATGCTGGGCTACGTGTTTTCGTAGAAACCACTGTGGGTGTCATTTACATAAGCCAAATCCACTATGCACTACAAGTGCACTGCAAAAAGTGCCCTGGAAAATACACTTGCAGTGCAAACTGGAAAAGCCTTTAGTAAATAACACCCATTGCCCCCCAAATCATTAACTTTTGACATAAATAATGCTTTGGTGTTTTTAAAGAAGGAAGCCACACCTTTTTTAAATTAAAAAAGTTTACTTACAACACATTCACAAGTGTCTTTCTAAACTTCCTGGCAAAACTGACAAGATCTTGGTTCTTTCAAACATTGTTTACTAACATTCTGCATTTGTTAAAACCAGGCATGGAGCAAAACAGAACAGACAGAACATAGGAACTTGCAAAGTTCAACTTTCTAAAGTGAAGACAAGATCAGACATGACTATATGTTGAAAGTGTGTTTGATCTTGCCTTCATCACATGGGGGGGCACCCCTTGAAAAAGGTCATTTAGAACATGCACACAATTTGAGTGTCAAAATGGACATTAGATGGTAAAACACATGACTAGAATGGTCAAAAGTGCAATTTCCCATCATGGGGATCAATGGACGTGTTTTGGGGGTGCAACCCCTTCACCACACCCACTTTAGTAGATAGTAAAGTGGTTGCACCCCCAAAACGTTGTCATTCATCCACCATGATGGGAGCTAGCACATGTGGACACAATGTGTGCATGTTCCAAATTTGCCACAGTTCTTAAGTTGCAAATGTTGTCACAAACAGCCACAAATGTGTGTTAATTACTTGGTGCGTTTTCAGATTTTACCTAAAACATCAATGATGTTCTTCAATTTTTGTTGAACATCATTGATGTTTTTCTTTATCTCATCTAGATCTCGATTGCAGACCATTATCTCCCCGATGAGTACGTGTGCACTTTCAGTCGTAAAGTGCGATTCTTCTTCCACAACATCCACGTCACCTAAAAACACCAAAAAAAAAATAAAGGCTCTTGGAAATGAGGCAGGCATACATTGATTAGCTTACCACTAGCTGTGTTCTCCCACACTCACCTGTTGTGGTGACAAGTTCTCCAAGTTCGATGATCTCTCCTTCCTCCTCCTCCTCTGCTTCTGTTTTTTCCCCTTCTTTGGGAGGTGTGGGTTTTCTGGTTTCCTCAGACGTCCCGAGTCTTCGCTCCCCTATGAGAATGTACAAAAGGAAGATTTAGCACCACAATCTATTGAGGGCAGAAATAGGTAATGTCAAACATTGCTTGAAAGTGAGGGACAATATTTTGGGTTGGCCAGTTACAAATTACAACAACATGAATGTAGTCACTTTGTAAAGGTGCTAAACTTACTACCTTTTTGGTACACCCCTCTAGTATCCATTGGAGCACATGTGTGAATCAGCATTAAAAAAGGGCGTTTGGTTATCCCAGCACTAGTGCTCTAGAGTCCAGATGGGTAAACAGCTACTGAGTGACCTCTCCTTTACATTGATTAAATTTGCTTTACATTCTTGATGACAACTCTATTGAGAACAAACTTCCTTTCCCTCCAAACTTCACCAAACCTCGTATTATAAGTGGCCGAACGATCGAGGTTGAGTACGATCGAATGGACACACACAAACATGACAGTGGCAGAAAGATTGAGGTTGAGTACGATCGAATGCACAGACGAACATGAAAGTGGCCATTTTCCAAGGTACAACATTGAAAAAAACAAAACACATGGAGCAGTATGCAAGCAAGAAATCATACACAAAACACAACTACTTACTTTTTTGAAGAACTCGCTTGATCTTTCTGTACTGATCGGACTCCCTCAATTTCAGGTCTGACCAGCGTTTCCTCAGTTGTTCCTTGGATCGTTGTACCCCAAAATTATTGTGCAGCCTCCTCACAACTTTAGACATGATCTTGCCCTTTCTGACATTTGGGTTGAGGTAAGGCCCATACTTCCCATCATAGTCGCTCCTCTTCAATATGTCCACCATCTCCAACATTTCTCCAAATGACATATTGGAGGCCTTAAATTTCAGGCTCCGGGATCGGGACGTTTCTGCCTCCGGCCTTTCCTCGTCCTCCTCCTCGTTGCTGCAATATTTGGGACGCACCTGCTGTGTCCCCGCCATGTGCTCTCCACACTGCGCCGTAAAGAGAAGGGGTGGGGAATAGACGAGAAAGATCGTCAGGGGCGGGCGGAGTTTCACGTATGCGCACTGTATATAAAACGTCAGACGCATGTGTCGTAGCGACGATCTGTGAGACGAGGGGAGAGAAAGCTCACGCACGAGACGATCGCTAGAATGAATGAATGAATGAATAACTTGTATAGCGCTACAATGCGAACTGAATCGCCTCAAGGCGCTAGAACGAAGGTACAATTTTAACTCGGTACATAACTAGCCTAGACTGATTAGACCTTGATGCTTATTTATGGAGAAGATTAGGAGAGTTTAGCCTGACATTATTTATAGTGTTTTGTGTGGTCTTGTGTCTTGCAGAGATTATGGAGGGCTTCAACCATGTGAGTTTTCTCCCCTCTTCATTGATAAGTATAGGGAAATGCCCCTATTATGGCAGGCTAAACACAGAGATTACAGCAACAAACCAAAGAGGTACGCAGCCATGAAGAAACTTCTGGCATTTGTAAAGCCAAGGATGCCCACGGCAACCGTGGAGAAGTTAAGACTCAAAATTGGCAGCCTGAGGAGTACCTATTTCAGGGAGCGGAATAAGGTCCTGAAGTCCCAAGCATCTGGAGCTGGAGCAGATCAGGTCCATGTCCCCACGCTCTGGTACTATGACAGGCTCCATTTTCTCAAAGACCAGGCTAATGTCAGGGAGTCACTCTCGACTCTTCCTTGCACGCGTCCTTCCATGCACGCCACCCCTGATGAGGCTTCCGAGGAGCAACCTGGGCCTTCCAGTCTGGAAGATGTGGAGGAGCCCAGCTTGAGCCAGGTATAGTAGTTTTGTAACCATTTTTGTGATTAATGAATGATGTTCACTTAATTCAGGATCCCCAATTGCTTAGTTCCTAATCGTGTTTGACATATCAACAGACAGTAGTGTTGGAGACATTTGGGACAAGAATCTAAACTGCTGGGCTGAGAATTGTATGGTTTTCTATTTGTAAACATTTTGCAACAGTCACTAGATGAAAATTGTGTGTGTTTGATGAACAAATAACTCAAACTATGTCCCTTTTTCATACACAGGAAGACCTCAGCCAGGAGGTGGCTGTGGAATGTGGCAGTCAGGAGGAGGCAGGGGTTAGTGGCAGCCAAGAGGTGGGTAGTGGCAGCCAAGAGGGGGGTAGGCGTAGGAGCCTGACTGTCTCCCAAGTCCCTCCCCTCCGCCTTCCCTACAAAAGGGCGAGAAGGGGGGTGAGGTGGGAGAGTCAGCGCTCCAGCTGATCAGAGATGCTTCAGCCTCCCTACACGCCACACCCACCTACGAGGAGGCCTTTGGCTCCTTGGTTGCCACTAAAATGAAGGATATAGAGGCGGGGCAACGCAGCATGTGTGAGGGGGTCATCCTCAAGGTCCTAAATAAGGGGATGGCTGGGGGGATGACCCCACTCACACATGTTTGTGATAGTGACCATGCTCCGCCTCCTCCTCCTTCTGCCACCCCACCAGCACCACAGCGTGGAAGGAAGCGTACAAGGAAGACAAGAGAGTGACGACCTGGATTCAGTCTGGTCTGAGAGAAGATGGAGCCTCTCGTAGTACCAGAGCCTGGGGACCTAGATGGCATCTGCTGCAGTTCCGGATGTTTTGGACTTCAGGACCAGATAGCACTCCCTTATTATTTAAGATAGGTACTCCTCAGGCCACCAAGTTTTGAAACTTAAATAATGATGTTTGCCGTGGGTGTCCAAGGCTTTGCAAATTCCCCAAGTTTCTCCATTGCTGCGTTCCTCTTTGGTTTGTTGCTGAGACCTAAATAAAGGTATTTTTGAGTTCCAAAAATCATTGCCTATGTGTTTTACTTTTCTACAATGACAGTTTATTTGTGAGTAGGCAGGTACATTTCACAAATCAGAAAGTATAATTAACAAGGGGCACCAACAACAAACAACCTCCTAGTAAATTTAAACAACAAATACAAATGATAAGAATGTTGTTTTGCTGTTGAGTTGTTGAGAGTTAGTTGAGACACACAACCCCCCTCAAAAATCTAAATAAATTATCCTGAAAATATGTATTCCAAACAAAAAATAAAAAAATGACAAATCATCCCAAAAATATAACAAACATTCTTTTACGATCTGACGAAAAATAAACATCTAGCCGAGAAATCCTGAAAAAGAATAAATCAATACGTTTGTGAGAAGTGAGGGTGAATAGGAGCAGCTAAAACACGTCATTCTTCTTGCATTGTAAAGAAAAAGAGAATGCGCTGCATTAAAGACATTTTAACATTGCAGCGTGACGAATGTGCTGTGTCGATTAGGAACGGTAGTTTTACCTGACCGAGCGCTTCCGTCACAGAATTTCTTCTGAGCATGTGTAGCACTTTGTCCGTCGGACTACCCTACACACGATCGGAATTGGTATGATCGGACTTTGTTGTCGGAATATTTATAGAGCAGGAGATAGAACTTTGTCCGTCGGACAATCCGATGGAAACTGTCCGATGGTGCCTACACACGGTCGGAATTTCCGACAACATTGTCCGATAGGACAGAATCCATCGGAAAATCCGACCGTGTGTATGGGGCTTTAGTGTATCCTTACTGTGGACGAGTGTGGGGTGTAGCAGCGTCGCATTGCGGCGACGGAACGTCACTTCCGTAGCAAACTACGATGGGTCGCTGAATATGTTGTTACACCACCACATCGGTGCCCATCAGTGCCGCCTTATCAGTGCCCATCAGTGCAGGAGAAAACTTACTTATTTACAAAGTTTTGTAACAAAAACAAAAAAAACGAATAAAAATCCCAGAGGTGATCAAATACAACCAAGAGAAAGCTGTATTTGTGGGAACAAAATGATAAAAATTTAGTTTGGGTACAGTGTAGCATGACCGCGCAATTATCATTCAAAATGCGCAGGGAGGTGTATAAGTGCCCGGTATTGAAGTGGTTAATATTAAAAGACGGCTTCAGTGCGGTTGGCTTATTCTGGGAGGGCATCCATGGACATTTGTTCCTGCTCCGCAGTGTCACTTTGTGAAAAAAATAAATAGAGAAAAAACAAACCCTCAATTTTTGTGAGGCTGCAGATGCAGCTGCCTGGACTGATGGCCGTCTCAGCCTCTCAGAGAGCCACTAAGATGGCTGCTCCCCGCCCCTCCACAGACCAACGCTCCAATGAGCGTGGAGAAGCAGAGAGGGAGAGCTGCTGACTGACAGGAAGGTGAGAGTTGCTACATTCACCTAGGTAATAGGGATGAGCCGAACACCCCGGGTTCGGTTCGCACCAGAACCTTCGAACGGACCGAAAGTTCGCGCGAATTTTCGAACCCTATACGTTATAATGGACGCGAACGTTCGAAATCAAAAGTGCTAATTACAACGGCCAATATGCATGTTAATGTCATAAAACAGGTTTGGGGACCCGGGTCCTGCCCCAGGGGACATATATCAATGCAAAAAGAACTTTTAAAAAACTAACGTTTTTTCGGGAGCAGTCATTTTAATGATGCATAAAGTGAAAAAAAAAAAAGTGAAATTTTCCTTTAAATATGGTACCTGGGGGGTGTCAAAAGTATGCCTGTGAAGTGGCATGTGTTTCCCGTGTTTAGAACTGTCCTTGCACAAAAATGACATTTGTAAAGGAAAAAAAAAGCCATTTAAAAACACTTGCGGCTTTAGGTTTGTTCTTAAGTAGAATCTGAACAGGTACATTATGAAGTGTAGCTCCATCCCAAAAAAATCTATTTTTAAGCTTTTTGGAGAACATAGGGAGGGGTTATCACCCCTGTAACATTTGCTGTCTTTGCACATCTGTTCAGAACATGTCACCTCACTTTCCGTCCCAATGACAAATGTTTTTGGAAAAGTGGGGTTTTAATTGAAACAAGGATTGGTGATAAAGTATCAGTAGAGAGGAGATACCTTTTTCCCAAATTAAATCTAACAGGATAGAATTTCCCTTCCTAGGGGTAGATTTCCTCTCACTTCCTGTTTTCTCTTTCCATTTGCAAGTAGGAGTCGTTTGTAAGTTGGATGTTTGAAAGTAGGGGCCTGGCGTATATACTCTGCAGAAATTTGCCCTATTAGATGTTGGTGTAGCCACAAGACTGGTGGGCACAGGAATGGGCCCTGCTGTGAGTTAATAGATCAAGATTTGTAATTGCATGCACCTGTTGAACAGGGCAGAAAAATTGGGGGTGGTGGTGGTGGTGGACGGTGTTGCCACAAGACTGTAAGCTCTCACAGTTACTCTTGGTGGGCGCAGGAATGGGCCCTGCTGTGAGTTATTAGATCAAGATTTGTAATTGCAAGGACCTGATGAACAGGGCAGAAAAATTGGGCCTTTGGCGGTGGTGGTGGACGGTGTTGCCACAAGACTGTAAGCTCTCACAGTTACTCTTGGTGGGCGCAGGAATGGGCCCTGCTGTGAGTTATTAGATCAAGATTTGTAATTGCAAGGACCTGATGAACAGGGCAGAAAAATTGGGCCTTTGGCGGTGGTGGTGGACGGTGTTGCCACAAGACTGTAAGCTCTCACAGTTACTCTTGGTGGGCGCAGGAATGGGCCCTGCTGTGAGTTATTAGATCAAGATTTGTAATTGCAAGCACCTGATGAACAGGGCTGAAAAATTGGGCCTTTGGCGGTGGTGGTGGACGGTGTTGCCACAAGACTGTAAGCTCTCACAGTTACTCTTGGTGGGCGCAGGAATGGGCCCTGCTGTGAGTTATTAGATCAAGATTTGTAATTGCAAGCACCTGATGAACAGGGCAGAAAAATTGGGCCTTTGGCGGTGGTGGTGGACGGTGTTGCCACAAGACTGTAAGCTCTCACAGTTACTCTTGGTGGGCGCAGGAATGGGCCCTGCTGTGAGTTATTAGATCAAGATTTGTAATTGCAAGCACCTGATGAACAGGGCAGAAAAATTGGGCCTTTGGCGGTGGTGGTGGACGGTGTTGCCACAAGACTGTAGGCCCTCATAGTTACTCTTGGTGGGCGCAGGAATGGGCCCTGCTGTGAACTATTAGATCAAGATTTGTAATTACCCGCCCCTGTTAAACAGGGGCTGAAAAATTGTGCCTTAGGCACTGGTGCTGGTGCCACAACACTGCAACCCCTCACAGATACTGTACTTGGAGCACAGCAGTCACACGTGTTGCGAAGCATTTTTTAAAAAATTGTAAGTACCCACCCCTGTTAAACAGGGGCTGAAAAATTGTGCCTTAGGCACTGGTGCTGGTGCCACAACACTGCAACCCCTCACAGATACTGTACTTGGAGCACAGCAGTCACACATGTTGCGAAGCTTTTTTTTATAAAAATTGTATGTACACGCCCCTGTTAAACAGGGGCTGAAAAATTGTGCCTTAGGCACTGGTGTGGTGGCATGGATCATTGAGGAGGAGGAAGAGGATAGTCAGTGAACATAAGAGGACAGTCACTCAGCATCAGCATAGGCAGTCTTGAAGGGATGTGACATTATAAATTATTCGGTTATATCCGCTTCAGGTGCCTGGTAGCTGGTGGTGATCCAAGACTGATTCATTTTGATGAAGGTCAGTCGATCAACCGAGGCGGTGGACAGGCGCACCCTATGATCGGTGACAAATCCTCCAGCAGCACTGAATGTGCGTTCGGAAAGAACGCTGGAGGCAGGACAGGCCAGTAGCTCAATTGCATACTGTGCAAGCTCTGGCCAGTGATCCATCCTCAGGACCCAGTAAGCCAGAGGATTTTCGGTGGGAAAGGTGTCCAAGTCTGACCTTGCCCCAAGGTATTCCTGTACCATGTATATCAGACGCTGGCGATGGTTGCTGGAACCGATCATACCTTGGGGCTGCGGACTAAAAAATTGTCTGAACGCATCGGTCAGACGTCCACCTTCCCCACCGCTCCTTCTGCTACTGACCGAAGCCTCAGCAACTCGTCGCCCAGGACCAGGAGTTTGTAAGCTCCCAGTTTCTGGGAACGCGTTGCACAGACCTTTCTGCAAGGCCTCCCTGAGATGTCTCATCCTCTGCTCCCTCTGCGACGGCAAGATAAGGTCTGCAACCTTACCCTTGTACCGCGGATCAAGGAGAGTGGCCAGCCAGTAATGGTCCCTCTCCTTGATCCGAAGAACACGAGGATCCTTCCGCAGGCTTTGCAGGATCAGGCGAGGCCATGCAGCGTAGGTTAGCTGAGGCATTCGGTCCGGAGTCTTCTGGGTCACTGAGGATGACATGATCGCCAGCCACCTCCTCCCAGCCACGTACAAGTCCACTGGTTTGTTGGGACTGTACATCATCCCTAAAAGACTGCTGCTGCTGATGCTGAGTGCCAGGCTCCACCTCCATGCTCACACAATCCTCCTCCTCCTCCTCCTCATCCTCTTCCTGTGTGATGGGTGGGACAGAAGGAACACTGTCCGGATAAAGGGGGCCTTGAGAGGCAAGGAATTCCTCCTCTTCCTGCCTTTGTTCTGCCTCAAGTGCCCTGTCCATTATCCCACGCAGCGTATGCTCCAACAGGTGGACAAGAGGGACAGTGTCACTGATGCATGCACTGTCACTGCTCACCATCCTCGTGGCCTCCTCAAATGGTGAGAGGACAGTGCATGCATCCCTGATCATGCTCCACTGACGTGGGGAAAAAAAACCAAGCTCCCCTGACCCTGTCCTGGTGCCGTAGTCGCAAAGGTACTCATTGATGGCCCTCTGCTGCGTGTGCAGTCGCTGCAGCATGGCCAACGTTGAGTTCCACCTGGTGGGCATGTCACATATTAGGCGGTTCTTGGGCAGGTTCAGCTCCTTTTGCAGCTCAGTCAGCCGAGCACTGGCATTATAAGATCGGCGGAAATGCACACAGACTTTCCTGGCCTGCCTCAGGACATCCTGTAAGCCTGGGAACCTGCCCAAGAACCGCTGCACCACCAGGTTGAGGACGTGAGCCATGCAGGGCACATGGGTGAGCTGCCCCTGTCGCAGGGCGGAGAGGAGGTTGGTGCCATTGTCAGAAACGACCATTCCTGGCTTAAGCTGACGTGGCGTCAACCACCTCTCGGCCTGCCCCTGCAGAGCTGCCAGAACCTCTGGCCCAGTGTGGCTCCTGTCCCCCAAACACACCAGCGCAAGCACGGCATGGCATCTTTTTGCCTGCGTACTTGCGTAGCCCCTTGTACGCCTACGGAGCACCGCTGGTTCCAAGGACAGAGCACTGGAGGAAGAAGAAAAGGAGGGGGTGGAGGAGAGAGGTGTGTCACAACCAGTAGCAGTAGTAGCGTTTTGGAGGCGTGGTGGCGGAACAACCTCCAACACTACTGCACCTTGTCCTGCATCCCTCCCAGCTGCCAATAGAGTGACCCAATGGGCCGTGAAAGAAAGGTACCGTCCCTGTCCATGCCTGCTGGACCATGAGTCAGCGGTAATATGCACCTTACCGCTGACCGCCCTGTCCAGCGAGGCATGGACATTGCCTTCCACATGCCGGTAGAGAGACGGAATCGCCTTCCGTGAGAAAAAGTGGCGTTTGGGAACCTGCCACTGAGGAACCGCACATTGAACAAACTCACGGAAGGGGGCCGAGTCTACCAACTGAAAAGGCAGCAGTTGAAGTGCTAGCAATTTAGCCAAGCTAGCATTCAACCGCTGGGCATGTGGATGGCTGGGAGTGTACTTCTTTCTACGGTCCAGCAGCTGGGGCAGGGAAATTTGCCTGCTGCAATCGGACGTCGGTGTACTGCAAGTACTTGGTTGTGACACACCTAATTCTACACCTTCAGTCCTCTCAGAGCAGCTTTCAGAGAGCACTGAAGGTGTAGTGGGGATGGAGATCCCAGCTGATGAGGAGCAAGGAGAGGTCCGCTTAGTTCTTTGGTGTGGGTCTTTTATGTGTGCCTGCCAACGAGCTGCATGGCAGGTCGACATATGTCTGGTCATGCTTGTGGTGCCCAAGCGGCTGATGTTTTGGCCACGCGAGATACGCTTGAGACAAATATTGCAAATAGCAGTGGTGCGATCTGATGCACTCGTCTCAAAAAAGGCCCACACCAAAGAACTTTTCTGATAACGTGCAGAGGCAGCGCCCTGCACAGGCGGAGCTCTGCGGTGTTGTACAGTTGCTGTGCTGGCCTCTAGCTGGCCTCCAGGGGGCATCCTGCCTCGTTGGACATGTGACGCCGCATCCTCCTCCTCCTCGTCCTCCTCCTCATCCTCTCTCCCTTCAGGCACCCACGTGGAGTCAGTGACCTCATCATCCCCTCCCTCTTCACCACTAGAGCAAACCTGGCAGTAAGCTGCAGCTGGTGGAACAGTACTGCCAGATTCCTCAAGCTGGGTATCATCATCCGAGCCTTCGAATCGTTGGGCATCCTCCTGGAGCATGTACCCAACACTGTGCTCAAAGAGTTCGGGGGACTCCTCAGGAGGACATGGTGGGTCTAGGGAAGGGGTGGCTGATGATGCCATTGAGTACGCGTTGGCAGCTGCTCTGCCAGTACCCTGAGCCTGGGTGAGAGAGGATGAGGAGGATGAGGAGGGCTTGGTCATCCATTCTACCAAGCCTTCAGCATGATGCGGCTCCACATGTCCAGCTGCCGAAAACAAAGACGCGCGTGTCCCATGGCCACGTGCTGATGACGATGCACGACCACGTCCACGGCCACGTCCACTAGAAACAGAGCCTGCCTGCCCTGTGTTCTTGGCTCTGCACGCTCTGCCTCCCCTTGGCGGTCTTCCAGCCATTGTAGTCGGTAGTCCTGTGGGTGCTGCTGAGAAGAATATATAGGAGCTCTGTGTGATGCCACTAACACACTAGAAGTCCTATGGGTGCTTCTGCAAAGAAAATATAGGAGCTCTGTGTGATGCCACTAACACACTAGAAGTCCTATGGGTGCTTCTGCAAAGAAAATAGAGGATCTCTGTGTGATGGGACTAACACACTTCAAGTCCTATAGGTGCTTCTGGGAACAAAAGATAGCTCTGTGTGATGGGACTAACACACTACAAGTCCTATGGGTGCTTCTGGGAAGAAAATATAGGTCTGTGTGATGGGGACTAACACACTTCAAGTCCTATAGGTGCTTCTGGGAACAAAATATAGGATCTCTGTGTGATGGGACTAACACACTACAAGTCCTATGGGTGCTTCTGGGAACAAAATATAGGTCTGTGTGATGGGACTAACACACTTCAAGTCCTATAGGTGCTTCTGGGAACAAAATATAGGATCTCTGTGTGATGGGACTAACACACTTCAAGTCCTATGGGTGCTTCTGTGAACAAAATATAGGATCTCTGTGTGATGGGACTAACACACTACAAGTCCTATGGGTGCTTCTGGGAAGAAAATATAGGTCTGTGTGATGGGACTAACACACTTCAAGTCCTATAGGTGCTTCTGGGAACAAAATATAGCTCTGTGTGATGGGACTAACACACTACAAGTCCTATGGGTGCTTCTGGGAAGAAAATATAGGTCTGTGTGATGGGACTAACACACTTCAAGTCCTATAGGTGCTTCTGGGAACAAAATATATGATCTCTGTGTGATGGGACTAACACACTTCAAGTCCTATAGGTGCTTCTGGGAAGAAAATATAGCTCTGTGTGATGGGACTAACACACTTCAAGTCCTATAGGTGCTTCTGGGAACAAAATATAGGATCTCTGTGTGATGGGACTAACACACTTCAAGTCCTATAGGTGCTTCTGGGAAGAAAATATAGCTCTGTGTGATGGGACTAACACACTTCAAGTCCTATAGGTGCTTCTGGGAACAAAATATATGATCTCTGTGTGATGGGACTAACACACTAGAAGTCCTATAGGTGCTTCTGGGAACAAAATATAGCTCTGTGTGATGGGACTAACACACTTCAAGTCCTATAGGTGCTTCTGGGAAGAAAATATAGCTCTGTGTGATGGGACTAACACACTTCAAGACCTATAGGTGCTTCTGGGAACAAAATATAGGATCTCTGTGTGATGGGACTAACACACTTCAAGTCCTATAGGTGCTTCTGGGAAGAAAATATAGCTCTGTGTGATGGGACTAACACACTTCAAGTCCTATAGGTGCTTCTGGGAACAAAATATAGGATCTCCGTGTGATGGGACTAACACACTTCAAGTCCTATAGGTGCTTCTGGGAAGAAAATATAGCTCTGTGTGATGGGACTAACACACTTCAAGTCCTATAGGTGCTTCTGGGAACAAAATATATGATCTCTGTGTGATGGGACTAACACACTACAAGTCCTATAGGTGCTTCTGGGAAGAAAATATAGCTCTGTGTGATGGGACTAACACACTTCAAGTCCTATAGGTGCTTCTGGGAACAAAATATAGCTCTGTGTGTTGGGACTAACACACTACAAGTCCTATAGGTGCTTCTGGGAACAAAATATATGATCTCTGTGTGATGGGACTAACGCACTACAAGTCCTATAGGTGCTTCTGGGAACAAAATATATGATCTCTGTGTGATGGGACTAACACACTTCAAGTCCTATAGGTGCTTCTGGGAAGAAAATATAGCTCTGTGTGATGGGACTAACACACTTCAAGTCCTATAGGTGCTTCTGGGAACAAAATATATGATCTCTGTGTGATGGGACTAACACACTTCAAGTCCTATAGGTGCTTCTGGGAAGAAAATATAGCTCTGTGTGATGGGACTAACACACTTCAAGTCCTATAGGTGCTTCTGGGAACAAAATATATGATCTCTGTTTGATGGGACTA
The DNA here is from genome assembly GCA_028564925.1 of Lithobates sylvaticus. Taxonomy (NCBI): domain Eukaryota; kingdom Metazoa; phylum Chordata; class Amphibia; order Anura; family Ranidae; genus Lithobates; species Lithobates sylvaticus. The sequence continues at coordinate 383,162,663 of CM053027.1, read as the reverse complement.
ACACACTTCAAGTCCTATAGGTGCTTCTGGGAAGAAAATATAGCTCTGTGTGATGGGACTAACACACTTCAAGTCCTATAGGTGCTTCTGGGAACAAAATATAGGAGCTCTGTTTGCTGCCAGTGCCTGCCTGCCACGAACACACTACAAGTCCTATAGGTGCTTCTGGGAACAAAATATAGGAGCTCTGTTTGCTGCCACTGCCTGCCTGCCACGAACACACTACAAGTCCTATAGGTGCCTCTGGGAACAAAATATAGGAGCTCTGTTTGCTGCCACTGCCTGCCAGTGCCTGCCTGCCACGAACACACTACAAGCCCCTCTTTCTAAATGAATCTTTCTAAATGAATCTATCTAATTAAATCTCTCTAACTAAATCTCTCTAACTAAATCTAGCAGAGTGACACAGAACGATCCTGCTCTCTCTACGCCGGAACAGCATGTGACCGGCGCCGACGGCGTGGCGGCCTTTTATAAGAGGGGGCGTGTACTAAAGCCCCTGCGGTGTAATTGGCTACAGGCGTCCTGCCTGTAGCCAATTATGGCTCTTCGAGTTTCCGTCGCTGTGATTGGCCAAGCATGCGGGGTCACAGTGCATGCTTGGCCAATCATCAGCCAGCAATGCACTGCGCCGGCCGCGCCGGCCGCAATGCATTGCGGGGCCGCTCGCATCACACGAACGTGATGCGAGCGGCCAAAATAGTTCTGGGCTCGCCGAGCGAGCGAACACCCGGTGCTCGATGCGAACATGGGTTCGCATCGAGCACCGGGCCCATCCCTACTAGGTAAGTATGATTATGCAAAAAAAAAAAAAAAAATTCTCTTTTAAGGTAAAAAAGTTTTATATTTCTCTGTCCTCCCCCTTCCCTGTGTGAATGGGAAGAGAGGAGAGAAGAGATCCAATGCTGTGCATGGCTGCATCTCTTTTCCCCTCTCTTCCTCTTCACACAGGAATTTGTGCTCTTACTGCTGTCAATCAAATGCAGTGAGGAGGAAATAAAGGGGGGCTCTGGAGTGAGCAATCACCAAAACAGGCCCGAATAAGTGGAAAAGCCAAAAAAAAGCCAAGATCGCCAGCAGGGAAACTGAGGAGAGGAGGATAGGGGCAGCTCTATCTGTGCATTATTTTCTCATTCAATCCAGCACTGTGCCCATCTGAAGCGGCTACACTCACTCTCAAAGGCTTTGCTGAGGCAGCAGGAGCCATTTGCTCCCTTTGCTGCCAATCAAATCATGTGACGAGGGAGTGGGGGCAGGGCCAAGCTGTCTGTGTCTATGGATGCAGACAGTGCTGGCCGGGACCGAACTTGCAGGCATGCCACCATAGGAAGTGGCTTCCTATGGTGGCACACTGAAAAGAGGAGTAACCAGGAGCGCTGGCAGGGGACTCAGAATAGGAGGATTGGGGCCGCAATAGAATTGCACAGAGCAGGCAAGTATAACATGTTTAATATTTTAAGAAAATTATACCTCACAATCACGTTAAGAAAATGCATTTATTTCATGTGCATATAACTTATTAATATTTTAATTGTCGTTATAAAGGGGACGAATTCTAGAAATAAATGTACACTTTTTTATCTAAAGTAACACAATTTTTTTTAATCTAAAATTTGAATAAAGTACAAAAAATGCATCTTTTGTTTTGTCTTTTTGTTTATAGATGGCATAGTAAATTAAAATAGCGCAGCGCAAGAAATATTCAAATATTAAAATATATATAAATCTTATAAAATATATACGAGAAAGGCCAAATAAATTTCCATAGAAAGTTTATAAAAAAAAAAAACATTGCCATCAATGCAGCAGCCTCACCATTGCCATCAATGCAGCAGCCTCACCAGTGCCCTCAATGCAGCAGCCTCACCAGTTCCATCCATGCAGCAGCCTCACCTGTGCCATCAATGCAGCAGCCTCACCAGTGCCATCAATGCAGCAGCCTCACCAGTGCCATCAATGCAGCAGCCTCAACATTGCCATCAGTGCAGCCTGATCAATGCCCATCTGCAGCCTAGAGGGGACAGGGAGGGGCTCGGGACGCGCGCCGACAGATTACATACAGTGAGAATCTCCTATGATAAACAGAACAGTGGTCCAATGGCGGCACAGGAGACGGGACTTCCTATTACAGAGGCCGACAAGTAAACAGGAGATTCTCACTGTATGTAATCTGATGGTGCTCATCCCCTCCAAGGTAGCTAAAATTGAAATATTGGCGTATAACACGCACATTCTATTTGCACCTGATTTTCAGGGTGAAAAAGTGTGTGTTATACGCCAATAAATACAGTACTTTGTCATCATAGGTAAAGACAAAATTATCAATGAATAAAACATGCCCATAGCACAAATATAAAAATTGCCCTTGTTCATAATGGTTATATAGGTTCAAGACCTTAACCTAGATGAAGTATACAATACCACTAATACCAATAGTAAAAGTAGAGATATAGAAAGCCTTATGAGGAAATTAGGCCACAACATGGAAAAAAAGATTAGTCCCTGGTGGGATGTAACTACTTTTGAAAAATACCTCAAAGACAGCATAGTCCCAAGGCGACTTAGGTGGGATGTACATCCTAATGATGACTTATTGGATCAAGAATCAATAGACGAATGGTTTACATTTTTCAATAGCAAAGGTTTGGAACTTTTGATGTTCCTATTAGAAAGAAAACAAAAAAAGATCAAAAAGATCGATCAAACAATAGCCGAAGTAAGGGAGGAGTTCGAAAATTATAAAGATACGGCAGAATTTATTACACTCACAACGCAGCTTAATAAGGATCTCACTAAAAAAGATAAGGAAGTACAAAATATACTAGGGATATTAATGACTTCCAAACCGATTTGAAAACAGTTAGGGTTCAACCACAATATGCTAATATGGAACCCGACAGAAAACATACAAAATAGACCTAACCAGGAACCAAGAGAAAAAAAAATGGGGCAGAAACCCCAAGACAACCAACGATAAGAGACAGGGGAACCAAAATCACCATACTCCATATAGAGTGGATAGAAGACCCATGAACAGTGAACGGACAGGAAAAGATAACCACCGCTCAGAGATAGCCCTTAAGGGGGAATGCTCTTTCTCCTGCTTAGGAGCCCCAGGTGCTGGCTAATAACACAATAGGCAGGAAGTATCAAAAGAACTCTGGACAGCAGCACACCGGAGAAAGATAAAATCCTATATAGTTTAAAAAACAGGAATCACATCAATCCAATGGTCCACAGCAAAGCAAAAAGGGGGGTACAAGAGCTGACGCTTTTCGCACTATATACAATAAATGGACCCCACAAAATGGGTGGAAGAAACCACATTCAAATCCACCCACCACCAAGACTGATAGTCAATGGGATCGATTCTCTCACGGCTAGAATGGGCCAGTACATTGACAATTTCTTACAGCCAGCTGTACAAAAATATGTGCATACCTGAGAGATACCAAACACATGCTTCAGATCATAGAAGACATCCCAATAATGGAAGGACCTTGGATTATGGCCACAGCCGATGTCTCTTTGTTGTATACCGTAATCTGTCACCATCAATCATGTGAAGCTGTAAAATGGGGGTTAAGAAAACACACTACATTACCATGTGTCCAAAGGAAATATCTGGTCAAAAGTTTTGATTTCTACCTTAAAAACAGTTGATTCTGGTATAACCAAAATAATTATTACCAAAAAATAGGTGTTGGTATGGGAGCCAAGTTTGCTCCCAGCGTGGCGGGACTATTTATGGCACAGTGGGAAGAACAAACAGTTTTTACAGATACACCAAGTGAATTTATCATCTTTAAACTATATATTGATATTTTATCTTGTAGAAGGGGAAACAGGATAAGCTAGTCCTATTTCTAGAGAATTTTAATAAAAATGATAGAAACATCCAACTGACTTGGGATATCAGTGAGAAAACGATTGTGTTTCTGGATCTAGAAATTACACAGGATAATCATGCTCTCACTGTAAAAACTCACTTCAAAAGCGTAGATAGAAACAGCTATCTACCGTTAGGAAGCTGCCATCACAATAATTGGTTATATAATATCCCAAAGAGTCAATTGATGCGCCTCAGGCGGATCTGCACCCACAAGGATACATTTATGGACCAAGCGGAAAACATGCAATGGAAATTGCAAGGATATGATGACAAATACATGAAGGAAAAAATATCAGAAGTAGCATAAATGGACCAAAATGTTTTACCAATTATTTTGGACTACAGTATTCAATATAAAAAAAATCATTAAGCGACACTGGTGTACCTTACAAGCTGACAGACATTTACAAGAAGTATTACCAGAATATCCCAATTTTATATACAGGAGAGCCCCCACAATCCGAGACAAACTAGTGAAGAGCATTCCAGACCCACCTACCAGAGAGGTTCCACGTTCTTTACGGAGAAAGGTTTTTACCCATGCAAGTGGTGTTTTGTGTGCACTAACACAAAACGCCCTAATGAGAAGAAAACCAGTTTCACTTCTACTAGCACAGGAAACACCTATTAAGTGAAAGAATTTGTATGCTGCAACACTGAACAATTTAGAATGTAGTTGTGGACTTCAATATGTAGGGCGCACTAAAAGACCACTAAAATTATACATCAAAGAACACGTACAAAACATCATAAAAGGATTTGACAAACATAGTGTGTCTAAATACTTCTCTATATGCATTAACAAAGACCCCACATATCTCAAATTTTGGGGAGTAGAACCCTACATCAGACACGGCGAGGTAGCCATAAAGTTAAAACGTTAAGCCAATTAGAATCCAAATGGATTTTCACATTAGATACCTTTGCACCGCAAGGATTAAATGTAGAATTTGATTTAAACTGCTTCCTTAGTGATTTTAAATTTTTTGGTAAACTAATGGTCCTGTAATCCTCCCTGATCTGCATATACCTAGTCTCTTCAAACATAATTTTGCATTTAGTGATTTTATCATTAATTTGCATTGTATGTATCGATTTATGTTATATTTTATCATCCGCGTCATTTCCAGAGTCGACAGATTACTATTTTATAATTTTTATTTTTTGATCTTGTATATCTTCATAGAGTTTGAAGCGGTCATTTATGGTGTCCCCCGCATCAACATTCATCACAGGAGGGTTTGGTGACACCGTTTTAGTTGTGACCTCCGTCCACCAGTATATGTTGGTGGCCTCCTTTTATTACTTTTAGTCCATTCCCCTGTCCTTTGGTTCTATAATCTTAGGTCTTTATGGATATTTTATGATATTTACGGTAATTAATGTTTTATTTCCCCCTTTTTTCCTTATAAGTACCTGGTAGGTACAATATACTGAAGTATCACAGAGAAAATGGCTGCCATGCTATATGGTAAATGCCAGGCTACACAGAAATGGCCGCTATTGATTTCCCATGTTAACATCTATGGGAAAATGGCCACCATAATACTTCCTTTATCTGGCCACAAGAAAACGGCTGTACAATTAGCTCCCTAACTGAACATATTTAAGGACACTTCAAGCGCCCCTTAACAACCCCTGATGAAGTCATGAGACCATGACGATACATGTAGGGACGTAGAGGAAGTGATGCAGGCGAGCTCGGTGCTTGTGGTCTGATGACTGTAATTTACCTTGTGAATGTGTTAACCTGTGTCCACTGTATCCAGTTGTTTCAAAACATACTACACTATCCTGGGATCCCTCTCTTCTTCCACCTGCCATCTTACATTTACCTGTGTTGGGGGAGTTACACATTTATGTGTAAAAAGATAAGTGGCACTAGATTGAAAAGGAGCAGACTGGAATTCCAATATTGGAAATATACGCGCATAGAAGCTTCGACCACTACTAATGCCGCGTACACACGAAGGGACTATCACGCGGGATTGTCTGCTGGACTCGAGTCCGCCGGAAAATCCCCTCGTGTGTGGGCCTTCGACTGACTTTTTTTCCCAAAAATCCGGCGGACTAGGTTTTAAGTTTTGTTTTAAAATTATCCGCTGGACTTGGCAGTCCGGCGGACAATACGGCTGTCTGTAGTATGGTCCGGCGGACCAAAAAGGACGCATGCTCAGTAGCAAGTATGTCACGGAATCGCTCGGTCTGGTAAAACTAGCCTTCGTATTGAAGCTAGCACATTCGTCACGCTGCTGATTCTTTGATATTTTAATACAGCGGAATTTGTATTTTATCGTGCTTGAAGAATGAGGTTGCCTTGCTGCTTATATTCACGCAGAGTCCTCCCGAACGTTTTTCTTCATCATTAATTTGTGAAATTAGATATATATAGAGCGAGATATATCTAGATCTCGATCTAGATATATCTCTCTCTCTCTCTCTCTCTCTCTCTCTCTATATATATATATATATATATATATATATATATATTTCCATTTTTTTTTTTTTTTGGTTGTTTTCGGTTTGAAAAAGTATTTTGGATTCCACATGATTAAATTGGGAAATCAGCAGAGCTTGCCCTTAATTCAGATGTTACCCTCACATTTACAGCGACTGCACTTGCAGTGCAATTGAAGTTGCACTTTCCACTTGTATTGTCAAATGAATGTGCTTTTGTAAATAACCCCCATATTATTTAGACATGTACCTGCCTACTCCTAAACAAACTATGTTTTTCAATTACAAACACATATAGCATTATTTTGTTTAAATTAAATTTCCATTTATTCTGGTTAAAACAAGGGGAAAAAAATAGGAAGGCAACACTGGAGCCACTATTAGATTTTGTGAAGGCTTTTTTCCCCCACGGCAGACATCAAGTTTGTGAACTAAAAAATGAAGATTGGGCATATTCAATACAATAGGGAGCACAACATTGTCCAGGAATCACACAGACCAGGAACAGCAGCAGATGACATCTATGTCCCCAAGCTGTGGCACTACAACAGCCTGCATCTTCTGTCAGACCAGACTGAAGCCAGGCAATCACTTCCGGCTCTTCCTTACAGCCTTCCCACCACGCTGCCCTCCAGTCTTCCCTGCACGCTTCCTTGGAGGCTGTATCTCTGGTGGTGGACTTGTGGTAGGAGGAGGAGGAGGAGGAGTTGCTGTCGGGTCTGCATCTGTCAGGCGGGTGGATGCAGTCAGTTCACCCCTCAAACCCCTCTGAAGAGCCGCAAAAAATTGGCCCTCACACAGCTGCCGTCGGCCCTTCTCCATTTCCAACAACCTGCTGGCCAAGTAGGTGGCATAGGCCTCTTCAGGATTGGGGGGTCTTCTGAGAACCTCACTCGCCTCCCGAATGAGGGCGAGTGATTCCTCCTCAACCCTGGTCATCCTCCTGGGCCTTCTTGTGGCTATGCGCAGGGGAGGAACTTGACTCATTACAGTCTGGCTCGTGCTGGGCACAGCCACCTCCTGGCTCTGGCTGGTCATGGCCTCCTCCTCCATACCACTTGTCCCGGCATCCTCCTGGGTGAGCTCATCCTGTGTCAAAAGAAAAAACAAATTCAAACACATGTTTTTTTGGTTATGGCCTCCTCAATCAGACAATTTTACATTTCTTACGTGCAAATTAATTTGACCATATATCAAAAAGGCTATCATTTTGACCCCAGCAATTTACAAGCAGTTCACCAATCTGTTTTAAGGCATTTTTGGCCACTACTGTATAGTTATATGTATACATATGTATACATAGCACCAACACTTTTTAGAAGTGGGTGCTAGTTTATTTATTTATTTTTTTTGTTAAGAATTCTGAGTTCAGGGTGTTAATTGTTTGACATTTTTACTTTGACATCAGTTTGTCTGGCCTGTGCTGGAGTTCTGCCTGGTCATAGGTGAGGTGAGGCACCTGTGACAGGCTGACAACACAGTCTGGTTGTACACATTATTAGGTTACAATTGCTCGGACACAATCAGTGGGAGCGTCTGGCCCCACTGTGTATTTGGGGAAGCGCTATTTGAGATGCTGAGGTCATGTGTTCAGGCTTGAGCTTCACTTTTGATTCCTGGTTCTGGTCTGCAACAACCCCACAAGTGTTCCTGGGCCCAGGAGTGTCTGCTGGCCCTGGAAGCCTGGTCACCCTGACCAGCCCCAGAGGCCCTCGTGGTCTGTGGTGGGGATCCATCCTTTGCCGAGCCTCAGAACTGGCTAGTTTGAGGCACAATAATTGAAGGAGGATTCTGAAGTGTCCCCGTGTCCTCTCACGGGGGAGGGGGCTCTTCGGAGGAGGGCAGTGGAGCTGGCTGCTTGTTAGGAGCTGAGATGTATGGACACTAGTGAATTGCCATGCCCTACTGTTTTGCTGCAACGGCTGAAAGATAAAGGTAACATCGGAACTGTTGCTAAAAAACACCCTTTCCTTACAACATAGTGTGTGGCGGTCACTTTGCTGGTTCCAAGTCACTTGAAGTGTCCAGTTGTGAGGGGCTACTCTCTGGCCTTTCTTACTAACCTTTCTTGGGCTGCCAGCAGTTCAGAAGTGCCTGAGCTTTATTACCCATGCCCTCAATTTACAACCGAGAGACTGTGTAATGTTTAAACGTTGTTAAATAATGATCCAAAATCTGAACAAATTAAAGGTGCTTTGAGTATGGGTCTCCGCAATTGATGGTTACTAACCTGGGGAACCCCTAGACAATGAATGACAAGCTACAAGAAGCGGGTAATCGGTAAGCCGTGAAAAGACATAGCGGCCTGTTATAGAGTGGGAGTGGAGGTGGTTCCGCATAATAGAATTTAGGATTAAAACATACATTTGTAAGCAATTCAAATCTTTACATTTACATCATTAACCACTTCCCGACCGCCCATGTACATATACGTCAACAGAATGGCACGTACAGGCAAAAGGACGTACCTGTACGTGCCATTCTTCAGGCGGTTGGGGGGTCCGATCGGACCCCCCTCCGCCGGCGGGGACGGTCGGGATCGTGTCAGGAGCGATGCGGGAAGAGGGGACGGCCAGTGGTTTCTGGCCACCCCCTCCCGATCGCTCCTGGCAAATCACATTCTCCCTTGCCTGTGTAATTGTAAACACAGGCAAGGGGAAGTGACGTCACGCTCCTCGTGTCGGTCTTTCTGACCGGGACGCCGAGCGGTGAAGACACAGCAAGTAAGTGCACAACAGTACACTGACACCAGGACACTTAGGCACACAATCCACCCCCCTGTCACCCCAGATCACCCCCCAGATCACCCCCTGCCCCCCCTGTCACAGTGTCACTGATTGCAGTGATCATTTATTTACTGATCACTGCATCCAAGTCAAAGGCAGGCCCGTCGATCACATAGTGTCCTTCCTGCAGAATTCGCCAATCCTGATTGGGTGCCCACCACTTCTGCAGGACCCGTACTTCCCCCATTCACTGGCCAACCCGGTATTCAGGTGGAAACAGCTGATTTTAAGCCATCCGATTTTTTATCGCTGTTTTACACGGAAGATCTCTATAGATCTATTGTGGACCAAAGTAATATATACGCTGGTCAATACATCGCCGCTAATCCCCAAGTGCCTTCCCTTGCCAGAGATTGGAAACCAATTACGGTTTCCGAATTTAAGTCCTTTCTGGGCCTTTCCATCAACATGGGCATGCATAAATTCCCGACGCTGAGGTCTTATTGGTCCACCCTCGCGCTCCACCATATGCCCGTGTTCTCTCGCTCCATGTCCAGGGCACGATACGAACAGATCTTGCGGTTCATGCACTTCAGTGACAATGAACTCTGTCGTCCTCGTGGAGACCCTGAATTTGATCGGCTCTACAAAATTCGGCCCCTCATAAACCACTTCAACCAACGTTTTGCAGCCTTGTTTAATCCCAATCAAGTTGTCTGCGTTGACGAGTCCCTGATTAAGTTTTCTGGCGCTTGTCTTTCAAACAGTTCCTTCCCAGCAAGCGTGCCAGATACGGGGTCAAGCTCTACAAGCTCTGTGACAGGGCAACAGGCTATACGTGGAGCTTTTCGGTTTATGAGGGAAAAGATAGTCACGTAGAGCCGGAGAACTGTCAGATTACATAGGGAGCGCTGGCAAGATAGTGTGGAACTTGGTGTCACCCTTATTCGGAAAGGGGTACCACTTGTACGTGGACAATTATTACACGAGCGTGCCACTGTTTAGTCACTTGTTTGATCATCAGATTGGAGCATGTGGCACCGTGCGACCTAATCGCCGGGCTTTCCCCAGCGGCTTGTAGATTCCCCTCTTAGGCTGGGGGAGAGAGCCTGCTTGAAGTGTAATAATTTGCTCGCTGTGAAGTGGAGGGATAATAGGAATGTTTTCGTTCTTACCTCCCTTCATGCAGACACGACAGTCCAAATTCGTACGGCGGCTGGTGTTGTGACGAACCCCTCTGTGTCCACGAATACAACCTTAATATGGGGGGGGGGTGGACCTCAACGACCAGTTGTTGGCGCCGTACCTAGTTGTCCGTAAGGCTAGACGCTGGTACAAAAAAGTGTCTATTTATTTGTTCCAATTGGCTTTTCTGAATGCTCATGTGCTATACGGAGCTTCAGGCGGGAGGTTACCCTTCCTTGAATTCCTGGAAGAGGTTCTCACAGACCTTCTGTTTCCAGACGGTTCTGCACCTCACCATTCCGAACCAAATGCAGTTAGCGGCTGTATGAGAGGCATTACCCTTATGTCCTCCCGAGTACCCTACCCAACGAGCCCCCCAAAAAAGATGTCGTGTCTGTACCAAGCGCGGATGTAGGCGTGACACCCATTATTATTGTCCACGCTGTCCTGACAATCCTGGTCTCTGCATTGGTGAATGTTTTGAACGCTACCACTCACTAGTGAGGTTTTAGCGTAGGGTACAGCATTTCACAGGCTAGGATACACTTTCACAGGGTCTCAAGAATGCCATCGCATTTTGAGACCCGACCGTTAGTTAAAATTATAGTTTTCAGGTGCGCCATTCAGTTGCAGCGCGGATTTATTTATCTTGACAGCAACAGCGTTTGCTCCCACGATACATAAAGCCACGACTCCAACGCTGTAGGAGGTGATTTCACCACCACAGTTAAAAAAAAAGAGCATATATGCCGAAGCATGGGGGCTGCTACATCTGCGGCACACAAGGGTATATCCAACAGTGAAGTGTCCAGTTGTGAGGGGCTACTCTCTGGCCTTTCTTACTAACCTTTCTTGGGCTGCCAGCAGTTCAGAAGTGCCTGAGCTTTATTACCCATGCCCTCAATTTACAACCGAGAGACTGTGTAATGTTTAAACTTTGTTAAATAATGATCCAAAATCTGAACAAATTAAAGGTGCTTTGAGTATGGGTCTCCGCAATTGATGGTTACTAACCTGGGGAACCCCTAGACAATGAATGACAAGCTACAAGAAGCGGGTAATCGGTAAGCCGTGAAAAGACATAGCGGCCTGTTATAGAGTGGGAGTGGAGGTGGTTCCGCATAATAGAATTTAGGATTAAAAAATACATTTGTAAGCAATTCAAATCTTTACATTTACATCATTATTATTCACCCAATCACTATTTAGGCCCAAAAAATATACCTGGCTCCAGCTGGGCGCATCAACTAGCTCCAAGGTGTAAGGGTCTTCTACTTCCGTGGAAGCCTCAGCTGGGGTGGAGGGAAGAGTGGAGGGAAGGGTGGAGGGAAGGGTAGAGGGAAGGGTGGAGGGAAGAGTGGACAGTGATTGCCTGGGTTCCATCTGGTCATCAAGAAAACGCAGTTGGTTGTAGTACCACAGCTTGGGTACATAAACATCCTCTGCTGCTGCTCCTGATGCTAGCGAGTCCGCAATCTTGTTGCTCTCCCGCCTGTACATATCCCTCAAACTTGAAATTCTGGCTTCAACAAACTTGATGTCTGCCTTGGGGAGTCGAGTCTTCACAAAATCCAAAAGTGGCACCAGTGTTGCCTTCCGTACATCTCTATTACCATATAAGGTTTTTTTTAACTCCCACAGGTTTTGGTTTTTCATGTACAATGCTATAAATTGGCTCATGAAAGCCTCCTCCTTAAATGGATTTAAGTTGAATGTTGCCATGTTTCTGTTTTTGTTAGTAACGTCAATACACAAGACAAAAAACACAAATGTCACTAAAAACTCACATTCTGTTTTTTTTTCAAAAATTGACACCCACCCACACACACACCCACACCCACACACCCACACATACACACACACCCACCCACACACACACACACCCACACACACCCACACACACACACACACACACACCCACACACACACACCCACACACACACACACACCCACACCCACACACACACACCCACACACACACCAACCCACACACACACACTCACACACACACACCCACACACACACACCCACACCCACACACACCCACCCACACACACACAAGTAAAAAATGCAGGCCCAAAACACAATAAACCATAATGATGTATCCTAGAAAACCTTACCTTCATCCAGAGCACTCGCTACTTCCGTTCGAAAAATACGTGGCCGTCAAAATAGCCTTATATACACTGCGCACGCGTCAAGCTCCGCCTGCGTCCTCCTCGTCGCCCGCCCATGACGTTCCTTGTGACGAGAATTCCCCGCCCCGCTTCCCCTCGTTGCACTGTGGGTGAATAATTAGATGAAGATGACGGCCACATTCTCAGCAAGTAGCGCAGAGGAAAGCCCAGAACCCCAGACATCTGCATCCAGCAGCAGATAAAAGGCCACCAATATGGCCTTTGAAGAGATGGTGGAGATGGTGGACATCCTCCAAAGGGAAGATTACGATGGGGAAAATGGCCCCTACCCTCGACCTAACTTACGGAAGGACCAGATTCTCACTACAGTTGTCAGCACCCTGGAGCATAAGTTCGGCGTACGAAGGGGCAAGGATCAACTGCGCAAGCGATGGTCCGACATTAAATCCAGGGAGCACGATCAGTACAGGAGAATAAAAAAAGTGCTCAAAAAAAGTAAGTAATTGACGTGCGCTACTATGCTTCTATTTGATATCTCGAATATTGCGCAGTTTTAATTAGATATCCTTCGTGAATCTTGCGCAGTTTTAATTAGATCTCGTTCGTGAATCTTGAGAAGATTTTATTAGAACTCATACGTGAATCTTGCGAAGTTGTTGTAGATCTTGTACGTGAATCTTGCGAAGATTTTATTAGAACTCGTACGTGAATCTTGCGAAGATTTTATTAGAACTCGTACGTGAATCTTGCGAAGATTTTATTAGAACTCGTACGTGAATCTTGCGAAGATTTTATTAGATATAAAGAAAGAAATTGCGCTAGGTGAAATAAAATCTTAGTGACAAAATATGTTAATAAAAAAAAAAATGAATGAATCTGAAAAAAGAAACCGTGAAAGTGAGTCCTGCAGCTGAACACTAATAACCCCGGTATAGGGCACAAACTAAATAAATATAAACAAAAAAATGCAGCGCTGGATCGTGAAAAACTGTGAATTACCAGTTAATTAAAATAACCCAAATTAATTAGTGAAAATAATGAGTGTTGAAACAAATTACATATCCAGTTATTACAGGTAGCCCAAAGTGATTAGTGAAAAAATGAGTGAGTGTTAAAACAAAGTTCATAACCAATTAGTAAAAAATATCCAAAAAGGTGAATGAATATAGTGAATACTCAAACAAAGTTCATGTATAAACTCAAATTTCATAAAAGTCCAAAATAATCAAATAAAATGAACAGATGAATTCATAAAAACTTCTGTGAAGTCAATCCAAAAAGGTAATGTTGATAGTAGTGCAGCCCATCACCATAGAGATAAAACAGAAGAAGGGGAGGCTTACCAAAAAGCCAGTGACCGCCCTTATTCAGGGGGGTCGAACTGAGCTTTGGATGAACAGCCTTGGTGCTGTTTAGGGATTTCCAACGTCCCGATAGATGTCCAGCAGCAACGAATGTTCCCCTGGATGGCAGCTACTCCCCGAGACTCCTCGTATGTCACTGACAGTGCAGCAATCGGATGGATAATATAGATGGAAACAAAAGGGGACTACAATAGTGTAGGCGTTTCCAATGGGTTTGTTTATTTAACCACAATAGCATAAACAAATAAAAAAGACCTTGCAAGGTAATGGCGGCTCCGTTTGGTCTATGGATAATACTCGCGCATGCGCAGTACGGGCGTACGTAACGAACCCTGTTCGGGTTCGTTACGTACGCCCGTACTGCGCATGCGCGAGTATTATCCATAGACCAAACGGAGCCGCCATTACCCTGCAAGGTCTTTTTTATTTGTTTATGCGGAGGGGTGGAGGGATCCAATGAGCGGAAGTTCAACTTTAGGGTGGAAGCCCGCTTTAAGTATTGGAGTTTGATTAGATAGGGATTTCAATTATGTATTCAAGTAGGATCTTGTAACAAACTGCTAATAATTGAACACCACTTTGAACCAATGTTTAATATTCCTATTTAGGGACTCAAATATCACAAATTTTTCCCGATTTTAGAGGCCAAATTTTAAAGATGCACATGGTGCTATGTGCCATCAGGGGATCTCAATGTATGCATTTTGTGTTTGCAACCCCTTCATCATAATGCTAGTAGGTGAGAGGAAGGGGCTTCACACACAAAACACGTCCATTGATTCCCCATGATGGAAGATAGCACATGTTGACATTACCCATTTTGAAGTTCAATTGGTGTGCATCTTCAAAATTTGGCTTCTACTGTACATGGGTGACATCAACAAGTTGAACTTTGTAAGTTCCCTACTTTTATATTGTGTAAATATTTTTTGTTTCAAAAAAAGGTTTTAACTGTTTTAAACCATGTTCTAATTATTTTTCACAAATAAAAAAAAAAAAAAGGTTAAGATAACCCAAAAAAAAAAAAAAAATGAGATTCACCCAAAAATAAAAATAAATGGGATCCCCCCCCCCCCCAAAAAAATGGGATTCACCCCAAAAAAAAAATGGGATTCACCCCCAAGAAAAAAAAAAAGGAGAAAAACAACCCAAAAAAAAGGCAACATGTTTGGATGTGCACTATAATAAAACAAAAATGTTTGCACTAATGAAACAACAATGTGTGTGGCTTCTTCTTTTTCAATACTACCAGTTTGAGCAAAAATTGTGGGGGTTCATTGACAAAGGGGCTTATTTAAGTAAGTCCCAAAAAGTATTACACTATTAAGAAGTGCAATAGGAGAACATAGAAAACAGACAAAAAGCAAACAATACGAAAACCACATTTTTATGGTAAAATAAAATGTATTTATTTTGTAAATAAAAAGTAATTTTTAAGGGTCTGCTGCCATTGCAATGGCCCCCCTACCATTAAAATAGGTGACATATCTGTCCCACACTTGCTGTGCTGATTGGGGGGCCAAGCCAAGACGGCCATGATCCAGCCCTGTCATCTTGGGGTCAACTCCGGCCTCAGGCCCAATAGGTAGCAGGTAGCTGCCCGAATGCTTGCGTAGATAATTGTGGAGTACGCAGCAGCTCAGAATAATCGTGTTCAGTTTGTATTCTGCCAGATGTAGAGAAGTTAAAAACAAATGGAAACGGTTGGCCATAATGCCGAAGGCATTTTCAACCACCCTTCTTGCTCTGGCCAGCCGAAAATTAAAAACCCTCCTCTCAGGGGTGAGGGATCTTTGGGGAAACGGCCTCATCAGGTGTTCACCCAGACCAAACGCCTCGTCTGCAATAGACACAAAGGGGAGTCCCTACACATTCTCCGCATCTGGTGGCAGCTCCAGGCCACCAGTCTGGAGACGACAGCAGAACTCCGTCTGGTTAAAGACTCCTCCATCAGACATCCGGCCGTTTTTCCCCACATCAACATAAAGGAAGTCATATTGTGCCGACACCACCGCCATCAACACAATACTATTGAACCCCTTCAATCGCCCCTCCGCAGTTGGGAAAGTCCCAACGGGCAGCAAACTGGGAAGCCACAGTCTGCCATTCCTGTGGCGTGGAAGGACACTGTGGAGTCAAACAGAAAAATACAATTATAAGTAAATACAAACCAAAACAAAAAACTAAATCAAACAAATTAACAAACAATTTTGAGCAACATATGTATTTTTTTAAGTAGTCGTTTAAAAAATCTAAAATATGAAAGATAAGGCCCAATTCTCTGATTGATGACCCCTCTGATGGCCCAGAGAACATAATAATGGGGATGTGGGTGGGGAGTAATTAATTATAAGGCCACACACTACACATGAACAGAATTTAACCAGGTGGGGGGGGGGGATTAATTATAAGGCCACACACTACACATGAACAGATTTTAACCAGGTGGGGGGGGGGGGGAGTAATTAATTATAAGGCCGCACACTACACATGAACAGAATTTAACCAGGTGGGGGGGATTAACCACCTGAGACCCAGGCCAATTCTGACATTTCTCTCCTACATGTAAAATTCCAAATTTTTTTGCTAGAAAATTACATAGAACCCCCAAACATTATATATGTTTTTTTAGCAAAGACCCTAAAGAATACAATGGCGGTCGTTGCAACTTTTTATCTCGCACAGTATTTGCACAGCAATTTTTCGAACGCGTTTTTTTCAGAAAAAAAACAGTTTCCTGCTTTAAAAAAAAACAAAACAGTAAAGTTAGCCCAATTTTTTTGCATAATGTGAAAGATGAAGATACGCCGAGTAAATAGATACCCAACATGTCACGCTTCAAAATTGCATGCGCTTGTGGTATGGGGCCAAACTTTGGTATTTAAAAATCCCCATAGTCGACGCTTTAACATTTTTTACTGGTTACATATTTTGAGTTACAGAGGAGGTCTAGGGCTAGAATTATTGCTCTCGCTCTAACGTTCGCGGCGATACCTCACATGTGTGGTTTGAACACCGTTTTCATATGTGGGCGGGACTTACGGTTGCGTTCGCTTCTGCGTACGAGCTCGCGGGGACAGGGCGCTTTAAAAAATTTATTTTTTCTTTTTATCGTTCATTTTACTTTATTTATTTAGTTCAACAACTTTAAAAAAAAAAATATTTGATTACTTTTATTCCTATTACAAGGAATGTAAACATCCCTTGTAATAGGAATTTTACATGATCGGACCTATTTACAGTGAGATATGGGGTCAATAAGACCCCACATCTCACCTCTAGGCTGGGAGCCTAAAATAAAAAAAAAATAAAAAAACGATCACCGCTTCCCAGCGGAGGCGGCGCCGTTTTTTGAATGCAGAGGCCGGGCGTGACATCATCGCGCCGGCCTCCGAACGATCATAGAGACTCCGGCGATCTGGTCCGCCGGAAATCTCTATGATCATCATCCGGTGCCAGCGGATCCCGAGTCCGACTCACCGATGGAAGCGGGAGTCGGTAGAAGCACCGGAGGGCGGCGGGAGGGGGGGCGTCCCCTCCCGCCGCCCGTAAGAACGATCAAGCGGCGGAACAGCCGCTATGATTGTTCTTATGGTGCAGGGAATCGCCGGCTGAAACCGGCAATATCTGAATGATGTCTGTAGCTACAGGCATCATTCAGATATACCCCTGAGACCAAAAAGACGTCATATGACGTACTCTGGGTCTCAGGTGGTTAATTATAAGGCCACACACTACACATGAACAGATTTTAACCAGGTGGGGGGGAGTAATTAATTATAAGGCCACACACTACACATGAACAGAATTTAACCAGGTGGGGGGGATTAATTATAAGGCCACACACTACACATGAACAGATTTTAACCAGGTGGGGGGGGGGGTAATTAATTATAAGGCCACACACTACACATGAACAGAATTTACCAGGTGGGGGGGGGGGTAATTAATTATAAGGCCACACACTACACATGAACAGATTTTAACCAGGTGGGGGGGAGTAATTTAATTATAAGGCCACACACTACACATGAACAGAATTTAACCAGGTGGGGGGGATTAATTATAAGGCCACACACTACACATGAACAGATTTTAACCAGGTGGGGGGGGGGGGGGGGGGGTAATTAATTATAAGGCCACACACTACACATGAACAGAATTTAACCAGGTGTGGGGGGGGGGAATTAATTATAAGGCCACACACTACACATGAACAGATTTTAACCAGGTGGGGGGGGGAGTAATTAATTATAAGGCCACACACTACACATGAACAGAATTTAACCAGGTGGGGGGGGGATTAATTATAAGGCCACACACTACACATGAACAGATTTTAACCAGGTGGGGGTGGGAATTAATTATAAGGCCACACACTACACATGAACAGATTTAAAAAAGAGGGGCAAGGGGGGTGAAAGGGGGGGTGAGTAAAGCAGTACAATGGAGCTGTTAAGATACATTTTAATTATAATAAAGGGACAAGGCTATGGGTGTATATGGGCCCAAGATTGCATGCTGGGGAGGTTGGTGCAAGCAAATATGCATGTAGGCCACTAAAGAAGAAATTCCAAACAAATTTCTAAGTAAACCGCCCAAAAAAACAATAATAACATTTCAAAATGCATGCATGAATAGGGGACATTCATAGAATAGTCCTATCATGGTAATTAGATAATGATGAAATTAATGCACTACATTAGCAAACATACAATACATATTATGTAATTTTAAAGGAGAAAACTTACCTTAATATATTCCTCCTGCAGGACGTGAATAATGGCAGAACAGGTCTCTGGAATAATGATCCCCAGAGCCTGGGGGGAGATGCCTGTCGTGAACTTGAGGTCCTGCAAGCTTCTCCCCGTCACCAAGTAGCGCAACGTGGTGACTAGCCTCTGCTCCGCAGTGATGGCTTGCCGCATGCAGGTATTCTGCCTGCTGATAAAAGGGGACAGCGAAGCCAACAGGCGGTGAAAAACGGGGTCCGTCATCCTGAGATAATTCCTGAAATCATCAGGATTATTCTCACGGATCTCACGGAGCAAAGGCATATGTGAGAATTGGCCACGCTGGCGCAGCCAATTCTTGGTCCATGAACTCCTCCTCACCCTGTTCATGGACTGGACTCGGGCCAAAGTGTTAACCGCAACACAGAGCCCCTGCACAGCACGAACTCGTTCCCGAGTACGTCCACACTCCATGGCTTCAAAACGGTCGGCTGGTCAAACAAACTTAACAGAACGCACTGAAGAACAGCAAGGCCTATGAAGAACGACCTGAAGAACAGGAGCGAGCGGACCAGAACGGCCTGAGAACAGGTACGAACTGATCCACACGCACTGAAAGACAGATACAAACCTCACAAGCACAAACTGAACGGCAGAAAACGAGCGAATTAAGCAGAAGTCTGAGAAGCGCGAATCGGTTCTAACCAAACGTCAACTAACACGAGATACACACGAGATTAGCTGACGGTGCCCAAAGGGTGTCGTTTTGGATCTTGAGCTTCCTTTTTATAGTCCCGTCGTACGTGCTGTACGTCATCGCGTGAACAGCCGGACTTTTAGCGTGATCGTGTGTGGTCAAGTCCGTTCGCTTTCAAGTCCGCCGAAGCCCAGCTGGAAAGTCCGGCGGTTTGTCCGCTGTACTAGGTCCGGCGGACAAAGTCCCTTCCTGTGTAAGCGGCATTAGAAGCATCTGTGATTAAAACACACGTGCTGTTATCCCACAGCCTTGAGGAAAGAGGCCATCCATCATGACAAGGAAGGGTGTCACCAGTAAAGAAAAGCACACTGCACTTTATTTGGTGTTTGCACAGAAGAAAGCAAATCACTTTATCTTTTATTTTCTGTTTACTTCACGGAGCACTTTATTATCTAGTACTTTTTTGGAAGATTGCGAATAACTCTTCAGAGGACTGTGAATCACTTTTCAGAGGATTTTGTCATTTTTACTCTTTCACTTTTTCGTTGTTTACTAATCGTTTACAAGCATAGAACAATAACTCATTATTTATTCATTTATATATGGGGCACATATTGATTATTAGTCATTGTCTATTGTACATGTGGATATATTAGGTAATTTACCACATATTATTCACAGTATATTATCACTCCAACAGTACAACACTATGTTTCACTTTATTATCTAGTAATTTTTTTTGGAAGATTGCAAGTCACTTTTCAGAGGACTGTGAATCGCTTTTCAGAGGACTTTGTCATTATTTTTTTCATTGTTTACTAATTGTTTACAAGTATAGAACACTAACTCATTATTCATTTATCTATATATGGCATATATGTGGCACATATTGATTTATTATTAGTCATTGTACATGTGGATAGATTAGGCAATTTAACCCATATTATTCACAGTATATCACTCCAACAGCTGTTGGAGTTGTTTATATAGGTTCAAGAGTGGTTAAATTGCAAACTTTTCAGATTGCCTAAGGGTCAGTTATGGAAAACTTAATAGGGCTAATCATTATCTTGTTCACACTACCTGAGATGAGCAATAGGCACATACTGATCAATGAGTTTTGTCAAAGTATTGACATCTGATCCGTACAATATGTACAAATACGTGCAATTTCTTTTTAAGCCTTGCTTCTCTCACCATAGACGTTGATGACATTATGTTTCATGTAAACGACACACGTCATTGGCAAGGTGAAGGCTTGGAACAGGGTGTAAATGGGAGATGACACATCAGTGGGGAAGATGGAAGAGCTATGGAAAAATCAATCTGCTAGGTGTGGACTACACACATTTCTGTTAAGGGATATATTAAAAGGATGCAGCTCCTAGATAAGAAGAGAAAAAATAAAATATATTCACCCTTATATTACCAGCAGTTGCAGAGGATGTGTTTCCTATTGTTAAAGCGGTGTTTCAGCAGTAAAAAAAAAATATTTTTAAAAGTCAGCAGCTAAAAAAAAAAAAAAAAGTAGCTGCTGACTTTTAATAAAGAGACTTACCTTTCCAGGGCGCCCGTGATGTCGGCCGTCGAGGCCGACGTGTCCCTCGGCTCTCGGGTCCCAGCGTCGCCATCCTCACTAAGGGAAACAGGCAGTGGAGCCTTGCGGCTTCACTGGCCGTTTCCTACTCCGCATGCGCGAGTCACGCGGCGCTTTATGAATGGGACGCGCTGTGTTAGGGAACACACAGTTCCCAGAACACAGCGCGCCCCATTACCCAGAAGACAACGTGGAGGAGAGAAGACCGAAGATCACCGCAGAGTAGGAAGGAGGCAGATTAGGAAGACTGCCTAGCAACAGGGATTTCTGGTAAGGTAAAAAAAATTTTTTTTCCAAATGTTTTTTTTTTTTAGGGTGGCCCTCCACTTTAAGTTACATAGCCAAACATACAGTATATGAATAGCAATAGACACATAACTCTTTCAGGCTTACAGTTAAATTAACCGGTTCCAGACCGGCGCACGACTATATACGTCGGCAGAATGGCACGGACAGGCCGGAGGGCGTATATACAAGTCCCTCTTTAATGCCGTCCGTGCCATCGGGAGCGCGCCAGGAGCGGCGCGATCCCGCGCCGGTCGGGACCCCCGCGAGGCCGGTCGCGGGTCCCGCGGACTCGATCGCCGTGGGGACACCCGCGATCGTCTCACGGGAAGGCTGAACGGGGAGATGCGGAAATAAACAGCATCTCCCCGTTCTGCCTAGCAGCTAGTGACGCCGATCTCTGCTCCCTGTGATTGGAGAAGAGATCAGCATTCACTAGCTGACAGCCACGCCCCCCCCCCACAGTAAGAAACACACCCCTAGGCATACTTAACCCCTACACTGCCACCTAGTGGTTAACCCCTTCACTGCCAGTGTCATTTATACAGGAATCAATGCATTTAAATAGCATTGATTGCTGTATAAATGACAATGGTCCCAAAAATGTGTCAAAAATGTCCGATGTGTCCGCCATAATGTCGCAGTCACAATAAAAAAAAAAAAAAGAAAAAACGCTGATCGCCGCCATTACTAATAAAAAAAAATTATTAATAAAAATGCTATAAAACTATCCCCTATCTTGTAAACGCTATAACTTCTGCGCAAACCAATCAATAATCGCTTATTGTGCTTTTTTTTACCAAAAATATGTAGAAGAATACGTATCGGCCTAAACTGAGGAAAAAAAATGTTTTTTTTATATATTTTTGGGGGATATTTATTATAGCAAAAAATAAAAAAGAATGCGTTTTTTTTTCAAAATTGTTGCTCTTTTTTGTTTATAGCGCAAAAAATAAAAAACGCAGGGGCGATCAAATACCACCAAAAGAAAGCTCTATTTGTGGGAAAAAAAGGACGTAAATTTTGTTTGGGAGCCACGTCGCACGACCGCGCAATTGTCAGTTAAAGCGACGCAGTGCCGAATCGCAAAAAGGGGCCTGGTCCTTTGGCTGCAAATTGGTCCGGTCTGAAAGTGGTTAAGGCTGGATTCACACCTATGAATTTTTAGTGCTTTTTGCATTTTATAGATTTGCACTACAGTCCATTTAACATAGTTTCCTATGGAACACGCTCTGTAGCGCAAATCTGCAAAATGCAAAAAGCACTAAAGCATAGGTGTGAATGCAGCCTTACTGAGTGAGGTATGTGGAATTATTTTATTCTTTTGTATGTGAAATTAGTCTGTGTCTAATCTATTAAAAAATGAAGGAAAATGCATCCAATGATAAACTTTTTTTGGCTTTAACTTTAATTTGTATTAAACTGTCTTAGACCACCAAAGTGGCATCAGACCTGGCCTCAAACTTTGAATAACTGAGGCAAGTAAGGCATGGATTGCAAAGGAACAGAATGACCATTAGGGATGGGCTGAACACCCCCAGGTTCGGTTCGCACCAGAACATGCGAGTAGGCAAACAATTTGTGCGAACACCGTTAAAGTCTATGGGACATGAACATGAAAAATCAAAACTGCTCATTTTAACCACTTCAGCCCCGGGAAGGATTTACCCCCTTCCTGACCAAGTCCTTTTTTGGCGATACGGCACTGCGTCGCTTTAACCGACATTTGCGCGGTCGTGAGACGTTGTACCCAAACCAAATTGGTGTCCTTATTTCCCCACAAATAGAGCTTTCTTTGGGTGGTATTTGAGCATCTCTGCGGTTTTTATTTTTGCGCTATAAACAAAAATAAACGTCAATTTTGAGAAAAAAAATCAATATTATTTACTTTTTGCTATAATAAATATACCCAAAAAATATTAAAAAACTAATTTCTTCCTCAGTTTAGGCATCTATATATATATATATATAAGAATATATATATATATATATATATTCTTGGTAAAATAAAATAAAAATCACAGTAAGCGTATATTGATTGGTTTGCGTAAAAGTTATAGTGTCTACAAAACGGGGTAGTTTTATGGCATTTTTATTATTAATAATGGCGGCGATCTGCGACAGATCGGACACTTTTGACACTATTTTGGGACCAGACATTTATACAGTCACTGGCAGGGAAGGAGTTAAACACTAGGGGCAATCAAGGGGTTAACTGTGTTCTCTCAGTGTGTTCTAACTGTAGGGGAGATTAGATCCCTGTCATGTTGCTAGGCAGAACAGGGAAATGCCATGTTTACATAGGCACTATGCCACTATCGCGGGCCGCCAGCGGTGTGCGTGTGCCCGCTAGCCGCCGATGACGGAGTGACATACGGGTATGTGGTTTTGCCCCCCCGTGCCATATTGGCGTGAGCCAGTCGGCAAGTGGTTAGAGGCTTATATGCAAGTTATTGCCATAAAAAGTGTATGGGGACCCAGGTACTGCCTTAGGGGACATGTATCAATGCAAAAAAAAGTTTTTAAAACTACAGTTTTTTCCAGGAGCAGCGATTTTAATAATGCCTAAAGTGAAACAATAAAAATGAAATATTCCTTTAAATATCGGGCCTGAGGGGGGTCCCCTTAGTCTGCCTGTAGAGTGGCACATCTGTCTGATGTGTTTTACTGTGCTGCAGCAAAATAACTCTTCTAAAAGGAAAAATTTTATTTAAACTTGCTCGCAGCTGTAATGTATTGCCTGGTCCCGGCAATATAGATAAAAATCAATGGGGAAAAAAAAAAAACACGGTGTGGGGGCCCCCCTAGTCCATACCAGGCTGTGTGTATGGGTGTATGCTGTTATGACTAATTTCTGATTGGGACTCTAAAATAAAAGTTAATACTGCAGCTGCAGGAACAGATTCACAGGAATCAATCACGGTGTTTAAAATGTCCGTTCTGATGAAATTTATTATTACATGTTATTTTATACACAGATAAGAAAGGGGTGGTGTGAGATGTTATTAAAAACTAACAAATAGAAATACGTTATTAAAAGCTAACAAATAGAAATATATTATTAAAAGCTAGCGAATAGAACAATTGCAAAAGTAAAACATGGATAGGGGAGGGGGGGAGTAGAGAGTTTCTAGAGGAGATGTGTCTGTGTGTTAGGTGAAGGTTACAGAACACATTTCAACAGTGAGAACAAAATGGAGTCTCTTGTGCTTAAATGAACAGTACAACGAATGTCCATGTCATGTTTGTTTATTTGACACCATTATTCTCCGCGTTACATTCAGCCGATTGCTGGTAACTCCTGTTACAGTGGCGCAGAGATGCCGTCCTGTTCAGTTCTCTCCTAGCTTTCTCATAACAACGGGTTCATCAGGGCTGGTGGACCATTTGTTGATACAGTGGGTAGTCACACAGAGGCACAGCCTGATGAGGAAGTAAATGACAAATATGAGAAATAGGAACATCACAATGTAAGCGCCTAGTTTCTGCAACCATGTTGCTATGCCATATAAAAAGTCACCAACACCTCCTAAACCCTTAAAGGGGTTCCATCCATCTTTAGCAATATCTCTGGCCTTATTCTGTAGTTCTCTTATCTTAGCAAGATGCCCTTTAATAATGTCCTCATTATCAGAAATGTATATACAACAGTCAGTGCGAAACAACTTACACATCCCACCTTGAGCTGCAGTGAGATAATTTAGAGTTAATCTGTGCTCTAATACTACTTTTTTAATCTGAGCCATTTCTTCACTTAATAAACCTATATCAGTGGTTGTAATGTTAATAATTTAATCTACAATTCTAGTGTAATTATTTATTCTTTTCATTGCTTCAATTCCCCATCCTGTCCAGGAAGGGAACCATGACCATGCCATGCCACCTTCAGTGAACAGCTCTCTTTTGAACACTAAAGGGTATTCTGGACTTTGATCTGGTCGCACTGTATCTTTGCGAACAGCCAAAGCAGGTGCTAACCTCCCAATATAACATGTACCTGTAACATTAGTAGGAAACCAGGCGTAAGCTTTATTTCCACATACAGTGGTGTGAAAAAGTGTTTGCCCCCTTCCTCATTTCCTGTTCCTGTGCATGTTTGTCACACTTAAGTGTTTCGGAACATCAAACCAATTTAAAGCGGTTCTGCACTCATTTCATTTAGTAAATCTCTTTGCCTTCCAAATCAGGCAAAGAGTACTAAATGAAATGTTTTTTTTTTTTTTTTTTTTTTACTTACCTTGTAATTGAAGACTTCCGGTCTTCTCCCTCTGCGGCGGCGGGCGGGGTCTTGCGTCGATCGTCGTCACGCCGCACTGTCTCCTGGGATCTGGTGTCATTGATCCCAGAAGTCAGTGCGGGCATCTTCCGAAATCTCGCGAGATTTCGGCCACATCTTCCGAAATCTCCCGAGATTTCGGCCGCATCTGCCGAAATCTCGTGAGATCTCGGCAGATGAGCCGTTACTGCGCACGCGCGAGTAACGGCAGTGCATGCTGGGCCATCTAAAGTCCCTGTGGGTGTTTCACATGCCCACAGGCAAGATGGCCCCCAGCACTAAAGAAGAAGACGAGGAACTTCATCGGACGAAAACCGGCGGCGATCGAGATGGAAGATGGAACAGGTGAGTCCCCTAATAAAGGTAAGCACACTTTATATTACATCCTAAAAAAAAAAATTTTTTTTCAGAGTGCAGAACCGCTTTAAACAATAGTCAAGGACAACACAAGTAAACACAAAATGCAATTAGTAAATGAAGGTGTTTATTATTAAAGGTGAAAAAAAATCCAAACCATCATGGCCCTGTGTGAAAAAGTGATTGCCCCCTAAACCTAATAACTGGTTGGGCCACCCTTAGCAGCAACAACTGCAACCAAGCGTTTGCGATAACGTGCAATGAGGCTTTTACAGCGTCCTGGAGGAATTTTGGCCCACTCATCTTTGCAGAATTGTCCTAATTCAGTTACATTAGAGGGTTTTCGAGCATGAACGGCCTTTTTAAGGTCATACCACAACATCTCAATAGGATTCAGGTCAGGACTTTGGCTAGGCCACTCCAAAGTCTTCATTTTGTTTTTCTTCAGCCATTCGGTGGTGGACTTGCTGGTGTGTTTAGGATCATTGTCCTGCTGCAGAACCCAAGTTCGTTTCAGCTTGAGTACACAAACAGATGGTCGGACATTCTCCTTCAGGATCTCTTGGTAGACAGCAGAATTCATAGTTCCTTTTATCACGGCAAGTCTTCCAGGTCCTGAAGCAGCAAAACAGCCCCAGACCATCACACTACCACCACCATATTTTACTGTTGGTATAATGTTCTTTTTCTGAAATGCAGTGTTCCTTCTACGCCAGATATACTTGGACACACACCTTCCAAAGAGTTCCACTTTTGTCTCATCGGTCCACAGAATGTTGTCCCAAAAGTCTTGGGGATCATCAAGATGTGTTGTGGAGAAATTGAGACGAGCTTTGATGTTCTTTTTGCTCAGCAGTGGTTTTCTCCTTGGAACTCTGCCATGCAGGCCATTTTTGCCCAGTCTTTTCCTGATGGTGGAGGCATGAACGCTGACCTTAACTGAGGCAAGTGAGGCCTGCAGTTCCTTGGACGTTGTTGTGGGGTCTTTTGTGACCTCTTGGATGAGTCGTCGCTGCGCTCTTGGGGTAATTTTGGGCGGCCGGCCACTCCTGGGAAGGTTCACCACTGTTCCATGTCTTCGCCATTTGTGGATAATGGCTCTCACTGTGGTTCGCTGGATTCCCAAAGCTTTGGAAATGGCTTTATAACCCTTTCCAGACTGATAGATCTCAATTACTTTCTTTCTCAATTGTTCCTGAATTTCTTTGGGTCTCGGCATGATGTGTAGCTTTTAAGGATCTTCTGGTGGACCTTACTGTGTCAAGCAGCTCCTATTTAAGTGATGCCTTGATTGTGAACAGGTGTGGCAATAATCAGGCCTGGGTGTGGCTAGAGAAATTGAACTCAGGTGTGGACAACCACAGTTATAGTATGTTTTAACAAGGGGGGCAATCACTTTTTCACACAGGGCCATGATGGTTTGGATTTTTTTTCACCTTTAATAATAAACACCTTCATTTACAAATTGCATTTTGTGTTTACTTGTGTTGTCCTTGACTATTGTTTAAATTGGTTTGATGTTCCGAAACACTTAAGTGTGACAAACATGCAAAGGAACAGGAAATGAGGAAGGGGGCAAACACTTTTTCACACCACTGTATATAATATAACCCTCTACGTATGGATGGTATGCCTGCTCCTAAATAACTGGAAGCAATAACCTGGAATCCCAGGTAACCGATATTTTAACATATTTGGAACTGTGAGCAATTTGTACTATAAAGAGTTCTATTTAGTTCTGGATCTGGGATATGATAATATTGACCATAGTTTCCTCCATAAACTGTAATTTTTGCTCTGGTGCAATCTGAATTTCCCAACCGTGTACATTTAGTTTTAAATGGGCATGTAATGTTTAAACAAATCTGTGGAGTGCCTATCTGTTTTGAAACCATCAAAGTCACTGATCTGTGCTCATTAGCTGTGGAGACCATGTATGAGCCATTTATTCTGGTCCTGTTTAGATCAGTGAATTTGAGAGGCACTGCTATCATGGGTATTGTTCCTGTTTGGGGATTTAGGTGAGAACACACCCAGCAGTTACTAGCGTTGCTATGGGTTGCATACAATTTTAACATTTGGATGAAAGGGTTATTTTTCCATGTCTCAGTTCTCACAAACAACAAAAAGAAAAGAAACATCATCATAATTTTTTCAAAGAATATCATCACTTCAGGATTTTCTTGCAGTGACTGGTGTGAATCCAGGTGGGCTTTCCTTCCAACTTGACAGCGGAACCGGTTGTCAAAAGCACCAAATGTGGTCCGTCAAATTTTGGTTCTAGTGGCTTTCTGACGTGTCGCTTGACCACTACCCAGTCACCTGGTTGGATTCTGTGAATACCTGAAACAGAATCTGGGTCGGGGATAGATTTTTAAACACCTTCATGTATTTTATTCAATGTTATTTGCAAAATCTGAACATATTCTAACAGACTAGAGTGAGAAGCCTGCAACTGTTGGGGAAAATATAGCCCTGTTTTGGGTGGCCCTCCAAATAAAATCTCATAGGGGGACAGCCCATGTGGTTGTTTAGGGGTAGTTTGTACAGAATATAGGGCTAATGGCAAAGCTTCCACCTATCCTTTTCCCGTATCTGCTTTAATTTTTGCACATCTGTTTTTCAAAATTCCATTAAGTCTCTCAACTTTACCACTACTTTGTGGATGATAAGGTGTATGGAAAGCTTGCTGTATTTGAAGGGCTTCCATTACCTCTTTCATTACTTCCCCAGTAAAATGGGTTCCTCTGTCACTCTCAATTGTTTCAGGAACTCCATATCTACAAACTATTTCATTCAAAATTTTCTTTGCTGTTGTTTTTGTATTTGCTTTAGCTACTGGCCAGCACTCAGGCCAACTTGAAAAACTTGAGAAGGGTAAGAGGCCTTCAGATAATGCCCAGTGCAAGATGAGTGCTAGAGAATATATGAACCGAAGGTACGGTTCCGCCTATACTGAGCCCCTAGATAAATGGGTAGAATGGACAAAGGGAACAGCTAAACCTTTAAAATCTGAAGGGACTTTTGATTTACAAGTATGGCAAGCTTTTCTGCACGATTATGGCCCACTACTGTGCAGTGAAGGAACGTGGAGAATAGCTTGCACATGGGAGACAGAAGCTAAAGTAGCAAATCAAACTGGCTTGACAGAGATGTTTAATAAAAGTACTGCCCAAATTTACTACGTTTGGCCAGAAGACCTTATGTGGCTGCCAGTTTGGCTTTAAGGGGACCAAGCGCAAAAGAATTAGATTACATGGAACACACAAAAGATGAGCTGGGCAATATAGTAGAGAGCAGAGGTTTAACAGCTCCATATCAACCTACAAAGAGGGATTTGGCTCATATCCTAGAAACGGATGATTGGCATAAATCAAAAGGCACATATGCAAAACTAGATCTCTCTGAACTTAAGGCTTTGGCCAGAGAAAGAGAGATAGAGTCTGAACTTCCAGGGCAAACCGTAATTTCCAAATTGTGGCAGCAAGATGAAGAGAGAAGGAAGGGAGAAACTGCCCTTTCTGCCCCGGTCACAGAGCAATCTGTTTCAGTTTATCCTGTCAGAACCCAATTAGTTTTTGAAGGTAATGCTGTTGACAGTAAGTCTCAAATTAAATGGCATGTACCTTTCAGTCCCCAAGATATGACAGCCATTTTAGAGGGATTGGGAGACCCTAGAAAGAATCCAATTGGTTTTGCAAATAAACTTAGTGCTGCACAGGAAGCATATGAGGCTTCTGCTACTGACATTTATCAGCTTCTTATTAAAGCAGTGGGAAGCAACATGTCTGGCTATATACTTAAAGAATGTGGTGTAGACATCAAAACTCTAGGTAAGATGGTTAGTGGACGGGAGGTTTGTGGGAAATTGAAAGAAAAATTGCCCCAAATATATGGACAAACCAGACATGCTGAATTTATGAATGCTAAGCAAGGGAAAGAGGAAGCAGCAGGGGCTTATTGGAGGCGGTTAAACGATATGGCTGAGGAAGCAGGCATTAAAATAGAGGAAGAGAAGGTGGGAGAAACTGCAAGTCCATCTACACAACTGGTGAAACAAAGGTTTCTTGATGGTTTAATACCCCAGTTGAAAGAGAAGTTGTTCACAGCAAGGCCTGAGGCAGGCAATATGTCTATTCGAGATGTCCTGCCTATCCTGTTATCCATAGAAAACAGGATTAACCAAAAAGACAGCAAACCCAAGGTTATGTACATGGGGAAGCAGAGAGGAAAAGGAAGAGGCAAAGGCAATTTCAGAAATCATGGCGATCGGGGACCAATCATATGCTACAATTGTGATGGGGAAGGACACATAGCTAAATTCTGCCATCTTCCTGACCGTAGACTAGAAAAGAGATTAGAAGCACCTCATGCTGATCCCAGTACAAAAGCAGTGGATTAGGCATAGGAAAATGGCATACCAGTATCAATCATGTTAAATAGAGGAGACAATGGTCCCAGAGTAAAAGTATTTTTACAAGAACTCCCCTATCCTGGAGGAGAAACAGAATTAACCTGTTTAATCGATACTGGTGCAAGCCGAAGTGTTTTTAATATAGAGGACTTACCTCCAGGATTATTATCTACAAATGTTATCTCTGGTGTTGGCCTAACCGGGACCTCTACTGATTTGGTTGAGTCCAAGCCACTTAAACTCAGGCTAGGACAACAAACAGAAATTGTCACTAAAGTGTTAGTTTCAGACACAGTTCCTATCAATCTTCTGGGAGCTGACATTTTGAACCAAATTTTAGCAAACATAGACTACACTCCTACAGGAGTCCAAGTGGTCAGTAGTCTGTCAGGAGAAGTTTTAAATTCTGCCTGTGGAGTATTTTTAATCCAAGACTCCACTCCGCCATTTCCACCAGAATTGAAAGTGATTCCCGCTGAATTATGGGACACCAGCAAATATGATGTAGGTCTGCTGGATTGCACCCCAGTCATGATAAAAATAAAACCAAGATCCCATCTACCACAGATTAAACAGTACCCACTGAGTATTGCTCAGACTGAGGGGATAAAGGATCAAATCACTCAACTGAAAGCAGCACAGGTTGTTGTACCAATTAAGTCCCAAGTCAACACACCCCTGTTCCCAATTGCAAAGAAGCCAGACAAGAAGGGTGGGCAGGTGACATACCGCATGGTGCATGATTTGAGAGCCATTAACAATATAATTCAGGCAGATACCCCGATCGTGCCCAACCCCCACAATTTACTAAGTGGAATACCTGCCTCCAGCACCTGCTTTACAGTGATTGATCTTGCAAATGCTTTCTTTTCGGTGCACCTGCACCCAGATTGCTGGCACCTTTTTTCATTTACCCATGATGCCCAAAAGTTAGCATGGACAAGATTGCCCCAAGGCTGTGTGAGTAGCCCCTCTGAATTTAATACTGCGTTAAAGCAAGTATTGGACCAATGGTCCCCCTCACACCCAAACACAGTTTTGCTTCAGTACATAGAAGATTTGCTTATTTGTTCTGATACAAAGGACATTTGTAGCAAAGAAACAGTAAGCCTTCTCATGTTTCTCTATAACAGTAACAACAAAGTTAGCAAAGATAAGCTACAATACTGCCAAGAGAAAGTGATCTTCCTGGGTCACTGCTAGGGATGAGCCGAACACCCCCCCCCGTTCGGCTCGCACCAGAACCCGCGAACGGACCTAAAGTCCGTGCGAGCTTTCGAACCCCATTAGTTATAATGGATGCGAACGTTCGAAATCAAAAGTGCTAATTTTAAAGGCTAATATGCATGTTATTGTCATATAAAGTGTTTGGGGACCTGGGTCCTGCCCCAGGGGACATGTATCAATGCAATTTTTTTTTTTTAAATCGCCCGTTTTTTCAGGAGCATTGATTTTAATAATGCTTAAATTGAAACAATAAAAGTGTAATATTCCTTTAAATTTCGTACCTGGGGGGTGTCTATAGTATGCATGTAAAGGGGCGCATGTTTCCTGTGCTTAGAACTGTCCCTGCAAAAAGTGTCATTTTTGCAGGAAAGAAAGCTATTTAAAATCACTTGCGGCTAATGTTAATTGACGGCTCCCGTAACACAGAGAACAGTCATTCATTGAAAGTCATTCATAAAAAAAAAGTAATTGATAAAAAAAAAACAAAAAAAAAAAAAGCGTGGGGGTCCCCCCAAATTCAATAACCAGGCCCTTCAGGTCTGGGATGGATATTAAGGGGGACCCCAGCCAAAAAAAAATGGCGTAGGGTCCCCCTCAAAATCCATACCAGACCCTTGAGGTCTAGGATGGATTTTAAGGGGAATCCCAGCCCAAAAAAATGGCGTGGGGTCCCCCTCAAAATCCATACCAGACCCTTATCCGAGCACGCAACCTGGCAGGCCGCAGGAAAAGAGGGGGGGACGAGAGCGTCCCCCCTCCCCCTGAACCCTACCAGGCCACATGCCCTCAACATTGGGAGGATGCTTTGGGGGTCTGAGACCCCCAAAGCACCTTGTCCCCATGTTGATGAGGACAAGGGCCTCGTCCCCACAACCGTGCCCGGTGGTTGTGGGGGTCTGCGGGCAGGGGGCTTATCGGAATCTGGAAGCCCCCTTTAACAAGGGGACCCCCAGATCCCGCCCCCCCCCTGTGTGAAATGGTAAGGGGGTACAAAAGTACCCCTACCATTTCACCAAAAAAGTGTCAAAAATTGTAAAAATGACAGGAGACTGTCTTTGACGATTCCTTTATTAAAATCTTCTCCTTTCTTCATCCTTTGGTTTCTTCATCTTCTCCTTCCGTCATCTTCTTCCATCTTCTTCCATTTTCTTCTTCCTCCGATCCGCTTCTTCTTGCGCTGGTCTTCTCGTCCGGCATCTTCTTCCATGGTGTCGGCATCTGTTCTTCTGTCGGGCCGCTCCTCGCAATGGGAGGCTCCCGCTGTGTGAGGCTTCGCTCCGTCTGACAGGTCTTTTATAAAACGGAGGGCACCTGGTGACCCCGCCCCCCTTTGACGTCATGGGGAAAGCCATAGGGAATTCCACATGACATCCCTGTGCATCAGAGGGGGCGGGGTCACCAGGTGCCCTCCATTATAAAAGACCTGTCAGAGGCAGCGAAGCCTCACATTGTGAGGAGTAGCCCAAGAAGAGACACCGACACCGACGCCATGGAAGAAGATGCCGGATGAGAAGGACGAGAAGGCCAGCGCAAGAAGAAGCGGATCGGAGGAAGAAGAAAATGGAAGAAGATGGAAGAAGATGACGGAAGGAGAAGATGAAGAAACCGAAGGATGAAGAAAGAAGAAAGAAGATTTTAATAAAGGAATTGTCAAAGACCGTCTCCTGTCATTTTTACAATTTTTGACACTTTTTTGGTGAAATGGTAGGGGTACTTTTAAGCCCCCCGCCCGCAGACCCCCACAACCACCGGGCACGGTTGTGGGGACGAGGCCCTTGTCCTCATCAACATGGGGACAAGGTGCTTTGGGGGTCTCAGACCCCCAAAGCATCCTCCCAATGTTGAGGGCATGTGGCCTGGTACGGTTCAGGCGGGAGGGGGGGGGGCGCTCTCGTCCCCCTCTTTTCCTGCGGCCTGCCAGGTTGCGTGCTCGGATAAGGGTCTGGTATGGATTTTGAGGGGGACCCCACGCCATTTTTT
Source organism: Lithobates sylvaticus (assembly GCA_028564925.1). NCBI lineage: Eukaryota > Metazoa > Chordata > Amphibia > Anura > Ranidae > Lithobates > Lithobates sylvaticus. The sequence goes on along the minus strand of CM053027.1, from coordinate 383,129,335 downwards.
TGGGCTGGGGTTCCCCTTAAAATCCATCCCAGACCTCAAGGGTCTGGGATGGATTTTGAGGGGGACCCTACGCCATTTTTTTTTTGGCTGGGGTCCCCCTTAATATCCATCCCAGACCTGAAGGGCCTGGTTATTGAATTTGGGGGGACCCCCACGCTTTTTTTTTTTTTTATCAATGAATGACAGTTCTCTGTGTTACGGGAGCCATCAATTCATTAGCCGCGAGTGCTTTTAAATAGCTTTTTTCCTGCAAAAATTACACTTTTTGCAGGGACAGTTCTAAGCACAGGAAACCTGCCCCCCTTCACAGGCAACCTGTAGACACCCCCCAGATGTGATACTGCAATGCTGTACTAACAGCACGCACACACAAATCCCCAGAAATAGAGCACATATTGTCAGCAGTCAGCAACACACTGACACGCTGACACTGAAACACAATATGCGAGGCCGCCGCCGCGGCGGCCTCTTATACCGTGGGGCGTGTACTAAAGCCCCTGAGCTATAATTGGCTACAGGCATCCTGCCTGTAGCCAATTATGGCTCTCCTCGCTGCCGGCGCTGTGATTGGCCAAGCATGCGGGGTCACAGTGCATGCTTGGCCAATCATCAGCCAGCATTGCGACTGGCGCAATGCATTGCGGGCCGCTCGCATCACACGAATTTGATGCGAGCGGCCCAAATAGTTCTGGGCTCGCCGAACGGGCGAACGCCCGATGTTTGATTCGAACATGGGGTCGAATCGAACACCGGGCCCATCCCTAGTCACTGCATTTCACATGGAATCCGTCACCTAACCCCAGATCGGTTAGTGGGATATTGTAGGGACTGGATTCCGAATGCATCAGAACTTATGGCTCCTCTATATGAGGCTACCACTAGAAATCCTTTCAACCTCACATGGGAAAATGAATTGCAGATGAAGGAGCTTATAAAAATTTTGTCTGAAGCTCCCACCATTGGACTTCCTGACTATACTAAGACTTTCTCATTGTTCTGTCATGAAGTCAATGGATTTGCTGCAGGTGTACTCACCCAGCTACATGGAGACAAACAGAGGCCTGTGATGTGTGTATCGGCCTCATTAGACCCTGTCATCAAAGGCTCCCCCAGTTGTATGCGAGCCATAGCAGCCTGCATTTTGCTGCTAGACAAAGTAACTGAGCTTGTACTAGATTCTGCTCTGATCCTGTATGTACCACATGCAGTACAGGAAATCATAAATCAAGTAAATACCAGACATGTGTCTGCCAGTAGATTTGACAAGTACCAGTCTGCTCTTTTTGCTCCATCGAATTTAACAATCAAACAATGCGTTACTTTAAATCCGGCAACTCTTCTTCCTATAATTGATGAGGAAGATGCAACAAATGGTACTGATGTAGAACCCGAGAGTTTTTCTCATGATTGTATGGCTCTGATGGAGGTAGAAAGGGCCTCTGTCACTCCAGCAAAAGATGAGCCTTTATCAGATTGTGACACACACTTATTTGTAGATGGTTCCAGATTTTACACTGATGATGGTCAGCCACACACAGGGTTTGCTGTAACCACTACAGACACCATTTTACATCAGGAAACATTGATACCCCAGATGTCAGCACAGGAAGCGGAGTTGTGTGCTGTAGTCAAAGCATGTCATCTCATGGAGAATCAAAGGGGAAACATTTACACTGACAGCAGATATGCATTTGGAATAGCTCACGATTTTGGGCCTATCTGGAAAGCACGTAATTTTCTGACTAGTGCAGGGAAGCCAGTGAGACATGCAAAACTCATAGAGCGGCTATTTGAGGCCTTTCAGAAACCAGCAGAAGTTGCCATCTTGAAGGTAAAAGGGCATGCAAGGGGAAATGACATGACAGCCAGAGGAAATGCTTTGGCGGACCAAGCGGCAAAGGGTGCTGCCCTTATGGCATTTGGAGTCACACCCACTGTAGGGGTCGCCCAGGTAGCGGGGACAGATTCCCCTCATCAAGAGCAGTGGGATGTAGAAACTCTAATTCAGTTGCAGAACCAGGCCCCTGTTGAAGAGAAGGATAAGTGGATCAAATGTAATACTACCCAAAATCAGCAGGGCCTGCAGGGCGCTGACAACAGGTGGTGTCTACCCAGGAGTTTGTACCCAGTTTTAGCACAACTGGCACATGGCGTCAGTCATCTTGCTAAGGGCGCGATGGTGGCACTTACTGACTGCTATTGGATAGCACCTGGATTTAGTGCATTTGCAGCCAGGTTTTGTGCTTCATGTCTCACTTGTGCTCTGCACAATGCAGGAAGGCCTGTCCATGTTCCCCAAAAGCATTCTCCTAAGCCAGATTTCCCTTTCCAAAGAATTCAAATAGACTACATTCAGATGCCCAGAATAGGCACCTATGAGTTCGCTTTAGTTTGCATTGACATGTTTTCAAGTTGGCCTGAGTGCTGGCCAGTAGCTAAAGCGAACTCATAGGTGCCTATTCTGGGCATCTGAATGTAGTCTATTTGAATTCTTTGGAAAGGGAAATCTGGCTTAGGAGAATGCTTTTGGGGAACATGGACAGGCCTTCCTGCATTGTGCAGAGCACAAGTGAGACATGAAGCACAAAACCTGGCTGCAAATGCACTAAATCCAGGTGCTATCCAATAGCAGTCAGTAAGTGCCACCATCGCGCCCTTAGCAAGATGACTGACCCCATGTGCCAGTTGTGCTAAAACTGGGTACAAACTCCTGGCTGGCTCGCCAAAACTGTTATGACTAATTTCTGATTGGGACTCTAAAATAAAAGTACTGCAGCTGCAGGAACAGATTCACAGGAATCAATCACTGTGTTTAAAATGTCCGTTCTGACGAAATTTATTATTACATGTTATTTTATACACAGATAAGAAAGGGGTGGTGTGAGATGTTATTAAAAACTAACAAATAGAAATATATTATTAAAAGCTAGCGAATAGAACAATTGCAAAAGTAAAACATGGATAGGGGAGGGGGGAGTAGAGAGTTTCTAGAGGAGAGGTGTCTGTGTGTTAGGTGAAGGTTACAGAACACATTTCAACAGTGAGAACAAAATGGAGTCTCTTGTGCTTAAATGAACAGTACAACGAATGTCCATGTCAATGGGCAGCTGCGAGTCCCACTTACAGACAATGTTGTCTTTTTTAATTGTGGTTGGTAAAAGGTCAATTCACAGTATTTTAGCACTTTGTATGGTGCCATTTTTCTACAATAAAGCTGTTTTTTATTCAACCGCTGTGTTCCACTAATGTGACCTTCTTGGTAGGTTCTCTCTCCTCCCTTTGTTATATATTGCTTACAATGGCAAGTGCTCTTTGGTCAGCACTGGCCACGTGACTGTACTGACCAATGACAATCTCTTTTGTCTTGAGATGTTGTCCTGTAAGGAGCCTCAAAAGAATTCTCATTGACCAGTGGGGTCATGTGGCCATTACTGACCAGTGTGCTCTCCCTTGTACACAAATCTGCACATGCACAGTGCGTTTGCCCTCCCCCTGCCGCACTGCGGTGACAGGAGAGGGACAGCATGCTGCGCATTTGTGGACAAGGGAGAGCACCCTGTGCATGTTCGGATTTGTGGATGAGCAATACGGCAGTTCCACACCCATTCCTATGATGATGGGGTGCACTCAAAGAACCATCAGTCCTACTTTATATGCAGGACAGTGCTGATCAAATAGAATGTTACATTTTTGACCAGGGTTTTCTACACTGCACCATGATTTATAAACTGCTGGGGCCCCTTGATGATGATGTTGCAAAGGTGAACTACTAAATATGGTTATGTTTGCAAAAAAAAAAATTGTGACAATCTACTCTGCTTGTTAGCAACAGAGCAGTTAATGCAGAACCCTACCTTGTTAACAACCTTGCTTGCAAATTATCACCAAAAATGACTCTATAAGAGTGCGTGCTATTGCAAAAGCTATGTTCTAATATACCGGCTTGCAGTTATCTACAGTAGGTTTTATTTTTAATGAAGTCTGCATTTTGCAGCTGTTCATTGCGGTTCCAGGTCAATCATTCTTCTAAAGATATTTGATCTCAGCTTCAAGTCTGCATTCCAAAAACCAGATAGAAAGAACATATCAGCAGCTTTTCCCCTATTGTTAAGAACTGAGTTGTTAGTATATTATCTGCATGTTTTGAGACTTGCACAATCTATAGTGGCTGACACAGAAAATCCTGTCTCTGAATACTGAGTCACAGCATTCATAGCAGGCTTCAAAAATAGATACAACAGAAACCACTCAGGGGGTCCCTGACTTACGAATGCCCAACTTACGAACCACTCCTACTTACAAACAGGGTGCTGCGGGGGGACCCTCTGCCGTTCTGCGCATGCGCGGCCAGACGGACCCCCCGGAAAATGTCTGAAATGTCCATAATTTGCCGCGCATGCGCAGAACGGCATTCGACAGAACATCGGAAATGTCCGTAATTGTCGTTCTGCGCATGCGCGGCCGACTTACGAACATTTCCGGATTACAAATAGGAGGAAAGTCCCTAACGGGTTCGTAACCCGGGGATCCCCTGTATTTAACTTTGTTAAACTATTTTTTATTACATAGGTTATTATTTTAAAATGGACCACAGCAAAAACAATATTGTTAGGTATAGTTCTTACAAACTGTATTTAGAGCATACATTTTGCAATGGCATCAAGCTGCCATGGGACCTCACCAGAGGGAGACATGAAAGAGGATGTAAATTGCACACAAAAAGTGGCATCATCGCTGGTGCCTCTACTACCACTCTACATATCATGCATGAAAAGGTACCCATTACGAATCCGTATGAAGTTGCAGAGAACACATACTGCTTTTCAAGAGCCAGTGGAAAAAGGCTGGGCTACAATGGGCATCCTTGTCTAGTGCCCCTCTGGAGAAAAAAAATTAAAAATAAAAAAAAATCGGAGAGGGTGTCATTGGTGCGGACCCTGGCCCTAGGGGATTTATACAGCAGGCCATATTATTATTGGCTCATATCTAACAATAAATTCCATGGAGTGAAGGGTAGACAGCGGGTCCTCTGTACACTAAATTCCCAAGTTCTGTAAGGGAGCCTAGAATAGCAGCCTCCAGGCAAATAGCTGCGTTCGACCTAGACTGCTCAAACCACCATCTCACCGTAACAAGTGTCGCTGCTCAGTAATAGACCAATAGGTTGGGCAGTGCGAGACCCCCACAGTGAACCGGGAGCTGCAGGGTTGACCTGGCTAGTCTGGGGGGGGGGGGGATTATCCTTTCCATAAAAACTGACCTATATACCCCTCCAGCTCCTAGAAAAGGGAGCCATACTGGGCAGTTTCGGAATACATAGTTAAATTTAGGCAGATATAGCATTTTCAGTACATTAATGCGTCCTAACAGATTAAGTGGAAGTTTTTAGTTTTGCAACGATGGGCTGAAGATTAAGACGACGAAAGGCTTGGAGATCTGATTACTATAATTCCTTGGTATTTAAATTCCTCTACCCATAGCAGCGGAGACAATGACTTCACTGTACGGGCCTGGGGATCTAACGGGAAAATTACAAATTTCGACCAATTGATTTTGACCCCTGAAAACCTCCCAAATTCATTGAAGATCTAGTGCCGCTTGCAATGAGGATTCAGCATTGTGTAAATAGAGTAAAGTATCATCCGCATATAAGGAGATTTTCTCCTCCAGAGGGCCAACTTTGAGTCCCCGAATTCTGCATGACTCCCGAATCAGTATAGCCAGCGTTTCAAGAGCCAGTGGAAAAAGGCTGGGTGACAATGGGCATCCTTGTCTAGTGCCCCTCTGGAGGGAAAAAAATAAAAAAATCAGAGAGGGTGTCATTGGTGCGGACCCTGGCCCTAGGGGATTTATACAGCAGGCCCAGCAATTTCAGAAAATTAGGACCAAAACCAAACCTCTTTAGCATCTCCCATAGATGGACCCATTCTACGGAGTCAAAAGCTTTCTCTGCATCTAGAGAAGCTATGACTCTAGTACCTCCATTATTGTGAGCAGTGTCAAGATTAAGAAAAAGTCTGCGTATGTTAATATCAGTGCCCTTCCCCGGCATGAACCCCGTCTGATCCTGATGGACTAAATCCTCTATCACAATGGCCAATCTAAGCGACAGGATTTTTGCTAGTAATTTAGCGTATGCAAGATTTTAGTAATGAAAACGGTATAATTAGCACTAATCAGCATGGGTTCATGAAGAATTGTTCTTGCTAAACCAATCTATTAACCTTCTCTGAGGAAGTGAGTTGCCATCAAGATAAAGGAAGGCCTATAGACGTGGTGTATCTGCAAAAGCATTTGATACAGTTCCCCATAAACGTTTACTGTACAAAATAAGGCCTGTTGGCATGGACCATAGGGTGGATTGAAACTGGCTACAAGGGCGAGTTCAGAGGGTAGTGATAAATGGGGAGTACTCGGAATGGTCAGGGGTGGGTAGTGGGGTCCCCAGGGTTCTGTGCTGGGACCAATCCAAGTTAATTTATTCATAAACGACCTGGAGGATGGGGTAAACAGTTCAATCTATGTATTTGCGGACGATACCAAGCTAAGCAGGGCAATAACTTCTCCGCAGGATGTGGAAAACTTGCAAGAAGATCTGAACAAATTAATGGGGTGGGCAACTACATGGCAAATGAGGTTTAATGTGGAAAAATGTAAAATAATGCATTTGGGTGGCAAAAATATGAATGCAATCTATACCCTGGGGGGGTGGGGGAACCTCTGGGGGAATCTAGGAAGGAAAAGGACCTGAGGGTCCTAGTAGATGACAGGTTCAGTAATGGCATGCAGTGCCAAGCAGTTGCTAACAAAGCAAACAGAATATTGGCATGCATTAAAAAAAAAAAAAAAAAAAAAATTAATAACCACACACACAGACACACATTTTGACTTTGACACAGGATGGGGGCAGGAGGAAGAAAAGTGAAACTTCCCTTTTGGGTGTTTCACTTTGAGTATGAAAAAACGTACCTCAATGTGATGTGATTATTAGTCTTTCAATGAGTTGAATACTCCTTTGGGAACCTTATATTCTGTTGCTCTAGCTGACTAGAGAGCAAAGCAGGTAATTTGTCAAAACTGTAAAGAAAAGAAAATATGACCATTAGCTAAATTCCCCATGGAAAAATCTAGTACAGAGCACAGTGACTACTTGTCAAAGAGCTGTGATGGTAACATGGAGAAAGCAAAGCACAATAATATTTTTCTATATTTGTGTTTTGTGTTTGCTCAGCAGTTGCAGGTTTTCACACGGGCAGTGATGGTGGCTGGATGCACATGTTCTCTACTTGTTATTGACATACGTAACTGAAGAACTTGTCCTCATGTGCACACAGGACCCACAACTTTCCTCTTTCTTCCCGATGATGGCGATGGATCCAGTACCTACGCCTTATCCTCTTTCACTTATCCACTTCTTCCATTAAACACTGCTACAGAAGTGATGACAACTGCTGCCGAAACATAATGCATAGACAACGTGATTACCAACACCAGACAACCAAGGAAGTAAAGAGGAAAATGAAATCACTGTAGCAGGAAAAGGAATTGTGTCACACCATGTATTTAATCATTGGCCAAAGCCAATGTTGCATCCAAGTCGCACCCATCCAAATTTGCAATAGAAACTAGGGTGAACGGAGCCCAAGACGGCTGTCACACCAAGTGGCCTATATCGTCGGCGGTAAAACGCCGCTATTTTTTGCGGTGTTATTACAGCGCTGCCCCATTAATTTCAATGGGGAGCAGAGGTGGGGGAGCGGTAAACACTGCTCCTTCACCGCTCCAAAGAAGCTGCTGGCAGGACTTTTCCTGACATCCTGCCAGCGCACCGCTCCAGTGTGAAAGGCTTTCACACTGCAGACAATGGAGCAGCAGTTTGAGGGCGGATTGCAGGCGCTATTTCTAACGCTATAGCGTCTGCAAAACACCCTCGATGTGAAAGGGGTCTAAGGGAGGGTTTTTTTTTATTGCAATTGTCCCATTGGGGAGATTTCCCTTCACTTCCTGTCGCATTACCAAAACAGGAAATCCCTCCAAACTGTGTGAATCCCTGGTTGTCAGCCAAACAAGGGTCTTCATTTGAAGATTACCCTTCTATAATTGTAACGTGGGCACCCCAAAATGTGGGATTTTCTTTCACTTTTGATGATACTGGTAAACAGGATAAATAGAGAGGGTGAATCTCCCCTAATGGGGGGCACAGACAGCAATACAAATCTGATAGGTGTTCCAATCTCTCTCCACTATCCAAAACTGTCCTTAGTCATACTTTAAACAGAAACATGAGCTTTCAGACTTTATAAATACTGTAGCAGTTCATTTAAAAAAATAAATCAGGTACTTAGTAGAGCCTGGGGTCCAGTGTTGTTTACCAGCTGGTTTTCTTACAGCTGCGGGTCCCTGGCACCACCATCTTGAACATGGGAGCCGGCTGTGGCTGTCTGAGGAACAACAGCCAACTGTGCAGCACTTTGTACTGCAGGCTCCTGGGTCACGTGACATGTTCCAAAAGGCTGCAGGAGGGGAAGGTGCCACCTTCACCTAGACAGGGATTGCAGAAGGGTCACGTGACATGTTCCAAAAGGCTGCAGGAGGGGAAGGGGTAGCCATCTTCACCCAGACAGGGATTGCAGAAGTGAGAACCAAAACCAAATCACCCATGGGTGCAGGGTGTTCACTGGCCCGGAGGGGGGGGGCACTGTGACCAACACTGCACCCATGGATGATCCCCTGGTTGACAGTCGGGGGTGATCAGTGTGGCCAGTTACAAGCACTGATCTCCCTGTATAGCAGTTGAAAGCCTGTTTGTCCTCTCTCCCGCAGCTGTCAGCCACTTCACTGAAAGCGGTACAGGGAGATCGGTACTTGTAACTGTCCGCACCGATCGCCCCTGACTGTCCTGTGTTCTCTTCTGGCTCCCACCAGCCCCCCCCCCCCCCGCAGCGCTTCCGGCTTTTCTCCTCTAATGGCTGCTGGATGCAGTGTCAGGATGGTTAGTCAGGATGGTGAGCGGAGGGTAAATATGTAATTTACTGGACCCTTTTCTGAATTGGACACAGTGAGCAATCGCCATCGATAACTGAGCATAGTAAAATGTTTACGATGCTTCAGTTTATGAATGGGGAGGAGCCTCTGTCTCCTGTTCATCCATCTTCAGTGCAGCTGAGGCTGCAGAGTAAGGGACTGGTCTGTCCTCGATTCCTTTCTCTGTCCCAAAGGGGAGATGTCAGGGGTCTGTTAAAAAAAAAAACCTGACACTGTCCGACCATCGACCCCAAGATCATTGTGAAAAAAAATAACAAAAATTTTAAAAATTGCTGTAAGGTAGGCGAGGCAGGGAGAAGCCCCTTGGTCTCATTAGGTGATGGCGGGTTTGCACTCAGAGTCACACTGTCCATTGCCCTACTGACACCATCCACTAGCCCCCAAAACGCATTTTTACTTTAAAAAAAAAAAAAAAAAAAATAGTAATAACCATAATAAAAAAATGTAATAAAAAACTGCTGACACCATCCTGCACATACTTCCCACCTTCATACACTCCACACTCCTCTCCCTGCACATACTACCCATTTCTATACAATTCGCACTCTTCTCCCTGCACATACTATCCACTGCTGTACACTCCATACTCCTCTCCTGCATACAGTGCCTTGCAAAAGTATTCACCCCCTTGGCTTTTTACCTATTTTGTTACATTACAGCCTTTAGTTCAATGTTTTTTTAATCTGAATTATATGTGATGGATCAGAACACAATAGTCTAAGTTGGTGAAGTAAAATTAGAAAAATATATACATAAAACCATTTTTCAGAAATAAAAAAAACTGATAATTGGCATGTGCGTATATATTCACCCCCTTTGTTATGAACCCCATGAAAAGCTCTGGTGCCAAACAATTACCTTCAGAAATCACATAATTAGTGAAATGATGTCCACCTGTGTGCAATCTAAGTGTCACATGATCTGTCATTACATATACACACACACCTTTTTGAAAGGCCCCAGAGGCTGCAACACCTAAGCAAGAGGCACCACTAACCAAACACTGCCATGAAGACCAAGGAACTCTCCAAACAAGTAAGGGACAATGTTGTTGAGCAGTACAAGTCAGGGTTAGGTTCTAAAAAAAAATATCCAAATCTTTGATGATCCCTAGGAGCACCATCAAATCTATCATAACTAAATGGAAAGAACATGGCACAACATCAAACCTGCCAAGAGACGGCCGCACACCAAAACTCACAAACCGGGCATTAATCAGAGAGGCAGCACAGAGACTTAAGATAAGCCTGGAGGAGCTGCAGAGTTCCACAGCAGAGACTGGAGTATCAGTACATAGGACGACAATAAGCCGTACGCTCCATAGAGTTGGACTTTATGGCAGAGTGGCCAGAAGAAAGATATTACTGTCAGGTCACCTGAGACCAGGTGACAGGTGCAGTCTGTAGGAGTCAGAAGTGCACCGCTAGGTAGTGGACCTTAGGACTGACTGCTGCAGATTGTACCCAGGGAGATACAGGACACAGGTATACTGGATCACTAACACAGATCCCAGTGGGAGCTAGAGCATAGATTCCCCAGGGCGCGGAGTCTAAGGGCCAGCAGGTGTTCGCCACAGCCTCTAGTGGTGAGGATGGACTTTGCTGCAGTCTGGCTCCAGGTCGCGGCCCCTAGGGTCTCACAGCTCACGCTCACTGTAGACTACAGGAGAAGGAAGCAGCAGGCTGGAATGACAAGGATAGTAAGGGGATAAGGCAGAGGTCAGGGCAACTAGCAGACAGGAACAACAGAGTATACGCCAAAGGTTCAGGGTCACAGGCAGACAGGGATGGTCGGGGACATGCCAAAGGGTCAAGGTCACAAGCAGACAGGAATCGTTGAGAACACGCCAAGGTCCGTAACAGAGACAAACAGAGCACACGGCAAGCATGAAACCGAATACACCATGGATACACAATGGTTGATCAGCACCACTGGCTTGCAGTGCACAGGTTAATATAGGGTTCCCTGATAGGGCCTGGGGTGAAGCCATGCTTAGAGGAGAGGTTATAAAAACCACCAGGTGAGAGTGGCTGGCCTCTTAGTCTGAACACATGAGGAGAGGTAAGCAAACAGGGAAAGATTACTGCATAACCATGACAGTAACCCCCTCTTATGAGGCCTCCCCCTCCCCCACCTGGGTCCAGGCTTAAAGGGAAACTCCAGATGGAACCTCCTAAACAGATGAGGAGCAAGGACCTCAGATGCAGTGATCCAAGACCTCTCCTCAGGACCAAACCCTTTCCAATGTACGAGGTACTGAAGAATGCCTTTACGGAGCCGGGAATCCAAAACTTGACTAACCTTGTATTTTAGATTATCCTCGGAGACCGGAATCGAGGTAGGGAGAGGACGAGAGGACTTGTAGAGGACTAAAGGCTTTTTAGGAATGGTTAAGGGCATAGTAGCAGTAGAAATTAAGTGTGACCTCTTGTATAGAAAATAAAGATAGAATAAAAGAACTTGTACCATCATCCAGAAATTATGTGATGTAGAGATTGGGAGCCTAATCCCCAACTAGGCTACCAAGAGAGATGGGGCAGTTTGGGACTATTGCGGTACAATAAAAGCGGTACAAAGAATAATATAACAAAAATATATAAATATTCCAGATGATTTTATTGATGCCAGAATACAAATCATCATTTACATGTTAAAAACATAATGGTGGTACATATATAAATCACAAATGAGTAGTTAAAATACAACAATTGATCACAGATGTCAGATGTCATTGGTCTCGACTAGTTTCGCGGTCATTTACTGCTTCATCGGGAGATTATCTGTGATTAAATCAAAAGATTCCATATGATGATCAAAATATAAAAACAAAGAACATACAGCATCCTGATAGGGGAAATCTTTAATCATATAGCGGGGAGGAAAAGCAACACAGCTTACCTATGCTCCAGCAGGCTAACAGCTCACAGTGCTACCACCTAATAAATGGTCCCCCGCGGCAACTCGGGGGAGCTATAGTGTGGTGATTGGAATCTGGAGGGATAAGTTTAAAGGTAAAAATAATGGGTATACTATAAGCTTCAAAGGACAAAATAGTGGACTGTGTGAACAGATTGTGTGATAAAGATATGTGAAAGTGGTAAGGGAAGAGTGAAGGAGTGCATCGGTGTGTAAGGGGAGTAGGAGAAAGAAGGCACCAAAATAAAAATAAAAATATGAAAAGAGACACAAAGTGGGATAAAAATTAGGAGAATATAAGATTCAGTGTCACTATATACTAAGGATGTGAAGTGAGAAAAAAAGAGGAGGGAGCCGATGGAGGAAAAGGGCAAGAAACCAAGGAAGGAAAAAAGTAAGAGGGAGGAGAGACAGGAAAAAGAGGGATGGAGGGGATCAGTGAGGAGGGGAGGGACAGGGGGAGGAGGGCAAGGGGGGACATTGTGCAGATTGAAGGAGAGTGGGGGGAAGGGTAAGGGAAATTGGAACGGTAAATTCGAGAGAAAGTGTAGGCTATGCTAGGTGAATATAGTAGCAGTAGGGTGAGGCCAGGTTACAGAAGGTCCTGAACAAAAGCAGAAAGCTCACTGGGCATGGGCTGGACTGGCATAACTAGTGCAGAGGCCGACTGAATAGTATTGTCAGGTGTAGTGACCATCTCAATCGCATCAGTCCGACTATTGCAGGACACATCCCAGAGATCACTATATACGGCGTGATGAGCAGAAGCTACTGGGATGATGGCAACAGGAAGTTTCTCTTTTGGGGTAACCTTGAATAGGCAGGAAGAGGAACAGGAGGAACCCCAAGCCAGGATCTGTCCAGCAGTCCAGTCAACGTGTGGGGAATGGAGCCGTAACCAAGGAAGACCTAATAGGATAGGAGATGAAGCCTTAGGTAAGACAAGGAAGGATATCCACTCCTGGTGGAATGTCCCTACTGACATCTTAACAGGAAGGGTCTGGAAGCAGATAGGGCCCCCTGGGAGAACAGTGCCATCAATCGCCAAGACCACCAATGGCATTGTAAGGGGCAAAAGGGCAAGTCTCATGGAGGATGCAGTTTCCCAATCCATGAAATAGGTAGCGGCTCCGGAATCCATATGTGCTGAGACCGAACGAGAGCAAGTGCCAAGATGAAGCAACACAGAAAGAAGAAGACGAGAAGGTGAAGGTGATATTTCAGGGTCTAATACTCCACCTTCCAGATGTATTAGCCCTGAGCGTTTTTCCGGACGAAGAGAACAAGTGTCACGGAAATGACCTTTGGCCCCACAATAGAGGCATAGGCCCAGAGTTCTGTGCCTAGCGCGTTCTTCGGGAGACAACTTGGTCCAGCCCAACTGCATAGGTTCCTCAGCAGGCAGGGGGTGCTCATCGAAGAGAAGGGACTGGGAGCTCAGGCTGACTAAAGAACGGGGAGTGCTGGAGTCTTTTCCAGGGCCCTCTCCTGAAAACGAATATCGATCTGGTTACACAAGGTCCAGATCAACAGGAAGGGATCTTCCTGCTAATTCATCCTTCACTCTATCAGAGAGGCCATGTAAAAAGGTTGCAACTAGGGCCTCATTAGTCCAGCTGTGAGGATACGGAACTGAAGAGCATACTGTCCTACAGAAGCGGACTCTTGACGGAGACGTAAAAGAGCGCTAGCCACTGAGGAGACATGACCCAGTTCCTCGAAGATATTCCAAAAAAGTTTCAAGAAATCAGACAGGCTAGAAACCACTGGATCATTCAGTTCCCACAGAGGGGCAGCCCAAGCTAGCGCCTCGCCTGACAGGAGGGATAAAATATATGCAACTTTCGCCCGATCGGACAGGACGTTTTTGGGCTGAAGTTCAAAATGAATTGTGCACTGGCTAAGGAACCCCCTGCAAGCCTTGGAGTCCCCAGAGAAACGGTCCGGAGCTGGTAGTTTTAATGAATGTGTGGCTGCAACTGATGCAGCAGCAGATAGTGGTTGAGGTTGTTGAACCGGGGGTCCCAATGAGGCCTGAACCTGTTCAAAACGGGATGCCAAATCCTGAAGGAATCGCATCACCTGGGTCTGATGCGATTCTTGGGTCTCAAGTCTGCGAACTAAGCCCTGCAATGGATCATCTGCGGGTAGCGGCACATCAGCTGGGTCCATGGCTGATCAAACTGTCAGGTCACCTGAGACCAGGTGACAGGTGCACTCTGTAGCAGTCAGAAGTGCACCGCTAGGTAGTGGACCTTAGGACTGACTGCTGCGGATTGTACCCAGGGAGATACAGGACACAGGTATACTGGATCACTAACACAGATCCCAGTGGGAGCTAGAGCATAGATTCCCCAGGGCGCGGAGTCTAAGGGCCAGCAGGTGTTCGCCACAGCCTCTAGTGGTGAGGATGGACTTTGCTGCAGTCTGGCTCCAGGTCGCGGCCCCTAGGGTCTCACAGCTCACGCTCACTGTAGACTACAGGAGAAGGAAGCAGCAGGCTGGAATGACAAGGATAGTAAGGGGATAAGGCAGAGGTCAGGGCAACTAGCAGACAGGAACAACAGAGTACATGCCAAAGGTTCAGGGTCACAGGCAGACAGGGATGGTCAGGGACATGCCAAAGGGTCAAGGTCACAAGCAGACAGGAATCGTTGAGAACACGCCAAGGTCCATAACAGAGACAAACATAGAGCAAACAGGAAGCTGAATACACAATGGTTGATCAGCACCACTGGCTTGCAGTGCACAGGTTAATATAGGGTTCCCTGATAGGGCCTGGGGGTGGAGCCATGCTTAGAGGAGAGGTTATAAAAAAACCCAGGTGAGAGTGGCTGGCCTCTTAGTCTGAACACATGAGGAGAGGTAAGCAAACAGGGAAAGATTACTGCATAACCATGACAATTACATTCAGCAAAAAACAAAATGGCACGTTTTGAGTTTGTGAAAAGGCATGTGGGAGACTCCAAAAATTTATGGAGGAAGGTGCTCTGGTCTGATGAGACTAAAATTGAACTTTGGCCATCAAAGAAAACGCTCTGGCGCAAACCCATCACATCACCCAAAGAACACCATCCCCACAATGAAACATGGTGGTGGCAGCATCATGCTGTGGGGATGGTTTTCAGCAGTCGGGACTGGGAAACTGGTCAGAGTTTAAGCGGTTCTGCACTGTCTTTATGTTTTTTTTTTTTTACTGCAATGCAATGGCTTATGCAATGCAGTTTAGGTACTCACGTGTCCTTTGATGAAAACCGGCAGCAGCTTCTTTCAAAAAGATTGATGAGATGTAGAATTTTTTTCCTGCTGGGGGCCATCTTGCCTGTGGGCATTTGAACCCACACAGGCACTTCAGATGGCCCAGCATGCACCGCCGTTACTGCGTCGATCTCGCGCGTGCGCAGTAACGGCGAAGTGCAGCTCACGTTCTCCGAAATCTCGCAAGATGTCGGCACATCTGACATCTCGCGAGATTTCGGAAGATGTGGCCGACATCTCGCGAGATTTCGGAAGCTGTGGCCGACATCTCGCGAGATTTCGGAAGCTGTGGCCGACATCTCGCGAGATTTCGGAAGCTGTGGCCGACATCTCGCGAGATTTCGGAAGCTGTGGCCGACATCTCGCGAGATTTCGGAAGCTGTGGCCGACATCTCGCGAGATTTCGGAAGCTGTGGCCGACATCTCGCGAGATTTCGGAAGCTGTGGCCGACATCTCGCGAGATTTCGGAAGCTGTGGCCGACATCTCGCGAGATTTCGGAAGATGTGGCCGACATCTCGCGAGATTTCGGAAGATGTGGCCGACATCTCGCGAGATTTCGGAAGATGTCCGCACTGACTCCTGGGAACAATGACACCAGATCCCAGGAGACAGTGCGGCCTGACGACGATCGACGCAGAGACCCCGCCCACCGCCGCAGAGACAGAGGACAGGAAGTCAGCGATTATCAAGGTAAGTGAAAAAAAAAAAAAAAACACATTTCATTTAGTACTCTTTGCCTGATTTAGAAGGCAAAGAGATTTACTAAATGAAATGTGTGCAGAACCGCTTTAAGGGAAAGATGGATGGTGCTAAATACAGGGATATTCTTGAGCAAAACCTGTACCACTCTGTGTGTGATTTGAGGCTAGGGTGGAGGTTCATCTTCCAGCAGGACAATGACCCCAAACACACTGCCAAAGCAACACTTGAGTGGTTTAAGGGGAAACATGTAAATGTGTTGGAATGGCCTAGTCAAAGCCCAGACCTTAATCCAATAGAAAATCTGTGGTCAGACTTAAATATTGCTGTTCACAAGCACAAACCATCCAACTTGAAGGAGCTGGAGCAGTTTTGCAAGGAGGAATGGGCAAAAATCGCAGTGGTAAGATGTGGCAAGTTCATAGAGACTTATCCAAAGCGACTTGGAGCTGTGATAGCTGCAAAAGGTGGCTATACAAAGTATTGACTTTAGGGGGGTGGATAGTTATGCACATTGACTTTTTCTGTTATTTTGTCCTATTTGTTGTTTGCTTTACAATAATAAAAATAAAAAAAAAACTCTAATTCGTGGGTATGTTCTGGAAATTAAATGATGTAGATCCTCAAACGATCCATGTTAATTTAAGGTTGTGATGCAACAAAACACAAAACATGCCGGGGGGGGGGGGGGGGTGAATACTTTTTCAAGGCACTGTATACTACCCAATGCCATACTCCTCTCCCTGCACATACTACCCACCACCGTAAACTCTTTACCCCTATCCTGCACATAATACCCACCTAGGGTTGCCACCTGCCCCACATTCACCCGGACAGTTTGGGTTTGGAATCATGCTTCCGGGTTTCAGACTACCTGAAACCCGGACACATTATTCAGACTGGACTATGGCTTCCCAGCAGGGTTGCTGGCTGCAGTCGTCCAAGCTGAGAGTGTCTGTTACACTCTTTCACCACACAAAGCCAGCACTAACACCCCCCCCCCCTCCCCCACAGAGAGGACTTGATCTGCACCTCTTCCTCTCAGCCAGCCCTACCCCTCTGTGCCTGCCCACACTCCATAGAAAAGGAAAGTGCGGGCTGGAAATTTGAAGTCTAGCAGCCTCATACATCGGGATGAGAGGTGCTGACTGCCAAGGGGTGAGTGAGCTCACCATCCATCCCTGCCTGTGACTGAAGTCTCCCCCCTTCTCTCTCCTTCCTCTGAGTGAGTACACTAAGGTAAATCAGGGTTCTCAGAGCACCCCTTACATCAGAGTTCCCCTTTACACCAGAGGCCTCAGTGTCCCCCCTTCAGTCAGTTTTCTCCGTACATCAGAGTTCTCAGTGTTAAATCAGGGTTCCCAGAGCATCTTATGTTAGTGTCCCCAGAGTTCTCCCTTATATCAGAGTCTGCAGAGTCCCCCTTACAGTGAAAATGGAACTCTGATGTTAATTCTTGTTATTAACTTCATATGATTAGAAATTGTATTCAATAGCAAAATATATGTATAGTTTATACTACAAAACAAAATTGCTTCGTGTCACTAAAGTGTTTGGGTTTGACTTGAAGAAAAGGTGGCAACCCTATACCCACCTCCACACTCCACCACAAACTACCCATCTCTGTACACTCCGTACCCCTTTCCTGCACATACACCTCCATACACGCCACATCCCCTCTCCTGCACTTACTACCCACCACTGTACACTCCCTAGTTACCATATTCTGCACTACGCAAGTCATCTCAGACTATATTTAACCACACCCCTTTAAGCCACGCCCATATTTAAACACACTTTAAACCACACCCACTTTTCACTCCATTTTATTTTATCAATGCTGAGGGCCCACTTTTTGATCTTGCACACAGCCCCACTAATTTCATGTTACATCCCTGGGAAGGGACAGGAGGAAAACCAATGTGACTTGACTATTTGAGGTTCAGCTTTAAGGTTATAATTGTACATGTATACATACAATACCCTGAATTACCTCCCCTGTGTACACCACCCCCACAGCCAAGTCTTCCTTGTTACAGATAGACCGTCCTGGAGGCGGTGTATAGCTGGTTGGGAGAACAATGCTATTTAGCAGTTGCCTAGGTGCACGGTGGAATGCCACCACTCAGCCCCTGCCCACCCCTTCACACTTTGCCTCAGCCAGCCAGCCAGCCATTCCATCCCCTCCCTCAGCCCCTTCAGCGAGCGGTCGCCGGTCACATGACCCAGCGATGTGCCCGGTCACATGACCGTGATGTCATCCGGCGTCTTGTAGCAGCACGGGAGTTGTACGTGTGCCTATGCTCCAGCGCTGACTATCTGCCGCCTGACCCGGGCAGCCCAGCATGCTGTTCGGTCTGGGCACCGCTGTAAGGTAGGCGAGGCAGGGGGAAGCCCTTTGGTCTTACTAGGTGAAGGAGGGGCTGCACTCAGACAATATATCCACACTATGCGTGTTTGCTTCTAAAGGCTTCCATCTCATTGATAATACTGTCTCAGACTGAGGAGGAAAGGCTGCAGCTCCCATACACCAGGAATATAATACAATTAAAGGGGCACTGGAGTAACAGCTTTGGGTGGGCGAAACTGGCCTAGTGATCTGTGTAGCATGTGAGAGTCTCACCCCTATTGCTGTAATCTCTATTGTGTAACATAAATGAGGAATGTGGGGGGGAGACCCACTTCTTATTAATCCCATCCCAGACTATGTAGGAGGTGCTTGGACCGGGCATCAGAGGTACACTTTATTGGACAGAAATCCATTGGTGTAGTACCCCTCTCCGGTCTGTCCTAGCACTTTCCAGGACTGGCATGTCTCCCTTCCCACCTTTATTGGTGGGATTACGAGGGAACAAGACTGCCATCCACCCAAAACCCAAGTCAACTTTGGCAGGGCTCACAGGTCGGACCTCTGTTGGTCTCGGTTCACATATATGGAATGCGGGAACCAGCGCGATTCACATGTCACCTGCCGGCGGTTCACACTGCTCTCTGCGAACTGCTGCAGGTGTCAAGGCAAAGTTAATGACACCCCCAGATCGTATTGCAGTGCGAACTGCCAAATGGTACAGGAATTGCATCGCATAGGTGTGATCAACCAAGCAATCCGATTCTAGTGCAGACCAAAAAAAGGTCCTGCATCATTTTGGTGAGCATGCAATGCAAATTCAGCCGTACAAGCTGTATGTCTGAGTTCGCATCGGACAGACATTGCATGTGATCTGCAGTGTGAATCGCATGCAATGTCTGTTAGGTCCTCTGTTTCAGCCCCTCTTTCCCTCAGCTGGACTTTGACGGTCAATGGAAAAAAACTCTGTCCAGACAGGTAATCATAGACACCATACACAGTTTACTTCCAGCTCTACAGAGTATATGCAATAATCAAAAAAGGGGTTGCATAGGGGGAACGCCCCACGAACAACCAATCACATTCAAGCATTTTGTTATACAAACAATATTGATCTGCAAGATATTCATAATATTTCTGCCTTTCAGACTCAACGTCACAATTCTAGTTCCAGTAGAGCTGCATGATTCTGGCCAAAATGAGATTCACGTTTTTTTTTTCGCTTAGAATAAAAATCACGATTCTCGCGACGTAAAATCTTTCACATTATATAAAAAAAAAAAATGATTGGGCTAACTTTACTGGTTAGTTATGTTATTAATTCATTAAAGTAATTTTATTCTCTAGGAATAAATATATATATATATATATATATATGTATGTATGTATGTATGTATGTATGTATGTATGTATGTATGTATATGTTTGGGGGTTCTAAGTAATTTTCTAGCAAAAAAAAAAAAATGATTTTAACTTGAAACCAACAAATGTCAGAAAAATGTTTGTGTTTAAGTGGTTAAACTTTCCTCATTTACACACCAAAGTCTATTCCTTTGACAAATTGTTACAATGTTTATACTTAATTCCACTGCTAAAGAATGTTGCGATTCTTGGCAGACTGCCTGTTTTTTTTCTTCCTCCTTTCTCTTGGATGGCTGTGGCACCAGAAGAGCAGAGAGAATTCTTTGCATAGAAAGAATCATGAAACACTTTTGTCAAGATCGCAACAGGGAAAAATATTGTGATAACAATTAATCGTGCAGCTCTAGTACCCAGCCTTAAAGGGAGGGGGGGGGGGGGGTTTTAGAGGTTTATTTTTTTTTTTTAATTAACAAACGTGTTACAAACGGGAGCCTCGGCCCGGCTCCCGTGTCACTGGATTTGATTGACAGCAGCAGGAGCCAATGGCTCCTACTGCTATCAATCTATCCAATGAGGACTCAAGACAGCAGCTTGAGCTGCTGTGCTCATCCCCGTCGCTGGAACGATCAGGTTCAGGTAATTAAAAAGGGAGGCTCTGGGGGGCTGCTGCACTACAAGAGGTTTTCTACCTTAATGCATTAAGGTGAAAAACCTTGAGGGTTTACAACCCCTTTAATTAAATTTCTGGGAGTAAAATCCGCTCTTATCAAATGTTTACTGTTTTCCACAAGGATACAGAATAAGAGGCTAGTGCTTTAAAGCAGTATGAGACCCAAAAGCAAACATTTATTATATTGCAGCTTACTAATTCATAGATGTTTTCCCTTTTTAGGCTCTTTCCCTTATTTTTACCTGGTAATCTGTGCAGTTGTTTTCAAAGGCATGCTCTCCCACAGATGTTAGAGTAAGGCTTACCTAAGTAAGGCCATAGTGCAGAGATGTATGGCCTTTGAATCTGAGCACGGGGGCTTGACAGGGAATTTACCAAAGGATTGTCAAGGTGAAGCCATAGTTAGGGGATGTCAGAGTTAACAAGGAACAGAGCCAGGGTCAGAAGCCGGGGTCAGTCTTGGAACACAGGAAACCAGGCACCTTTGGCAATTCAAGATACAATGAACTGACCCAGCCCTCAGAGCCCTTTCACACCGACGGCGTTTTGCAGGCGCTATAGCGTTAGAAATAGCGCCTGCAATCTGCCCTCAAACTGCTGCACCATTGTCTGCATTGTGAAAGCCAGAGGGCTTTCACACTGCAGCGGTGCGCTGGCAGGACATCAGGAAAAGTCCTGCCAGCAGCTTCTTTTGGATCGGTGAACCGCTCCTCCAGCGCTGCTCCCCATTGAAATCAATGGGGCAGCGCTGTAATACCGCCGGCAAAACGCCGCTATTGCGGAATTTTGCCGGAGGTTTTAACCCTTTCTCGGCTGCCAGCGCGGGGGGGGGGGGGGGGGGTTAAAAGCGCCCCGCTAGTTGCCGAAATGCGCCGCAAATCTGACAGTAAAACACCACTAAAAATAGCAGCATTTTACCGCCGACGCTATGGGCGGTGTGGTGTGAAAGGGGTCTCAGGGTGAGGCAGTGTTTTATATCCAGCTGATTTGATAAACTATCTCAGCTGAACCATGAGTGACAGGTGCAAATTGCAAAGCAAGATCCAGAGTCTAGCCCTCAGTGCTGCATGCAGGACAAGGCATAGTTGGAAACCAGGCTGAATAATGAGCTGAGGTGTGGCTCAGAGGCAATACAGCAGCACCAGTACACAGAAAGTCATGGGTTCAATACCTCCTTGAGCCACCTGGGGGGTGGTCATGCCTGGCTGCTTGCATGGCACAGTAGGAACTGTGACAGTCCCCCCCCCCCCCCCCCCCCCCCCCCCCCCCCCCCCCCCTTAGAAACGCCCTCTGGACGTGAACAGGTAGTTTGTCATAGGCATAGCCCTCTAAGTCAGAATCACTTGAGTAGTCAAGCATGTCATCTGGTAGGAACATATAGGAATTCTGGGAGTAATAAGTTTTTGTCTGGTTATAGAACAGGTGTCAGATTTATGGTTGGTTACATTGACGTAGATCTTAGCGACCAATCACATGTAGGAAAGATGACTGAGATAGGCTTGTCGTACGAGTCAGAGAAGACTTCTTAACTTGTTCCAGAGTGTGGTCTCAGGAGAATTTCCCCTCAATAACTTGGTCGAGCAGGAACCCAAAACTCTGTGAGGGGACCAGACCACTGGTCGATCGACTGGTCCCTATCAGGTGACGGGTTCCCAAGAATTGGCAGAAAAGACCAATTCTGGTTCAAGGTGAGAACAATTCACAATTATTTAAATTTGGTTAGGGAATTAGAATACCTATATCTAATATGCTTGCATTGTAAGAAACTGTATAAATTAGACCTGTATCTTGTAATACTTTGAACATAAACCTGTATGTTATCAGCTGTTAATAAACCTGCATTGCTTAAGTTCTGCCTGGTTCGATACTTTACTTTACTATTTTACTTCACCCCTCGAAAGTCCCGCGCTCGCCCCCGACATCCTCTTCGCCGCTCACCCTGGCCGTTGATTGGCTACAGTGGATGGATTGAAGCAGCGCAGCCATTGGCTCGCACTGCTGTCAATCGCATCCAATGACGCGGCGCGACAGGGGGCTATAGCCGCCGGCTGTATCACGGGAGCGCGCCCGCAAGTACTCCACACCATGCAAGGGAACTCGCATTAAGGTGAGCAGTACTTGCGGGGGGGAGCCGAGACAGCCGCCGAGGAACCCCAGAAGACCAGGTTCGGGGCCACTGTGTGCAAAACGAGCTGCACAGTGGAGGTAAGTATAACATGTTTGTTATTTAAAAAAAATCTCCTTTACAACCCCTTTAAGTGACCACACTCTATCATAACATTATATTTTTAACACAAAGTTTTCTCATGTTAATCTACTCAATGTGCATCAGTCTAATGCCCCTCACAATCTAATGTTCTTAAGCCTGGATATACAAATTAGGGTGGCACAACATGCCTGTTAGTGCTTTAATTTTCAATGGCACACCAGTGCACTAAAGGAATGTACCCACTTTGCAGTGCACCGTAATGTGTCACCATAAATTGCAATGCGACGCGTCCAGAAAAATATAGCAGATCCATTTTCAGGTCTGTTGTGATGCTGTTCACATTAATGGACTGCTTTAACACAATGCGCGTTAATGCATGACAAAGCGTGGCAACAGACCAGAAAGGTATGATTGGGTCCAAAAATTATCATGCATACAGTATTTGAAAGGGATGTAAGTTTATGGAAATTTTAAAAGTAATGTTATATTAACATTTGGTAAGCATGTTATTAGAATGTGTCTCTGAAGCAGGTGGAAAAGCTGACCTTTTACTGCAATGACAGACTTCTGGAGAATCTCAAGGAATGGATGTTCAGAAGCATTAGGAAATCAACCTCTATCAGTCTTTTGACACCATTGTCCAAACAAACTCCTATCCCTGGATCCTTTTTACAGCAACATAAATGTTTGATTTTTCAGTGTATATTTACTTTAACATGTTTCATGCTTTTGTCTTGCAGGACGCTGTAGAGGATTTATGGCTGGTGTTTGACATCATGCACCATCGTTGGCTATTACCCCTAGCATGCTTCTGGGTCCTGTTCATGTTGATGGTTGCCAGCAAGTTTATCACACTGACATTGAAAAGCCCAGAGGGTAGGAAATATGTGCATGTCCTGATCACTTTTACTTTGTTTGCTTAAAAACCAATAAGAAGTGCTCCTTACAAACATCTGCCCTGAAGAGGGAGATGAGCAAGGATTTCAAACCCTTGGAACGCCGGACTGGCTGCGTGGGCACTGACAGCTCAGCATCCCCGGAGGCAAGTACAGCAGGGGCCAAGAGGGTGGGGAGGGTGAACGATGTTACTTAACCTTTACAAAAAATGTAAAAGATGAACGAACATGAAAAAAAAAACTTGTATTCATATATAGTGTGTAAATATATATGCATTTTGAGGACAGACACATTTTGCTCATTCAAGCAAAATTCAAACACTCTTAAAGTCTTATGAAACCCTAAAACAAAAACTAGTGCTGCAGACCCCAACACTTACCATGTTTAAATATCTATTTTTTTATTTAAAGCTTGTGACTGCTTTCAGTTTCTCAACTGAAAATTCCCTGTTGTAGTTCTCTGGGTGGCTCTGCCCCTTTCAAGTTCATGTGCAGCCACTTTTGCCTGCTTGCCTGGCTGGCACATTGGATGAGTCCTCTAACATACATAGAAGCATAGAGCAACAGCGGCAATCCACACATCACCCCCCTCCCTTCTGCCGGAAGTGATTATTTAGAGCTGGAGCCTGTGCTGTCCCTAGTTCACAGTGCATTTTTTCCTAAAGTGTTTTAATTAGTTACATGACACAGAGGGTCCACGTCCTCCTCTTCTGTACTCCTATGATGGACTGTGCTAAACTTATGCAAGCTGATATCTGGTTTAATGTTATAACTATTTTTTTTGGGCATATTTTTTCTCTTTTTACAGCCTTGGTTAGTAATAAATGTGTGAATGTAATTGAGATGTTATTTATCTATCCCTACTTAAAATGCCTTAAGACTGGTTTAAAAGACAAACAAAAAATCATCATGGGACACAGAGTCAGGCTAATATTCATTGCCTGCTGGGTTATACTTCATCAGTAGGTGAATGGACACTGGTAGACCAAAGGTCTTCAGACAGGAAGTGGTCTCCTTTATAACCTCTATAACCCATACAGGAAGCACTTCAGTTTTTTACTAGTGTCTGCAAGGTGGATGGCACAGTTTGTTTGAGCTCTCTAGTCCCACAAACTGTTCCAAAAATGAATCAAGGGATTGATCGATCGGATCCATTTGACACATGCTTTTATGCTTGGATAAATGGTCCCCGAGCCTTGCAAAGAAGACTCAAGATCCTAAGAGGTTTTGCCTGTAACGTGGCCTACAGGGTTCTGTACAGGTCCAAGGGAGTGGACCCTAAACAAGCTAGCCTTCCTGATGGTTATAACCTGGGCTAGCAGGGTGTCGGAGTTGGTGGCCCTTTCATGCAGGGAACCGTACTTAATCCTTCACCACGACAGTCATGTTACGACCTGTTCCATCCTTTTTGCCAAAAGTGGTGTCAGCCTTTCATTTAAATCAGGACATTATTTTGCCTTTTTTTCACTCAGCCTCGTTCGGTGGAAGAGAGACTGCATTCTTTGGACGTTGTCCGGGCAGTCAAGGTTTATTTGTCTAGATCTGCGGAGATCCGAGGATCAGACTTTTTTTTTTTTTTTTTTTTACGAAAAGGACCCAAGAAGGCGCAGGCAGCTTCGAAAGCTTCCATTGCCATTGGGTCCGTCAATTGGTCATTCAGGCCTATGGTCTGAAACATAAAGCTCCTCCCTTTTAGGGTGAAAGCTCAGTCTACCAGGGGTGTAGGAACCTCCTGTGCTTTTCGCCATCAGGTATCTGTGGCTCAGATTTGTAAGGCTTCTACCTGGTCTTCAGTGCATACGTTCACTAAATTTTATCAAGTGGATGTTCAAGCAGACGAGGATTTGGCCTTCGGCCACAGTGTACCGTATAAGTTCTGATGGCTATTGTTTGGCAGGGTGTCTCCCTCCCCTCAAGGCTATTGCTCTGGGACGTCCCAGCAGGTAATGAATATTAGCCTAACTCTGTGTCCCATGATGTATGAAAAAGAAAATAGTATTTTTACGTCATACTTACCTGTAGAATCCTTCTCTTTGCGTACATCACGGGACACAGAGCTCCCTCCCCTCTTTTTTGAGGATTCAGTGCTTGCTACAAAACAAGTGCTTCCTGTATGGGTTATAGGGTTATATAGGGGATCACTTCTGTGTCACATGATCTCAGAAAATTATTTTACAGGTTAAGTATGATGTAAAAATCCAATTTTTTTATTTTTTTTTACAAGTATGGATTCTTAAAGTGAAAGTAAACAAAAATTTAAAAAATGCTGCTTTTTTCCCCGGTGCGAATCCCAGTGGCAGAAATCTAATTTCGGCAGTGGGGTTTGACAGCTCTGAGTGCATGCGTGGTCGCAAAGCCTGTACACTGTAATGACCAGCTGTCGGCAGCTGCAGCTATTCATGCTTGACCACACTACTAGCAATCGCCTGCAATGATTATGGCTGAATGCACACAAAATGCATCCAACTCGATCACCACAGATAATCGCTGGCTGTGCGAACAACCACGAATAGCTGCAGCTGCCAACAGCCTGTCATTACAGCTGTCAAACCCCACAGCAGGAATTGGTAGATTCCTGCTGCTGGGATTCGCAGCGTGAAAAAACACCCATGCAAATGTACCATAAGGCCCCTTTCACACTGGGGCGGGGAGCCGCGGTGACGGTAAAGCAGCGCTGTATTTAGCGCTGCTTTACCGTCGTTTTAACCGTGGTTTTCGGCCGCTCGCGGTGCGTTTTTACCCCCCGCGAGCGGCCGAAAAAGGGTTAAAGACCCCCCGCAGAGCGCCGCCGTAGCTGCGCTTTGCGGCGGTATTGCCGCGGTTTCACCGCGGTGTCCCATTCTAATCAATGGGAAGGAGCGGTATAGGAGCGGTGAACACACCGCTCCTATACCGCTCCAAAGATGCTGCTAGCAGGACTTTTTTTGTCATCCTGCTAGCGCACCGCTCCAGTGTGAAAGCCCGCCGGCTTTCACACTGGAGTTAAAGGGGCCGGATTTTTTCATGCGGTGAACAGACGCTATTTTTAGCGCTGTACCGCATGAAAAACGCCCCGGTGTGAAAGGGGCCTAAGTGTCACTTTTAAACGAAAGTTATTTTTTAACCTGTCAGTGTGCATTTACTTTTGCTTACATGTCTAACATTTTGCATTTCATGACTTTCTTCTTTTTTTTTTTTTTTTTTTTTTTTTGCTTTCACATGTGATGCCAAGGTTATGGCGCCAGACAAGGGTCCCAAACTACTTTACCAGAAGTTGAAAAAATAACTGTTACTGAGGCAAAGAAATTACAGATTGAGAGTCAGGTATGTGTGCATAAGATGAGTCCCAGAATTAAAAAATAAAGCAAATGCAAAAATAGAATCTGAAAGTTTGATGGGTTGGACTTTATAGACACAACTTATTCCACATTTCAACAAATACATGTTCTGTGAGCATGATATGTCTGAAGTAACTATAAAACTGTTATTGTAAACCAGCTGGAAAATTAGTGTTTGTTTTTTTGACTCCTGCTTAAAAAAAAAAAAAAGCCTAGGTTTGTTTTTCTAATGCTGAATAAATGTTGGAACTACAGTAACTTGAAAAAGTATTCATATCCCTTGAAATTTTTAATATTTTGTCACGTTACAACGAAAAACTTAAATGTATTTTATGTGATAAAGCAAAACAAAGTGGCACATAATTGTGAAGTGGAAGGAAAATGATAAATGGTTTTCAAACTTTTTTTTACAAATAAATATC
Source organism: Lithobates sylvaticus (assembly GCA_028564925.1). Taxonomy (NCBI): domain Eukaryota; kingdom Metazoa; phylum Chordata; class Amphibia; order Anura; family Ranidae; genus Lithobates; species Lithobates sylvaticus. The sequence continues at coordinate 383,102,192 of CM053027.1, read as the reverse complement.
TTAAAAGTGAGGCATGCATTTGTATTCAGCCCCCTTTACTCTGATACCCCTAACTAAAATCTAGAGGCACCAATTGACTTCAGAAGTCACCTCATTAGTAAATAGAGTCCACCTGTGTGTAATTTAATCTCAGTATAAATATATATAAAACATATTGGAATAGCAGTGTGAGGAACACTCGGGTGGGTGATGTGAGCATAATTAAACATGACTGATATAGCCATGATAAACATGCAGTATATAACATACAATGAGACTATTGGCCAAACATTCCAAAAAGCCTTAGTTATTGTACTGAGGTGGGCTGGGGTATAATTCACATGTTTTTGCTAGTTTTTTGTTGCATTGCAGACTTCTGTATTCAAATGCTAGGCTGTCCTGTGCTCAGGGTTTAATGTTTGAATTCATATGTACTCAGATACTGCACAAGGACAACAAACTGTTTTTCTTATTGCACAGACGGTGCAGAGGTTTAGGAGAACATGTGGTTCATTAAGTCACCAACTGCAGCAGATCTTCAGTTACTTGCCAATATGTTCAGGTCTGAGGCATGACTTTGGCTCTTATTCATGAAACAAGATCAGACATAATCTGATCATATCTTCTGCCAGATGTTTTGCCTTTACAGATGACACAACCGGATGGTAAACATTTACACACAGTAGGAAGGGAAATATCTGTGCTGTATTTCCTTAAAGCGGAGCTCTTCTGCCGACACCGCTGGAACAGGTAAGTGTCCATTTATTAAAAGTCAGAAGCTGCAGTATTTTTAGCTGCTGACTTTTTAATATTTTTTGTGCAGGTGGACTCCCTCTTTAAACTATATTTTTTTTATGTTTGAAAGGGTATAAGCATTGAGTGCTATCGATCTGAGCTCATGTGCTGATCTCATTGCTAGAAGAGTTATGATCCTTTGTATTGATCAATGATAAAGGTGAAGGAGCAGAAAAACTACATGAGTCATGTATACATTTAAAAATAATGTGCATCTTTAAAAAAAGGCATAAGAACAAATGCCCTGATTTAAGGAATGTTTTTTTTTTGTGATTCCCCCAAAGGCCTAGACACCTGTTATAATAAAAAATAAAGCAAAAATTAGACTACACATTTTTCTATTTCATTCCTGGTACTCCTCACAGTTCTTTTTAAGTTCTGAATTTATTGATCCCTGCTGGGTAGCACAGCCATTCAAGAAGTAAAGAAATTAGGCACTGGATAATTCACTATTGAAATTTTATATTGTCAAATCTGTCAACATACAGAGTGCAATCCCTCTTTCATTTATAAAATAAAGGAAATATGTACTTGCATTATCAGTGTATGTATATAATATGTAGGGGTTACACTTGAGTGCTGCACTTTCATTTGGTATTTAACTACCTTAATACTGGGTCAATTCTGACACTTCTCATATACATGTAAAAATCTACTTTTTAAAAAAAAAAATTTTAGAAAATTACTTCGAACCCCCAAAAATGTTATATATATTTTAAGCAGAGACCCTAGAGAATAAAATGGCGGTTGTTGCAATATTTTATGTCACACTGTATTTGCACAGTGGTCTTTCAAATGCAATTTTTTGGGAAAAAATACACTTTAAATACAAAACCGTAAGGTTAGCCCAATAGTTTTGTATAATGTGAAACATGATGTTGTGCCGAGTAAATAGATACCTAACATGTCACGCCTTGAATTTGCACGTGCTCATGGAATGGCGACAAATTACAGTACAGTTTAAATTATCCATTGGTGTTGTTTTAAAAGCCTTTGTAGGTTATCAGTTTAGATTTCCAGAGGTGGTCTGGCTCTAAAATTACTGCTCTCGCTCCGACGATTGCTGTGACACCTCACATATGTGGTGCGATCACAGTTTACATAAGCGCGCGGGACCGATGTGTGCGTTCACCACTGCGTGTGAGGACTGGGTGCTTTAAAAATTTTTATATTTTTTCTTATTTTTACAGTGCTTTTTTTTTTTTTTTTTTTTTAAATTGTGGTTACTTTCAACACTTACTCACTGGGCGCTTAAACCCCCTTCCTAACCAGACCAATTTTCAGCTTTCAGTGCGCTCACATTTTGAATGACAATTACTCAGTCATGCAACACTGTACCCATATTACATTTTTGTCTTTTTTATTCGTACAAATAGAGCTTTCTTTTGGTGGTATGTAATCACCTCTGTGGGTTTTATTATTTGCGGTATAAATAAAAAAAGACCGAAAATGTTGTGAAAATTAATTTTTCTTAAGCCCCATACACACGCGCGGATTATCCAAGGACCAGGTCCGTCGGACCATGTCCGTCACACTTTGTCTGATGTTGGTTTTGCGTACACACGGTCAGACAAAGTTGTCGGAAAATCCGATCATTCTGAACGTGGTGACGTTTGTTGCCTACGACGGGACTACGTAGAGGCTAGTAGCCAATAGCTTTGGTCTTGTAATGTGATCTGAGCATGCGTAGCACTTTGTCCAGTCGGACAACCGTACACACGATCGGATTTGGTGTGATCGGACCGTGTTGTCGGCAAATCTTTCCAGCAGGAGATAAGACTTTGTCCGTCGGACAATCCGACGTACACTGTCCGATGGTGCATACACACGGTCTGATTTTTCAACAACATTGTCCGATCGGACAGAATCCATGAAAAAGTCCGACCGTGTGTATGGGGCTTTAGTTTGTTATAAAATTTAGCAAATTAGTAATTTTTCTTCATAAATTTTAGCCATAATTTATATTTTTACATATCTTTCGTAAAAATAACCCAAATTAATGCATATTATTTGGTCTTTGTGAAAGTTATAGAGTCTACGGCCCCTTTCACACATGCGGACTGTATGTCCGTATTTCATCCATTCGTTTTCGGATGAAATACGGACATACATGCATGCCTGGGATAGCGGGTGTCAGCGGATGAGCATCCGCTGACACCCGATATCGTCCGCCTCCGCTATGGTCCGATTCTGCAGACGGAGGAAAACCCTATTTTTCCATCCGCCTGCAGATCGGATGAACATGGACAGACGGTCCGTGTTCATCCGATCCCCCATAGAGGAGAGCGGTTGTGCAGGGGCCCTGTCATCCGCCGGCTCAGCTGATCCCCGCTGAGCAGCGGATCTTCACGGGGCGGATCATTACGGATCCGCCCCGTGTGAAAGGGGCCTACAAGCTATGGTGCCAATCATTGAAAATTGATCACACCTGATCAATTTTCAATGTTTGTTTCTTGAGGCCCTGAAATGTCAGGACAGTACAAATACCTCCCTCCAAATTAACCCTTTTTGGAAAGTAGACATTCCAAGGTATTTAGTAAGAGGCATGGTGTTTTTTTTCATGTTGTAATTTTTTCCCACAATTCTTTGCATAATGAAGATTTTTTTTTCTTTTTTCCCCACATAATTGTCATATTAACGGGTTATTTCTCTCACATATGCGTACCACAAATTACACCCCAAAACACATTCTGCTACTCCTCCCAAGTATGGCTATACCACATGTGTGAGACTTTTCCACTGCCTGGCCAAATACAGAGGCCCAACATGCAGGGAGAACCATCAGGTATTCTAGGGACATAAATTTCACATGATTGGGCACTGGTATGGCACGGATTGGGGAACTGCTGGGCACTATGGCACCACTCTGCACTGATATGGCATGGATTGAGGCACCACTGCGCACTGATATGGACCTGCTGGACACTCATATGGCATGGATTGGGGCACTGACATTTTGAAAAGTACGCACCCAAAAGTATTTTTTAAGATGCATGGTGAGTCTTTTGAAGATTTAATTTATTGCCACACATTTTCAGAAAATTATATATTTTTTAAATTTTCTTTTACACAAAGTTGTCAATTAGATATTCCTAGCACGCAGTATGGGTATACTAAGAATTACACAGTAGAACACATTCTGCTACTCCCCACATGTATGAAGATACCACACATGTGAGACTTTCGCAATCTAACCAGATAGACGGGCCCAAAATTCAAGGAGCACCTTCAGGCTTTCTAGGGGCATAAATTATGCATGTTTGGACTAATTGTATACAGAACAATATCTTGTGTATTGCAAAAATCAACCAATTGTATGTAAAATGGTGTATTGTAATGCTTGATAAAATAGGGAAAATATCAAGACTGAAAATTTAGATGCTAAGTGTATTCCGTTTTTCCTACTGTGACACCACTACTTCCTCTCTACTCAGGAGATTCCTGCTTTTGTGGTATATCCATCACTTAGGGGTGTACTCACTTTTGTTGCCAGCGGTTTAGACATTAATGGCTGTGTGTTGAGTTATTTTGAGGGGACAGCAAATATACACTGTTATACAAGCTGTACACTCACTACTTTACATGGCAGCAAAGTGTCATTTCTTCAGTGTTGTCACATGAAAAGATATAATAAAATATTTACAAAAATGTGAGGGGTGTACTCACTTTTGTGAGATACTGTGTATGGGTATGTGTGTGTATGTGTGTGTGTATATGTGTATATATGTGCCCTCCTGCACCCAGGATATCTATTTTGGCCAAATGGGAAGCTGTTAAACAGTATACTTTATACTGGTATACCTCCTAGCTCTCAGCCTTGGATTGGACAGTAAGGTTGCTGTGGTCATCTGCTTTGTTTCCTTCTGCTTGGCAAATGTGTATGCAACAGAGCCTAATTAACTGCTGCTTCTTCATATCACTGTCTGAGTACTACAGTACAGGGGATTCCAGTTGGATTTCAGCTGGTCCTTTCATTTAAAATAGTTTTAATTAACAAATAAGTGCTTGAAAGTGTTTGTTTATTGCATACAATTATCAGGAGTTACACTCTGGCCCACATGCATGGCAGCATACCACAATGTATGGTAATGCTCTACTGTGTGTTGCATTGGAAAAGATGCAACGTGTACTTTGTGCCTTCTGGTGCATTCATAATGAATAGACTACCTTAATGTAAAGCATGTTTAAAGTGTGACACAGCGGATTATAACGCAGCACGCTATTGTAAAATGGGCTTTTTTTTTTCCAGAAAAAAGCTTAAATAATTGCTATGATTTTTTTTTTAAAGAAAATATACAAACAGAACATTTTCCATTTTCTAATGTTTGATGAAAACAGAGGTCTAGATCGGTTGCTAACAGTGGGGCTAAGCTAGCAAGCTATTGTTCAAGGCACAATAGTTATAGGTGTAGTTAAACAGCAGCAAGTAAAGTCCATAAATGCTGTATAAAGATTGTGCAGTTACAAAGAGTTTTGTGTAATAACACATCGATAAATTACTAGTGGTGTTGACAATCCTGTCGTACAATTCAAATCCATTTATTGCCACTAATGGAATTGCATATCAGCTAAACCATCTCCAAGTTTGGTTGAGCAATTTAAGGATTACCAATTCTCTAATACAAAAGATAAAGGTGGTTAAAGTAGGAAAATGGAAAATTAGTCATCCCAGCCAAACACCCATTTCCTCCACCTTCTGACTGGTAGAAGAGCGAGAGCAGGGTTGAACCTAACTTATCCATGGGCTCCAGACCTTCTTGAACGTTGTTGAATTTGTAGTATGCTAACTTTTCTTATTAAACCTAATCTAAGTAATCTTACATTTTGTGTCAGTGAAAAAGGCTTGTAGTTTTGCAAATTCTTGATGTTTTGTTATGTGATCCGGCTTAAAAATGAACAGACATTATGATTTATCTTGCAGCCATCTGCAGAGCCTCTGAAAAATGCATCACACCTTGATCTCATCCACAAGGAGCGCCTGGAGCTGTTGCAGTCTGTGTGCAGAAATGGATCACTGGGTAACCAGTCTCACACCATCATCTCCAAGTTTGTACTGGACCGAATCTTTGTCTCCGACAAGCACAAAATCTTGTTTTGTCAAACCCCCAAAGTAGGAAATACACAGTGGAAGAAAGTTCTCATTGTTTTAAATGGTAATATTTGTGTTTTTTATTACGGACTAACAGAATTATTTTTTGTTGTATTCAGTGAAGGCATATTAATATAAGTGCATTTGTAAACGATTAAATGCCCTCATTTTGAAAGTAATTGGTTGTCCTGTTCTACATTTATAAAATATATATATATATATATATATATATATAAATTATTAAATGCCCAATGGTTGTCATGTTAGGTAGAGAAAGGTGAGTCTTTCTAAAACGCCTTACAATTCATGATCATTTGTCAAATCATTTTTTTCCCCTCAGTGGCAGTTTTAAATGCCACTATTCCTTTACTGTTCATTGCTAATCTGACCACAGACCATAGTCCTTTTATAGCTATGTTGCATCAACTATTGTGTTGTCATTTGATTATCATTCTTTGACAAAATTTGATTGCGTCAGTTGGAGTGAGTCTCTTTCTGAGTAATGTGAGCATCCTGTTCTGTCTTTATAAGAACGTTAATGTGAAATAATGGTTTCTTGTTAAATGTAGACAGTATAATGCTGTTTGAAATAATACTTCTTTGATGTTAAATTTTTTCAGGGGCATTTCCTTCAATCGAGGATATTCCGGAAAGTATTGTTCATGACCCTGACAAGAATGGTCTGCCCAGGCTATCTTCATACAGTATACCAGATGTGCATGAACGGTATGATCCTTTTAAGTATTGTATGAAATCTTTTGTATAGTTTTTTGAATATACCATATTTATCTGACTAGTGTAAATCATCAGTGGTTGGCTGTGATCATTCCATGATGCCATTTTCTGTTCATGTCTGGGTGAAGTTTCACAATATAAAGTTCCCATGGCCATTAGAAATACTTCAGACATTTTTGGCTAGACAATGATCAAAATATTTGATAGAAATCAAGTTTTTCCAGACTCCGGGGATGATTTTTCTATAGCCAGCACAAGATAAACGGACCACACTTGGAACAGAGAGAACCTAGCATTATTATCACTCAAAAAATGTCAGGGCAGAACATGGCACTTAATCATTGCAGTAATATGTAGACATGCCCCCTGCTCAGTCAGAGCCAGAGCTCTCCAATCTCAGGATTACCTAGGGCCTGTACACATGATCAAAAAATCGTATGAAAAATACCGCTTTCAAATCGATTCTACGATAATCGTTAGTACACAGCTTTCAAGAGCCGATTACGTCCATGAACGATGTTCATCCATTGTTATCTGATGGGACAAGCATGACAATTTTTCTTGTACAATACCAGATTATATGATTTTTGTTTAAGCAGTACAGATTTCGTCTGAAAATACAATACAACAGTCCTCAAATTTTGCAAGTGGAAAATGATGACTGGCAAGCATGCACCGCCAGGGGTTGAATGGGACCCATTCGCCCACCGTAAAGAGAGAAGGAAGCCAGATCATATACAGGGGAAGAGAGTGTGGAGGAAGAGGAGAGCTGGCCCGCTATAACAGCTTACATTTGAACTGACTTCGCCCGCGGTCACACAGTTCCGCCTCCTGACCCAGCGCCTGTGACAGACAGAACCCAGGTCCAATGCCGGTGTGGATATGTTCTGTCTATCACAAGCGCTAATTCAGTAGGCGCGGGTGGAGGCAATTCAAATGTAAGTTGTTACAGCAGGCAATCCCCGCTCTGTGTTCCTGACAGCTCTCCTCTTCATCCGTGCCCTCTTCCCCTGGGTTGATCTGGCCGCCCTCTCTCTTCCTCTGCCTAGGTCACACTGCAATGGTGGGCACAGGTGAGGCTGCATTGATGGGCACTGATAAAGTTGTTAATATTTATTTTTCTAACTTAATTCTGCATAAAACAGTGTAATTTCATGAGATGAGGGATTTCATGAGGGTGTGTTTAGGGGCGGGGTAGGGTGTGGCAACTGGTGGCGATTAACCCTTAAGGCCTGGCTAGTAGCTCAAGACTTGAAATTTTGAGCCCTGCAATACAAAACATTACGTACGAGAATTTTTGTAACTTTAGTAACCTTCATTTTCAATATGAGATTAGCATACAAAAAAAAAGGGTATGCCTGGTACACACGATGAGATTGTCAGGCGAATGATCATCCTTTTTTGAAAATGATGTAATGTGTTGTAGTATATTTGTATTGTATTTTCGGGTCACAAATATACTGATTAAACAAAAATTGTATCTGATATCATGGGAGAAAATTTTCGTCCCATCAGATAACATCGAATGAACTGTCGTGATCGGCTCTCGAAAGCTGTGTACTAATGATTAGATTATCATACAATCGCTTTGAAAGCTGTATTTTTCATATGATTTTCTGATCCTGTTTACAGCCATAAAGCTGTGGCTGCTTTTAGAAAGAAAATGAATCGTAAGAACTTCTCACCCTTTCGTTCTCATGCATCTGCAATGTATTTGATGTATTTGGCCAATTAAACTAAAGTTCAGTTGGGCTTTCAATAAAAAATGGCCTGTCATTAAAAATAATAAAAAAAACATACATACCTCCAAGCAAACAATGAGACGCTCCCTTTCACCCTTCCTCCTATTACTGTTATAATGAATATGGTTGCTGTGCGCAATACCATATAATACTTCAGGTCATTTTGATAAAAAAAAAAAGCTAATTGCATTTGCATGCTTGAGGATTTTTGGGTTCTGGCTTTTGCGTTATTATTCTGAAGAAAGTATGCATCAACTAAAGTCCAGTAGATAGTCCTGTTTCATGATATAGATTTCTGGTCCTTGCCTCAGGGAGAATTTATTCCAAAGCATCAGCATGAGCCAGTCAGCTAGCAGAAAGAGGTCAATGATTGCAGTCAGTTTATTGCTTCATTGACGGCTTTCTTTTAATATGATTTGTTTTTAGCTGCCAAAATGTTGAACTGGGGTATCATTTGGAAATGTGTGAAGAATGCTCTGGCAATGTAGTGGGTTAGCTGATATATTACTATAATGCCTAATGCTGATGTATAGTATATTACATTTGTTTTATTTCCTGCTGATTTCAGACTGAACTCCTATTTCAAATTTTTTATTGTGCGTGATCCATTTGAACGGCTTATTTCTGCCTACAAGGATAAGTTTGTACATAACCCTCGTTTTGAACCATGGTACAAGCACAACATAGCTCCTGTCATCATCCGGAAATACAGGAAAGATCACTCAGAGACCAAAGGAGGTCTACAGTTTCAAGATTTTGTACGATACTTGGGGGACCCAAACCACAAGTTTCTAGATCTCCAGTTTGGGGATCATATAATACACTGGGTAACATATGTAGAACTTTGTGCACCTTGTGAAATTAATTACAATATGATTGGACATCATGAGACCCTTGAGGAAGATGCTTCATACATCCTGAAAGAAGCAGGTATAGACAGACTAGTATCCTATCCCCCTATACCTCCAGGAATCACCCGTTACAATAAGACAAAGGTGGAACAATATTTCTCTAAAATATCAAAGAGAGACATCCGACGCCTTTATGAGAGATATGAAGGAGACTTCAAACTTTTTGGATATAAAGAGCCAACTTTCTTATTTTAACTATGTGGTATGGACTACTGTGGGTTGAAGTTCTGCTGCCTGTCATGCCAACAAGAGGACATAGAAACATAGAGTAAAGGCAGAAAAAGACCAAATAGTCGATCTAGTCTGCCCCTTTTTTATTTATTTATTGTTATGTTTTTTGTTTTTTAACCTTTTTGTCTGAGACAACTGGGTCACTTGACTTGATGGGTTCTCTATGTTGACCATTTGCACTTGGCCCACTTGCACTGATGTACTGCTCTCTTACTAAGTTTTATGGGTTGGGAGGTTGTTTTTTGAGAAACAACCTAAGATTTTCTTGAGGAACAAATCAAATGTGAATTAAGCTTACTGTTTACAGCCTGAAAGTATTAGCAATATACACTGTAGAACAATTTAAAGCCGTGACAAGCCTTTGCATTGTTACAGCAGACAACTTTGTTTTACTCGTCATTTTATGTTTGTAATGTGCCATTTGGAGCCACTAAGCTGAACAATGCAGACTCTCATTAAAAGAAATATAGGAATGTTAAAAAAATATATATTTCATTTCAAGGTTTACAGCGACTAAATTGTGTGAAATTTTGTAATTGTATTCATGCACCATGAACTAAAATGTCCTGTCTTCTGGTACTACACACAAAAAGTAAATCCTATATAAATCTTCAAACAACTTTCCCAGGCTAAATAGAACCTTCACCTCTGCTGAAGAACAAGTCATTGTGCAACACCGTTCTTGTTTTTTCTCCATTATTATAGAACTAGAGATAACAATTACCAATTTTATTTACTGTTCTGCTATACAAAAGAAAACCAGATATTGCACCTTATTTACATCTAATGGTGTGCTGTGTAGGTATGTTATGCTAGCAGTCAAATGGAAACAGTAGGAAGAAGATCCTGCTGTTGCTTAAAGTGTATGTGAAGTAATTCACGGTCGCCTAAGCAAATCCTATTACTGTTCTTTAAAATAAGCCATTTTTAAAAATGTTTTGAAGTGTACATATTCCTTTTAATAAAGTATTTTCTGGAGCCAACCCATGACCGCAGCATGATTGCCGAGATGGGGCAGGGGCCGTGGTTGTACCCTGTTTAGGGTGCTTCCAAATTGCCATAGGTGTACTGACATCTAGCACTTAAAGTGGTTGTAAAGGCAGAAGGTGTTTTTTTTTTTTTTTTTTTTTTTTATCTTTATGCATAACCTTCTATGTGTAGCAGCCCCCCTTATACTTACCTGAGCCCATCTCTATCCAGCGAAGTGCCTCGACCATCTGGGACTCTCCCTCCTGATTGGATCAAAATTGTCAAGTAAACTCAGCCAATGAGGAGAGAGAGGGGGTGGGTTCAAACCACAGCTCCACGTCTGATTGGATTCATGGAGCCTCGGCTCGGGTGCCCCCATAGCAAGCTGCTTGCTGTGGTGGCACTCAACAGGAGGGAGAGGCCAGGAGCTCCAGCCAGGGACCCGAGAAGAGGAGGATCTGGGCTGCTCTGTGCAAATCCACTGCACAGGACAGGTAACTATAACATGTTTTGTTATTTGAATAGAAAAAAAACAAGACTTTACAATGACTTTAAGCTTGGCTTTACACAGATTTTTTTTCGTGCAGCCTGCATGCTGAACAAGAAAAATTTAGCAGATTTCTCCATCCGCGCTATAAAGTACAGATGGATTAATACCCAATGTGACTACTGTATTCTGCGTGATAAAAGGAGCTGCCTAGTGAGACCCTGAGTGGTTGTATCTCATTGGATGCAAGCAGTATTCTGACAACAATTTTCCACCCAGCTCCTTTGATTTTTCAATAGAAGGATGTCAGGTGGGACAGTGCCAAAAAAACTAATTTTGGCCAGTTCATCAGGAATCAGATGAAATTTGCTCAGTGTATGGCCAACTTTAGACGTCTCATTCACTCTCAGCAGGGCTTCGCAATGGACATATTAACCTGTGGTATCACAGGCAGACTACAGGAATGTTGTGTTTTTTGCGTGGTGTCCTGCTGTTGTCATTGCTGGAGTATGTCTGTCAATGTTACTTTGGCTGTGAACCTGAGGTTGGCATTGGCAGGAAATCACAGGAAGCAGGGCAGAAGAGAGACTGACAGAATCACCAGGTATTTAGACCTTTAAAAATTAATTATGAAAGTATAATGTACTTTAGAGTTGATTTGTGGAAAGGTGTCTTGTAAGTTTATATAACACTGAGGTGCTAGTAAGCTTATAAATAAATCAATAACTGTAAAAGGACCATGTATTCCATAATTCTATGGTGGGGGTCAGCAGCTTGCGGCCAGGTGACTGGTAGATCACGGTCAGGGTTGGCTGACCCACCATTCCCGAGCATCAAACAAAGCGTGCAATGCAGAGGGACTACTTGTTAAGTTGAAGCTGAGCAAGAGCCGCATAAGCCGATGCCTCCTCTGTAGTGTTTGCTGTGCTTAGCCATAGACTATGCTTAGTCATATCCTCCGGGTTTGGTGCACTTTCTGAATGAAGAAGTTTTGGTGTGCTTTCAGGAAGTGCACCGCACCTGCACGATATAATAGTAGTCTATGGCAAAGTGCAACTAACCCAGGAAAGGAGCAGATGCACCGTGCTGCACCCGCCGGTGCAGGTAAACTGCAGCACATCAGTGTGGAAGCTGCCTCAGAACAGTAAGGGTTCATTTACAATTGTAGTTTGGAAGGTGTTAAAACCATATAGTTACGACATATTTTTAACACCCCAACCCCGCACCCCCTTTAGCTGCAGTGGCCAGGGGTGTACACATGCTGCGGCAGGAGTTATATTCCCTCTTATGGTTGGTGGGTGTAGCACCTGCCAAGCATGTCCCATTCAAGTGAATGAGGCCACTCCGCAAGTGCACTATGACCTTGTGCGGTATAGCAAACAAGGGGTTAAAGCAGGCAGCAGTGCATTGCTTTCTCACCACCTGCTTTAACCCCTTGGACCCCAAAGCCGCATGCAGTTGCAGGGCGCTTGCAGAGTGGTCCCATTTACTTAAATGGGTTGCGATTTTCAGGCGGTAGCAGGCTGCTGTTCCTCTGAAAAGCAATCCGACTGTGTTTGACAGGTGGTGAAGAGGCGATATGTTGCCTCCTCACCACCTGATTTAAACCCATGATTGCCGCGCAATGCACGTGATTGCGACACGGTAGTACGGCAATTAGAAGTGTAAATCAGATGCGAGGAGGCAACACTGTGCCCGGTGATCTTTTGATTTCTTCCATGTTCAGGTAGATCTCCACCGCTTTAAAGTGATTGTAAAGGCAGAACGTTTTTTGCATTCTACGCATTAAGATAAAAAAACCTTCCGTGTGTAGCAGCCCCCCTAATACCTGAGCCCATCTTTATCCAGCGATGTGCACGAGTGCCTCAGCTGTCCGGGACACTCCCTCCTGATTGGCTGTGACACAGCAGCGGCGCCATTGGCTCCCACTGCTGTCAATCAAAGCCAATCAGGAGAGAGGGGGCGGGGCCAAACCATGACTCAGTGTCTGAATGGACACAGGTAGAGGCATCTGAGGATCCAGGCTGCTCTGTGCAAAACCAATTCATAGAGCCAGTAAGTATAACGTTGATTTATTTTTAAAGAAAAAAAAAAAGACTTTAGTATCACTTTAAGGTTGCCTACCCCTGCCCTATGGTGTGGTATATTACTTCTACCACACCACCACACTCCAGTCCTTAGAGATTCTTTGCCAAAGTCCGCAGGGGAAAAGACACCTCCATAGGTAGTCCACCACCGCTCTCACTTGTTTCTCTTGTGGACCTCCTATCCATTATAAGAAACTCCAGTGATATGGAGCTCAGAGGGAGGAAAACGTGAGTGCTGCAGAGGACCACATAGATAGAGTGGATAAAAAAAGTGTACACACCCCTTTTAAATGTCAGGTTTCTGTGATTTAAAATAAATGAGACCAAGATAAATCATTTCAGAACTTTTTCCACCTTTTTAATGTGACCTATAAACTGTGCAACTCAGTTGAACAACAAACTGAAATCTTTTAGGTCAAGGGAAGTAAAAAAATGAATAGGGTTGCATAAGTGTGCACATCCTTAAACTAATACTTTTGTTGAAGCACCTTTTGATTTTATTACAGCACTCAGTCTTTTTGGGTATGAGTCTATCGGCATGGCACATCCTGACTTGGCAATATTTGCCCACTCTTCTTTGCAAAAACATTCCAAATCTGTCAGATTGCGAGGGCATCTCCTGTGCACAGCCCTCTTCAGATCACCCCACAGATTTTCAATCAGATTCAGGTCTGGGCTCTGGCTGGGCCATTCCAAAACTTTAATCTTCTAGTGAAGCCATGCCTTTTGTTGGTTTGGATGTATGCTTTGGGTCGTTGTCAACCTGAAAGGTGAAGTTCATCTACATGCTCAGCTTTCTAGCAGAAGCCTGAAGGTTTTGTGCCACTATTGACTGGTATTTGGAACTGTTCATAATTCCCTCTACCTTGACTAAGGCCCCTGTTCCAGCTCAAGAAAAGCTGCCCCAAAGCACGATGCTGCCTCCACCACGCCTCACTGTAGGCATGGTGTTTCTTTTTGTGCCAGACATATCTTTTGGAATTATGGCCAAAAAATTCAACTTTGGTTTCATCAGACCTATGCACGATATGGGAGATTATCACATGTACCACACAGCCAGTACTTGCCAAATATTCTTGCCGCTCCTTTAATGTTGCTCTAGACCTCTTTGCAGCCTCCCTGACCAGTTTCCTTCTCGTCTTTTCATCAATTTTGGTGGGACATCGAGTTCTTGCAAATGTCACTGTTGTGCCATATTTTCTACATTTGATGACTGTTTTCACGGTGTTCCATGGCATAGCTAATGCCTTGGAAATTCTTTTGTACCCTTCTCCTGACTGATACCTTTTAACAATGAGATCCCTGTGATGCTTTGGAAGCTCTATGCAGACCATGGCTTTTGCTGTTGGATGCGACTAAGAAAATGTCAGGAAAGACCTACTAGAACAGCTGAACTTTATTTGGGGTTAATCCGAGGCAATTTAAATGATGGCAGGTGTGTACTGACTTCTATTTAACATGAGTTTAAATGTGATTGCTTACAGCTACAGTTATAAGAGGGTGTGCACACTTATGCAACCACATTATTTTATTTTTACTTCCGCCCCACCCTAAAAGATTTCAGTTTGTTTTTTAATTGAGTTGTACAGTTTATAGGTAACATTAAAGTTGTAAAAAGTTCTGAAATGATTTATCCTTGTCTCATTTTTTTTACATCACAGAAACCTGACATTTTAACAGGGGTGTGTAGACTTTTTATATCTACTGTAGATACTCCCAGAAATGTTGGTTCCCCTGTATTCCTTGGCAGAAGAATTCTAGAGATTGGAGTGCAGTTTATGAAAGTGGGCAGCACAGTTCTTTTACAGGTATGGCTTAATTAAATAGCTTGCTAAAGTCACAGGGTTGCTTTAAAAGGGAAATGGGGACCCTTCATATTAAAGCGGTAGAAAACCTGCACTTTTTTTTTTTATAACAAAAAAACATACAGGTTTAGGAGATATTAATTTTACCTACAGGTAAGCCTTATTATAGGCTTACCTGTAGGTAAAAGTAAAAAAAAAAGACTATACAACCACTTTAACTAGACAATGAGTGTAAAGTGTGAGTTTTGGCCTGAGGAAACTCCCTTGAATAGGACCTGGATGAACACTATTTAAAGGTCCTACATACTGCAGCTTCCACCCTATGTTCAGTGGTGCTTTAAAGCCAACTTTAAAACAATTGTACTTTCTCTTATATTCACCGACCGACACAGCTCCTCTCTGTAACAAATGGGTTGTTAGCCTTGTAAACCAGGGTGAACAATAACTGCGCTAATTATAAAACAGGAGAGAAAAAACAAGCAGCCAACACAGTTTGTGATCAGCAAACGAAAATAATATAAAAACCAAAATGTGGCGCTGTGATCGTGAAAAACTTAATACAAAAAGTCTATGAGTGTAGAGCAATAATCCAGAAGTGATGTTGACAGTCCATCAATCAAACATAAATGGTGCTGTGTGAAGAAAAAAATCTTCTATCAAAACAATGGTGCATATATATATATCCCTCTTGAGATGAAGGGGTGGTGCATAAATCCCGCTTAAGGTGATTATAATCTGCTTACCAGATAGAAGCAGAAAGAAGGCGATATTGATCACGTGAAGCCAAGAAGAAAGTGAATGGAAGTCTGATGAACCCAAAGGTATGATCGAATCCAATAATTCTTGATGGAATGTTGGTGACCAAGTTCACTCAGCCAAATCTGGTGTAAGCTAGAAGAGAAACTCTCCCACGGGTTGAAGGAAGAGAGTAATGACAATAGTGAAGCCCGCAAGATGAAGTTTAACAGTTTTATTGCTGGTAATCTACTTACATCGAAGTAAAAACATCAGGGCATGGATAAAAAGACAATTCCGCATACTTGCATCAGCCCGCCTGACATGTTTCATCCTACAATGGATATCATCAGAGGCGTGGGTTGTTAGCCTTATCACTAGGAGAATACTAGGCATAGTTGTAATACAACACTCAGAACTCTTAGTTCCGCCCAGGGGGCGGTCCCTTGGGTAACAACCCCCCTGTCTGCAGACAGACCTCAGTTTTTTTTTTTTTGCCTAGTAAAGGAGAAAGACCTAGGAACCCTGCGGGCCCATCGGTCCGTGTTTTTTTTATGCAGAAGCTTAGCTTTTTGCGCAAGATGACTGATCCTGTGATCTACTATCAACAGCCGGCTGGGTGACAGGCTGGATACCCTTATCCTTGTAGTCTCCCCAGTCCGGCCATCGAGCGTGTGCAGGTCGCAGCTACGGCTCGGCAGGCCACGACGAAACCTCAGCTCCAGAGGTGGTCGTGAGCTTTTATGCTCCGGGGCGTACATATGACCGGGCTACTGATGTCTGAGTCACAGTATGCCGAGGCCTAGCAGCTACCCTATACTGATTAGGAGTAGTCCTGCAGTGGAATGTCTCCCAGCTCTTCAGGACTGGTAAGTACAGCTCTCCCTGCCTCGGTGGGGCTGAGCAGCTGGGCATTCCCTGGGAGGTCGATTCGGATGTTCCTCTCCTCCCTCTCTAACCTCTCCAGTCCCTATCTTCCCTCCCCCCCTCCCTGGTGGGGTGCTGCATGTGGCTGCTGAGCGGTGTATGTCTGTATATACAGGGATCTTTGTGGGCTCTCACCTGAGATGCTGGCTGGCTGGGGGTGTCCTGGGTTCTGTGGGTTATGCTCCCGGAAGGTGCCTGTGAGGATCTGCTGTGGTCTGGTGCGGTGCGGTGCTGTGTTTCTGCTATCATCTTTGCTTTCTGTACCTCATGGAGCTGCTGGCGGCCATTTTAGGTGTGGGCAAGGGCAGATTGCCTTCCTGGACTCCAGCGGCCATTTTCCAAGTGATCTCCTATTCAGGACACTGGCGGCCATTTTCTGGAAGTCTGAACATGTTCTCAGTGTTCTCTAGCAGCAGCATGACTCGTGTGTGCTCACAGCCATTTTCCCTGTGTTTCCTGTCTGTGTACTGGACGCTGGGCAGCCATTTTATTGAAGCTAAAGCACTTTTCTAGAACCTTTTAGCACTCATTCTAGCAGCTGACGCAGACACAGTTTTTGTTTCCTCTGCACTTGGGAGCACTCAGGGACTACAGGCACTACTTGTGGACAGCGCAGAACTCCTCAGGGTGGTGAGTCCGGCGGAAAGAGCCCCTCAATCAGCGGTGGCAAGGAGGGCGGGACTGTCACTGTCCTAAGTCCACTTCGGGTGGCAGACAGGATAGGGTCAGCATGGCTTCAGAAACTGGTGTTTCTTCCCCCGGAATCCAGGCAATTGTAACCGGGTCACCTGCGGATTGCGCAGTACCCATGGACACCCTGACGGCGGTCCTCAATTTACTCGTTGCCAAGATGGAGGCGGTGCGTGGGAAGAAGGTGCACTAAAGAGGCCCCTGCCCCCCCCCCCCCGTCCTCTGGGGAGAGCGCTGACGCAGACTCTGCTCCTGCTGAGGCTGGTGACCCCTGTTCTGTCTTGTCAGATGACGCTGACCAGGGCCGTTTCGGACCGGAGGATGAGTCCCCGTCCGGGTCCGGGCGCGACAAAGCGCTTGTTGGAGCACTTATCACAGCTGTGCGTGATTCCCTGAAGATTCAGGAGCCAGCAGATTCCTCTGCTGATGTACCGGCCCCTTTTGGGTCCCGCAAGCCAGCATGTTCACCTAAGGTGTTCCCGTATCTGACTTATTTTGACAAGTTTATTTACAGGGAATGGGGTCGCCCGCAACGGACCCTTGGTCCCCAAATACATAACGGTGCGTTACCCTTTTGAGGAGAGCCTTCTCAGAGATGGTCGGCTCCTCCGGTCGTGGACCCCCCAGTATCCAGGTTAAATAAAGTAACCACGATCACGGTTGAGGGGACTCCTGCATTCAAGGATCCCACGAACAGAAAGGCAGAGGCAGTGGCTCGTTCCTCGTTTACGGTGGTGGGGTCAGCCGTGCGACCAGTACTGGCATCCGCACTTGTGTCGCAGACACTGACTGAGTGGGCAAAAGTTTTGCACCGCGAATTGGGAGAGCAACAGGCTTCTCCTGTCTGCGTGGAACTAGCAGACCAACTAGTGCAAGGCCTTAAGTACATCTGTGACGCGGCCCTGGATACTCTCCCTCTGTTATACAGGGCTTCAGTGTCAGCTGTGGTGCTGAGGCGCCTGATTTGGCTAAAATGCTGGTCTGCTGACCAGGCATCCAAAAAAGCCCGGACGGATCTTCCCTTCCTTGGCAACCGGCTCGTTGGAGCCTCATTAGATGACATTGTTGAAAATGCCACCGGGGGTAAGAGTACACTACTCCCACAGGCCAGGAAGGCTAAGGAGCCACGCCGTAGGCAAGGGCCCTCCTTTTCCGCTCACAAACGTTTTTTTTCGTCCGCCTGGAGCTTCGACAAAGCGTCCAAGCCCGACAGGACGTCCACGGACGATCAAAGTCGTCTCTGGAACCGCAAGCCTAACAAGCCTGCAAATAAAAAGTGCTACCGCACGAAGATTGCCCCCACCCATATCTCGGGCGGGGGGTCGCCTTCGGGAGTTTGCAGCACGGTGGTCCTCACGGTTGTCCGACCAAAGGGTCTGCGATCTGATTTCCACAGGCTACAAGTTTCTCTCTTGGCCACCAAACAGTTTCTTCCCCTCCAGCATGCCGTATCCCCGGCTCGCCGGGAGGCCCTCTTGGGGGCGGTAAGGGATTTGCTGAAGTGCCGGGTGATTGTACAGGTTCCGGAATCAGAAGCTTCCAGGGATTCTACTCAAATCTGTTTGTGGTTCTCAAGAAGGAAGGGATACGGCCTATCTTGGACCTAAAAGCCCTCAGTCACTTTGTAAAAGTGTAGAGGTTCCGAATGGAATCGGTGCGCTCAGTAGTCGCTGCACTCCATCAAGGGGACTCCCTGGCGTCCTTAGACATCCAGGATGCGTACCTGCACATACCCATATGCCTTCGGGATCAAAAGTTGCTGCGGTTTACAGTCGGGGAAGCTCACTACCAGTTGTGGCTCGTCCCTTTGGTCTGGCTTCAGCCCCCCGAGTCTTTATCAGGGTATTGGATCCAGTGTTGGCTTTGCTACGGCAACATGGGATCACGATCATGTGATACCTAGACGATCTTCCGCCTCAGTATTAGACGAGGATGTGGCGATCACCATGCAGACCCTGCAAGAATTTGAGTGGCTGTTGAACCTAATGAAGTCGGTGATTGTGCCGACCCAGCGTCTGGAGTACCTAGGCTTGCGGCTGGACTCCAGGGAAGCGAGAGTGTTCTCCCTTCATGCAAATTGCAGACTCTCAGATCTGTGGTAAAACAGCGGATGAACCACAAGTGGTCGTCGCTCCGCTTTTACATGCGAGTACTGGGACTCATAGTAGCCTCCTTCAAGGCAGTACCTTATGCCCAGTTCCACACCAGAGTCCTGCAGAAGAAGATTTTGACAAAATGGGACAAATCTCAGTTGTCCCTGGATCGACAGATCCAGGTGAGTCAGTCAGATACTCACTGATCTGGTGGTTGAGGTCCCTGTGATTCAGTCTGGGAAATCGGTCTCTCTACATGGTCGATGACACTGCAAGGGCGTCCGATCAGGACCCAGTCAGACAACGCCACGGCCGTGGCATAAGTCAATCACCAAGGGGGGACAAGAAGCTCAGCCGCTGCACGGGAGGTCACGCACATACTTTGGTGGGCAGAGCGACACGTACCGGCCCTGTGAGCCATTTACATCCCGGGAGTGGAGAACTGGCAGGCGGACTGTTTGAGTCGACAGGTTCTGGACCCTGGGGAATGGTCATTACATCCGGAGACATTCAGGTTACTGTGCCTGAGGTGGGGCACACCAGGCGTGGATCTGCTGGCCTCCCGTATCAATCGGAAGGTGCCAAGATTCGTGTCCAGGACAAGAGATCCATGGGCCGACGCGTCAGATGCGCTGGTGGCTCCGGGGGATCAGTACTAGCTGATTTACGCCTTTCCTCCACTGAAACTGTTACCACGTCTGCTTCGCAGGGTGGAAGCTGTGGGGATCCCAGTGATACTGGTTGCCCCAGATTGTCCGCAGCGTCCCTGGTACGCAGACCTGGTGCGTCTGGTGGCAGACGCTCCCTGACGACTGCCGCTGCGAGAGGACCTTCTGTCTTAAGGTCTGATTATCCATCCTGCTTTACCATCGCTGATTTTAACGGCATGGCTTTTGAGAGCCAGGTGTTGAGGAACCGGGGTCTGTCGGACTCGGTGATCTCAATTGTGTTGAGAGCACGGAAATCTTCTCGGAAGATGTACCATCGTACCTGGAAGGCCTACATCTCCATGTGTGAGGAGAAAGGATGGCATCCGTGCTCCTTTTCCATATCCAGGATCCTGCTTTTCTTCAGCAAGGAGTAGACCAGAAATTGGCATTAAGCACCATTAAAGGGCAAATTTTCAGCATTAGCTGTCTTTTTTTCAGCGACCCCCCCCCCCCCCCCCCTGGCATCTCACTCCTCAGTGAGTACCTTCGTTCAGGGGGTACGACATGTAGTCCCTCTGGTGCGTCCACCGCTACCCCCTTGGGATCTAAACCGGGTGTTGGCGCTACAAAAACCGCCATTTGAAAATATCAGGGAGATTCCCCTGTTGACTTTCCCTGAAGGTGGCCTTCCTAGTGGCCATCACATCGGCCAGGAGGGTTTCGGAACTGGCGGTCTTGTCTTGCAAGTCGCCCTATCTGGTTATCCACAAGGATAAGGTAGTGTTGTGTCCGCAACCGTCTTTTCTACCATAAGTGGTCTCGGCTTTTCATATGAATGAGGACATTGTATTGCCATCTCTGTGTCCTAAGCCGAAGCACCCTAAGGAGGTGGCCCTTCGCGCTCTGGATGTGCTTCGGGCTCTTGAGGTGTATTTGTCTGCCACAGCTCCCTTTTGGAAGTTGGACTCACTGTTTGTTTCGGTGGCTGGTCCAATGAAAGGCATGGCGGTCTCGTCGGCCGCCATTTCCAGGTGGATCGGACAGACTGTAGTGCAAGCCTACGCCTGGAAGGGGCAGGTGCCCCCCTTTCCGGTCACGGCCCACTCCTCAAGGGCAATCGGAATGTCTTGGGTTTTCCGACACCAAGCATCTGCCGCTCAGGTGTGTAAAGCGGTCACCTGGTCGTCTGTCCACACGTTTACCAAGTTCTACAATGTAGATGCCGGTGCATCGGTTGATGCCTGTTTTGGCTTCAAAGATTTGCAGGCAGCCATGTAGTTGCAATTGAATATGCAATATATTTTAATTTTTAATTTTTATTTCTTTTACTGTTCAGTACTGTTATGTTAATGCACTGTTGCATTACTTCCGCAGTTTGATGCGGTTTTGGGTGATCACTCCTGTTGGGGATACCCTGATTTTTGTGGTGGTTTTTCCAGCACTGTTGTTTTTTGTGGGTAAAGTTTCACTAGTTCCCACTTGCCACGGTGGATGAAGTTTTTATGCTGTTTTCCCACCCCTCGTTTGGCACTGCTTGGGGACGTCCCATTTGTTACAGAGAGGAGCTGTGTCGGTCGGTGAATATAAGAGAAAATAGGATTTTTTGTACTCACCGTAAAATCCTTTTCTCTGTAATTCACCGACCGACACAGCACCCGCCCCTCCTTTTATCTTTATGTTATACTGCTTGTTGACGTACTGAGGTCTGTCTGCAGACAGGGGGGTTGTTACCCAAGGGACCGCCCCCTGGGCGGAACTAAGAGTTCTGAGTGTTGTATTACAACTATGCCTAGTATTCTCCTAGTGATAAGGCTAACAACCCATTTGTTACAGAGAGGAGCTGTGTCGGTCGGTGAATTACAGAGAAAAGTATTTTACGGTGAGTACAAAAAATCCTATTTTATTAGGTGTAACTATTTGTCGAAAAAAAAGAAGTTTGCTGCTTTTGGGATTGTTATGGTCTACATGAAAATAAAGGATTGCATTTAAATCCTTCTCTTTTTTTTTTTTTTTTTTTTTTTTATAATACGTGGGGAAATATTGATGAACTGATTTTTGTAAAATTGCTTGATGGTATGTGGGCAAAAAGAGGAAAACCTCAAATAAAAAGGACATTCTGCCATGGCTTACTTAATATATTACATTGTTTCTTCAGTGTCTTTCTTCAGAATGTTGTCTATGTAAATCAAGTACAGTATAATCATTTCCTAACTCCATACATTGGTTCATAATTTTTTTTCTTTAGGAGGGTATGTAGGAACTGAATATGTACAATCTTAAGGAAAGGCGGGGAAGGCATGATTGAAACCTAAAATACATTAACGGAAAGACTAAACAGAATCCTTATTCTCCAAAAACAATCCATACACTTCCACTACTTAACCACTACAATACTGGGCACTTTCCCCTTCTTCCTTCCCAGACCAATTTTCAGCTTTCAGCGCTCTCACATTTTCAGTGACAATTGCGTGGTCATGCAATGCTGTACCCAAATGAAATTTTTATCATTTTGTTTGCACAAATAGAGCTTTAGTTTGGTGGTATTTATTCACGACTCAGTTTTTAATTTTTTTCGATATAAGCGAAAAAATTGCGGAAATTTTGAAAAAAAACAATATTTTCTCCTTTCTTTTTTAAAAGAAATCCAATAAAATCAAATTTTGTCATAAATTTAAGCCAAAATGTATTCTGCTACATGTTTTTAGTAAAAAAAATTCTGTTAAGTGTATAATAATTTGTTTGCGTGATCACGGACATATGTACGCAAATGATCATGTACAGATGTGTGCAGGTGATCACGGACATATGTGTGCAGATAATCATTGGGACATGTGATTTTACTGGGACATATGGGGGGGACATGTGTTTTTATTATTTGGGGACATGTGTGGGGTGTTGTGTGATTACACTAGACTGGTGATCAGTGAGTAAAAAAAACGGATTATACTCACTGATCACCAGCCGGCTGTAGCGATCCGCTCCCCTCTCCTCAGCGAGGACTTCCGTGTGAGGAGAGCCTATTGCCTAGCAACCGGCTGTTTGCTTACATCACACGACGGCTTTAATTGGACACGGCCGTCGTGATCAGGAGGGCCAATCACAGAGCCCTCCTGCCGATCCGAGATGCGCCGTGTCCGGGTGACACAAGCGCATCGGGATCGCGCCACTGCGCGCGACCCCCCTACTTCAGGAACGTCCTATCAGAAGTAGACAGCTCCCACCCGGCTGTATATATACAGTGGCCAGGTGGGAAGTAGTTTAAAGTCTAGATTGGTGCTCACGTGAGCTGCCGGCTCTCGCCTCAGCCTGACAGCTGCAGCGGGTGTTGCCGAGGACCCCCCACTGACGTCAGTCAGGAGGGGAGGAGAGAGGCAGCCCCTGCCCGCTGCAGATGTCATGCAAGAAAAAAGTGAGCTAGCAGGTCATGTGAGAGCCGATCTGCGCTCTGTAAACAGGTATATAGCTGCATTTTTTTTTTTTTTTTTTAAAGCACAGTCACAGGAGGACATTACATGACTCAACCAAGAGGAAAATGTAAATGTAACACGAAGTTGAGCGGCAGGAGGGGGTGGGCCCGTACACAAAGCTGACGGGCTGGGAAGGGAGGGGGGAGAGGATGGAGAAGAGCTGTGGATGACAGAGGCACGTAAACTGACCACGGTGTCAGGGCTCAGCAGCCATGATATACTGTAGTCAGTTTACAAAGGAGAGGGCAGAACCAGGTATTTCAGGTGATAGAAGGGGCCAAATTACACAGCACAATTACTGTGCTGTATAACATGCTTTAAATTAACAGGATCTTTATTTAATGTACTGGTACTTTACTTTAATGTATTTTTCATTAACCTGTATATTTGTTTTTTGTGCCTCTTTGTAATAACCTACCTGGGCTCCCGAACCTCTCCTTTTCCACATCACTTCCATTTGGTATGAGCAGTTCATATTAGTTGCTGTCACTGCTCTAAGCACACTACAAATCCCATTAGTTCATAGCCCGTAGTGAGGCCACCTTCCTACATACAGTGGGGCCATGGACAATGAATGTATCACCCTCAAATACAAAGTCAGATCTTAGCAGCAGCAAAAAAACAGATGTGAATAATGTTCAGAACACAGCAGATTGGCCTCAAACTGGCAGGAGAAGTACAGGGCTAACCTTAGAAAATATTAAGAGTAGCTGATACTTGGAATGGAGATGGTGGTGAATCAGTCAACATATCAAATTAAAAAAAAAAACTAAATCGAGAACAACTTGGTCTTTTTCTGCTGTCTCTTTCCTATTTTTCTGTTTTCTGGTAATAGTAATTTAGTTCTGCAGTGCCACCCAGTGGACCTTTATAGTAATTACAGTGCTACAGAAAACGACTTATTTGTAGTGCGTTTCAATGATGCCATATTAATGTGTATAGGGTAAACAGCAGTCCATTAGTAAACTTTAAACTAAAGCCATCTTTGTAATAATTTGCAAATGTCCTAACCTATTTAATGCCCTGTATAGCCACAATTTAAGATTGTCACAACCGTTCTTCAAGCGACAAAAGCTTATTAAAGCTGAACTCCCAGGAACATCAAGTATTGTGTAAATACAGGAAGCATGTGTATTCTTGCTTGAATTTTGATGTGCTTTGTGTATTGCTTCCACATCTGTACAGTAATCCAGGAGGAGTCATCACCTTTGTACAGGAGCTTGCTGTACTAAAGACTGGTCACTGTTGCACTTTCTCTTTGTACAGGGGGACTGGTCTTGTGTAGAGCCTGCTGGGCCTTCCCACAGCTCTCCTCTCTGCACAGACTATGTACAGCATGGTAATGATGTCATTTCTACTTTTAAAAGGTAATAGCTGGGTTTTCAAAAGCATGTGATTCACACACAATTGATTTATATATATTTGTAGCGATTAGGGACTATATTTAAAATAAAGCGTTTGTGCCTGGAGTTCAGCTTTAACATTTTGAATAAAATTAGGTTGTTAGAAATCAGTTTTTATTTATTGCTATTGGTGTCCTCATTGGAAATAATTCTAACTTCTTGATTATGTTGCCAGGACAGGAAGTGCAAAACATTTTATCCCAAAAGAGACACATGCTGTAATAAAACCATATAGCCGAGCAGGGAAGGGCTAGAGCAGGCAATTTAATTGATGTTTATGTCCCTGTTGGAATTGTTCTCACTTCCTGTCCTGGGCACAACCTGACAAACCTGTGTCATCATGGCAGTGGATAAACCTCACAGAGGGTCCGTCCATCTCTGTGCAAACTGTTTGACTAGAATAAAAGATCTTTACATTGTTTTGCCAAAGGGGCTTGCAAAGGGAAGATTACTATGCTGATCCAGTGATCAGTCTTTACAGTGGTCAAGCTGAGAGTCCATACACACTACTCCATTGTACCGCACGTTACCGCAACACAGTAATGTATGAAAGACAGTGCAGGATTCATTTTGAAAGACTGCAAGCTTTCCTCCAAAGAATGTGAGTGAGACCTGAAGTTTGGAAAAGTTGGTCTTGACTATTCTGGTGTTTTCTGTTTTGCATTCTAAGCATTGTTCCCATACTGACTGCATTTCTGATTATCCTGTTTGCTCACCCAGTTCTGGTTTGGCTGCTTGCTTATTTTACCCAAGACTCAAAGAAAACCATTAATAGCAAAGCACCAATTCAGCATGCACTTTCCTTCACTCTCTGGCCACTCCGTTCACTGCTGGGAACTGAAGAAAAAAAAAATGAGGTTCCTCTGAAAAATCATGTGACCAATCAAATGAATCACCAGCCCATCATATTCTGCTCATGATATGTTTTTATTAGTCATGACATATTATGTAATGCTGAGTGTCACTGTCTCCCTGAGGAAGGGGCGTGTGTCTGCCCCGAAATGTTGTATGATGTCCCTTGACTAAATAAAACCGTCAAGACAATATATTATGCTGCTGATTCATACAATGTCTGGAATTGTGCACAACACTACCAGCCATCATTGATCACTACAGCACTAACTATTCCATGGTTGAAATGCTGTTGACCATGCTTCTTTTACTTCACTCATGTGACGGCACTGATAGAATATATTTGATACATCTCTGACTCGAAACAAGAATGCACATCTGGAGTTCAGAAGGTCAGAAATAGTGAAGCGCTGCTGTGTATCCAACAAAACGATATCCCTTCAAAAAACATATATATATATATATATATATATATATATATATAGCCTGCAGTAAATCCTAAACAAATAACATCAAGACTATATGCAGCATGCTAAAAATTAAAGGAGAAGTATAGCCGAAGTTCATCCTTTTTTTAATATTCAAAGTGAATGTACTCATCCATCCATGTCTTCATGCTTTGTTTTAGCTGAGAAATCACTTTGAAAAACACCCCCCTAGCATTTCTGGCTGTGGCCATCTTAAGGACAGATAATTCATGTAGCATTTACTTACTGGAATCGATCTGCTCTTGGCTCAGGCATGCAGGCAGGAGAGCCTGCTGGGATGTATAACATAATTTGCCTAGGGCTGGAAACTAAGAAATAACAGAAGAAATTAAAAAAATATATATTTTTAACCCCTTTGCACCCGCACCTCCCAGCCTTTTAACCACTTCAGCCCCGGACCAATTGGCAGCCTGGACCAGGCCCCTTTTTGCGATTCGGCACTGCGTCGATTTAACTGACAATTGCGCGGTCGTGCGACGTGGCTCCAAAACAAAATTGGCGTCCTTTTTTCCCCACAAATAGAGCTTTCTTTTGGTGGTATTTGATCGCCCCTGCGTTTTTTATTTTTTGCGCTATAAACAAAAATAGAGCGACAATTTTATAAAAAAGGCAACATTTTTTGCTTTTTGCTATAAGAAATATCCCCAAAAAATATATAAAAAAACTTTTTTTTTCTCAGTTTAGGCCGATACGTATTCTCTACATATTTTTGGTAAAAAAAATCGCAATTAGCGATTATTGATTGGTTTGCGCAAAAGTTATAGCGTTTACAAAATAGGGGATAGTTTTATAGCATTTTTATTAATATTTTATTTTTTTTACTAGTAATGGTGGCGATCAGCATTTTTTTTTTTTTTTGTGACTGCGACATTATGGCGGACACATCGGACATTTTTGACACATTTTTGGGACCATTGTCATTTATACAGCAATCAATGCTATTTAAATGCATTAATTCCTGTATAAATGACAGTTGTAGTGAAAGAGTTAACCACTAGGGGGAGGGGAGGGTTTATGGGCTGTGACGTGTGTGTTTTTTTACATTAGGGGGCGGGGCTGACGTCTGACGTCATTGATCGGCTTTCCCGATGACCGGGAACAGCCAATCAATGACAGGCAGAGTAGGAAGCGCGGGGAGAGGTTTGTTTACACATACCTCTCCCCGTTCTTCAGCTCCGTAACCCGATCGCGGGACACCAGCGGCGATCGGGTCCGCTGGTCCTGCGGCCGGGGTCACGGAGCTCCCGACCGGGTGGCTAGTGCGCCGCTGGCGCGCGCGCGACCCACGGGCAGGCAATTAAAGGGGACGTACAGGTACGTGCTTTTGCCTGCCCATGCCATTCTGTAGACGTATATCTACATGAGGCGGTCGGGAAGCGGTTAAGAGGTTTCAGATGTCGGGAGGTGGGGCGGGGTCTATGATTTCATGTGACTGCTGTGATTGGCTGTCACAGCGATCACATGTTTAGAATCTCATCAGCTTTCTGTTAGCGGCCAGGAAAGTGCATAATTTCCTATCTATTCACTAATACTAGCAGCATAAGTATTACAAATAGTCAACGTTGATTGATGGAGTGAGGTTCTGCTTTAAAGCGTTTCCTCAGCTAAAATGTTTGGCAATGGCACTGCACTTGGGAAGCTGTAGTTTCTCTTACCTTGGTTTTTTTCTTCTCTATTCGGAACCCCCAGGCATCCCCTCTCACATGTAGGAGCTGTACTGCATCCTTCTCCCCTATACTGTGCTCAGGAAAGTCTAGACTACCACGCATCCAGCACCTTTGTAGGGTCTTAGAGTGCTGTGTTGGATGCAGAAGGCAGTTCCTGTGCACATTGTGCTCTCTTTGTCCGGCTGTGGGTGATTTTACTTCCAAGATGGATAGAATTTCTGGGCAGTCGTGGCCATGCAGCCCAGGCCACTGGAACACAGAGGGAAGGCAATGGGTGCTTCGAGTTCTGGCACCATGAAGTGGTGTTCGGGAACTGTAGGTTTCTCTGCTGTGCCCTCTGCAAGATGGATGGATCAGGTGCAGAATGCTCCCCCATGGAGTCCAAAGTCTTGACTAGACACTTAATTCCTTTGGTTCAGATATTATTCTTGTGCCCCTTTCTCTCTGACATTTTGGATGGGGGGGTTATACATTTTTCCCCACACTTTTAGGGGTTTCTCTTGTTTTGGCACAACTTTAGTTAAATGGCTTTGTGTTTATTTTTATTTTTGCAGACCAAAGCCATAGAGAAATCTAAACCTTTCCCTGTTGTTAAAAAGAAGCACCTCTTGTAATGTTAAATTAGGACGGGCTTGGAAAAAGCTTTTTTGTCAATCCTACCTGCTTGAGAAGGAATTCTTGGCTACATGATCTCTTTGCCTTGGTTAAGAAAGAGTTATCCGCTACCTTCCAAACTTTTCATACAATGTTGTGCTGTATTTAATTCTAGATTGAAAGCATTAGGATGCAAGTTAAACAGGGATAAACCTAAAGTACGTGACCTCAATTACACAAAAAGCTCAGCTAGCAGCTTTTTTCCTAAGTGACACAAGTACAAGGAAGGTCAGCTATCATTTTCAGTTAGCAAAATGTGCCTGTTCCTTGAATGGCTAACACAGAATGGTGCTCATGTAAATGAAACTTGATTAGTTATGTGGGATAAGTTATCATTTATAATATTTTTAGTTTAGTTGTCTTTACTTGCAGTGGAGAGGAGGGTCTGGAGGACAGCAGTGGCCTAGTGGTGGGCAAAAACATGACCAGCATCTTGATGTGGCAGCAAATCAAGAATTTGGGCTTGTATGCTTGGCATAGGCCACAGTAACCATTTAGATATGGAACTCCTCTACTGTTTAAATTGCACTTTCTTTCCTCACTCCATTCCATTGGCCAACTTCCGTCATGCAAAGTTGAAAAACAATTACCGTCTTTTTGGCAGTACCACTTTAATTTTTTTTTTTTTAATTCTTTTTATTACATTTTAAAGTCAGTTAAATGCAAAAATAGCCATTTGGGGCATTTCCCTGGCTTAATGTTCAATTAAAAAAAGGCATAAACATGTGCACCACTAGGTGGACATCTCATAGCCTTTTTACTGTGTTTATGCTTCCCACCCTTCCATACGGTGTTATTTACTAAAACTGAAGTACAGTATGCAAAATCTGGCACAGCTCTACATAGAAACCAATCTTTTATTGTCAAAGCTTAATTGAACAAGCTGAAGTTAGAAGCTGATTGGCTGCCATGCACAGCTACAGTACACCAGATTCTGAGTGCACCCGTTTTAGTAAATCTCCCCCACAGTGTTTATCTTCTCATACACTCAAATTTAATCTGCTGGAATATGAACAGAAATGCTGCATATTGCAATCATCTTCTTCTACACCCATGTATATGATGAGTGCTCTATTGTACAGTTTGTTGTGTGTTGTTAAATCTTCCACGAATGACCCTTGGAGGATACAAAAGCATTCTACTCCATAATATACAGTAGGATTGTCCAAAATATGTTGTACTAAAGACACCTTAGCACTTTGTAAATGTAAATCTTCCATGAATGACCCTTTGAGGACACAAAAGCATTCTACTCCATAATATAAAGTTTTGATTGTTTCGATCCGTGGTGGTCAACTTAAAAATTAAAGAGAGCCTCAAGTGCAAATAGCAGTGAATTTTCGTACCTCTGCAAACCTTTTGGTCCTGCTGCATTTTTTGCAGAATATAATGCATATACACCATGTCAGAGTCTGTCTTGCCACACAGTACAGAAATGCTAGGGGAGATACGGTATAACAAATTACTGTATGGCAGATCATCTATGTGCTGTGATCCAGAGACACAAGGCTCATTCTCTTCACTTTCACTGGATAAATGTTAATGTATACCACAACATATATGGGACAAGTGTGCCATATATTTCCCCTTCTGAGTTCTACTAAACCCACCAAGGAACAGAATATGTATATTTATTAGGTTGGGAATGGCTTTAAAGGGGCCTTGTAATTTCTGACTTAAGCCTGAATATAACCTGACCCGTTTTATTCCGTTCCGTTGTTTTTTTTCCCAAAAAGTCATAGCAATATACACTTATCGGCCACTGTATTAGGTACACCTTGCTATTACCGGGTTGGACCCCCTTTTGCCTTCAGAACTGCCTTAATTCTTCATGGCATAGAGTCAACAAGGTGTTGGAAACATTCGTTAGAGATTTTGCTCCATATTGACATGATAGCACTAGGTTGTTCCTGCAGATTTGTCGGCTGCACATTCATGATGTGAATCTCCCAGTCCATCACATCCCAAAGGTGCTCTATTGGATTGAGATCTGGTAGCTGTGGAGAAAAATGGAGTACAGCAAACTCATTGTCATGTTCAAGAAAACCAATTAGAGATGATTTGAGCTTTGTGGCATGGTGCATTATCCTGCTGGAAGTAGCCATCAGAAGATAAAGGAATGGGCATGGTCAGCAACAATACTCAGGTAGGCTGTGGCGTTTAACCACTTGCCCACTGGTCACTTAAACCCCTTTCCTAACCAGACCAAATTTCCGATTTCAGTGCTCTCACATTTTGAATGATAATTACTCAGTCATGCAACACTGTACCTATACGAAATTTTTGTTCTTTTTTTCACACAAATAGAGCGTTCTTTTGGTGGTATTTAATCACCACTGGGTTTTTTATTTTTTGCACTATAAATGAAAAAAGACCGAAAATTTGGTAAAAATTGCATTTTTCTTTGTTTCTGTTATAAAAATTTAGCAAATTAGTAATTTTTCTACATAAATTTTGGTCAAAATTTAAATTGCTACATATCTTTGGTTAAGATAACCCAAATCGTCCACAAAAATTATCACACCTGAAGTACCGACAGCCTATCCCATTTCTTGAGGCCCTGAAATGTCAGGACAGTACAAATAACCCCCAAATTACCTCTTTTTGGAAAGGAGACCTTCCAAGGTATTTAGTAAGAGGCACGGTGAGTTTTGTGAAGTTGTAATTTTTTTCCCACAATTCTTTGCAAAATAAAGATATTTTTTTTTCCCAAATTTGTCATAATAACAAGTTATTTCTCACACACAGCATATGCATACTTGCAACTACACCCCAAAATACATTATGCTACTTCTCCTGAGTATGATGATAACAAGTGTGAGACTTTTACACTGCCTGGCCACATACAGATGCCCAACATACAGGGAGAAACATTAGGTGTTCTAAGAGCATAACTTACACATATAATTTCTTGACTACCTCTTACACTTTTGAAGGCCCTGGAGCACCAGGACAATAGAAACACCCAAAAAATTACCCCAATTTGGAAAGCAAACACCCCAACGTATTTTCTATGAGGCATAATGTGTCTTTTGAACATGTCATTTTTTTCCACAAGTTTTTGGAAAATGTGGAAAGAAAATGAAAATGCATTTATATATTTTATTTTTATTTATTTTTTTTACACAAAGCACCATCAGTTGTTATAGGGACATATATTTCAAATTTAATTTGACTACCTATTACACTTTTGTGAGGCACTGTAGTGGCACAGATGTGGAACGGATGAGCACTTATGTGGCACGGATGAGAACTGATGTGGCATAGATGAGTACTGATGTGGCACGGATAAGCACTGATGTGGCATGGATGTAGCACAGATGAGCACTTATGAGGCATGGATGAGCACTGATGTGGCAAGGATGAGCACTGATGTGACATGGATGTGGCACGGATGAGCACTGATGTGGCATGGGTGTGGCACAGATGAGCACTGATGTGGCATGGATGATCACTGATGTGGCATGGATGTAGCACGGATGATCACTGATGTGGCATGGATGTGGCACGGATGAGCACTGATGTGGCATGGATGTGACACAGATGATCACTGATATGGCATGCATGAACACTGAAGTGGCATGGACGAGCCATGGATGAGCATGAATGAGCCATGGATGGGGATGGATGAGCCATGGATCGGGATGGATGAGCATGGATGAACCATGCATGGGGATGGATGAGCCATGGATGGGGATGGATGAGACATGAATAGGGATAAGTGAGCCATGGATGGGGATTGATGAGCATGAATAAGGATGGATGGAGGAGCCATGGATGGGCACAGATCAGCGCTGTGGGAACTTCAGATCAAGCCCACAGGGCTGCTGCACTGCCTCCCTCCTCTCCTCACACACTGTACCGGTGCGAGGAGAGGGGAGGAGCTGAACTGGACATGCTCTGGTTTGGTGACAACTGATCGCTCCGTCATTGGACAGAGCGATCACATGATAAAGGGCCGCTGTCATTGGCCTTTTACCCCGATCCGTGATGTGCCGGGTCCTGGAGGATGCCCCAGTGGGGCGTGTGGGAATGCAATTTTGGGAGGACGTCATTGTACACCCACCTATAATTCTTTGACCATGCTGTAGCCGTCACTCGGCTATGGCCCGGTCGGCAAGTGGCTAAACAATGCTCAATTGGTACTAAGGGGCTCAAAGTGTACCACGAAAATATCCCCCACACGTTACACCACCATGAGCCTGAACCGTGGATACAAGGAAGTAGGGATGAGCCGAACACCCCCGGGTTCGGTTCGCACCAGAACCTGCGAACGGACCTAAAGTTCGTGCGAACTTAAAGTGGAGGGCCACCCTGAAAAACAAAACTTGATAAAAATGTTAATAAAAATTTAAAATGAAAAAAAAATAAATTTTTTTTTTTTTACTTACCAGAAATGGCTGTTGCTAGGCAGATCATCCTAATCTGCCTCTTCCTGTTCCTCAGAGCTGTTCTGTCTTCTGCTCCAAGCGCCGCCTTCTAGTGAATGGGGCGCGGTGTGTTATGGGAACTGTGTCCCACAACACATCGCGTTCCCCATTCACAAAGTGCCGCGCGACGACTCGTGCATGCGCAGTAGGCCGCGAGATGACTCGTGCATGCGCAGTAGGAAACGGGCAGCGATCGCTGCCCGTTTCCCTTACTGAGGATGGCGGTGCTGGGACCGGAGCGCCGAGGGACATCTCGGCCTCCACGATCGACATCGCGGGCGCCCTGGGAGGGTAAGTCAGCAGCTACTTTTTTTTTAGCTGCTGACTTTTAAAAAAAAAATGTTTTAGCTGAAACACCGCTTTAAGAACCCTATTACCGGTAATTACAATGGACGCGAACGTTCGAAATCAAAAGTGCTCATTTTAAAGGCTAATATGCATGTTATTGTCATAAAAAGTGTTTGGGGACCTGGGTCCTGCTCCAGGGGACATGTGTCAATGCAAACATTTTTTTTTAAAAACTGAAGTTTTTTCAGGAGCAGTGATTTTAATAATGCTTAAAGTGAAACAATAAAAGTGTAATATTCCTTTAAATTTCGTACCTGAGGGGTGTCTATAGTATGCCTGTGAAGGGGCGCATGTGTCCCTGCACAAAGTGTAATTTTTGCAGGAAAAAAGCTATTTAAAATCACTCGCGGCTAATGAATTGTCGGCTCCCGTAACACAGAGAACAGTCATTCATTGAAAGTCATTGATAAAAAAAAGTAATTGATAAAAAAAAAAGCGTGGGGGTCCCCCCAAATTCAATTACCAGGCCCTTCAGGTCTGCTATGGATATTAAGGGGAACCCCGGCCAAAAAAAAAAAAATGGCGTGGGGTCCCCCTCAAAATCCATACCAGACCCTTATCCGAGCACGCAACCTGGCAGGCCGCAAGAAAAGAGGGGGGGACGAGAGCGCCCCCCTCCCTCCTGAACCGTACCAGTACCAGGCCACATGCCCTCAACATTGGGAGGGTGCTTTGGGGGTCTGTGACCCCTCAAAGCACCATGTCACCATGTTGATGAGGACAAGGGCCTCTTCCCCACAGCCCTGGCCATTGGTTGTGGGGGTCTGCGGGCGGGGGGCTTATCAGAATCTGGAAGCAAGCCCCCTTTAACAAGGGGACCCCCAGATCCCGCCCCCCCTGTGTGAAATGGTAAGGGGTACAAAAGTACCCCTACAATTTCACCAAAAAAGTGACAAAAATTTTAAAAATGACAGGAGACGGTCTTTGACAATTCCTTTATGAAAATCTTCTTTCATCTTCTTACTTCTGGTCTTCTTCCTTCTTCCTTTCTTCATTCTTCGGTTTCTTCATCTTCTTCTCCTTCCGGCATCTTCTTCCATCTTCTTCTTCCATCTTCTTCTTCCTCCGATCCGCTTCTTCTTGCTCTGGTCTTCTCATCCGGCATCTTCTTCCATGGCGTCGGCGTCTCTTCTTGGGCCGCTCCGCGCAATGGGAGGCTCCCTCTGTGTGAGTCTTCGCTACGTCTGACAGGTCTTTTATAACGGAGGGCGGGGCCACCTGATGACCCCGCCCCCTCTGACGTCATGGGGAAAGCCACAGGGAAGTCCCCATGACGTCCCCCTGCGTCAGAGGGGGCGGGGTCACCAGGTGGCCCCGCCCTCCGTTATAAAAGACCTGTCAGATGCAGCGAAGACTCACACAGCGGGAGCCTCCCATTGCGCGGAGCGACCTGACACAGAAGAAGAGACGCCGACGCCATGGAAGAAGATGCCGGACGAGAAGACCAGAGCAAGAAGAAGCAGATCGGAGGAAGAAGAAGATGGAAGAAGAAGATGGAAGAAGATGCCGGAAGGAGAAGATGAAGAAACCGAAGGATAAAGAAAGGAAGAAGACCAGAAGAAAGAAGATGAAAGAAGATTTTAATAAAGGAATTGTCACTGGAAAGCACTGCCCATGTCCTATGGCGGTGCCAATCACAAACCCCACAACAAGCAGAATAATTTTGCAGTGGGGGTGTTCGGGCGCATTGCTTTGCACCGCAAGCTAAGAGCTTATCCTGATACATACTTCCTATCATTATACAATTATGCATTTATCCACAGTGGACCATATGTACCATACACCTGTACTGTAGTAAGATGAAAGAATCTCAGGAACAGCAGATTGTGATGCTACAGGGCTGATGGATGCTTATATTATACAACACCAGAGTAACGAACTGTAACAGCTAAACGTTACCACAGAGGTTGGAGACATGCAGTGACTTCTGTGAAATCTGCGTTGATTTTCCCAAGACCTGCACAGAACAGCTGCAGCAATATACAGTTCAATAAAGTGTCCGATGAACACAACGTGCTGCTATATACAATATATTTCAGACAGTCTGAACCTACCCATACGACCAAGATAAGGCGCCGATCGGGCCATGTGTTCCATCCATGGAGCCACGGCATCACTTCCGGTTTCCCACTGGCGCAGAAACCGGAAGTGACACCGCGGCTCAGAGGAAAACACAGCCCATGTCCTACAGCGGTGCCAATCACAAACCCCACAACGAGGAGAATGATCTTACATTGGAAGTGTTCAGGCGCATTGCTTTGCACCACAAAGACTCGCTAAAGCAGGCAAATGAAGTGTCTCACCTGCAATCACGTGATTGCATTGATGTCACGCTGCCCATAGACAGCTGTGTCTGACGCCTGTACACAGTGCACTTAAAGACCTTTTTTTAAAGGACTAGCTTGTGGGGGGCCGCCGCTAGATCTGATCTGATCTTGCATTTCAATCCACACAACTTCCCCGCTCACGGGATATTTTCTCTTTTTTGGACCATTCTCTGTAAACCCTAGAGATGGTTGTGCGTGAAAATCCCAGTAATCATCAGTTTTTGAAATACTCATACCAGCACATCTGGCACTAGCAACCATGCCACGTTCAAAGTCACTTAAATCCCTTTTCTTCCCTATTCTGATGCTTGGTTTGAACTTGAGCAAGTCGTCTTCACTATGTCTAGATGCCTAAATGCATTGACTTGCTTACATGTGAGTGGCAGATTAGCAATTTGTGTTACCAAAGCAATTGAACAGGTGTACCTAATAAAGAGGCCGGTGACTGTATAAAGACAGCCTCAACAAACAAGAAATGTATTTAACATTTACATACCTTTCCTGAACAAATGGCTTAATCAATATCATTAATAGCAAAACATGTAAACTATTATATTTAATAACTAGTGAATATCCCTCTCGCAGTAACATCAACAAAATGCTTTCTGTAGCTGTTAAAATGACCTGCACAGCAGTTAAAAAGTATTTGCACTATTTTGCTGTACTGAATTGCTCTAGGACGTTTTCTTGATTTATGCCTACCTTTTGGATCCTTGTCACATCGCATGACTCAACAACGGCCACTGACATTCTGCTCTAAAATTTCCTTGCACAACTTCAAATTTGTGGATCCATCAATGACAACATGCAGTCCAGATCCAGAGGCAGAAAAGCAGCCCCATTCTCTCTCCTCAATGCTTCAAAGTTCGGGATGAGTATCTGATGCTGACGTTAAAATAATTTCCATTTGGGATTAATAAAGCATTCTGAATTTGAATCTGATATACAGTGTTTGTTTATTCAAGCATAACACTGTGCCTCATCTATCACAATGCAATAATGCTGTGCAACATCAAGGTGGTATTTTTAGCAATTAATGACCCCTGATCTTTAACTGTCATCTGAGGCTACTTTATAACCTCTTTGAGGGTTGTAGGACATGCACTCATTTTTCTAGAATGGCAGCCCAAGGGGAGTGTGATAATGTTGCTGAATTCTAAATCAAAATCAAAATGACACGGCTAACTATAGACCGTAAAGAAAACACTTCTGTAACCCTTTTGTGAAATACAAGTGAGTCTTCCCATATGCGTATGTGCGGTACCCCCATAGGGGCTGATGGATATTGTGGTCCACCTGTCAACCTGCCCCAGCACGGCATTCACTTTCCAGTCACTCTTGAGGCAATGAACAGTCCATATGTTTGTTTTGAATGAATGAATGAATGATTTGTATAGCGCTGCAAATGCGAACTGAATCGCCTCAAGGCGCTTGTCTGCCCCTGTTGTCCTGCTGTATTAGAAGAGGTGGGTCTTGAGTTTTTTCCTGAAGGCCTGATGGTTTTCTTCCAAGCGGATGTCGTTTGGTAGAGCATTCCATAGCCGAGGTCCCTGTACTGCGAATCTTCGTTCTCCCTTCGATTTGTAGCGGGCTTTGGGGATGAGAAGGAGATTTTGGTCTGTCGATCGAAGTCTGCGATTTTGAACTTGGATAGGGTATGGAAAATTATGGGATGCCCAGAATTAATAATGAAATCAATAAGATGATCAGTTGGAACCTCTATTTACACTTCTAGAGTTCCAGTCTCCTCCAGCACAATGCTTTTTTGTAGACTGTTACTTTCTCTCCTGTACAATACTTGGTTTCTGGTACTGCTAGCACATGGTAGGCTCAACTCTGACTCTGTCAGGCCCTAGCAACTGCCATTTGTAGGCAGGGGTCGGGGGGCCCCTTTAGTGTAGCAACAAAAATAGGAAAGTCTTTGGTGCTAGCTGACCTATGGTGGTCCTCTTCAGGCCTTGCCAGCCCTCCTGGCTGCAGCTGCCCGACTTCACTGCCCATGAAATCAGTCTCTCCTGCTGGCTCTACATCAATCTCAGACTGCACTCTCCCAGTCCACTCCAGCCTGTAACTCACCAGCCCTCCTGGCTGCACACTGGCGGATCCCTCCTGGAGACTTGCCCGGCAACACTAGCTCCCACTGTTCTTCTCGGTTCCTCTCTGTGCCTCCTGTCCAGATCTTTCTTTGTTACTCATAAAGGCTCCGACTTGCACCCGAATCCCACAGGCCAAAGGTCACCCCCCCAGACTGGGGGGTACCTCAAACGCCCGACAACCTAGTGCTCCATGCTCCATCTCCAGCTTCTTCTACCCGACCACTCCTCCCCAGCTGGGCTGACCCTGGGTATATCAAGGAGACCTGCCCCCTGCCAATCCTAGTTGGGGATTGGTCTGGGCTCCCTGAGACACCCCAGACAGCTCCACCTCTCTTCCCCTCCTTCCTTCTAAAATCCTCTAGAAGCAGAAGGGAGGTAACCAAAATATGATGCTATCTGTGAGTCACCAGTCTACACTAAGCCACTTCCAGCCCACACAGATCAAAAAAATAATAACTAGCTTACATCTAGGCCTGAATAAATGTACCTGCACTCACAAAAATCCTACTTCTAGCACCTACCTAAAGTAGAGGGTGCTACACTCACCCCCTACCCAAAAACAGCTGGTCCATCAGCTGGGAACATTTTAAAAAGTGGCTCCTAGGCCCAGGAGCAAGGGCATCACATAGAATAAATTGGAAGGTGGAAAAGGGAAACAACTTGGATGGGGAACTGTACAAATAAATTATGTAAAAAAGTATAATTATAAATCTCTGATAAGAATTTACATCTGTATAGTATGAATAAGGCACGTCTAACTACAGATCCCTGCATCTAACAGTATATACATTAAGGCCAGAGCAAAGACACTCCTTCCGCAGAAATTCTTGTCTCCAGCCAGAGGATGGGGATGGACAGCCTTCCCATCCCAGAAGAGCTTAAGAGAAGACAAAGCAAAAGTACATCCTACTCTCAGACCTAACTGTACACTATACATTATTTCTGTTCAGAGTGGATTAGCATCCTGCTAACAGAAATATAAACAAAGCACACACATTTCTTATATCTTGTATCTTGTTCTGTCAGAAGGTGATTATAACCAGCTAACAGAACAATAGGGAAGAAAAAAACATATATACAGATGTGTCCCCTCACCGAACAAACAGGTGTCCAGAAGAAGTTAATTCCAGGGACAGACCTTACCCTTAGTGTCATTACAATGGGATCCATCTCATCCGTTGGGCACTTCTGATCTGTTCCTGCAAAGTCAGGGGAAAAGGCACACTCTGCTACCTTCCAGCAGTTCACGTGACACTTTAGTAGCGGCTGCACTCCAACAGTCCCCCTACGCATAAAAGTTGGATCAGGTAGTCTCTTCCTGACTCCCCCTTCCTCCCTGATGGAGACCGAATGGCTCTTCAAAGGCCATCCTGCCTTCACGATGAGCACCCCGTTCCTTGTAGATTGCCCGTCCCAACTCCCACTCTTGACGAATGTCCACAAAACAGGCCCAAGCTTCACTCTCTGGCACCCGCAGTGGCTTGGGAATGTGCAAAAAGTCCCAGATAAGGTCATCCTCCCACTCTCCTCAAATGTTCTCTATGATGTCCATTATCTGGGGAGGGACATATGGGTAATCCAGACCCCACTCCAGATAAACCCTCCTCTGTACTTCTCGCTGGAATCGGAAAAGAGCCTGGGTAGCTCCTTAGGCCTCCCTTTTCCAGTCAGGACACAGGCATCCTGGAATCTCAGAACTCACTGCCTGTATGTGGGAGCTCTGGTCTGGGTGGTAGAGGGTCTGTTTAAAAAGAGTTGTCTGCTGTAGATGGGGATCCCTACAGCTTACTTTGTCTCCAGCATTGACTTTGGTTCACCTCCTTCCTCTGACTGAGTCTCTAGGGCATGAGAAACTCCCGTCTCCCACTCTTCCTCTTTGGAGCTTTCATCAGGGGATGACCACTCTGCCAGCCTCTCCAAGGATCCAAATTCAGCTATTAGTCTGGGGAACCCCAATCGATGGCCCTGCCCTCACGCTCTTCCTCTAACTCTCCTGAGGGCTCTCCCCCCTCCTGCACTGGCTGTGCTGGAATCAGGATGGCATTTCAGGGACTTCTGGTACTTACGGTTACCAAGTCCCCGACCAGGCCTCGGGTCATGGAAGTCCTCTTTCTCCGCTCTGCCTTTAGGGGATGATGCTAGGCCTGATCCAGCCTTCCAGGACTGCCGCGACTGAGATGGCAAAGTCCTGAGAGCAGGTCCACATTAAGGTACGTGGTTCCTGCTGGGCAGATGCTAGCCGTAGCAGCGGCTTGCCACAATGGCCACACCGAACCCATGCGCTGACCTCCGCAGTTGGCATCTGGCACTCGGGACACAATAAGCAGAGCCGCTCCATCCCGTCCACCATCCCCAGGGCAACCCCCCTGCGGTGCTCCCAGTGTCCACCAGTATCCACTCCAGCAGTTCCGGCAACCAGGTCAAAGTTGGCAATAGATGACCACCGCCATCTTCCTCTGCTTCGTGGTGTCTGCTGCTAGCAGGAAACTTTTGGTCTCCTCCAGGGTGTGGCACCGCCCTCTCGCATATATACATGTATATATGTGTAGTAAATTTCAAGGTTATTAGATTATTTTTGATGTATTGAGGGGGGGGGTTGCTAATAAATGACCTGACCCAGGTGCCAGAGATCATTCAGAATTAGTTAGCAGGTATCTTTGACCTGCTGCAAATAGGTAGGTTTTTTTTTATCAAACATCACGGGACCCAGAGCAGGCTTATTATTTTTTACTCATAGGGTTATGCACCACCTACAGGTAATTGAACTCTGGCAAAAAGACTGGAAGCCCCCTCCTCAATAACCTTGCCCATATGCAAAAGTTCTCAGTTTTTTGCCTGAGGAGTGAGGATTTTGAGGAAGGTGGTCGGCTTATGCAAGGTGGTTCACTTTGCTCAGTTCAATTACAGACCCTCCGAACATGACCCATTCAAGTGAATAGGGTCACATAGCAACTATCCAATGCACATGGCTGTGGTAGGGTGGTTCTTTAAGGGGTTGAAACAGGTAGTGAGGAGGCAACATAACATCTCTTCACTGCCTGTCAAGCACCATCTGAAAAGCAATCAACCGCACATCACTCTTCATAAAACTGATGCGTGCTAATGAACCCAAACAGACACAAGTAAAATAACCTATGGCAATTACATGTACAAGATATTCAGATACAAAAAATTTTTTCCATTAAATAATTTCTCTAGAATAACAGACCTGTAATAACACAATTATCTGACACTTGGCTACACATGATTCAGACAGAAACAAGTTAATGCAGCTTTAGCCTTGTAAAGATCATCATTTTTGCTGCTTAGAATTCATGACTAATCATTCACTCCCACGCAGAGTATTTAGGGAATAGTACGATCATCCTTACAGCTCTACCTGAAAACTGCAAAAACAGCTGAAGGTTAACACTTTATCACGCTTAATCATATTCATTTTGGTCTCCAACAGAGACAACAAATATGTTTTTCCTTCAAGATGACCTCACTGTGTGAAATCTATGTTGACTTGAGCCGAGCAGTCAATAATAGTTGTTTGGTAACAAATTCCTGCTTTCATGAAGCACGACTGATGCTTTATTTGGATGCCAGTCTGTTTTTACATCTTCATCCACACTGTTTCTGTCCACTTGGGAAAGACTACAACATTGCTAATTAAAGATTTATGTGTTTCAGGAAAAGGATGCATGCACAGAACAAAACTGATTGTCTGCCCTGTGGATACGAAACACAAAACATTATTGTTTTTAACATTTAGAGCAACAGGCACAAAAAATATTCAATTTTAGCTAATCGTAGTTAAGCCTAAATAGTATCTAAAACCATTTTTATTCATTTTGGAAAGAGTAGTAAATGGTTCAAACCCCTGTCAGGTTTTTTGCCATGTTTGTGCAAATGGGGAAATTTACCTATCTATCCTGTTCTGAAAACACAACAGGAAGTAAGAATAAATCCCTCCAAAGTGAGGGTAATACCTTCCTAGATAGTTGTTACAGGAACAAGTGTCCCCATTGGATATTTTCCCTCTATTCCTTTTCCATTGACAACTCAACATTTTGGATTTCTCATCTCTTTCAGTTCTGGTGACTGCAGTCAACAAGACAAACAGAGAAAGCAAATCTTTCCAGTGGGGATACAGACAGCAATACAAATCTAGAAAGTTTGAGACTGAAGAGCCATACCAGAAGGTGATAGTTCAGACACACATTTATTTCAAATTAGGATAAACCAAATTAGGATAAACCAGCTTCTGACTGAACTTGGCTGATTTAGAAGCACAGCAGCTAAGACCTCATACTGTATACCTTACTCAGTCCAGTGTGTTCCAATCTTTTTCTTTAAGCCCTGATGAAGATTGAATGTTCTGGCTCCCAAAACATGTTGGCTCTGTAATGAAATCTTTTATCCTATTTTGGAATAAATGTATGTTTGGACAATGAACTTCCAGAGTGGTGCTTCAGTCTGGCCATACATGGATTGAATTTCAACCAATGCTGGGCTAGCTGGTTGTACACAAGTCATTCTATCAATCAACTTGTGTACAACCAGCCTG
This sequence comes from Lithobates sylvaticus, assembly GCA_028564925.1. NCBI lineage: Eukaryota > Metazoa > Chordata > Amphibia > Anura > Ranidae > Lithobates > Lithobates sylvaticus. Next base: position 383,059,983 of record CM053027.1, on the reverse strand, counting down.
TTAGGTTTTTTTCCTGAGCGATCAGTGACTCTAGCCTTAGCATACAACACTGATCATTGTATTCTGCCAGTAGGGAAGGCTACACGCGGCAGAACACAATTGCGCTGTGGGAGTTATTCTCCCATCAGCACTGAGTGTGTTGATGGGGGAATCGGCACATTTGTTTTTGTTCAACCTGCTGGTCGAATCAAAAAAGTATATTGTATGTTTTTTTTTTTTATTCTTTACTTTCGTTTTTAAAGGGTACATAGACAACACACATGGAAGAATAAAAACACCAAGTGAATATATGCATTACATGACGTATGAAAGGGCATTGGTACTCTATAGCTTGTTAAGCAATTATCAGCTACTAGGAAGGGATCTACCTTCTTATAGTCTTTAAGTTACCATGCCCATGTGTGCAGCAGAACCATCAAAATATTCAGGGAAAAGGATAAGTCACTAAATCTAAGATTATAAAGTGAAGAGAAAAGGTAACCTAAAGAAGAGGGAAGCGGAAAAACAAGGAGGGGGGGGGGGGGTGTGAGGAAGGATATATAGGAGTCTTGGGCTCTTCACAGCAGTATAAAACCATTCTCAGTATCTCCACTTTCTGACACTATTATACCTGCAAACTCAAAATATCACAGTATTCTGAAGAGTAAGTGAACTCATTCCAGTAGAACCATGACCTATAACCTTGTTCTGTAACAATAGGGAGCATTTATAGCATTTTAAAGACATGGGAGTCAGCTGAAAGAGAAAGGCTGCTGCCTCTGTTGGCACCTGGATGTCCGTCAATTTGAAAATATGTCTCAATCCAGATGCGAACTGAGAGTCTCAAGCAAGTCCAGAAAATATGGCGCAAAGTGCCCTCCTCACCACACTGCCAACATAGCGGTGAGCATTCCGGGAACAATTTGTGTAAGATTAATGGGACTCTGCACCACCTAAGTCAGTATCTTGTATCCTGTCTCTTGGGTCTTCCATACACTGGTATATTTACTAAAATGCATTCCAGTAGAACCATGTTCTGTGACAACTTTCTTTCCTACAATTGTCTGATGCCAGGAGAGTTTCCATTTGGCAGGTTTTTATTTACCTTGGCAAAACACAGTTTCAGGGGTGGCGCAACTATTTTCTTCCGGTATATCGGCATCCATGCCTTTGCTAAGTTCAGGAGATGTAACAATAGGGATGGTTTCTAGTGTTTTAAAGACATGGGGGTCAGCTAAAAGAGAAAGGCCGCTGCCTCTGTTGGCATCTGGATGTCCATCAATCTGAAAATATAATGTCTAATTTTGATAAAAAATCTGAGAGTTTCAGGCAAGTCCAGAGAATGTGGCGCACCGCACCGCCAACATAGCGGGGAGCATTTCGGGAACAATTTGTGTAAGTTTGATGGGACTCTTTACCACCCGGTCAGTATCTTGTATGCTGTCTCTTGGGTCTTCCATACACTGGTATAATTACTAAAATGCATTACAGCGTATATTATTTGGCTGTTTTTGTTTCTTGAATGGCTATTTTGGGATAGGGTGTCATTAGTGATGTGGTGTTAGTAGTTTTAGGATGCATGCTAAACTGATGACAGAGGATTCAATTGCATGTTTCAATATGCCTTGATACAAGAAGAGGGCCTGCAGAACTGTCCACCTCTTGCACCTCCTAGTTCTCATCCTCCTCTCCGCCATCAACTTCCACCCCCACTTATCATCACGTATGATAGACTTCTAGCTAAATAATTTGTGTTCTTGGCAGTCACTGATAATTAATACACCAAATCTAATCTAAAATGGTGTTTCTATACCCCATGTCCACTCCTGAGGAATACTCCACACAGACTCCCCTCTGTATGCTCCCTCTCCATATTTGTTGCTCTCCATGTATATTTTCCCTGTATTTTTAATATCACTTTGTATTCCACATTTTTACTTACTGTGTAAGGCTACTAGGCAGCTAGGTATCTAATATTCTGTGATTGTTTTAACGCTATGATTTTGTGTTTCAGAAGTATTATTTACTTTTCTTACACAATCATGAGAATTTATAAAGGACTTATCACTAGTGTGAATCATTGATCAATGAAATATAAATTCATGAATGGTACATACTGCTCCTAATTTATTAACTTTTTTTTACATTTTATTGCATAATCATTTACTGATATTATCCCTTTCATGCCTAAGCCTATTTCACTTTTATTGCTGTCACAAGGAATGTAAACATCCCTTGTGACAGTAATAGTTGGTGACAGGTACTCTTTATGGAGGGATCAGGGGTCTAAAAGACCCCAAATCCCTCCTTTACATGTCAAAGTATTCAGAAGAAAAAACAGCGATTATGAATACCGCATTTTTAAAAAAATTGCCACCATTGGCAGCCAAGTAAACCAGAAGTGACGTTGCTTCCGTGTTTACACAAAGAATATTGGAACAAAGCCGTTTCCGGATTCCTTCCAGTCTCACTCTAGCCGGCGGATGTGCCGGATCGCGGATCGGTACTAAAAAAACGGTACCGGGATGATGCATACATCTGCATGCATCATCCCGGTGAAACCCCTGAAAGCCAAGGCCGCATACGTGCATACGGCCAGCGCTAAGGGGTTAAATAATGTTAATAGATTATCTGTATCAATCAGGGTTAGAGCTCATTCACAGAGACCTGTACAGAGTGAAAGAACCATCTGTTTTATGTTTCCAAGCAGTGTGAAGCTGAGTTAAAGTATTACTAAATCCACAACAGTAAAATCAGTCTGTATATGCAGTAAAGCATGCTTGTTATACTCACTGTGGAACCTAATGGGTTAATCCTCTGCATTTTGTAAAGGGCTGTTTTATCATGTCTTCTCTGATTCTCCCCTTCTTTTACTGTTCCCAATCCATCTGCTGATAGAACAAAGCCTTGGGGGTACTGTGGAGATATTCACTTTGGTGTGTATTGCTAAAAAGTTTTTTTTTTTGGAGGTTGCATGTGATCGGCACAGGGACAATCAGCACTGTCCAGACAGAGGGTCAGGGGGTCCTACAGCCTCATAGGACACTCAAAGAAGAATGAAAGCTCTTCCTACAAGCGTTAATCAGTGCTGGATATGGTCTATCACTTTTATTTGGAAATGGCCTTTTGTTAAATTCGTCCAATGTCTTTTGTTCTTCCAGTGATCCCACACATTTTCAGGTGATGAGGTGAGAGCTGTGAGGTGGCCAATCTACCCCTGTAAGGCTGGCCATACATTATACATTTCCTTGTACAATTTTCCTTTAGATTTACTAAAACCATATAATATGAGGTCAAACGCAAACACTTTATATTTGCATGCAATTAGGCAGGCCCTTGCACTACAGTTGAAGGTAAATCAAAAGGAAATTGAATAAGAAAATTGTATAATGTATGGCCAGCTTTAGTGTTTCATCTGCAGACTTATATTCTAAGCAGATATTGCAATGTTTTAGGTTTGTTATACAGTTGAAAGATTAAATTTCTGTACATTTAGTACAATTTAGTACATTTTGTACAAGTTCCTGAATGAAGTCATCATGAAACAACATCTGTTTTTATTTTGAATGTTTATTGTTCCATTGCTCTCTCTTTTTTTAGTTAATTCTTTATTTAGGAGAAATGGCAGCACAAAAATTGTATAAATACAGGCAATCAGAAAGTGCCATATGCAACATTAGTATTAAGACTACAGAAGCCAGCAAGGCTTGTAGTGCCTAATTATTTCATATTAAAAATATTCAAGCCAAATGTACCTTGATCTTACTACTAAATTCAATCCCTAGCTGAGGTTACTAAACAGGCTAATAGAATGCCAAAGAAACAACAAAAAAGGTGAAAAACTTTTAACAGAAAGGGGACTTTAGAGGCTGTGTACTTTATAATTAGGTAACACAATTAAAGGGGTGTTTCAGCTGAAAAAAGATTTTTTTAAAAGTCAGCAGCTAAAAAAAAAGTAGCTGCTGACTTTTAATAAGTACACTTACCCTCCCAGGGCGCCCGCGATGTCAACCGCCGAGGCCGACATGTCCCTCGGCGCTCCGGTCCCAGCGCCGCCATCCTCAGTAAGGGAAACAGGCAGCGGAGACTACGGCTTCACTGCCCGTTTCCTACTGCGCATGCGCAAGTCGCGCGGAGCTTTGTGAATGGGTGTTAAGTGTTAAGGATAAGGAACACACAGTTCCCAGAACACAGCGCGCCCCATTACCCAGAAGACGACGCGGTGGAGGACAGAAGACCGAAGATCACCGCGGAGTAGGAAAGAGGCAGATTAGGAAGACTGCCTAGCAACAGGGATTTCGGATCAGGTAAAAAAAAAAAAAAAAAATTTATTTTTATTTTTTCCAGAATATTAATGCTCTTTTTTTTTTTTTTTTAGGGTGGCCCTCCACTTTAAGTATAAAACAGAAATGTTATTACATAATTAAATTAAAAGAGCTCATTTGATCAAATGATCGCTTAGAGTAATTACAATGTTAAAGTGCAATCATCATAAAAGACCATACAGGTATCAAGTAAATTCTAAAAGTTGATGTTGATATATCTTGGTGGAATTCGACAGGTTTCACAGCCAATGGCTGCTTCATTAGGGAAACCACGAAAGCATCTGAAAAAGTTTTAAAACATTTACAATACAACTCATTTCATCATTACAGAAAGGGTATCACCACTGATATGGCCATATGCTTACCACAGTAAAGCTAATAGAATGCCAAGGTGCAAATGTACATAAAAAATGTGACTGCACTAAGGCTAAAATATCATCAATGAACACCCACGTGATAAATACCCAATTAAATCACATGATTAAAATAAATGGCTGTGTAATAAATAATTCATCAATGTGTGAAAATTTCATATAAACAAATAAAGCATAAAAATTCACCAAAACAAAAAAATCTCAGTCAAAAAACCAACATGACCTCCTAACACTCAAAGGCGTTATCTAATAGAATACAATTTGCCATAAATGAATAAAAGTATCCATCCCTAAAATAACATAATTATTATATTATTATTATACAGGATTTATATAGCACCAATAGTTTGTACAGCACTTTACAATGTAGAGGGGGGACAGTACAATTACAATACAGTTCAATACAGAAAGGACAAGAGGCCCCTGCTCGTTGAGCTTACAATCTAAAGGATAGTGCAAATAAAACGGACAGACCCTACTTATATAATAGAATATACACATCAACTCACCCCAATCGGCTGAAAGTTATTTAAAAAACAATTAAGGTTACTATCTATGTTCATTCCTCCAGGTTGTAGTGAGTCCAATTTGTAGATCCATCTAGTCTCCCTTTTAGAAATGCCCTTCACTCTATCTCCCCCACTCCAATGTTGCCTAACACAATCTATACCATAAAACACTAACCCACTAGGATCTTTACTGTGTTTTTCTTTGAAATGTCTCGACACACTGTGTTTGTTAAAACCATTCTTAATATTATTGATGTGGTCTATGACATGCCTAAGAAATGCATATCAATAACATGACAAAGGCCTGAACAAAGCATCTTTAGTCATTTTCAGCAGGCAAAAAGCTACCATTTCTTAGACATTTTTTTAAAGGAGAAGTAGGGCCAAAGCTTTTTTTTTTTATTTAGTCCTGCACTCCACTCAGCTGGTCCACACTCTGGAGAAGTCCCAACTTTAATCTTAGCCTATGCTAGCAACCTTCTGGTGCCTCTACTTACCTTTCCTTCCACTACACCTAAGAAGGCTCTAGGAATTGTCAACCATACCAGGCAGTTTAAGGCCCGACTCCAGGATATCAGCACTAACCATTGGTATTGAAAAAAAAGACTATCCAAAAGCCCATTTGACTTAACTGAAGCCATCACTGCCTGCTTGATATGCACACAATCAATTGGTAGAGGCAATAATTCCAATGGCCAGGTCCCTTCTCATAGGCTCTAAAGGCAGGAGAACTCACGGCATGGTGAGTAGGGCAGTGCCTGAAAAGATGACGAGCAGGGAAAAAGTTGTCCCCAGGGCAGGTTATTAGCTTGGCTTGGCTCATACTGTGACTTTGATACATTATGGTGAGGGATGGCTTAGGAAGAGGTGTTAGAAATCAAGACTGAGGAGTAAGGTGATTGATGCACAATGCACTTAAATTCAATTTTATCCTAAACTGGGGTTTTAAAGTAGAACTGTGACCTCCCAGTAAAAATATGTGCCCAGCACTTAATTATGAGTGCAATTACGGTTCTCTCTTAGTCCTTCTGCAGAGTCCCACAAATATCTGTTGAGCCTGCCAGTTAAGTCCTCCTAATGTATCTTCCTGTGATGGTGTGGCAATAATGCTGCACTGCTCATATATTCAGAACAGAATTGTCAGGCTCATGCAGGCTGTGCCTGCTTGCACTGCAGTGGGAAGAAAAAAATTTTGAATGAGCCTGTAGAACCTGGCCACATCTAGTCCTGCCCATTGTTTTCTGGATTGACAGCACTGCCTCTTTTTAGCAGCAGTGTCTGGGAGGGAGAGCATGTGAGATACAAATAAAAGAGGAATTTGCTCAGTCAGAGAAGATAGAATACGTTTTTGGTTATGCATCACATAAGGGGAGATTTACTAAAAGTGGTGCACTCAGAATCCAGTGCAGCTGTGCATAGTAACCAATCAGCTTCTAACTTCAGCTTGTCTTATTAAGCTTTGAAAATAAAACCTAAAAGCTGATTGGTTACTATGAACAGCTGCACGAGATTCTGTGTGCTCCACTTTTAGTAAATCCCCCGAAGAGTAACTGGATTTGGGACTTATTTAGACTGTTAGACAGGCACCTTTAGTTCTACTTGAAGAATTGTATTCATGACAGTTCTTAAACCTAGAGACATATAATTACCCTGTAATTCAGTGGGCTTCATTGACTTTCAGTATACTCGAAGATACAGTGCCTTTAAAAAGTATTCACACCCCTTGAAATTTTCCACATTTTGTCATGTTACAACCAAAAACTTAAATGTATTTTATTGGGATTTTATGTGATTAACCAACACAAAGTGGCACATAATTGTGCAGTGGAAGGAAAATGATAAATGTTTTTTTAATGTTTTAAAAAATATACATATCTGAAAAGTGCGGCGTGCATTTGTATTCAGCCCCCTTTACTCTGATGCCTCTGATGTCCCGTACACACGGTTGGACATTCCGACCACAAAATCCATCTGATTTTTTCAGACGGATTTTGTCCGAAACTTGTGTTGCACACACACGGTCGGACAAAGTTGTCTGAAAATCCAATCGATCCGAACGAGGTGACGTACAAAACATACGACGGGACTACGTAGAGGCCAATAGCTTTCGTCTCCAAATTTCTGCTGAGCATGTGTGGCACTTTGTGCGTCGGAATTCTCTATACATGATCGGAAAAAGTCTGATCAGATTTTGTTGTCGGAAAATTTTAGATTCTGCTCTCAAATTTTTTCCGTCGGAAAAAGCCCGCTAGAGCCCACACATGATCAGATTTTCCGACAACATAATCTGATCTGACTTTTTCCATCGGAATATCCGACCGTGTGTACGGGGTATAACTAAAATCTAGTGGAACCATTTGCCTTCAGAAATCATCTAATTAGTAAATAGAGTCCACCTGTGTGTTAAATAATCTCAGTATAAATACAGCTGTTCTATGAAGCCCTCAAAGGTTTGTTAGAGAACATTAGTGAACAAACAGCATCATGAAGGCCAAGGAACACACCAGACAGATCAGCGATAAAGTTGTGGAGAAGTTTAGGGCAGGGTTAGGTTATAAATAAATATCCCAAGCTTTGAACATCTCACGGCACACTGTTCAATTCATCATCTGAAAATGGAAATTATGGCGCATGGCATATGGCACAACTGCAAACCTACCAAGACATGGCCGTCCACCTAAACTGACAGTCCGGGCAAGGAGAGCATTAATCAGAGAAGCAGCCAAGAGGCTCATGGTAACTCTGGAAGAGCTGCAGAGATCCACAGCTCAGGTGGGAGAATCTGTCCACAGGACAACTATTAGTTGTGCACTCCACAAATCTGGTCTTTATGGAAGATTGGCAAAAAGAAAGCCATTGTTGAAAGGAAATTTTGTTTGCAGTTTTGAGAGAAGCCATGTGGGGGACACAGCAAACATGTGGCCAGATGAGACCAAAATTGAACTTTTTGGCCTAAAAGCAAAATCCTATGTGTGGCGGAAAATGAACACTGCACATTGCCCTGAACACACCATCCCCACTGTGAAACATGGTGGTGGCAGCATCATGTTGTGGAGATGCTTTTCTTTAGCAGGGACAGGGACGCTGGTCAGAGTTGATGGGAAGACGGATGGTGCCAAATACAGGGCAATCTTAGAAGAAAACGTGTTAGAGTCTGCAAAAGACTTGATACTGGGGCAGATGTTCACCTTTCAGTAGGACAACGACCCCTAACATACAGCCAGAGCTACAATGGAATGGTTTAGATCAAAGCAATTTCATGTTTTTCGAATGGCTCAGTCAAAGTCCATACCTAAATCCAATTGAGAATCTGTGGCAAGACTTGAAAATTGCTGTTCACAGACACTCTCCATCCAATCTGACAGAGCTTGAACCAATTTGGCACAGAAGAATGGACAAAAATGTCACTCTCTAGTTGTGCAAAGCTGGTAGAGACATAACCCAAAAGACTTGCAGCTGTAATTGCAGTAAAAGGTGGTTCTACAAAGTATTGGCTCAAGAGGGCTGAATACAAATGTACGCCATACTTTTCACATATATATATTTTTTTTTTTAAACGTTGAAAACCATTTATCGTTTTCCTTTCACTTCACAATTATGTGCCACTCTGTGTTGGTCTATCAAATAAAATCCCTATAAAATACATTTATGTTTTTGGTTGTAACATCATAAAATGTGGAACATTTCAAGGGGTATGAATACTTTTCAAGGCACTGTAAACTGTTGATGACCCTCTGCCCCCCTTCCTTGTCTTCCTTGTCCTTGAATATACTGCACTTTGCAACAACATGTATAATCATAGTACAAATAGATATGCAAATTGAAGATAAAAAAAACTATTACTGAAGTACTGGGCTGCATGTAGCTACGCAGACTTTGTCCACAACCATATTTTAATTAAAGCATTTTATGACAAACACGGCAGATTGTTTCCATTTTAACCAATAGTAGTGCATAAGCATGGCCTTATTTTAATTGCTTTGTTTAATAGACTGGAAAGGCCCTGTTAGTTAAAATCGGTTACGAGTTTGAAAGTGGTAGTTTGGTCTCCCAAAACCTACTGCAGGATTGAAGCAGCTTTAAATATTAATCCGTGTCCTTGTGAAAGGTTGTTTTGCTTGCTCCAGTTCCTTGTTTAATGTGACAAAGATTTCAGCAGCTAAAAATATAGCTTGTGACCTGAAGTGTCTGCTACATTTGTTTCCTTTTCTCTTTGCAGACGAACAGGTCATCGATTGAGCCTTTCAATATAGAAACAAGAGGTTTATTGTTACTCCCATTCTATGAAAGGATGGTAGCTCTGTAGCTAGCTCTGCAGTAAGCATAAGAAGACAAATTTTAAAAAATATACTGTTTGATCAAGTAAACGCATAAAAGTTTACAAAAAAGCAAAATATAATTTTGAAAGTGTAAAACATCATTTATTGGATGGTGTAGTTCAGATATAGCTTTACAGTAGTTACCTCTTACTGTGGTCCTTTAACTACTTGAATGGTCACAAGCAGTAAATCTTGCTCACTCTGCCCCTTCCCCCTAATATACAATGGTATTCCTACAATTAGACGTTTGTAAAGTAAAGTTTGACCATAGCAGCAAATTAAATGTCTGTTTTTTTCTTGGGGGGGCAGGAGATTGGCACATTTGGGAGCTTTGTTCAGAGCAGGTACAGGATTGTGACATGCGCATGTCTACTTTGAAATTTATCAGAATATTTATGTAGTGCAGTGTCTCTTTACTTACCATGATCAGATGCAGGCGTGGGCTTCTGTAACTGTTTCCCACAATCCCCCTGGGTTTCTGGACTTACCCAAGCGGTATAAATTGCTCTGTCCTGCACCATGTTATGCTCAGAGAGATTGGGCTTGGGGACACAACAATGACTGGGCATGTGAGCTGCCTCCAGGGTGACTGGTCCTCCTACATTAAACCAGGTATGCAACTGTCGAGTTTGAGTACAAAAATGTGCAGCTTCCTATGCAGCTTCCTATCAAGCACCAGTCAGTACACTGTGCCAGCCCTGTCCTGAGACCCAAGCCTAAAGTAGGATGTGGAACAGGATCCATTTAATTGCCCTCCTAGACTACCAGACTCTCCCTACCTCTGTGTGAGAGAGATATTGCCTTAAAAATGAAAAAAAAAAAACATATATCCATTTCCACATTGTATTTCAATTATTTCTAGCCTTCTTCTATTACTCTGAATGATCTTGAAATGTGCAAACTTACGTTGTACTTTGTGAAGATCCCCACGCATTTACTTCCCTATATTTTGTGATATGTATTGACAGTGTCTGGTTGATAGGCCCTGCTGTGTCACACATTTCACAGAGCCTGCCTTTTAAACTACAGAAGTACTGGGAGGTGGAGTTTCAGGATACAGAGATACTTCTCACTCAGTAACAGTCGCACAATTGCAGGTAAATTGGAACAGTCTACAGGTTCACAGCTGGGGGCCATGAAGTAGCTTTAGTACAGGTAAAGGCAGACTGGAACAGTGTACAGGTTCATCGCTGGGGACCGTGAACCAGCTTCAGCACAGGTAAAGGCAAACCAGAACAGTCTACATGTTCATAGCTGGGGACCACGAAGTAGCTTTAGCACAGGTAAAAGAGGGTCTACCCACAGCATACGGGAATAGATCAGTTCTAGGAGCAGCCTCTTGTAGAGTAGTCCAGCATCCAGTCCAAAGGGCACAAGGGGCAAGCAGCCCCCTCCTTCCTCTTCTCAGCTCACAGATCCATTCCCGCAGGAGGGAAAAAGAGAATCTCCTCAGGGCCCCAGGTTATTTAACAGCATCCCAGCCACCATCTGGGCACACCTCCGCAGGGATTGGCTAGACCCTGATTAATATTCAGGCTGGTCATTTGAATTCTCCTTCCCTGAGATCTAGAAACTTCGAGGGGCAGGAGGAGCTTGAAACACCTAGCCTGTAAAGCCCTGAACAGACCAGACCAAACAATCACTGCTCCTCAAATTACAGAAGAAGCCAAAAACGAAATTTACCTAGAAGCCTAACTAGGAGGGTGCTATAGCTACAACATGAAAGTAAGCTTATGTTTGATTGGCAAAAGTAACTATTGTTTGTATTGCTATATTGACATTATAAAAAGAAAGTGTATGCTGTAACCATAGAAGGGGAAACACAAGTAGCCATTAGTAGCCATTAGTAATGATTGCTTACAAGTCTCCTGAGTGTCTCATAGACTGTGCTGCCACCTATTGGCCTTGTAAGGAAAATGCTTCTAGACAGCCCTGTTATTGTAATATACACACTGGGGGTTATTTACTAAAGGAAAATTCACTTTGCACTGAAAGTGCACTTGGAAGTAAAGTCGCTGTAGATCTGAGGGGACATGCAAGGAAAATAAAAAACAGCATTTAGCTTGCACATGATTGGATGATACAATCAGCAGAGCTTCCCCTCATTTCAGATCTACCCCTTAGATTTAGAGCGACTGCACTTCCAATGCACTTGCAGTGCAAAGTGGATTTGCCTTTCATAAATAACCCCCATTGTCTGTTATTATTTGTTATATGAATATTTCATATCATTATTACCATCTTGTTTGCATTATTGATTTTTCCTGCATTTGCCTTTCGTAAATAACCCCCATTGTCTTTTATTATTTGTTATGTGAATATTTCATATCCTTATTATCATCTTGTTTGCATTATTGATTTTTCCTGCCTTATTTGTTATGTGAATAATTAATATCCTTATTACCATCTTGTTTGCATTATTGATTTGGTTGTGATTGACAGCAGTGGGAGCCAATGTCTCTCAGCCAGTGAGAAGGCAAAGACCCGGGAGAGCAGCTGGTCTTGTGCACATCGCTGGATCACGATCGGGCTTGGGTAAGCATAAGGGGGGCTGTGGGGGGAGCTGCATTCTGAAGGTTCTTTACCTTCAGAATGCATGAAGGTAAAAAACCTTCAGCCTTTAGAACCACTTTAAGTGTACTGTATACATGCTCTAGAGCATGGCTCAAAATTTCAAGTCCTGAGCTACTAGCCAGGCCTCAAGGGTTACTTGCCACCAGTTGCCCGGTCCCTAATCCCACCCCTAAACACGCCCTCATAAATTATCTCATGAAATGACACTTAAATGTTTTATGCAGAATTAAGTTATTAAAATAAATATTAACAACAACTTTATCCGTGCCCAACAATGCAGCCTGCCCATGTCCACCAATGCAGCCTGTGTCCCTAATGCAGCCTGTGTCACCAATGCAGCCTGTGTCACCAATACAGCCTGTGTCACCAATGCAGCCTGTGTCACCAATACAGCCTGTGTCACCAATACGGCCTGTGTCACCAATGCAGCCTGTGTCCCGAAGCAGCATGTGTCCCCAAAGCAGCCTGTGTCACCAATGCAGCCCGTGTCACCAATGCAGCCTACCTGTGCAGGGGAAGAGAGAGGAGAGCCGCCGCCCAGATGATCAGAGCGCCAGGAACATAACAGCTTTCATTTCAATAGCTGTGTGTTCCCCACCGCGTGCCGCCAAATACAGCCCCTCCCCCTTGTCCAGGAACTTTGATAGACAGATCACCCGTCACAGGATTGGATGGGTGATCTGTCTAGTGGAATTTTTGAGGGCTGCTCTAGAGAAATATGATAGCCAGCATAGCTTAAATGTCCAGCTTCTGGAATGACTAAAGATCATTATGGAAATCAGAAGGGTATTTGAAAGACAGCACAATAGTTCTAAACATACTGTAGATTTTAAAGCTTAGAAGGAATTCCAGCTATGGATATTTTATACATAGTTACATTGATCCAGTTTGGTCCATACCTGGCTGATGCCCCTAGATGGTGCCGGACCTAGAAGCAAGTGGTTTGTAGTTTCCTTATAAGCAGATGTTAAAACACCAGTTAATAACATTGCAACGAGCCCCTGCTCGCTCGGTTCCACTCTCCCGACACTCCTCTGCGGCTATGGAATCAGATTGCAGATCGCAACATCTGATGGTTCAGTAATGCGATGCTCTGGGATTCGAACTACAGCTATGTGCTGTTCGAATCCAGTTGTGATGGCTCAGAACAAACACCAGGCAGGCTGTATGTAAGTTCAAACAGGAGTCTCCATTTATTGGATGCACACAACACACTTGTATACACATCAGTTTGAACACCCCGCCCCCAACAACCACTTTCCTATTGGTCAATTGTAAAGTAGTCTGTAGTCCTCAATTAGGTCCTCTTAGGCTATGCAAATTAGGACTTGAAACAGGGTCAGCAGGGATTGGTCTGATAGCTTGAATAGGAGGGCTGATAGGGGTAATGACACAGAGAAGCCCCAGGAGGTAATTAAAGTACATAAACAAATGGTCAAACACAGAACAATGCATTCCTTCCAGACCACGGAGCCGTCTGGAGGAGGTTAGCCTTAAGACATTGCAGAAGACCCCCCCACTGTGTAATAGAATCAAAGGAGAAATACTTCAGTAAAAGAGCGTCCATACACGTAGGGCTGCAATTTCTTTAAAGCCCAGACTAAGGCCAAACACTCTTTTTCCACGGAAGCATATCCAACTTCACGGGGTAACAACTTGCGGCTGAGATACGCCACCGGGTGCTCTTTCCTGTCATCGCCAACTTGACTTAGTACGGCTCCCAGTCCGAACATGGAGGCGTCTGTATGAATGACAAAGCGTTTGTTAGGATCGGGTGCCGCCAGTATGGGAGCTTGCGTTAGGGCAGTTTTTAACTGATGAAACGCTGTCTCGCACTCCAGGGACCACAGGAGCTGTCTAGGGAGAGTCTTTTTGGTCAGGTCCGTCAGGGGTTTGGCAATGTCACTATAGTGGGGTACAAACTTCCTGTAGTACCCTGCAGTCCCTAAAAATGCAAGTACCTGGTTTTTGGTTCTGGGGACCTGCCAGTTTAGGACGGCCTCAATTTTTGCAGGTTCTGGCCTCTGCTTCCCACATCCCACTCTATGTCTCAGATATTGCACCTCAGACATCCCGATATTACATTTGTCTGGCTTCAGGGTCAGGTCAGCGGCTCGGATCCTATCTAGCACTATTTCCAGGTGTCTAAGATGTTCCTCCCATGTCTGGCTATCAGGGCCGGGACAAGGGGTGGGCAGGAGGGGCGGCTGCCCCTGGCGCAATGGTTTATTGCAGGGGTGGGGGACACCCTGACCCTAACCCTAAGGGAAAGGGGGCGCAGTTTGGCATCTTTGCCCTGGGCGCTGGATGACCTGGTCCCGGCACTGCTGGCTATAGATTGCGATGTCGTCAAGTTATGCGCATGCAAAATCTTGCAGACCATCGAGGAGTTCATCTATCATCCGCTGGAAGGTAGCTGGAGCATTCTTCATCCCGAATGGTATTTCCCCAAAACTGGTAAAGGCCGAACGGGGTGATGAAGGCCGACTTTGGAATTGCTTCCGCTTCAAAGGGAATCTGCCAGTAGCCCTTACACAAGTCAATAGTCTTCAGATAATGTCCCTGAGCTATTTTGTCCAGCAATTCGTCCACTCGGGGCATAGGGTAGGCATCTGTCACAGTACAGTCATTCAGTCGCCTATAGTCCACACAAAATCGAGTCGTGCCATCCCGTTTTGGGACTAATACCACAGGGGAAGCCCAGGGGCTTGCTGATGGTTCGATCACCCCTAACTCGAGCATCTCCCTAATCTCCGCTCTCATCCCTTCTTGCACTGCTCTGGGAATCCTATAGGCTGGTTGTCTCAGGGGCTTCTGCCCGGGGGTCTCTACCTTGTGCACAGCTATGTGAGTGTACCCAGGGAGTGCCGAGAACATACTCCTGCCAGTCCTGGAGTAATTCTCTGGCTTGTTCTCGTTCTTGGGATCCTAGTCTATCTCCTAGCCTTATATCTTCCACACCCCCGGAACAGTTACTGATTTCGGGAAGCTCCAACATCGGTAGATATTCGGAGTCCCTGGTGGCAGGAGCGCATATGGCGGCTACTGCCTCAGTCCTCTCATGATAGGCCTTCATCATATTAATGTGGAATGTCCTCTTAATATTTGTGTCGGCACAGCTGGCAACCACGTAGGTGGTATCGCACAGCTGTTTTACCACCTGATAGGGGCCCTGCCAGGAGGCCTGTAATTTATTTTGCTTCAGGGGTTTTAGTACTAGGACTATCTGTCCTATATAAAAGGTGCGATTCCGCGCAGACCGATCATACCAAACCTTCTGCTGACTCTGGGCCGATTGCATATTCTCATGGACTAGATCGGTAAGTTCCCGCAGTCGCTCCCTGAGTTCCAAGACATAACTAAGGATGGGGAGGCCTTCCGGATCCTCTACCCCCTCCCACTGGGCCCTCACTAAGTCTAAGGGTCCCCTAACCCTTCGCCCATATAAGAGCTCAAATGGGGAAAACCCCGTGGACTCTTTGGGTACCTCTCTATAGGCGAACAGTAGATGGGGAAGATATTTCTCCCAATCCTTCCTACTTTCCACGAAGCCCGAAGCAGCTGCTTCAGGGTCCCGTTAAATCTCTCACACAGCCCGTTAGTCTGAGGGTGGTAGGGGGCGCTCTGGAGGGGTTTAATCCCACAGAGACGCCAAAGCTGCTGCGTCAGCTCGGCTGTGAACTGGGTACCCTGATCGGACAATATCTCCTGGGGGAACCCTACCCTAGTGAATACCCACAGTAAGGCATCTGCTACTGTATCAGCCTGGATATTGGATAAGGGAATGGCCTCTGGGTAGCGGGTGGCGTAATCCACCACTGTAAGAATATACTTCTTCCCAGTAGCACTGGGGCGGGCCAGTGGGCCTATAATATCTACCGCTATGCGGCTAAAGGGTTCTCTAATGATCGGCAGGGGTTACAGCGAGGCTTTTGGGTGATCCCCTGTCTTCCCTACTTTCTGACAAGTCTCACAGGTCCGGCAGTATTCTCGCACCTCAGCATGTAACCTGGGCCAGAAGAAAGCATGAGACAACCGACTCCGGGTCTTAGCTATCCCTAAATGTCCGGCCAAGGGGATGTCGTGAGCCAGCCGCAATAGCTCCCGTCTGTATTTCTGGGGTACAACTAGCTGTTTGTGGGGACCCTGTCACTTCAAAGTGCCCATTCCCTCAGTGTAATGATAAAGAAACCCCCCCTCCCACTCTATTCTGTCTTCCCCCAACCCCCCTGGATCCTTGCCCGCCCTGTCCCGATAACCAGCTAAAGTTGGGTCACTCTGAGTCTCTTGCCTAATGTCAGAGGGAGAATCCCAGGACACAGGGTTGTCAAGTTGGGGTAACGTAGGAGGATTTGGTCTTACCTGGGTCCCCATAGGAGTGGAGTTGCCTTGAAGTTGGCTCTGGCATCGGGTGGTCACGGCCATGGCAGCCTCTGGGGCATATGAGGAAGTTAAATGCCCCAAATCGTTCCCGGAAAGTACTTCCGCAGGTAACTCGCGTAGTAATCCCACTCGCACTTGTCGCTCCCCTGAGCCCAAATCCAAGAGGACTTGGGCGGTGGATAAACGTAGCACCTTGCCCCCTGCTACCCTGACTGCAACAGTCTGACCGGTCCGGGCCGACTGGGGAATCATGTGAGGCTGGATGAGGGTAATCGTAGCCCCAGAATCATGGAGTCCCTGGGCCGGCTGCCCATTAACCCATACTGCCTGACGATGGTGCTGTCGATTATATCCGGCAGCAGCTTGGACGGGATCAGCCTCGAAAAGTTCACCGCACTCTTCCTGAACATCTTGATGGTTGGGCTCATTCTGGAAGCAATGAACCACTGGTCTGGATGGATGACCATTCTTTCGGTACCTCGTGGATCGGGTAGGGCAATATCGCTGCAGATCACCGGTTTGGTTACAGATATAGCACTTAGGTCCGGTAGGAGGGTTGGATCGGGCTGGGGGTCTAGAGGCAGACCACTGAGGTACTGAAGCTGGGTTAGAGGCTGGTAAACATGGCCGAGATAGTGGATAGCGCTCACTTTCACCTGACCTTCGAGAGTCCAGATATTCATTGGCCAAAGTAGCTGCTTGCTGTACAGTCCGTATGTTATGTTGGTTTGTTTCCGGGATTCTCTAAACTTAATCCGGCTAGCTTCGGGTGTAATGGCAAATCGGGCTAGCAGAGCTTCTTTTACCCGGTCATAATCTTTAGCGTCCTCATCCTCCAGGGCCCGATACGCATCCGCCGCTCGGCCAGTTAAATTACTCGCCAGTAAGGCGACCCAATCTTGGGACAGTACTTCATGTATCTGGCATAGTCTCTCAAAGTCCTGCAGGAACGCTTAAATTTCCTCCTCTCCTTCCTTAAATAGTTTGAACGCCCGAAAGGGCAACTTACGGAATGGCGCTGTATCTTTAGGTGTTGTCTCCGATTGCCGTATTTCCGCCATTCTCCGCTAATGTTGCCGCTCTAGTTCTCTCTCTTGTCGCTCATCCTGCTGCTGGATGTCTCTAATGGCATTCTGTATGGCGGTCTCTGATGGGTTAGCACCATATAAGGCCAACCGCTCTCAAACTCGTTGCTGAAACAAGTCTTCAACTGACCGGGGTCCCGCATCACCATCCCTCTGATCCATCTTGGCTAGCTCACTGATCAGGGTGGCCTTGTTCTTTGTCCCACCGGTTCCTCCACGGCTCTCAAGTAAGTCTTTCAGCGTGGCTCTCCTGCAGGCTGCATAGCTGGTCATTCACTGTGGTGGTTTGGAGTGTCCCAGTAACTGGAGAGCAAATCCCACCGCTGCCAACCAATGTAACGAGCCCCTGCTCGTTCGGGTTCCACTCTCCCGACACTCCTCTGCGGCTATGGAATCAGATTGCAGATCGCAACATCTGATGGTTCGGTCATGCGATGCTAAGACATTGCAGAAGACCCCCCACTGTGTAATAGAATCAAAGGAGAAATACTTCAGTGTTTCAAGGTTCATGACAAACATAAAAACATATTTTTTTGCAAATTCTTTTTATTATTTTTGACAGAGGTAAAGGTACAAAACAGAGCCTCTGGGCATACCCCAGCCCACAAGGTACAATAAAAGAAAACACATTAAAAGAAAAACAAACTAGAATTATATCCCAAAGCTTGCTGCTTTAAAAAAAAAGGGGATTAGGAGTTCTCATCTACAAGAGAAATATAATCAGTGGGAAACATAGTCAGTTGACTATCGACACAATCGGTAGTCGTCCACTACCACATTACAGAAACTTCAGAAAATTAAGGATCATTAAGGAGCTTCAGAAAACTAAAAACATCTGGGTAGATCATACAAGGCAGTGAACAGATTAATAGGCCAAACTGGATAAGAACTGGAAGATTAAATTGGACTATCCGCAGGGCTATCCTGCCCTACAGTGGTGGTATCAGACTTCAACCAGACATCCCATACCTCATTGAATTTTTGAAGACATTATCTGTTCAAGTATGCACCCTTGTATAAGGGTGTAAGGGGATAACAGAGTTGACCAACGACTTCCACATGTTCAAGATAGGGGCAGATGAAATCCTTAATTTAAGTATAATAATTTTCCGGGCATAGAATAAGAGTATTCCCAGTAGTGTATGAACAGCTCTAGAGGAACCCAGAGCATCCACCAGCCCTGAATTACAGATGTTTACCTTTTCAGCCTGCCCATACATGGTTTGAATGTCTGTCTATAACCGGCATAAGTACCTGATTTTCACTTGGTTTAAGCCTTCTATAATGCTGCATTGCATGTGCTGGTAGGAAACATGCTGACAGGTTAAGAATTTATGGTGAACTGAGTGATAACTTATCATTGCGCTGCTTGTAATTATCTAATCAGCAGGCTGTGGGGTGTGTAAAAGGGCCAAGCTGTGTTGCTGCAGACATACAGGTACGGGACCTGGCAGCACTGTGCAGAAGAAGTGTCTGGATCACAAAATTGGGCATCTGGGTCAAAAAATTACATATTTGTCAGTAGGTTAAAATATTCTCTATACAGACATTTAAACTGTGTATTTTAGCTTCTTACCTGCAGTTAAGCTTTGAGCAATATCACTAATCTAAACATAATATTCTCTAAGCCCTTGCAATCTCCAATTTCACTGCTATATTGTGACCTGGGAAGGTTACTACATTGAATATGCAAGGTCATCCTATAATGGACAAGGGTCAAATCTCAGTTTTTACCCTAGAAAATGCCTTCTTTAATAAGTATGAAAGAAAATGCTTTCTTTAATAAGTATGTTTGAAATGAATCTCCTACTTTTATTTATTTTTTTATTCCTTATATGATTCTGTATCTGCATTTTATGGATAAACTGGGTCATATAAATAATATTCAGAATAATATTAATTTGTTTATTTTATTGGTGACAATTAGCTATCACTGTGTAGTTTTCAACTTTCTGTCATTATACCAAGCATGTGCTAAAGCTTTATTAGAGTGGACCATTTGTATATGGAACCAGTTTAATGTCCTGGTATTTTCTTTATATAGAAAATGATGGCTGAGGGTTGGAAATAGAGGACAGAATGAAAGGGCTGTGCTAGCTAACGACAAATTCAGGGGGCAGCGCACACTACCAGAAATGTGGGCAGTAAGTTGCCCTTAGTTGGAACCAAAAACACTCCCTTTGGGATCAAAAATATTGATAGGTGAAAGCATTATGCTGCAATAAATAAGTCTTAGCACTCCTTCCCTTATATTCCTTCATTCAGCTCCTAAATATCATAGTACCCAGATCTGCCAAATTTGAAGAATTCTGTTATAGGTTGTATGAATTTCGTGAGACTGTCCAGAAAGAAGTTCAATTTCTGCTTTCAAAATAGTTATACCTCACTTGGCGTCGGCTTATATAGGGATACAAGAGACAAGAGGCGTGTTTTATCTTGCTAGTTTAGAGCTGTTAGCCCAATTACATTAATTGTCCAAATGGGGTTTATGAATTTACAATTTAATATATATATATATATATACAATTCTAAAAGATATAGTAATAATGTTTTTTTTTTTTTTTTAAATGGACCCACTACTTTTAATCTGTTGTTTTAAAATTATAATTTCATTTTATAATTTTTTTTGGATCAATGGTCTGATTTTATATACGGTATACTGATTATTGCTATGTTTCTTTATATGATTGTACACACTGTGCAATAGATTGTGATTACAATACTGCAGAATGAACAGTAAGTCAGCCACGGATGTGTGTGTGTAGGTGGCACTAGTGTCACCTTCATAAATACAGACATTCTTTTGCCTATGTGGGATAGCGCTGGCTGCCTGATTGCAACCTGACCATGTTCACGATTCCCCTATCTAGATAGTGATATCTGGATGGTGGTGAGAAGCTGCAAGACATTAGGGGTTAAATTGCCCAGGTTCAGTTATAAAGGATGGTACGTTTTGCCGTAAAGCCACGCCCTCAGATGATGTCGATGACGAAACGCGGCAGTGTGGGACTTTACGCTGACCATCAGTGATGTCAGCACACCGCTTGGCGACACAGCGTTCACTACCGCTGGAAAGGGCAGCCGAATGGGGTAGGAGACACCACGCTATCCCCGTATGGTCTGCTGGTGCGACCTTGTTTATTGTTATGCCTGTTTGCAACTTTGTTTGTGTAAGTGCAATTCCTAAGAGGGGGTGTTTTGTGGAAACAAATAAAGTGTTTTAAATGGGAATACACTATGGAATTTACTTTATTTTCCTTTTGATTTGAATTGAGTGTACCACTGTGTGATCCAACACTCTGGCGCAGCTTTCCTTGGGAGGTTGGAGGCAGAGAGATCAAACCTATGTGTTTTTTACCTGTAATCCAGTTGATTTCAGTAAGAGTTTAATTTGAAGGGGGATGTGAATACCCCCCTGTTTCTGCATGTGTGGAGGTGTTGGTGACAGCTTATCATCTTGTAAGCAGAAATAGAACTTCTTTCTGGGCAGTCTCGCAGAATTTATACAGAATCTAGCTGCAATATATTATGGACTTTCTTTTTACATATGATTGCACTGCATGATAACACTTTTAATATCTGTACTTTTTTTTATATTTGTACTATATTATTTGAATTTATAGCGCTGCCTGTGTTTGTTTATATATTTGTTTATCGTATTTATTGGGTTTTATGGTAGCAGCTTTAGCCTTAATTGGCCAAAAGTTATTCCCATTGAGAAATTAATTATTTTCACCTAATCCAGAAGCGCTTGTTTAAGTAGGAATAGGTGCAGTTTCCTACACATTTTCTTTATAAGTTGTATGATATTGTTGAAAATCTATGATTAATACTTGTGTAAAAAACTAAAATGAAGGCATCAGTCCTGCAGTGTTAATCTGTGTAGAGGACTGTTAAATGACATTTGATTTATTAGACTATTATAGCATTTCTGGTACCTTTGATAAGCAAAGCTAACAAAGTCGAACAGTGTAACTAATGAAAGTGTCACTGTGGAATATTTCTAATCAAGATTGTTACCTTGGCATATTGTAAACACGTCACAACAGCTCGTTTTCGACTACACAAAACACTTTGATGATTGAAAAAAGATTAGAAGTACATAAAGCAAAGTATCTCTAGTGACAGCATTGCTACCTGTCCTTGTTCTGAACTTGGCTTAACTTTCATTTTTGATAAAGAGAAAACACTTATCAAAAATTAATATCTTTATTAGTATAACCGACCATAGTAAGGTAAGTAGACTTTTGCTGGTCCTCTGGTGATGGGGTGGTACCCAGGCACCAATATTTTGGGAGGGCTGAAGTAAATATCTATTCCCTTATATAAGCACCTCTATGTGCTACATCTGTGTATCCTGCTACTAGTTAAAGTGAACCCTTTTTTTGAACTTTTTTCATTCAGGGAAGTACAGACTCACATAGGATGTATAGTCTGCGTTACATAGGATCTAGCCTGCATGAGCCCCTATGGCAAGTGGCTTTCTATGAAGGCACTCAGAAGGAGGGAGGAGCCAGGAGCACTGGTGGGGGACCCGAGAAGAAGAGGATCCGGGCTGTTCTGTGCAAAATCATTTCACAGAGCAGGTAAGTATGACATGTTTGTTGGATAAGTGGTACTCTTGCGCTGTCTGCTGAGACTAGCTAAATATATATAGACAACCAACTACAGCAGGCACCGTTCAGCTAATCCGTGGCCAATAAATTAAAAATGGTAAAAGGTGAAAAATAATTGAAAAGGGATCTTCAATATATGGTGCAAGTACCCACAATAACTTGATGAAACATATCAAATGGTACTACACAATCTGGGAATCTTCCTTTTACCTTTATTACTGGTATTGAGGAAACCATTTAGGAGGACCCACTTATCATAAGGCATCACCAGCTAGACCTACTGGAGAGGGACCCCCAGGAAAACCCCAGAGGCTGTCTGAATTGGACTGGCTAGGCATCAGCCATTTAGTCACTGGTTATGGTGAAGTAAATCATCACCTACACATCATCCTTTGATTGTTTTATGAACAATTTTTTCTGATTGCTATTTGTGCCCAAGGTGGCACATGGGACATTTTGAGTTTATTGCACTGCAATTTATTGCTATTTACTGGGCAAATTATATTGTGTTTCATCAAGTTATTGTGAGTATTTCTACACATTTGTGTACATTGTTTGTCATTTGCACCTGCGCTTTATATTGAAGTTTTTGTCCCATGGATTTGCCAATTTACTGTGAGAATACTGTGGGTATATTCACACTTTTGTGTGAATATGCAAGAAACCATGAAGGGCCCCCACCAGGGGCATTGCTAGGTCAACAAAAGATCTCTTGCTAGAGCCCATAGGTGCGAAGTAAAGAAAGTCATATGCTTGGGTGGGCATACACATGTATATACATGTGTGTAATATATATATAATATTGTTACATATCTGAGTGTGGATCTCCCCTTACATCAGGTTCCCCAGAGAGCCTCCCTACTTACATTAGGATCCCCAAAGAGCCCCTTCCTTACATCAGGGTCCCCAGAGAAACCCCCTTACATCAGGGTCCCCAGAGGGCCCCCCTTATATCAGGGTCCCCAGAGAGCCCCTCCTTACATTAGGGTCCCCAAAGAGACCCTTCCTTACATCAGGGTCCCGAGAGAACCTCCCCTTACATCAGGGTCTCCAGAGAGCCCCTCCTTACATCAGGGTCCCCAGAGGGCCCCTCCTTACATCAGGGCCCCCAGAGAGCCCCTCCATACATCAGGGTCCCCAAAGAGCCCCTTCCTTACATCAGGGTCCCCAGAGAACCTCCCCTTACATCAGGGTCTCCAGAGAGCCCCTCCTTACATCAGGGTCCCCAGAGGGCCCCTCCTTACATCAGGGCCCCCAGAGAGCCCCTCCATACATCAGGGTCCCCAGAGAGCCCCCCTTACATCAGGGTCCCAAGAGAGCCCCTCCTTACATCAGGGTCCCCAAAGAGCCTTCCTTACATCAGGGTCCCCAGACAGTCCCCTTCCAGAGGTTCCCCTGTACCTGGATGGTCTCCGCTGTGCACCTCCAAACCCCAGCACATCTCTGTACCCCCCACCTGGGGGGAGGTGGGAGGCAGCGATTGGCAGCTCTATGGACCACGCGATCTCCCTGGGGCTTGTAGTTCTCTCTCTGACTATATCCACTGGCGAGGGGAGGGGCCTCTGACCCGGGCATGTATCATCAAGAGTGTAGAAGCAGAGCGACTCACTGTAGAAGCCGATACATGCCCAGGTCAGAGGCCCCTCCCCTCTCCACTGTATACATTCGGAGAGAGAACTACAAGCCCCAGGAAGATCCTGTGGGTTGCGGGCACCATAGAGCTGCCGATCGCCTCTTCCCACCCCCCCTGCATGTTAAACTGACAGCCAGGGGTGCAGGGGGAGATGCCGGGTCTTGGGGCCCCCCCACAGCGGCAATACGACAGGGCCCAGTAGCAAGTGTGTTGAAACCTGCTTCTGGATGATCTTTTTATTGTATTATATTCTTAAGAAATTATATGACAAATTCCTGGTCTCTCTCACCTGGCTACTGGCAGCATTTTTTATTTCTTTAATTCATTCAATTATATATTGAATTATAATATTCTATAGCTCATCCCCCCGGTTCAAGTGTGCATCAGAATTGTGCTAATATCTGAACTTACATTTTTTTTTGTGTAAGTTGTTACTTGCTATTATTTTTCTTCTTAGTGTGAAAAAAACATCAAATAACAAAAACACATAAAAACACTCAAAATACTAAGAAAACACTCAAGAACCGTTTTTAATTAATTTTTAACAAAAACTAATTTTGCCTTCCATATTGACTCCAATGCATTTGCAGAAATTAATTGCAAAAGAAAAAAGTGAAGTCGATCTTGCTTTTTTAATAGATGTCAGTACAGCAGCTCCCGCAGCCCACTCACAGCTGTCAAAATGAATTGCTGATAATCTCAGCGAACACAAGGAGGAACAAAGGCAGACCACATAGTGTAATACAGGTAAGAGGACATTGTCAGGGGACAGGAGCTCCTGTCCCCTGACAATGTCCTCTTTACGACAAAATGCATTGGGCAAGGCCTGCCCTGTGATGTCTTCGTGCCCACTGACTGCGGTGATACATGCTTACTTTTTCTATAGTACATTGTGGGTACCTTTCTTTTATTAAAAAAAAACACATTGTTTTAGAGGTTTTACATAATGTGGTCTGCCTTTGTTCCTCCTTGTGCTCTCTGAGGTCTGAGGTTATAAGTGATTCATTTTGAGAGCTGTGAATGGGCTGTGGGTGCTGCTGTATTGATATCTGTTAGCTAAAGTGCTGCAGTTCTCTTATAACTTAAAGATCACTGATATCTGGTAAAAATGATGATGTGGCACACTAAAAGAACTGGATTGCATATATTCTTGCTATATGATTATCAGTGGACTTGATGGACTTTTATTTGATTCACAAGTTACACACTTTAAGGGATAAGCAGTTGTTTTACATAGCTTTATTTAGGCAATTTGTTCACTGAAAGTACGTGTTATTTATTTACAGTATGGAGTTATTACTGATTTAACACTTGCAAAGGACAGCGCACTTATTTTTGTTTAATCTATAGTCAATTGCAGGTTAGTACAGACGATCCCCTAGCTACAAACATCTGACTTACAAACGACTCCTACTTGCAAACGGAGGGAGACAACAGGAAGTGAGAGGAAATATACCCCTATGAAGGGAAAATCACTCCTGTAATGCCCGTACACGTGGTCGGAAAATCCTACGGGAAAAGTCTGATCGGAATATGTTTTCGGAAAATCCGACCGTGTATGGGCTCTATCGGGCTTTTTCCGTCGGAATTTTCAAAGCAGGATCTCAAATTTTACGACAACAAAATCCTAGTAGACTTTTTCCGATCTTGTGTCGAGAATTTCCGATGGACAAAGTGCCACGTATGCTCAGATCAAATTACGAGACCAAAGCTATTGGATGCTAACGTGAACGTAGTCCCGTCGTAACGAACGAACGTCATCACGTTCAGAATGATCGGATTTTCCGATAACTTTGTCCGACGGTGTGTATGCAACACCAGTTTCGGACAAAGTCCGTCAGAAAAAATCTGACGGATTTTGTGGTCGGACTTTCCGACCGTGTGTACGGGGGCTTAGAGTTACCATGAGAAAAAGGTACCTCCATTGATGCTTTATCACCAAAGCTTGTTTCCACAACAACCCCAAACAATACAATGACACAGAGAGGAGGATTTTCCATCTATCTCAAGTACCCACTGGCTGAACACAAAAACTGACCCATGTAAAGCCATTTTAAACAATGGTGTGTTCAGCAGTTATATAACACGGCAGTCAACAACCTTTTCCATATTGTGACAATTTAGAAGCATTAGACATCCAGCATGATGGTGAACAAGAGCTTGCCACATATTTCAGTTTCATTTTTTATACTCATTGTTCTACTGCCAATAGAAAGTGAATGTGTTCATATTTACCATTGATGTGTACTGAACAGCAAACTGACCTTTGCTTCAGTGTGATCCTTTCACAACTTAGTTGTGCTTTGTCTGGCTTGTAGGATGTTAATTTCAGCTGCACACACACCTCTAAATTATCTGTTGTAAGTTGGCTTTGAGAAGGGCTTAACACTGTTTTCAGGTGTGAAAAAATCTGTTTGCAGACATATGTGGATCCAAATGCAGAGCCTAATGCAAAGGCCACCTTTTTTAAATCATAAGAATTAATCTGGTAAGCTTACCCCTCTACAGACTAGAGAATATTTAACAAACTTTACAATATTTATGATTTAGTAAGAAATATCAAATCATTTTGTAGACACGTGACTATTGATTTTCTGGGTGCCTTTGCATGCCCATGGTATGCAGGGCATCAATTTGACCTTGGGGGACTCTGACCACTTTAGGGTCAGTGTGCTTCCCATACACAAGTGTCAGACTACATGGTAAATCACCAAATTTACACATAAATATACAATTATTGCATGTCATTGCAACTGACAAATTATACAGTGGGGAAAATCATTATTTGATCCCCTGCAGATTTTGTAAGTTTGCCCTCTTACAACTTCTCCACCAAGTCATGTTTTTCTTGGGGGTCAAATACTTATTTTACTTAGTGAACTGCAACTTAATTTATAGCTTTTGCGTTTTTCAGGATTTTTGGTTGATATTCTGTCTCTAAAATTTAAAATACACCTATGATAATAATTATAGACCCTTCATTTCTTTGTAAGTGGGCAAACTTACACAGTATGCAGGGGATCAAATAATTATTTTCCCCACTGTACATGATAGAAAGGTCAAATGAGTTATGTAGCTAAAGTATATACATTTATACATGTAAATAAATGGCAGCAAACTCAACGTAGATTTTACAGAGGACAGATTGCAAAGAATATAGCCCCATGCTGCACTGTACTTTTTAGTTTCCAGAGATAACAATGGTCAACTCAGCAATTTACATAACAAAATTAAATTCTGAACATGGCAATGCTAAAGTTATCGAAGCTAATACAGTAATTTTTACCAACTTACAGCTACTTGCATCACACTACATTATCTACACAAAGTCTTTCTTTCTACACTTATGCTGGGTATACACTAGTAGAATTTCATTCAACATTTTTAATTGTAAGAATGTTGTTTGTTTTTCTAATCAATAGTGGGGCAAAATTTACGTTCATTTTTGACTTTTCTCTTGAATGTACATAGTTCTAACCGTGCATATTGTTTTTGTTTGGTAAAGTCCATTAATTTCAAAATCGAACGTTAAAAGCAAACAAAATCTTTAACTACTTTGAATGACTTTCAAATGTACTGGACATTTTTGTTTTTATAAAATAATGTAGCAATAAGTGTGTATTATTATTATTATTATTAATGTTATATTTATACAGGATTTATATAGTGCCAATGTGCCAATTAATACAGAAAGTTTGGAGTTTAAGTTACACCACTTACTGGCTAACCTAAAGTGGAGCTCTGCCCAAAAGAGGAAGCTCCGCTTGTCTGCCTCCTCCCCCCTCCGCTATCACATTTGGCACCTTTTTATACACATATACACTTTTTATACACATTTATACACATAAAGGAGGGGAGGGGGGAGCAGGTACCTGGTTTTTACAGGTACCCACTCCCTCTTCAGGCTAAGTTCTCCTTCCACTGCAGCCTTCTGGGACAATTCACGTCTGGGACAATTCACATTTTACAAAGCATAGTTCGCTTTGCACATGCTCAGTAGGAAACCGGCTGTGAAGCCACAAGGCAGAAAGTCAGGATCCACCCACATGCCTGGACTGGCAGCTGGATCAGCCACTCATGGGGCCATTGGCAGACTGAGAAAGTCGCTCCCATCCCCTCCACAGCCCAGCGCTCCAGTAAGCACTGGAGGGGCAGGGCAGAGAGCTAGTGACTGACAGTTGCCGGCTTTCTACTCAGCGAAGACTCAGTCTTAAGGCTCGTACACACTATAAGAAAATCGGGCAAACATTTTCGTCCAAAGAAATTTCGTACAAAACAGCCGATTCCGAATGTTAGTAAGAAAATTCCCGAAGGGACAAACTCCAATTTTTATTTCTTGTATGTGAACAGAACAAACTATTTTCATTTAATGTGTACTGTTTTCGTACGATTTTCTTACATGAAAAATCAGAAAAGAAAGACTGCGCATGATGAGAAACAATAAATAACAAAAAAAAGCCTTTGCCGTATGAGAATGTTCTTTCATCTGTTCCAATTTGCTGTGAAACATCGAGAAAAATCAGACGAACGTGCGTCCGATTTTCTTTTAGTGTGTACCTCACTTTAGAATTGGCAAGGGACAAATGCAGCATCGGATCAATACTACATCTACCTAGATGAGTATATATTTTTTGTGAAACCCAAACTTCTCTTTTAATATTCAGAGCAAACTCCCCCATTCATTCATGTCTCCTTTCTTTAATTTATTAAAAAATCACTTTGTAAAATAAGGAAGATGATTCATGTGTGTTGTAGGATTTGCTTGCTGGAATCCATTTGCCCTTAAGTCAGGCATGTAGACAGGAGGGTGTGCTTAGCTGAGAAAACTCCTCCTCCCCTCCTGAAAATTCCTGGGATGTATGACATCATTATGCCTAAGCCTGGAAACCAGAAAGTAATTGTAAAAAAAAACTGTTTTAAGTGGAAGTCCAGTCTAAAACTAAAATCCCTGCATCTATAGCCATCAACATTCTAACACTAACTTCTCTAGCCCTGAAAAGAAAAAAACTCTGTATACATACCATTTCTAATAAATGTGAAAAAGTGCAGCGCTCAGAAAAATGAGATAAAAAATGAGATAAAAAAACTTGACCAATAACGGTAAAGGTGAGTGAATCAAGTCCTATTCCATGTGAATGGATACTGGTACTTGCGACAGTTTGAGTGCATATAAACTTATAAACAACTTAATTACAGTGCAAACCTAAACCAAATATGTGTTGATATATGTTAAATACATAAACTAACATTTGCAAAAAAATATGTGAATGCCCAAATCTATAAGTTCAAACACATAAGTGCATCCAAATCGCATGCAGTGAAAAACGCAAAAAAATCAATCAAAATAATCAAACAGAGTCCTCAGTACTGAATATTGAGTACATAAACTAACATGTGCAAAAAAAATATATGTGAATACCCAAATCTATAAGTTCAAACATATAAGTGCATCCAAATCGCATACAGTGAAAAACGCAAAAAAAACAATCAAACAGAGTCCTCAGTGTTCAGTAGCCTTTGACAGTCTCCTACACAGAGCGCTTCTGAGTGTAATAAGATTTTCTTAAAATTGACCTCGCAGTTCCCTTCAAGAGATATAAAGTAAGAAAAGGAGGCTTACCAGATGTCTGGTCTTTACCGCATATATCCCATCAAACGAGGTTCCAGGTACAGCGAATCAGCTGGGCAATTCCTCGCTCATCAGAGCGTGCATCAGGCTCCACCAAGTGCCTATATACCCCTCTGGGGGGTCCGATCAGAGTCCCGCAGGGATACCAAAAATAAAACAAAAAAGGTCCGGATCGTGTAGTATGTTAAAACAAGGGATGCCTTTATTCTGGCTCAATGGGTCCAATGTACAGCACAGATAAGTAGCAATACAAAATAAAAACAGTTTCGCTACCTTGTAGCTAAGAAAGATAAAAACTCCTGGCCTGGGAGTGTAGAAGCGATCGCATATGCGCAGAGCGTGTGGGCGTAACTACCCGACGATCGTTTCGTCACAGCGTGACATCATCACCCCTGATGATGTCACGCTGTGACGAAACGATCGTCGGGTAGTTACGCCCACACGCTCTGCGCATATGCGATCGCTTCTACACTCCCAGGCCAGGAGTTTTTATCTTTCTTAGCTACAAGGTAGCGAAACTGTTTTTATTTTGTATTGCTACTTATCTGTGCTGTACATTGGACCCATTGAGCCAGAATAAAGGCATCCCTTGTTTTAACATACTACACGATCCGGACCTTTTTTGTTTTATTTTTGGTATCCCTGCGGGACTCTGATCGGACCCCCCAGAGGGGTATATAGGCACTTGGTGGAGCCTGATGCACGCTCTGATGAGCGAGGAATTGCCCAGCTGATTCGCTGTACCTGGAACCTCGTTTGATGGGATATATGCGGTAAAGACCAGACATCTGGTAAGCCTCCTTTTCTTACTTTATATCTCTTGAAGGGAACTGCGAGGTCAATTTTAAGAAAATCTTATTACACTCAGAAGCGCTCTGTGTAGGAGACTGTCAAAGGCTACTGAACACTGAGGACTCTGTTTGATTGTTTTTTTTGCGTTTTTCACTGTATGCGATTTGGATGCACTTATATGTTTGAACTTATAGATTTGGGTATTCACATATATTTTTTTTGCACATGTTAGTTTATGTACTCAATATTCAGTACTGAGGACTCTGTTTGATTATTTTGATAGATTTTTTTGCGTTTTTCACTGCATGCGATTTGAATGCACTTATGTGTTTGAACTTATAGATTTGGGCATTCACATATTTTTTTGCAAATGTTAGTTTATGTATTTAACATATATCAACACATATTTGGTTTAGGTTTGCACTGTAATTAAGTTGTTTATAAGTTTATATGCACTCAAACTGTCGCAAGTACCAGTATCCATTCACATGGAATAGGACTTGATTCACTCACCTTTACCGTTATTGGTCAAGTTTTTTTATCTCATTTTTTATCTCATTTTTCTGAGCGCTGCACTTTTTCACATTTATTTCTATTTTTGGTTTAGTATCTAGAGCCATAGTGTTCAGCTGCTCTGGTTATTTCCTAATTTTTTCCGAGCGCAGATTTCTTCCACATTTTTTTTATCTGTTTATCGATACCATTTCTAAAGCTGTTACGACCCAATCTCTAGCGGTGGAACCCATAGAGTTACTATTTGGCTTCCATTGATGGACGTGTCGTTTGCACCCGCCCACACAGCGAAGCTGCAGCTGGCAGCTCAGCGTGGAATCAGAGCTTCCGCCGCTGGAGATCGGGTCTGAGCAGCTTCCAAAAAGGTATGATGTATACTGATTTTTTCTTTTCAGGGCTAGAGAGGTTAGTGTAAGAATGTTGGTGGCTATAGATGCAGGGATTTTAGTTTTAGCATGGACTTCTACCTTAAAACAATATGATATGCTTTCCTATCACTTAACTAATTCTAGTACCATAAGGTTTCAAAATAGTCAATGTTGACTGATTGAGTTTATTTCCGATTTAAACTACAAACGTTCTGCAGTGATGCCAGTGAGATCAAAACTCTTCATACATGTTCCAGGTCTGTTATTCAGAACAAGGATTACCAAGACAGCCAAGCCACTAGCCTTTTCAGCAGGTGAAGGTACGCATTGGCAGCCTGGATATTTCTCTTAGCATAGGTTTTGTTTAATCTGCTGTAAGCAATGCATGTATGATGACATTCAGTTACCACCTTCACTGTATGTGAATGTCAAAGAGATGCAGTACTTTGGCGAGAAGAAATGTTATGAATACATTTAGCTCATGCATCCTAACTGGCAGAAACAGTGCCAACTGCTGTGAACTGATTTAAGAGCATTCTTTTCCTCTGTTTACTTGCCAGCTGATACAAATGCAGTATTAAATATTAATTTGATGTACTAGATACACCAAAGATGTTGCAAAGAGGGATGCTCATATCCTTGTGATAAAAATTTGTCAGCATAAAAAGTGCAGTTACATTAAGGCTACTTTCATACTGTAGCTGCTCCGCGATAGTGCTGCCGAATCGCTTTGCAGGCGCTTTGTCAGCGCTACCCATTCATTTCAATGGGCAGGGCGTTTTGGGAGCGGTGTATACAATGCTCCCAAACCATCCCAAAGATGCTGCTTGCAGGACTTTTCAAAACGTCCTGCAAGCGCACCGCTCCAGTGTGAAAGCACTCTGGCTTTCTCACTGGGAAAACATGAGAGGCGCTTTTCAGGCGCTGTTTTTATGGCCTGTAAAGCGCTAAAATGCCTGAAAAGTGCCTCAGTGTGAAATGGGTCTAATGCCCTGTACACACGGTCGGAAATTCTGACCACAAAATCCGTCGTATTTTTTCCGACGGATTTTGTCTGACACTGGTGTTGCATACACACAGTCAGACAAAGTTGTCGGAAAATCCGATCATTCTGAACGTGGTGACGTTCGTTGCGTACGATGGAACTGCGTAGAGGCTTATAGCCAATAGCTTTGTTCTCGTAATTTGATCTGAGCATGCGTGGCATTTTGTCCGTCGGAATTCCCTACACACGGTCGGAAAAAGTCTGATCGGATTTTGTTGTCGGAAAATTTGAGACCAGGATCCGACGGAAAAAGTCCGATGGAGTCCACACACGGTCGGATTTTCCTACAACATGGTCCGATCGGACATTTTCCGTCGGAATTTCCAACCGTGTGTACGGGGCATTAGGGTGATGCCATACGAGCACAAAAAAGCATATTGTGTCTAAACTCTACTGAGCTATAGTACATCAGCTTGGCTTATACTGTATATGGATGGAAATCACTTTCTCTATGTCAGATCATGGTGGGGAGGAAAGTAATGCACTCACAAAAGAAAAAAGGATGACTAGAATACCAGTTAAAGGGAAGTTGCTTTCACAGGACACACGTGGCATATCAAAAACAACCAAGTTAAATTAAGTAGATACAAAATATCTTTCAAATATCACTAACTGTCAAATATTAAATGAAAATCGTTTTAAAAATCACACACATATAAGTCCCCTTCTTCCACAAATAAAAAAGGCAGCTTTGTCATTGGGGAGATTTCCCTTAACTTCTGTCCCATAGCCAAAACAGGAAGTGAGTGGAAATCCCTATAAATTAAAAGAATCCTTTGGGGACCCCCATGATCACCCGATGTTCGAGTCGAACTTACTTTCGACTCGAACATCGAGCTCATCCATACTCTCAGTTGATCAGTGATGCTGTTATATGTTCCTTTATGTGTAACCTTGTTCTTTTTCAGGTAACAAAGATCTCCTATGAAGCTGCTAGAGTGGGGGCAGTTAGATAGATAGTGAGTGAGGTTCCTGTAACATGTTTGATGTGACTATACTGTTGACTGATGTTTGAAACTGTAACATTCTTCTCTTACTTACCCTTCCCTTCTCCCATCCACGTTTTTTTGGTTGATACCTACTCTCCGGCTTCAGAGGTTACATATGTAGTTACATAGTAGATGAGGTTGAAAAAAGACGCAAGTTCATGAGTTTTTTCCTTACAGAGGCTAAGGACGTCTCATTTGGTGGGGGGAGTGTGTAGCCCCCCTGTTCCTAAAATTGGGGCTATAGTGTAAATTTTAATTTTTTTGGCTGAGCTGTAAACAGCTCAGGCTAATTGTAAAGTTTATTTGGTTCTGCTCTAAACTCAATTGAGCTGTGCATTTTTCACTGTTGCCAGTAGGCGTCACTGGTGCCACAGGCCAGTATGAGAGTTACAGCAAGGTTGAGCTATGTGATGATTATTCTTTTTTCCAGAACAGCCCAGTAGGAGGTTCCTGACCACTGTTCATTCTGGGAGGGGGTATTTATAGGGCAGATCCATGTGCTCTCTCTCACCTCAGGCCCTCCTGGCCTGAGGATGTGCTCCTGCAAGCTCTGCAAGTAGGCACAGAAGCCTGTCTGGTGCCTACTAATCCTACAGTGGTCCTTAGGTTGTCTTGCCTGTGTGGGAGAAGCTGAGCCAAGCTGAGGAGATCCAGGGGCCCGGTAACTCGTTTGGAAGACACACCTATACCTAAAACTACCCCTACAGTGTTGCCGGATGGCTTAAAGGTTCTGACACTGTAAAGCTGAATCCTATTCTACAATCTAAACCGTGTTAACTAGCTCTTTGCTGCTAAGTCTGTGAAAGAGGCTTGTCCAGGAGTTCTACTGGCTGCTAAGTCTGTGAGAAAGGCTTGCCCAGAAATTCTATGGGCTGATAGGTCTCTTTGAGAGGCCTATCCAGGTATTCAAAATCTGCTAAAAGAGAAAGCTGTTTTACCCTTGGGATTCAAGGAGTCTGTAAGTGATCTGCAAATGGTATCTGAAACCTCCCCTAATCCTCTCTCCTATTGCTATCTTCAAGTTCCTTATTAGGGCCAGTTCAAACCAGATGCAGTTCCATGCAGTTACGTTTTTTATGCACGAATACAGTCAGTTCCGGTCAGTTTCTGGTCAGTTTCTGCACCAGAAACTGACTGCATGGTGTGAACTAGAGCCATTGGAATACATGGAAAACACTGTGCATGCATTTTTAGTGCAGAAAAAAAGCGCAGGGAACTGAAGGGAATTGCGTCTGGTGTGAACTGCCCCTTAAAGAGGAAGTAAAGCCTCTTTAAAAAAAAAAAAAAAAAAAAGACACCCTGCAAGGCAAAGGCATAATGAGCTAGTATGCATAGCATACTAGCTCATTATGAAAAACTTACCTGAAAACGAAGCCCCCGGAGCGGTCCTCATCTTCAATCTTCTTCGCCGCCATCCTGGGCCGGAGTGACTTCCGGGTCTCGCCGCTCCAGCGATATCATTCGCTGGAGCGGCGATGACGTCACTCCCGCGCATGCGCACGAGATCGGCATATTGCCGTGAGAGCGGCATACTCAGTGCGCTCTCAGTGCGCCTGCGCGCCGCTGTCTACGGCGCATGCGCCGTAGACAGCGATGCCTTTTCATCGCTAAATATCTCCTAAACCATGTAGGTTTAGGAGATATTTATTGGACCTACAGGTAAGCCTTAATCTAGGCTTACCTGTAGGCCAAAGTCATGTGGAAGGGTTTACTTCCACTTTAAAGAATTGAAAAATATCTAAAGTGACTGGCTCCAAAATTCTGTTCTAACTTCCCATTATATCCATGGACTCAGCCCTGGGGTGAATGTAAGCTCGCTCCCTGCCTCTGGAGGTACCTCCTTGCTCCCAGTTGACCCGGAGGGGCGCTACATGTGGATTCAGCATTAGAGTCTATACAAAGCCTCTGGGCTCTAGAACCCAATCCAGGAGTTACCAATCCTGAAGAAAACTGCAAAATCAGTTCACTGAGAACAAACATCCTTGTGCCCCTAAACCTATAAGTGAGAATGCTGACTATCATCTAACTCTTCTGACACTTTTATAAGGCTCAACACTGTTACAATATGCAGAACTAGATGTAAAAAGGCTTCCTCTTTTTTAACAGTAGGCAGATTAGTCTGCAAAAGATACGACCATGCCATATGCGTCAGTCCAAAGATGTCCTTACCCCCCATACCACACGGATGACAATAGAAACAGTAGTTCAAGAGCCACATACATACACAACTGAACAGTTGCATCTTCTATCCTGCTGAGTAGTAACTGAGCAAATAACCATAGAATTAGTGAGCTGGGTATTGAGACGTAATAATTATAGGCAGAGCAGGTCTAAAAGGTATTCTTTAGCACATGAGTCATTTTCATTGTGTTGAGAAGATAATTTAGATCTTTTACCATGATGTTCAGAATTTTCTGCTTGACAATAATCCAGCTGCTACCTCAGAGAGATCAATTTCCATACCCAAATATTCCCTATGCCTGATTGCACATGTGACATCTGCTGACAGACGTATACCTACAAAGTCCTGGGCTGTAAAAAAAAAAAAAAAAACAGTTAAAAGCAAATACATACTGCAGAACAGCGGCAGTTCTCCAATCAATATATTTTATGAATAATTTTTGTTTTCATTATTTTCTGTGTCCTGGCTCTACTGCAGAATACATTATTGAATCATAAAACAAAAAACAGCTTTTATAAATTATGTGGAACTACAATTCCCAGTAGGATTTGTCAGCTCTTGATAACGGATTTGAGGCAGTAATAAATCTTATCAGCATGCAGTCCTTCAGGCCTTACTTCCACCTCTCTGAATATTACCGTGCCCATTCAGCACACCATCTTTCATGCAGATTTGCTGGCACTTTTGCAGTATAGAATTTATTATAATCCCTGCTTGATCAACTGATATCATATGACTATAAAATGACAAAAGAAAAGCTGTAAGGAAGGGTAGGAAATGTTCATAGCCTCGCTTCTCACTAGACACAGTACATTTAGTATTCCGTATATTTAATGCCAATGGATATAGGGTCCAAATAGGTCTTGCACAGAAAATAAGCATAGAAGGAAATCAGTTACAGTGTCAATTGTTTTCATGAAAACACTGGGCACTGGTTTGTCCAATACTACAGTACAGTTGAAACTATTTGTTAGCTTCCTGTATACCTGTTATATTAAAACTGATCTCCAAGCAGATTACAAATGAATGCAGTTACCGGTATGTATGCATTGTTTTTTTTTTTTTAATACAGCTGATGTATTTATCAGAATTTGACTTGATATCTTCCTTTTGTACAGCAACACTCCCATTGGCAAGGGAGGAGCAGCCTTGGAAGCCAAGAAAGTGTACTACATGCAAATACAATGTACATGCTGACAGAGTGCAGAGAGATGACTTCATCACTTTGCATCTGCCCCTTCATTGTCCCATCAGTAGGCTGTTGGCAGGGAGATGTTACCACTGTATTTCAGAAAGTGTATGTACATTCTAGTAGTGAACCTTTCTTATTTGCTACCCTTTATCTGGTGAAGCCCCCCCCCCCCAACTAACTGCTGGTATGGGAAAAAAAATAACCTATCCAAATGCCCATTTGACTTGCCTGAAGTCGAGGTCACATGCCGATCTTTCGTTTGCTTCCCGATGGCCTCCTTTGGGTGTCCACATTACTGCCTCCCCCAGAGGCAGGAAAACTCATGGGGGGCGAGGAGACCAGTGTCGAAGAAAATAATGAGCAAGGAAAAATGTCTGGTCTCAGAGACAGGAAATTAGCTTGATTCGTAGAGGAAATTGTGACTTTGATCCATTACACTGCAGGATGGCATAGGAAGAGGTGTTTGGAATCAAGATTGAGTATCATGATGAGTAACGTAATTGATGCACAGTGCACTATATGAATTCAATTTTTGCCTGGAGCTGGGTTTTAAATACACCAATTAAAATGTTATATTATATTTGTTTGATAACCCAATGACTGTTGATCGTGTCAGGAATTCAAAGCTGTTCTGTGCACACTTCCTGTGGTATTTCAAGTAATCTAGTTAGACCTAATCTAGTTAAATTGTAGAATAATCTTTGCCCATGTTGTAGAGATGATGCAAAGATGGGGGGGGGGGGGGGGGGGGGGGGTAAGTAGTTTAGCTAAAGACAAGTGCCCAGGGCTGACACTGCTCAATTTACAAAAAAAGCTGGGTGTTGTCAGCAAATGGAGTGCATTTTTGGCAGATCAACAAATATTTTCCGGTACTTATAGGGACGGTAAAGGGATAAAATATAGAGAAATGTGCATGTATTGCAGAGATGTACTGTATATGTAAGAGTCCAGGGCTTACTACGCATGCACCAATGGTGTGTTGCCGCAAGAGGATATCTGTGCCAACTGAGCATGCACCAAAGATGCCTCAGGGCGCCAACCCGCACTTGCGCAAAAGACTTGATGGAAAAGGACAGGAAGTGACCTCAACCTGATGGTAAAAGGCGGGAAAATACCCAGGAGGCACACAGAAGTGACCTCAAACTTCCCTATATAAGCCCAGACCAGACACTGCAAAATAGCTGGATTGTCTTCAGTCCCCCTTTGTTCCTGTGCTAGTGTGTGATCTGTCTGAACCTGTTGTGACCTGAAAACCTATTTTACTACTCTTGATTGCTGCTTGCCATTGACCTCGGATGTGTACATTAACCATTCTACTTCTTTGCCCCTTTTGTACTCAGCTGCCAGATTGGAACCGACCTGGCTTGGATCTCGACCATTCTTCTTCTGATTAACCCTTTTATGCTTCGTTGCCCAACTGGACTTGACCTCGGATCGGATCTTGGACTTATGCGGTGTACACACGCTCGGACTTTCCGGCGGGATTGTCCGCCGGACCTAGTCCAGTGGACAAACCGCCGGACTTTCCAGCGGAGGTCCGCCGGACTTTCCGAGAGTGTGGACTTGCCCACACACGCCTGGACTTTTCCGGCGGACAATCCGTGGGAAAAAGTATGCAGGATGTTTGAAATGAACGGACTTGCCGACACACGATCGGAAAGTCCGTTCATTTAGAACGTGACTCCAGGTAGACGGGACTAGCGAAGGCAGTGAATGCCGCCGCGCTAGCCCGTCACCTGGCATGGATTTAAAGGGGAATCCCTACGCCGAAAAAACGGCGTGGGGGTCCCCCCCAAATCCATCTCAGACCCTTATCCGAGCATAAAGCACCTTGTCCCCATGTTGATGAGGACAAGGGCCTCTTCCCGTCAACCCTGGCCATTGGTTGTCGGGGTCTGCGGGCGGGGGGCTTATCGGAATCCGGGAGCCCCCTTTAATAAGGAGGCCCCCAGATACCGTCCCCCCACCCTATGTGAATGAGTATGGGTACGATGTACCCCTACCCATTCACCTAAGGTGTAAAAGTGTAAATAAAAAAAAAACACAATTTTTTAAAATATTTTATTGCACAGCTCCGGGGGTTTTCTTCCGTCTTGGGGGGTCTTCTCACTGGACTCCTCCGCTCTCTTCTGCTCTTTTACCTAGCTCTTTCACGAGCGGAGGAGCCCGGCTTTCTTCTTCGTCGCCGCCGTCGTCGTCTGGGGGTCTCGTTCTGCCTTCGGGGGTCCACTCTTCTGTTCTTCTTGCCGCTGTCGCCGCCGCCTGCTGCGCCTTCTGCGTCGTCGTCTTCTTCTTCTTCTTCCGATGTTGACTCGTCGCTCTCTCTGGCCGGAATGGCAGAGACACGCGGTGTTGTGACTTATATAGGGACAAGGGGCGGGGCCACCGCCTCAAGGCACATGGTGACCCCGCCCCCATATGATGTCACAGTCCCGGAGGATGCTGAGAATGTGACATCATAAGGGGCGGGGTCACCATGTGACATGAGCCGGTGGCCCCGCCCCTTGTCCCTATATAAGTCTCAACACCGCTTGTCTCTGCCATTCCGGCCAGAGAGAGCGACGAGTCAACATCGGAAGTAGAAGAAGAAGAAGACGACGACGCAGAAGGTGTCGGCGACAAGAACAGAAGAGACCCCCGAAGACCACCGAAGGCGGAACGAGACCCCAGACGACGACGGCGGTGACGAAGAAGAAAGCCGGGCTCCTCCGCTCCTGAAAGAGCTAGGTAAAAGAGCAGAAGAGAGCGGAGGAGTCCGCGAGAAGACCCCCCCAAGACGGAAGAAGACCCCCGGAGCTGTGCAATAAAATATTTAAAAAAATTGTGTGTTTTTTTTTATTTACACTTTTACACCTTAGGTGAATGGGTAGGGGTACATCGTACCCCATACTCATTCACATAGGGTGTGGGGGCCGGTATCTGGGGGCCCCCTTATTAAAGGGGGCTCCCGGATTCCGATAAGCCCCCCCGCCTGCATACCCCGACAACCAATGGCCAGGGTTGTCGGGAAGAGGCCCTTGTCCTCATCAACATGGGGACAAGGTGCCCAGGGCACCCCCCATGTTGAGGGCACGCGGTCTGGTACGACTCAGGAGGGGGGGCACTCGCTCGTCCCCACCCCCTTTCCTGGTCGGCCGGGCTGCGTGCTCGGATAAGGGTCTGAGATGGATTCAGGGGGGACCCCCACGCCGTTTTTTCAGCGTAGGGATTCCCCTTTAAATCCATGCCAGGTGACGGAGCTAGCACGGCGGCATTCACTGCCTTCGCTAGTCCCGTCTACCTGGAGTCACGTTCTAACTGAACGGACTTTCCGATCGTGTGTCGGCAAGTCTGTTCATTTCAAAAGTCCCACGGACTAGCACACAGACTGCGGGATTGTCCGCCGGACTGCCGAGTCCAGCGGACAATTTTAAGTCTGAACTTAAAACTTAACACACACAGGCGGATTGTCCGGCGGACTCTAGTCCGGCGGACAATCCCGCGGGAAAGTCCGCTCGTGTGTATGCGGCCTAAGGCTTGCATGGTGCTCCGCACCCCTGGCACCCCTACCACTCGGTGTCCACCAAGTCTCTTTCTCCATCTCCAGAGGCTTTAAGGACCCAAGGTTCAAGGGAGGCCTCCCCACAACTTCGGTCTCACATCAGGTGCGTGGCCCTAGTCACAGTATATGTTTTTTCTCTTATTTTGTCCCTGTGTACACTTTAAAGAGAAACTTCACCCAGGCATGAAAAAAAAATGAAAAGTCCTGTCTTCCCTGCAGCTGACTCTTCTCAGGGCTTCAGTTCTTTGGTGACACCATCTAGCTTTTGGGAGCTGGCTGTCAATTGCTGATGAGTTACAGCTTTCACCCCACAGCGCATGCGTGAAATCCAGGTCCTGTAGCCCCCTGGGATGTGTGATGTTACCCTAGGGGGCTGCAGGTGGGAGGGGTGGAGGTCTTAGGTGACATCATTCTCTACTAGGTGAGGACTGTGTAAGTGGGAACAGGTACTATCAAAAAAGGTACTGGCTCCCTAAAAAAAACTGCAAATTAAATAGAGTCTGGGTTAAATGGAGTCTTTGTTTTTGGCTGAAGGTTTACTTTAAATGTAACAGAGAAAGTGATGTAATCTCCCTAGCTGTGCTATGTGACAGAGCTGTGTAAATCTTACTAGATCGAAATGCAGATCCTTTGGCATGTAAAACAGTTCCCTTATATGTATTCAGTCTGTGTAATTAGGTTTTGCCCTGAGTTTAGCTTCACAGCAGAAATCTGGGCAACTATAGTTACCGTAAGTAATGTATTAATTAAAACTCATTAAATGTACCGTATAATTTAAATGCTTCTGGTATAACTGCAAATTGTTTGAAACAGACATATTATTTCCCTATAATCCCAATTTCAGCAGAAATAAGATTAAGGATGGGTTCACACAACAATATGCACATCAGCGGATGTCTATTGACGTTCGCTGATGATGTGCATTGTGGTGCATTTGTACATGCACTGTGATGCGGTTTTATTTTTGTTTAGGTGTATACTTGTTTGCTATATTTTTAGGAGACGCATTATTAAATTTTTTCACATCATGCACATCCTATTGCACTGCGATATAATAAAATTCTGCCTGCTTTTTTTCGAGGTGCACACTAGTGCTGCATGTTGGTGTGAACTGACTCAATAGAGAACAATTGCCCTGTCCATTCCTTGGAATTGTGTAGACCACATATGTCAAACACAAGGCTCACGTGCTAAATGCGGCCCGCTAGGCCCTCGCACCTCTCCTGGAGCTGTGGCACCCCCCTCATCTCCATCCCCACCTTGTCTCAGCAGTTAGTAGCAGAGAGGAGTACAGAACTCCTTCACCAGATCCTGTGCTGTTCCGTGCTGCCGTGGAGAGGCTCATCTCTGCCCCTCATCTCAGCAGTCGGCAACAGAGAGGAAGACAGAACTCCTCCAACAGATCCTGCAACTCTCTGTGCATCCGCAGCATCCCCTAATCTATACAGCCCCTGGTCCCCACATTCAGTTGACTCTGGCAACTGATTCCAGTCCTCCTCTGGTCCTTATCCAGACCCTGCACGCTCTGCTTCTCAGGTCTGCCCCCAGCTTCTTCCCGTCAGCAGCACAAGGTAAGGTGGGTGCAATGTGATGTAAAGAAGGGTGGGGGACTCATGACTTCTGATGGTAAGTTGGCTTTTGACATCTGATGGAAGGTGGGGGAATGCTCTGGACATCTGCTTATCATTATTATGAGAATACTACAATTCTATGCCAGTTCAAAAGTAGGGTTGCACACCGCTGGTATCATAAGTTATTACTAAGTAATAATCGAATGCAGAGGCAATCATTTGATATGATAAAGAGTAAATACATGTATACAGTCTTACAGATACAACTGGCCCTTTGAAGGCAACCATAAAGCTGATGTGGCCCGCAATGAAATTGAGTTTGACACCCCTGGTGTAGACCAATGCAGCCTAACATGTGTGGTGTAAGCAAGCCCTAAAAGTGTAAGGTTATGTACTGTTAGACAGTCAGACGTTATTGTTTGTGCTGTCAATATAACATGTCAATATAACATGATTTATGTTGTTAAAGTGTTAAACCCCACACAGTAAAATCAGTCTGTATATGCAATAAAGCATGCTTGTTATACTCACAGTGGAATCTAAGGGGTTAATCCTCTGCATTG
Organism: Lithobates sylvaticus; assembly: GCA_028564925.1. Classification (NCBI taxonomy): domain Eukaryota; kingdom Metazoa; phylum Chordata; class Amphibia; order Anura; family Ranidae; genus Lithobates; species Lithobates sylvaticus. Next base: position 383,017,801 of record CM053027.1, on the reverse strand, counting down.
TGAAAAAAGGCTGTTTGATCCTGTCTTCTTTGATCCTCCCCTTCTTTTACTGTCCCCGATCCATCTGCTGTTAGCACAGAGCCATGGAGACACTCTGCACATCCTCAGTTTGGTGTGGGTGTGTATTGCTAGAGAGGTTTTTTCTTGGAGGGTGCAAATCAGCACTGTCCAGACAGAGGGTCAGGGGTCATGCAGCCTCATAGGACAGTCAGAGTAGAATGAAAACTCCTCCTACAAGCTTTAATCAGTGCTCAGCTGGACACTGATAGAAGTCATATGACTGCTAGATACTGCTGATGAGAAAAGATATTTAGCAATTTATATTCACTAAAATATTTTCATTTCTGTGTTCAGTGTACTGTGGGAGACCAGATATAGTGAATGCAGGGTCCTGGGTTTAGTAACATTTTAAGGTCTGAAGGGAGAGGATTTTAGGTGGTTCACAGGAAAAAAACGCACAAGATGGACCTCAGCAAAGTATGATACACAGGAAGCCACTAAGCTGCAGGAATAAAAAGTGATCCCCCCCATTGCTGTGTGGAGGAGTTCTGTGAACATAACAGAGAGTAAAATTCTGGCAGGTAAAAAAAATCTGGTTCACATGTATTTCACTATGGGGGTTATTTACGAAAGGCAAATCCACTTTGCACTGCAAGTGCACTTGGAAGTGCAGTCACTGTAAATCCGAGGGGGACATGCAAGGAAAATAAAAAACAGAATTTTAGCTTGCACATGATTGGATGATAAAATCAGCAGAGCCTCCCCTCATTTCAGATCTACCCTTCAAATTTACAGCGACTGCACTTCCAAGTGCACTTGTAGTGCAAAGTGGATTTGCCTTTCGTAAATAACCCCTATGTGTTTAGCTTTTTGGTTGGAGTTCTGCTTTAGCTTTAAACAATGGTTGTGCAAATGAATGTGTCATGCTGCATACACATGATCGGAATTTCGGCCAGCAAAAGACCAATGAGAGCTTTTCGTCGGAAAATGCGGCCGTGTGTATGCTCCATTGGCCGAATTTCCGGCAGCAAAATTTTGAGAGCATGTTCTCAAAAGTTTCTATCAGAAATTCCGATCGTCTGTAGCAATTCCGACGAGCAAAATTCCTACGCATGCTCGGAAACAATTCAACGCATGCTCGGAAGCATTGAACTTCATTTTCGCAGCTCGTCGTAGTGTTGTACGTCACCGCGTTCTTGACGGTCGGAATTTGGTGTGACTGTGTGTAGGCAACACAAGCTTCAGCGGAATCGGTATCCCATCGGAAAAACCATCCAAGGCTTTTCCGAAGAGAATTCCGATCATGTGTAAGAGGTAAAGAGTAAGGCCCCTTTCACACTGGGGCGTTTTTTCAGGCGGTACAGCGCTAAAAATAGCGCCTGTATACCGCCTGAAAAAATCCGGCCCCATTCACTCCAGTGTGAAAGCCGGCGGGCTGTCACACTGGAGCGGTGCGCTAGCAGGATGGCAAAAAAAGTCCTGCTAGCAGCATCTTTGGAGCGGTATAGGAGCGCTGTGTTTACCGCTCCTATACCGCTCCTTCCCATTGATTAGAATGGGAAACCGCGGTAATACCCTTAACCCTTTTTCGGCCGCTCGCGGGGGTAAAACCGCACCGCGAGCGGCCGAAAACCGCGGCTAAAACGACTGTAAAGCAGCGCTAAATATAGCGCTGCTTTACCGTCACCGCGGCTCCCCGCCCCAGTGTGAAAGGGGCCTAAAGCTGGCCATACACTGGTCCATTTTTTAATGAATGTTCGCATTAAACATTTGTATAAAAATTCTTATCAGTACATTTGATGACTTGCCGAATTTTGTTCAAAGGTACTTCAAAATTTTGTTTGCTTTTAACATTTCATTTTGAATTATTGTAATGTCCCCAATGAAAACCACAAATGTGTTTGTTCGAGAAAAAAATGTCCATCCTGCTCCAATTTTCTCATCACAGCAGTCGAAAATGACCACAGATCTGACCCCACTGACGATTTGAAAGTCAGACGAACGTTCTTGAAATTAAAGTTTACAAACAAAATTCTTCTAGCGTTATTTTACGAAAGGCAAATCCATTTTGCACTGCAAGTGCACTTGAAGTGCAGTCTCTCTAAATCTAAGGGGTAGATCTGAAATGAGGGGAAGCTCTGCTGATTTTATCATCCAATGTGCAAGCAAAAAGGTTTTTACATGTCCAGTGACTGCACTTCCAAGTGCATTGCAGTGCAAAGTGGATTTTCCTTTAGTATAATAGTAGTCTGTCTGGGGCAGAGATGATCATTTCCTAGATACCGCTAAAGTAGCAAATTTTACTAAAACAGTTGATTTTTGAGATAGTACCAGTTGTTTTCCGGTACAAGAGAATAAGAGATATGGCAGTGTTAATTAGGTGAATTATGAAAAATGTTACATGTATATTTATAAAGCAGTAAATATGGTATTCACAAAACATTTGCAAGTAGTTAATCATAATGATGTAATTTAAAGCTCAATAGAGCCCTGTTAATTTATAATTTCATCACTGTAATATCAGCCAGGCCGAATAACAGTAATGAATGTGCCTCTTATTTACTTTTTATACCTGCTAAGTGCTGCGGGGAAATAAAAAAAAAAAAAACCCTGTGCTGGCAGCGCTAGGAAGGTTTAAGCCCAACTCTCTGATATGCCCCCCTATGACTGTGGTCAGTAGTGGGAGTGAATTATGTTGATAAGAGCAGTGTTGACTGGGACATGTCAGACCGAAGGAAAACTCCTGCATTAGAGCCTTGGTCCAACTCTGCTATGTGCTGCCAGTTCCTGATTTGGAGCTGGAGCCCAACATGAACCTGTGGGTATGGAGAAAATGGGCACGTGTCCCACCCCATCCCATGATGCAGTGCTCAGTTGCTCAGTGCCTAATGCTATGTACACACGATAGGATTTTCCAACAACAAATTTTTTTTTACGAAGGATGTTGGCTCAAACTTGTCTTGCATACACACGGTCACACAAATGTTGTCGGAAATTCCTGAACGTCAAGAACGCGGTGACGTACAACACGTACGACGAGCCGAGAAAAATTAAAGCGGGACTTTACTGAAACTTTTTTTTTTAAAAGCCAGCAGCTACGAATACTGCAGCTGCTGACTTTTAAAAAACGGACACTTACCTGTTCCAGGGTCCAGCGGTGTCGGCAGCAGAGGCCGATTGATCGCTCGGCTCTCTGCTGTAGCCGGCGCCATTCTCGGTGAGGGAATCAGGAAGTGGCTTCACTTCCCGATTCCCTACTGCGCATGCGCGAGTCGCGCGGCGCAATGAGAATGTTCAGCGCTGTCTGTCGGGACACGCGTGTGTCCCGGCAGACAGCGCGCCGGGACAGGAAATGACGTAAACTCCCGTGGGAGTTTATGCCCGGAAGTGGGTGCAGATACACAGGTATCTGCACCCCCCTCCCCCTGAAAGGTGCAAATGTGACACCGGAGGGGGGGAGGGTTCCGAAAAGCGGGAGTTCCACTTTAGGGTGGAATCCCCCTTTAAGTTCAATAGCCAGTGAGGCTCTTCTACTTGATTCCGAGCATGCGTGGACTTTTGTGCGAAGGAATTTTATACACACGCTCAAAATTTCTGACAACAAGTCCTGTTGTCGGAAAATTTGAGAACCCGCTCTCAAACATTTGTTGGCGGAAATTCCGCCAACAAATGTTCTATGGAGCATACACACGGTCGGACTTTCTGACAACAAGCTCACATCCAACATTTGTTGTCAGAAAATCCTATCGTGTGTATGGCCCATAAGTGACCTATATATGTAGTATTTGTATATATTTAAATGAGTTGGCTGTTACCCATTAAATAAAAGGCTAAGAGACATACGAAGAGAGTGAGTGCATTCTTGTGTGAAATTAGTTAACAGCACTTTGACGTAATTGCTAGACTCAGTGTGCTGTTTAACAATTGATTTGTGGAAGGTTGGAATTCATTTGACGTGTTGGAGAACTTGATCAATGAATCCATATATTTTAATCCCAAGTCTGAAAAGATGCAATCATAAAATCCATTTTATAACCACAGGATGCTTTCCTTCCCTAAATAAGCTCCTTGTCTATTACAACTGAAAAACATGTATTATACATTATTAAAATTGATTTAGTATAAGACGAAATATACAGGACGTTATTTGGGCTTATATAGACAGGTATTTGTCTGCTTTTGAATTTCTTTCCTTTCTTATAAAAATTTGTGTAAATGCGATTTGAATAATTTCAGAAGCAACTTGAAGCAGCTTAAAGCAACTCAGGAAAAGGCTGAAGCAACTCATACATTAAAGTGTTACTAAACCCACAACAGTATAATCAGTCTGTATATGCAGTAAAGCATGCTTGTTATACTCACTGTGGAACCCAGGGGGTTAATCCTCTGCATTGTGTAAAATGGCTGTTTGATTCTGTCTTCTCTGATCCTCCCCTTCTTCCACTGTTACCAATCCATCTGCTGATAGAGCAGAGCCTTGGGGGCACTCTGCATTTGCTCAGTTTGGTTTGTAGTGCTAGAGAGTTTTTTTTTGGGGGGGGAGGCGGGGGGTACATGTGATCAACACAGGGTCAATCAGCACTGTCCATACAGAAAGTCAGGGGTCATGCAGCCTCATAGGACAGTCAGAATGAAAACTCCTCCTTCAAGCTTTAACCAGTGCTTGGCCAGACACTGATAGAAGTCACAAGACTGCTCTAACGGTTGATGAGAAAAGGTATTTAGCAGTTTATATTTACTAAAATAATTGCATTTACGTGTTCTGTGTACTGTGGGAGACAAGATAAAGTGAATGCAGGGTCCTGGGTTTAGTAACACTTTAATCATGATCAGCCAGATTAAAAGCAGGTCACAGCAGGAGAAAACAACAGACACATACTGGATTCATCTTTCTTCTGTGTACACAAAACCCTGACAAGCGTACTTATAGTTGTAATTTATGAACTGTTTTACCTGCCAAATTATAACAATCAGGGGTGAACCATCCATTAAGGGCACACGGGCGCCGCTGCCCCCTGTCCATTGCTGCCTCCCCTATTCATGTGTCCAGCCCCTTGCAGGACATCCAATGTGGAGGGGCTGTTTTTTTGAAGCACCCATTAGAGCCAGGGGCTCTAATAGGCTTCAATATAGGGTGGTCTCGGTCATAGAGAGTACGCTCCGAGCCCACTCAGGGGTGTAACAATAGCGAATCAATATTCACTGTTGTAACACTGATCCTCCTCCTGGCCAATCAGGAAGCAGGTTTTGACACCGGTCACCCAATTGGCTGAAAGGACAGGCAATCCTATTGGACGCCTAGGAGGAGGAGAGGAGGAGCTGGAAGCCGCCATAGAGGAGAGGACACTCGGAGCCGAGCTGCTGCACCACGTGAACTTACACTGAACCCCCCTCCCCACCCCCAGATCGACTCTGGCGCGTTTCGTCACTTCCGGACGTCGTCTGAGGGTCACTCCCTCAGACGACGTCCGGAAGTGACGAAACACGTCAGGGTCGTGACCTCGCAGGAAGTGACGTTTGCGCTCCAGAGTGTGCGCTCCAGCCGGCCCAGACACCAGGAAGTGTAAGGGAGAGCTCTACACGGCGGTCTTTGGCGCTAGTTTCCGGTGGACGGAAACTATACAGGCAGAGTGCATTCTTACTATTATACAAAGCTGTTTATCTATTTTATTCTGGTACGCATGTTTTATTTGGGGGGAATACTGGATGCTTAAATAAAACCTTTTATCCAAACTGTACTACGCTATCCGCTATATTTTGTTTCCTTTATGCTGGATATTTTGGAGAGGAACTACTCTGGTGTATGCAGGCGGAGGAGATGTGGACGTACTAAGGAGGTGTCTGTTAGCAGTGGTTTTCTGATTGAAATGCCCAATTCTATCTTTGCTCTGGTGAGTGCATCCCCAAAGGGGAGTTTGACCAGCACGTGGTGATAAGAATTATTATCGGTGGAAGTTTCATCACTGTGTCACAGAAAGAACTGTTTAAACAGCACCACTTACAGACTGTATTCAGGGTTTCATAGGTTTTGATGAACTTTTTAATTAAAGTCTCTTAGCGCTGCTGCAATATTTAAAGAGACAGCACCTAATTTAAAAGAGTGTGTTGGGACTCAGTTCTTTAATATTGCCATATCACCGTTTCCATTTTACCATATAGCAGCTGCTTTTATAGGATTATTAATCATTGTATGTGCATATATTTTAACCACTTCAGCCCCGGACCAATTGGAGCCAAAGGACCAGGCCCCTTTTTGCATTCGGCACTGCGTCGCTTTAACTAACAATTGCGCGGTCATGCGACGTGGCTCCAAAACAAAATTGGCGTCCTTTTTTTTCCCCAAAATAGAGCTTTCTTTTGGTGGTATTTGAACGCCCCTGCGGTTTTTATTTTTTGCGCTATAAAACAAAAAATAGAGCGACAATTTTGAAAAAAATTCATTTTTTACTTTTTGTAAATATCCCCAAAAAATTTATTTTCCTCAGTTTAGGCCGTTTCTTCTACATATTTTTGGTAAAAAAAATCGCAATTAGCGATTATTGATTAGTTTGCGCAAAAGTTATAGCGTTTACAAAATAGGGGATAGTTTTATAGCTTTTTTATTAATATTTTTTTTTTTAATAGTAATGGCGGCGATCGATTTTTATTGTGACTGCGACATTTTGCGGACACATCGGACATTTTTGACACATTTTTGAGACATTTGTCATTTATACAGCAATCACTGCTATTTAAATAGCACTGATTCCTATGTAAATGACAGTTGTAGTTAGGGGGTTAACCACTAGGGGGCGGGGAGGAGTCAGTGTGACGTGTTGTGTTTTTTTTTTTTTACATCATTGATCGGCGTTCCCATGACAGGGAACCGCCGATCACTGACAGTCAGTGTAGGAAGCGCGGGGAGGTTTGTTTACATAGACCTCTCCCCGTTCTTCAGCTCCGTAACCCGATCGCGGGATACCAGCGGCGATCGGGTCCGCTGTCCCGCGGCCGTGGTCACGGAGCTCCCTTTAAGGCAAATTAAAGGGGACGTTCAGGTACGTGCTTTTGCCTGCCCGTGCCATTCTGTTGACGTATATCTACAGGAGGCGGTCGGGAAGCGGTTAACATATCCATATTTATTCATATTTATATTTATATTTATTTATATTCATATTTATATATTTATTGATTATCCAAACTTTAAAGAACATAATCCAGGAGCGCAGTGATAGACCCAAGGGGGCGGCAAGTTTTGGCTCTATCCTCATACTACATACATGTTATACTTACCACCTCTGTGCAGTTGGTTTTGCACAGAGCCGCCCGGATCGCCCTCCTTCTCTGGTCCCTTTTTGCTGCTCCTGGCCCCTCCCTCCTATCGAGTGACCCCCACAGCCAGTAGCTTCCTTTGGGGGCACTGGAGCCGAGTCACAGCTCCGTGTGTCCATTCAGACAAGAAGCCCCGACCAGCCTGGCCCCCTCTCTCCCCTGATTGGCTAACTGACTTTGATTGACAGCTGCAGGAGCCAATGGCGCCACTGCTGTGTCTCAGCCAATCAGGAGGAGTGTCCTGGATGGCTTAGACATTTGTGGACATTGCTGGAGAGAGTTGGGTCAGGTAAGTAATTAGGGGGTGCTGGGGAGGCTGCTACACACAGAAGGTTTTTTATCTTAATGCATAGAATGCATAAAACCTTCTGCGTTTACAACTCCTTTAAATATAAATGTAATAGTGTTTTCAGTTTGTGGTGCTCAGATACTGTTTAGTTCTGCATTAATTTTAATTGCTTATGTGCAGAGTATAACAGGAGGCTGATATCAGGACTAATTTAGGTGTTCATGCTAGTTATATGTAAAGTAAATGTAATGACTTGCTATAATAATCATTGCTGGGCCAAGGTCAATTAGCACCGAAGTAGAAGATGCCAAAGCACACCCCAGACAAGTCTCAGCAGTAGAAAATGGTGATCAGATAGTTTAAAATTAAAGTTTGTCTTGATAACCAACATTTTTTCTATCATATTTTTTCTGCAGTTTGACCCTATTATAACGAGGCAAATTGCGTTTCTGGTACAATACATAATAAAGTGTTATTTTTTACAATTAAATACAGACATGATTGAATTTTTAAGAAAAATGCCAACCTTGCCAATCAATGTATAAATTAGCTTTTTAAATTAAGGTGCACGTGGAAGGGAAGGAATTTAAATTGAATTAACTGATCTGTTGCTGATACTAAATGGGTAAAGGGGAAACTCCACATACAGTATCTCACAAAAGTGAGTACACCCCTCACATTTTTGTAAATATTTTGTTCTATCTTTTCATGTGACAACACTGAAGAAATGACACTTTGCTACAATGTAAAGTAGTGAGTGTACAGCTTGTATAACAGTGTACATTTGCTGTTCCCTCAAAATAACTCAACACACAGCCATTAATGTCTAAACCGCTGGCAACAAAAGTGAGTACACCCCTAAGTGAAAATGTCCAAATTGGGCCCAAAGTGTCATTATTTTGTGTGGTCACCATTATTTTCCAGCACTACCTTAACCCTCTTGGGCATGGAGTTCACCAGAGCTTGACAGGTTGCCAATGGAGTCCTCTTCCACTCCTCCATGAAGACATCACGGAGCTGGTGGTCGTTAGAGACCTTGCACTCCTCCACCTTCTGTTTGTTGATGCCCCACAGATGCTCAATAGGGTTTAGGTCTGGAGACATGCTTGGCTAGTCCATCACCTTTACCCTCAGCTTCATTAGCAAGGCATCTTGGAGGTGTGTTTGGGGTTGTTATGTTGGAATACCGCCCTGCGGCCCAGTCTCCAAAGGGAGGGGATCCTGCTCTGCTTCCATATGTCACAGTACATGTTGGCATTCATGGTTCCCTCATGGAACTGTAGCTCCCCAGGGCCAGCAGCACTCATGCCACCCCAGACCATGACACTCCCACCACCATGCTTAACTGTAGGCAAGACACACTTGTCTTTGTACTCCTCACCTGGTTGCCGCCACACATGCTTGAGACCATCTGAACCAAATAAGTTTATCTTGGTCTCATCAGACCACAGAACATTGTTTCAGTAATCGATGTCCTTAGTCTACTTGTCTTCAGAAAACTGTTTGCGGGCTTTCTTGTGCATCATCTTTAGAAGAGGCTTCATTCTGGGACAACAGACATGCAGACCAATTTGATGCAGTTTGCGGTGTATGGTCTGAGCACTGACAGATTGACCCCCCCACCCCTTCAACCTCTGCAGCAATGCTGGCAGCACTCATACGTCTATTTCCCAAAGACAACTCTCTATATGACGCTGAGCACGTGCCCTCAACTTCTTTGGTCAACCATGATGAGGCCTGTTCTGCTTGGCACCTATCCTGTTAAACCACTGTATGGTCTTGGCCACCGTGCTACAGCTCGGTTTCAGGGTTTTGCCAATCTTCTTATAGCCTAGGCCATCTTTATGTAGAGAAACAATTCTTTTTTTCAGATCCTCAGAGAGTTCTTTGCCATGAGGTGCCATGTCGAAACTTCCAGTGACCAGTATGAGAGAGTAAGAGCAATAACACCAAATTTTACACACCTGCTCCCCATTCACACCTGAGACATTGTTACACTAACGAGTCACATGACACCGGGGAGGGAAAATGGCTAATTGGGCCCAGTTTGGACATTTTCTCTCACTTTTGTTGCCAGCGGTTTAGACATTAATGGCTGTGTGTTGAGTTATTTTGAGGGGACAGCAAATTTACACTGTTATACACGCTGTACACTCACTACTTTACATTGTAGCAAAGTGTCATTTTTTCAGTGTTGTCACATAAAAAGATATAATGAAATATTTACAAAACTGTGAGGGGGGAACTCACTTTTGTGAGATACTGTATCATCCCAGTCCTCTCCTCCCAAATCTGGAACTTCCGACACCCATTGTTCCCAGCACCTGATTGCCGAATAAAAAATGACAAGCACCTTAAAAGAATTTCAAACTAAGGTAAAGATCCCTGCATAATCATACGGTGGAGGTAAACAGGATCTTGTACTATCAGTAACAAGATTTGGGACAGGTCTAAAAACACTGTCAAGAAAAGCTCTTGTCTGAAATCACCTTTAATTTTTTTCTGCTTCGACTAGCATAAGGTGAGACTTGCCAAATTAAAAGACAGCGTCAAGTGTCTATGAATAAAATCTTTTGAATCAAAAACAAGGATATGTGAAGTGGTACAATTTTCATATTGTCTAGACTGGCTTTTTTCACTAATGATGCCTTGTGTTTAATTGCAGACAATGGGATTGATATACTAAATGCAACTAGGCTGTTCACTTTGTAAGGAAATGTTAAGCTTGGTGAATAAGGTGGAGCATGTTTGACTTCCATAATCCAATTATCTGCAAACAAAAATAAATTTTTCGAAATTTTCCTTTTCCTTTTTGTGTTTGGGTATTCTTTGCAAAGTGAATGTTCACTAAATTCACTAAGCTAAGGAAGTATCCCCTTTTAACCGCTTGCCGACCGGCTCAAGCCGATATAGGTCAGCAGAATGGCACAGCTGGGCAAAACAACGTATGGGTACGGTCCTCCCCCAGTCAGTCATATCCCCATACAGTTAGAACACATCCAGGGAACACACATTTAACCCCTTCATCGCCCCTAGTGTTAACCCCTTCCCTGCCAGTGACATTTACACAGTAATCAGTGCATTTTAATAGCTCTGATCGTTGTATAAATGTCAATGGTCCCAAAAATGAGTCAAAAGTGTCCAATCTGTCCACCGCAATGTTGCAGTACTGCAAAAAACTGCAGGTCACCACCATTACTAGTAAAAAAAATTATAATAATAAAAATGCCATAAAAATGCCATAAATCTTTCCCATAGTTTGTAGACGCTATAACTTTTTTGGCAAACCAATCAATATACGCTTATTGTGATTTTCTTTATCAAAAATATGTAGGATATATATTGGCCTAAACTGATGAAGAGATTTGTTTTTTAAAAACTATTTTGGGGATATTTATTATAGCAAAAAGTCAAAAATATTGTTTGTTTTTTTTTTTTTTTTTCGAAATTGTCGCTCTTTTTTTTGTTTATAGCGCAAAAAATAAAAACCACATCGGTGATCTGTTTGTGATTTTATGATTTTGTTTGGGTACAGCATTGGATGACCGCGCAATTGTCAGTTAAAGCGATGCAGTGCCAAATTGTAATGCTCTGGTCAGGAAGGAAGTAAAATCTTCTTGGGCTGAAGTGGTTAATGGCGACGTTCACCTTTTGCATAGAAAAAAAATTAAATAATAATGCATATGATTTTGAAGGTAAAAAAAGGTGCATTTATTATTTTTTTTACACTGCAGCCTTCAGAGCTTTGCAACCACAATTAGTGGATGGTGGCTGCAGTGCCAGATTGCTCCAGACTCCCAGTACAGCTGTCTGCCTGTGCCTCCATATTCATACCTCCCAACTTTTGAACTTCAGAATGAGGGACACCTGAGGAAGGAAGTAACCTTGCATAGCACGCCGCTGCAATTGTAGATGTGGCCAAACTCTTGACAGTGGGAGGAGCTTAATGGGCGTCATTATACAAAACTCGGGCTTCCTTGTACCTATAATATATGCTTTGATTATTGTTCCACAAGCAACACAAGAGTCTCAGTGAACTGAATAGTTCTGGAGTGTGTTATGCCCAGGGTGCAGGGTTCTGGAGTGAGTTATGCACAAAGTGCAGGGTATAGGAAAGCCTACATACAGAGTGCAGGGTTCTGGGGTGTGCTACATACAGAGTGCAGGGTTCTGGGATGAGCTACTTACAGAGTGCAAGGTTCTGGGATGAGCTGCGTACAGAGTGCAGGGTTCTGGGATGAGCTACTTACAGAGTGCAAGGTTCTGTGGTGAGCTGCGTACAGAGTGCAGGGTTCTTGGATGAGCTGCGTACAGAGTGCAGGGTTCTTGGATGAGCTGCGTACAGAGTGCAGGGTTCTAGGGTGCGCTGCGTATAGAATGCAGGGTTCTGGGATGAGCTGCATGCAGAGTGCAGGGTTCTGGGATGAGCTGTGTACAGAGTGCAGGGTTCTGTGATGAGCTGTGTACAGAGTGCAGGGTTCTTGGATGAGCTGCGTACAGAGTGCAGGGTTCTGGGATGCGCTGTATACAGAGTGCAGGGCTCTGGGGTGCGCTATGTACAGGATACAGTTTTCAAGAAAGTGCTAGGTACAGAGTCCATCCAGCCACATCTTATTACTAAACCCCTCCTCAGCAATAACCTCTGCACCCCCCCCCCCATACACAGCTCCCCTCTTCCTTTTCAGTGCACTAAGTGCACACTTATTGTCGGCTCCAGAACTTCCCCGACCAGGTAGGAAAATGGGGATCGTGCTGCAGCTCACCAAGCACTTCCCTCCCCCCTCCTGTCCTTGAACACGCTGCACTATGCCACACCAGCACTTGTCCTAAGTGCAGAACAGGGAGGCTGCTGTAGGGCAGCTTGTGAGCACAGTGCTAACTCAGGCTGCTAACAATGATGCGGGACAAACCCCCTAAACAGTGGGACAAAGGTGAAGATGCGGGAAAGCCAGGCCCAAGCTGGGACTGTTGGGAGGTATGCATATGGGAAGACAGTTACTTAAGTGCAGGAAGAATCAATGAACTACAAGGGCGTTCACCAGCGTCCTTGCAGTTCTTTGAGTACTACAAGCCTTCTGCTTCAGATGGGACTTGTAGTTCATTCATTCACAGAACTCTGTGAATGAATGACACTGTTTTTGAAAACAGGTGTGGGGAGAGGATCTCCTGCCTGCTATCACTGGGACCTGGTGAGGTTACAGGGGGTAACATGTTACAAAAGGTGAACTTATCCTTTAAAATTAAAGTTCCATTACAGAATGAAAAACCTTTGAACCTATTATACTTTGCTGTACAGTTTACTAGCTCTCAACTATGACCTAGTGCAAGCAGATTTCATTGTCTGGAAAGTATTATGCAGCTAGTGATACCAGTAGCAGGAATCAGAGAAGTGAGCTCACTGTTCACCTTAGTACAAGCTAGTTTAAACAGAAATTAAAAAAATTGTCAAAGGTTAACACTTTAAAGTGGACCTGTCATCAGATATATCATTTTTGTTAAGTACACCATGCTAGGCAATGTTTTAGTATAACAATTTAAGCTATTTATTATCCTTCACAGAGATTACAGTGCTCCCCCTGAAAATGCCTCCAGCTACTTTTCTCTCCAGAACGACAGTGTCATCTTTGTTCAGACATCATCTAAGGTCACAGTCTATTTCCTGAACTAAGATTCCAGCTCAGAGATGACACAATCCCTTCAATCCTGGTGTCTGTGCAGTTCTAGCTCACAAATGTCTGATACTAATCAGCTCCTGCAGTGGCTTATCTCCTTGTGACTTGCTATAATTACAATGTTTAAAGTATAACTGAAGGCATACCTGGAGAAGGATTGGAACATCTGTCTGGTTTTTATTGCTGTCTGTCATTGGGAAAAGAATATTCCAAAATTTTAAGTAGTCACCAGAACAGTAAGGCCCCTTTCACACTGGGGCGGGGAGCGGCTTTCACACTGGAGTTAAAGGGGCCGGATTTTTTCAGGCGGTATACAGGCACTATTTTTAGCGCTGTACCGCCTGAAAAACTCCCCAGTGTGAAAGGGGCCTAATAGAGGGGAAAGTCTTCCAAGAGGCACACTAGTTCTTGTGATCCTGGTGACTAAGCCCCCGTACACACGGTCGGATATTCCGATGGAAAAAGTCTAATCGGATTATGTTGTCGGAAAATCCGATCGTGTGTGGGCTCTAGCGGGCTTTTTCCATTGGAATTTCCGACAGAAAAAATTGGAGAGCAGGATCTCCAATTTTCCGTCAACAAAATCCGATCAGACTTTTTCCAATCGTGTGTAGGGAATTCCGACAGACAAAGTGCCACGCATCCTCAGATCAAATTATGAGACCAAAGCTATTGGCTACTAGCTTCTACGTAGTTCCGTAGTACGCAATGAACGTAACCACGTTCAGAACGATCGGATTTTCCAACAACTTTGTCCGACCGTGTGTATGCAACACCAGTTTCGGACAAAATCCGCTGGACAAAATTCGGACGGATTTTGTGGTCGGAATTTCCGACTGTGTGTATGGGGCATAAAAGGGATTTTTCTCCCTTTGATGGGATTTCCTTATACTACCTATTATGGCTATGGGACAGGAAGTGAAGGAAAATCTTCCCAATGGGACACAAATGGGAAAAAATAAATAAATAAAACACTTTGACTTCAGTTTCACTTTAAATCTGATCACTGGGGAAGAGGAGACTGAAGAAATGCTTGCAGCAGACTGATGACATAATCTCAGCCTAAGCAAGGTCACTGACTGGAGCTTCTCTGAAAAACGATAGAGTTGCTGTGTATTGTGACATGCTGTGAATTTACTGTATTCATGCAGACTTGCAAAGGTCTAATAAAATGTTTATTGAGAAAATGCATCAGACAATGCAGCATATTATCCCCATAGTAAACAGGGGAGACATGCGTATAAGACCACCCTAACCATATACAAAATGATTTGTAAGAGGGCAAAGCTAATAAGGCAAGGAAAATGTTCTAACCAAGGCAATGAGGAACAATCTACGAAAAAGAGTCCATCACCATGAGAGATTGTGCAGTAACATTCCCAAAGCACCGGAAAGGTAGAGAGGTAAGAAGGAAGGAAAGGGGGTAAGGAATGGAGCAAGAAAGATGCACAGATTTGAGGGAAGGAGAGGTAAAGTTAGAGGAAAGGGGAGAAAGATAACCACAGAAAAGGAATGTCATGATATTGACTAGTCAAAAATCCTCCAGGCAGTATAATTCCACTGCCCCGAATAAATGGGTTAATTTACACCCAGGAGTCTATCCAGATGGACCATATCCTGTCCAAATTTTTGGGGCAGTTCCGACTCCCGTAGGTTAACTTATACATCGTTAAAGCGTTATCAATGGCTGCAAGCCATGAAGTCAGAATAGGAGGGTTGGAGTGACTTCCACTTTTAAAGAATCTCTCTGTGAGCATAGAAAGCAGCAAAGAAAAGATCCAATGGCTCCCGCTGCTGTTTCTCAGGCAATGAGGAGGTTGAGACCCAGGAGAGCCATTGCTCCTGTGCACATTGCTGGATCAAGACCAGGCTCATGTAGGGGGGCTGAGGGGGGAGCTGCACCCTGAAGTTTTTTTACCTTCATGCATTGAATGGTAAAAAGCCTTCAGCCTTTAGAACCACTTTAACATTACAATCTAATTCTACCCCATCCAACATAAGAGGTAAACTTTAATTGTATAAACCTATCTCTAGCAGAGATCATCTAGGTAACATAATGGCTGGAGTAGGTCTCTCATTCTTCCTCATCCAAATCTGGCAAGTCAGCATTCCATTTCTGATAGGTATGAGATGAGTTAGTGGCTAGGGAGAATCTAAGGCACAAATAGGATAACAGTTTCCCCAACATGTGTGAGGTGAGCAACCACTCGATAGGGTCAGTCTCTAAAGTGAGTGGGGCAGGGAATTGCACCTGGACTGCATGTCTCAACATTAATGATCCGAAGAGCATGCTATTAGGCAGATATTATTTTGTTCAGAGATCAGAGAATACAATCAGTCTCCCATCTGACGTAATATGCTTCAGGCCAACCACTCTATGAGCTGCCCACAGCTGCAGATCCAGGATACTTTGCAGGTGAGATAGGGTGGGATTACCGCACAATTGCATATGCAGAGAAAGGGTCAGAGGAGAATGTTATTTTGCCCTGGCATTATGCCACACCAACAGGGACTTCACCATGCCTTGTTCTGTGTCTCTCAGTGGGGACAGTCATCATGTTAGAGTAGAAGGACTTTGCTTCCTCGTATTAGAGCTGTTCTTCCCCTGTGACTGGTGACCCGATGATTAATGGAGCAATAATCAAGAAGCAACAGGAGATGTTCACAAAGTACAGATCCATAGAATAGGTGGAACAGACACAGGGCAATTCATTTAAAGCAGATTCCTTTCCAAGAAGCAGCACAGTGATGACAATTACCAAATATTACTCCCAAATCTTGTGAGCCTTGTGGTCACAGCCAGAAGTACCCCGGATGATCTCACACTGCAGATAAACAGATATGAAGATATAAGCACAGGGGTAACTAGGCACACTCATATACGAATGCGTGAACTGCTATTTTTTTGGGGGAGCGGGGGGGTTCAAGATAAAAGATACAGTTTTCAGGATACTACTCAATTAACACATCTAGAAGTTCCCTAAAACATATCATATCTTCAAAAAAATAGGAAATGACCTTCGCGCTTTACTACTGGATAGTGGATTTAATAAATCCACATGTGTGAGTGAATAAATAAATAAATAAATAAGATAAGTGCAAATGTGCAATAAACACTTATAAAAATATGTCAAATATAAAGTGAAAAAAATAACTCCAATAAATAGTGACAGGTGTGATTCAATGTAGATAAAATATCTTACATGAATAAATTAATGGCAGCCAAACCTAAATGTGTTCACAATACACAACAACTGAATAATGGTAAAAGTGATTTAGCGCTAAAAATAAAATAAAACACACAATAAATAGTATCACATCTAATAAAATCAATAAAGGATCACTAATAGATGTAAATATAAATGAAGGCACGTAGTGGATAACACAAATGGACTGATTGATATAGGAGGTGGTCTATGAGTCTATTATTAAAAGTCCGATGAGTGAAGGAGTTATAAAGTTCAAATTAAGGGGATGGCTCTTGTTGACATCATTGGGGAGTAGCTCTTGATACCAACGGTAGTATAAATATTAAAAGACAACTATTTCAAACTTCATCCACACATATATAGGCCGAGTGTTTTTCCAAAAGGTAAGGTGTTCCACAACTGTCAGCAGGGTAGGTTGATGTAATCGTTAAATGGTTTCTCTAACCTCCCACCTCTTATCCAAAAAAGGAAGATGTTTCACTACTGTCAGCAGGGTAGGTTGGTGCAATCCTTAAACAGTTTCCCTAACCTCTCACCTCATATACTCTTTGGTAGCGCGTGTGATATCGAAATGTTGTAGCCCTTCTTTACCATTCGAGCGCTTCTCCTCCCTTTCAGTGGCTTGTCACCGCACAATGGAAATAGGGATGTGCCTTTCCGCTGGGACCACTGCCCTCTCCACTCCGTTATGCCAGCTTGTATCCAAATGCGGGTCAATAGCCAAGTCTCCGATCCAATATAATCGCCAGGGAGATGGGGGGAAAAAAAGTTCCAATGGTGAAGTATATCAAAACAGGGGAATTTTATTGCAAAACAAAATAAAAATTGGACTCTTACAGGATAAATATTTTCAAGCAGGCAAACATTAAACAATGGCGCTCAAACGCCGATCTCACGTCACTTCCGGTTCACTGCTTCCGATCCCTCCCTACGCGTTACGTCATGTGACTTCATCAGGGAAACCGGATTGGCTGCAGTGGCATTGCTTTTATCTGGTCAAACCGGAAATTGTATGGTAGCCATTTTGTTGTGGTTAATTGTGCTAAGATGAATATGACAGTTCTTGGATTGATTAGCCACTATGAGAGTTCGCCAACCAATTTTTTTGATAGATGCGTATATATCGCTATCTATTTGTCTCATCTATATTATAATATAGCTCAAGTCCGTGCAAGTGTATATTTTAATTATATAGTCCAATCAGTGTGTTGATGTCACTAAAGATTTAATTAAAAAATACATGTTAAAAAGCTTTTATTAAGTCATATTTTTATTAAAAATATATGGATAAGTATTGAGACATTAAAAACTATATGTGTGAGTAGTATATCTCAGCACAGGATCCGAAAGAAGGACGTGCAGAAACAACACCCCCGCGGCCATTTTCAAGTGGCCCGTTGTGTTAGTTCAAAATATCCATCCCCAAATCGGTATGTTAGAGATAGAATGGATGATTCATTCTCCTAGTCTTTCATTGCTGACAGTTCCAGGGCATGTTGGTTGGAAACGTCCATCTTGTAACCTAGCATGGAACAAAATGGATGTCTACCTGTCACGTGCTCTTCTCTTCTGGTCATTCCTTGCTGACAGTCCAGTGAATGTATGTTTGGACTTGTATGGTGCTGCGGTTAGCTGACCGGAAGCCAACCTAGACTTCATGCAAGGAAGGAAACCATTAAAACCAACACAATCAGGGCAATGTATGACCCGGATTAGTGGATAATAAGTAACCAAATAAACATGATAGACAAACCCTTTGGTTAATATTAATTGTACTAATAACCAATATAAGGTTAAATTAAATAACCCAACCTAATCACACGGGATAAACGATTTAAAATAAGCTGTAGGTAATGAGATAAAATTGAATAAAATTTGTCTCATATTTTAAAATTGTACAGAATATTAGAGTATAGGAATTAGTTAAAATTAAAATTAAAATTAAATTAATTTATATCTCTTCCCAATTCATGGCAATAACGATGTTCTGACTAAATGAATCACTAGTTAAAAGTATCTGAATAATTACACCTCTAATGCGAGGAGAGTGATGATCCCAGCTTCATTATGATGGTGATTTTGTAAATATATAAATAGATCGAAATAAATACAAATCTGAATTTATATTAATGAGAAACAGGATCACAACTATTTTGCCTAGGCCAGAATGCAGAAAGAGGACAGGCCAAGGCAAAAAAAATATTAAACAGACACACAAAAAAAAGATTGTGTTTTTTAGATAGCAGAGGGGAGAGAGTTTCAGTTTGAAAAATGTTATTTTAGGAGAGACGTTCTGCTTTAATATTTAACAACATAACAACATTTAACTACATATAAAGAATTTACTATCAAAAACAATATCCAGACACTAGAGCAGAGTCCAATGTTAATGAAAATGTCTTCTAGTCTGGTAATTATTAACATTTTTGTATTCAGGTCAAGTTAGCCTGTGCAGAATGTCTGCAGTTTTAGTTAGGTTGATAGGCCTTGTGGGATAATTCCCATAAGCTCCCTCCTGATATGGGTGTTGAAAAAAGCATGAGCACAGTCACATTATTGTATTAGCTCTTTACAAAAGTGAATTTGCGTTTTTGGAAAATTAGCATCTAATGTATATACAGTAAGTATATTTAAGTGCGGATGTTTGCAATATACTACCTTTATTGTTATCTTTAATATTTTATTGTGCAGTTAAGGATATGATAGAAACACTCTAAATGTCTTCAGTCTAGAGCGTTCTCATGCATAATATGAAACAATAGTTTGATAATCTGCCATGTAGGGATTAACAAGTGAATGAAATCAGTGCAACATTAAGACAATAGTTCTAACAGACAACCTGAGATTTATTAAATTAGACTTGTGGCCTCACAATACTGGGTGGTCCAGCTATAGAATTATTGAGGAGAGGTGACCACACTTCAGTTGTTGACCAAGATTCTACCCTGATTCTCTGGTACCCCACCTGGGCTGAAGATCCTCCATGGTGCTTCAACCCCCTTGCTCAGCACTCTAGACCTCAATCCCAGGCCTCTATCCTTGACACATGGACACCCTCTCCAGCTAGCAGGCCCAAGAGGATCAGACGTACAACTGTGTCCCTCACACAAGCAGGAGTCTGGGGGAAGACTGCCATTGCTGAACATTTATACCCTCTCCCAGCATGCACCCCTTTCAATAAACCTCCAAGGGGTTGGCCAGGCAGACATAAATACTCATAACTCAGGTTATTTTAGCATCCCACTCTATTTCCAGGGACACTCCCCAACAGCAGGCAAAAGCAACAATAACCAGAGCTTAGAAAAGAACCCCAGTACATTTAAAAGAACTGTGCTGCTCAGGTTTTGAAAATTAAGCTTCTTATCAATGTCATACCTGTAGGCTGTGCGTGACCTCTCCCAAACCTGTCCGAACCCTGACCCTCATGCTGCCTAGATGGCAGAATATGCCAGACATTGGGCGTGCCCCCCCCCCCCCCAGGTTCACAGTAATATATGCTCTGGTTCATTCAATACCAGTGCACGCACAGTGTACTCTCTCCTTCTGCCGCAACAAAGTAAGAGAGCGCACGCTGCATATATAAAGTTGTGAACAAGGAAGAGGAACAAGGAAGAAGCAGGGTGGGGAAGTTGGGTTTTCGCCTACCTAGGAGTTTTTCAGACAGACTTAGGAGAGAATGTGCACAGCCTACAGGTATGACATTGGAAAGAAGCTTGTTGGTATATGATAATATGATATGTGGCCTTTGGTCCTCAGCAGTCTGTAGTGGGAACAATTATTTTAATACAGGATTTATATAGTGCCAACAGTTTATGCAGCACTTTACAGCATAAGGGCAGACAGTACAATTACAATATAATTGAATCAAGTACGAATCAGAGGGCCCTGGTCATTAGAGCTTACAATCTAAGAGAGAGGATCAACAGATAAAAAGGCAATAACTTTGGGGGATGAGCTGATGGATAAAATAAAAGTACAATTGTTAGGTGGGGGCAGGATAAGCCTCACTGAAGAAGGGTTTTTAGGGACTATCTAAAAGGGGACAGAGTAGATGATAGTTGGACAGATTGAGGTAGGGAGTTCCACAGGATAGGAGAGGCTCTGTAGAAGTAATGGAGGCTTGGGAGGAGGTGACAAGGGAGCTAGAGAGCAGAAGTTTTTGGGAGGAATGAAGAGAAAGATTGGGTTGGTATTTTGAGACTAGGTTAGTGATGTAGCTGGGGGACGAGCTGTGAATGGCTTTGTAAGTTGTTAGTATTTAGAATTAAATTTGATGGTGAGCAGGGGCCAGTGGAGGGACCGGCAGAGAGGGGTAGCAGACACTGAGCAGTTGGTAAGGTGGATGAGTCTGGCAGCAGAATTCATGATGGACTGAAGGGGGGTGTCAGAGAAATGCCAGAAACCTTAATTGCTGCTATCTGCATTTTCCTGCACGCATGTATGGTAGAATGTCGCTTTGGCGCATTTGGGTGCGCAACGAAACGTCGCAGGCGCGGTGGAGCGTGCATAGCGTGAATTCCTCTGCAGGCCTATAAAAGGCTGCTCATCTCCATGCTAAATTGCTGGATTGTCTTTCAGCTTCCCTGTGTTCCTGCAGCTGTATCCTGTTATCAAGAGTTTTCCTGTTGTGACCCGGAATGACCCTGACCTGCTCTGATCGCTCTCCTGTACATAGACCTCAGCTTGCTTTACAGACTCTGCCTACCCCGTCTGCTCTCTGTGTATGACCCTGGCTTGTATTAAGGACTTTCCCATTGCCTCATCTGCCTGATCACCTGTGTATTACCCCGGCTAGTATTACGGACTTGCTTCTACCTTACCTGCCTGATTATCTGTGCTTAACTCTGGCTTTCTCCACGGACTCTTCTACAGCAGTTACCAGTCTGATCATCTGGGTTAGAGCCTCAGTCGGGCTTCTTGCTAAACTTGTCATAAGCATTAAACATTGCACAGAGTTACAACCCTCTCAGGACTTCTCACCTACAAGTGGTTTCCCAGTGATCATCACTCAAGTCCTGCAAAACCCTGCTGGTGACTCGTGCTTCTTTGTGCCCTATACCCACTGTACCGCTTGAAAACATATGCTGCTATTTTGAACTGCTCTAATTTTGAATTGATATCATTTCCATCTGGAAACATCCGTCATGGGTACCCATATCTGGTTCTAAATCTAATGATGATGTCCAACCCACAATATCTGGTTTAAAGTATTTATTTCTAACCGTTATTATAGATATGGATGTATGCTAAATGCACCAATGCTGTGGTCTGTGGTTCACACCCCCTTGTTTTTAAACAGACAACGTTGTCAATTTTAATTCTGGGAATTCCTTTGTGATCTTGAATGAAATTTTTGCTATAGGAATGGGAAGTGGTATTGTTTGTCTAAATTTATTTTTTCTGTTTTACTAATAAAGTGATATAAAAAATCTAACAGCAGATCTCCAGCCGTCCATCTTGTCTCGGGGGGTACCTCTCTGGTCTTTTCAAAGGGGACCCTATACGAGGTTTTCTTACTATATGCTCCAGGTACGGGGGAGATCTAGATTCAGACTTATTGTAAGCCTAGAATCGTTCTGTAGATTTAATCTATATAATCTTTACAAATATACATAAAGCAAACCTGGTAGATCCGGGCACCGCCAAAACTTTTTCTTAGTATAGTGCACTTAGCTGCAAGGGGAGCCGCTCTCAGAATCTCGGCCTCAGAAAGGTACGTAAAAAGGGGGATAGCCAATGTAAAGGTAATCCAATGAGAGAGTTGCAGTAGTCGAGGATAAAAATGATCAGGAAGTGAGTTACAAGCTATAGAAGCTTTGTGGTGTCATTGGTTAGGAAGGGGCATATTTTGGAGATGTTGCGGAGGTTGAGGCGACAAGCTTTGGACAGCGATTGGATGTGGGCCCGAAAGATAATTCAGAGTCCAGGTTACTCCTAGCACTTTGGCATGCGGGAACGGGTTGATAACTGTGCCATCAATCTTGACAGAGAAGTCAGGGGAAGGGCACGTGGAGGAGAACATTTTATGAGAAGGTTTTGGATAGATTGAGTTTAAGGAAGTGGTGTGACATGCAGACTGATATGTCTGTTAGTAAATTAGTGGTGCATGTGGAAACTGATGGAGTGAGCTGAGGGGTAGAGAGATAGATTTGGGTGTCATCAGTGTAAAAATGGTATTGGAAGCTATGGGAGGCTATCAACTGACCCAGAGAGAAAGTGTAGATCGAGAATAGGAGAGGTTCAAGAACAGAACCTTGGGGAACTGCAACAGAGAAAGGAAGAGGAGAGGAGGGGGTATAATTGTATGTGATGCTCAAGAAGCAATAGGATAGGTAGGATGAGAACCAACGAAGAGTACAGTCACGGAGACCAAAAGAGTGGAGTTTTTGAGGAGGAGGGGGTGGTCCACTGTGTCAAAGGCAGCAAAAATGTCCAGGACTAGGAGTACAGAATAGCGCCCATTGGTTTTAACCATTAATAGATCGTTTGTGAGTTTTAGGAGAGCAGTTTCTGTGGAGTGAAGGGGCGAAATCTAGACTGAAGGGGATGATAAAGGTTATTCTCAGTGAGGTGGTCGCTCAGCCGGTTGTAGACCAGACGTTTCAGGAGTTTAGAGGAAAAGGGGACCAAGGAAATGGGGCGTAGGTTTTTTTTTTTTTTACATTTTTTTTATCCTTGAAGCAGGCTAGTCAACTTGTACAAACATTGCTTGATATAGATGAAAACATTGCATATGAAGAGTGCGTATATATAGTTATGGGGGGGGGGGGGGTTCGACAAGGGGCGTAGGTTATTAAGATTGTGAGGTCCAATTAAGGCTTTTTTAAGTATGTTTTAGAGAGTTGGGGAAGATGCCAGAAGAGAGAGACTGAAGATGTGAGTTAGAGAGTGTAGGATAGAGCCAGAGGGTGACCGTAGCATTAGAAAAGAGGTTTAGCAATCTTGTCTATAGTAGAGGGGTTGAATGAGGGAAACAATGGTTGTACCTGTGGACATGGAGTGTTAAGTGGGGGAGGTATCTGTGAGTTAGTGGGTGGAGAACGAAGTAGAGAGTTGAAAGTAGAGAAGAGTTGATGGGGACTGGATGATACGTTGCTAATGAGAGTGATAAAATAGATCTGCTTGGCAGTGTGGAGGCGAGAATTGTATTTTTAGAGGGCAGATTTATATTGTTTGAAGTTTTTCGGGGACTTAGTCTTGTGACACAGGCACTCAAAAGCGCAGATATGTTTTTTTTTTTACTTCTGGTGCCATCTGTTTGCCATAGTTGTAGGGGTCAGGGCCTGATTCTGTGTGTAGTAAAGGGGGTGAGACTGTCTAGGGCGGAGACAAGGGATCTACTGTAGGCAGAAGTGGCGTGATTGGGCCAGGACATGGGTGAGAGTTTTGTCATAGAGGTGGTCAGTAGCAGAGAAGAGAAGGGTTAAGGTGGTGAAGGTTTCTACAGGTAGCTGTTAGGTGGTTGGAAGGAGAGGAGGGTGAGAGATAAATTAATAAGGTGGTGATCAGAGAGAGGATTGTTAGAGAGATTGCATAAGTAGGAGGATACAAGGTCAACAGTGTTGCCATCAGACTGAGCAGAAGCATGTATCCATTGCTTCAGGTCAAAAGAGGAAGTTAGACTGAGACATTTAGAAGTAGCGGGAGTGTTAATATTAACAGCGATGTTGAAGTCACAGAGAATGATCAGTTGCGTATGTTCTTCTGCAGCTTATCCCCAACCAAACATGTGGCTTGTCCACACTATGACCCTCATTTTTTCTGCAGTTTTACAGTCCTCTCAAGAATGACCTATATTAAACATTCTTGGCCCTTTGGTGAAGACAGGGTCTGCTTTTGATGCCACCTTTAGCTCATAAGTTGACAAACACTGGACTAGAGATAAGCACAAACATCCTCTGAACTCCGAACTTGCACTCTTTTTGTACACCGAGTAGCTTTAGGCTGGGTCATTGCCTTTGTTTACATGAGGTGTGGCGGGCCGCAGGTCGCTGAAGTAAAAAGCAGCGGAGTTCAGAGTTTAGCTAGAGAAGAGCCTCAGCTCTTCTCCACTAGTGACAGACTTATTCGTTTATATCTTTCTTTTCCTGGAAAGTATATGGTGGCAATAGGATCTTCTTCTTCCCGACTAGCGTTATCTGCATGCTGGAATCACCACACGACAGACAGACATTTTTACAGCGCTCCTCCATTATATCGCCTTGTTATTTGATTACTAGATCTGCAGGCATTGTTTTCTGGGAACTTTTCGGTTCTTTTTTTTTATAATTAGCATCCATTTTTGGACTGTGTGGTAATTTGTACTCAGTTCTTATCCCTCCTTTCCATTGTTGGGAGAAGAGTTGTGTGGAAAACCTGTGCCTTCTCTCCTCAGCCTTCTCATGTCTTCCTTGCACAGGCCCCAGCACACAATGGTTTATTATTAGAGCTGCCAGTGAGGAGAGAGGGGCACAGCGCGCTGGACTGGCGGCGGGTCACGTGACGCACGGAGTCCCGAAGGAGTACCGCTTGTCAGGTGACGGCTTCGGAGGAGGACGCGGGAGCGCGCTAATGCGTGTGCACGCGCAGGCGGGAGGTGACAGCCGGTGAACGCGCTGTGTCGGTTGGCCGGAGAGAGAGCTTGCTGAAGAAGAAGAAGAAGAGGGCAAGGAGCGCATGCCGAGAGAAGGAGAGGGGAGAAAAGTGGGCAGGGACCGACGGGAAGAGTGAGAGAAGGAAGCCAGGCCTGTGTACCGGGGAGACACAAAGCGCGGCGGCTCGGAGTGCAGCTGTGAGGTGAGTGTTGGATGGAGTCCATGTCGTTCCAGATGTTTCTCCAGGTCGGCCCCTGTGTGAGCGGGGACCCCCCCAACATCACCATTGGTGTTCCTTTGTTATCCATCCTCCTCCCTCCCTGTTCCCGGACTGTCCTCCATCCCCCCTTCCTCTCCTCCCCCGGGGGTTCTCTTCCTGTCATGGTCCCCCTCGGGCTGTCCTCCTGTGACATGGTGTCATTGATCCCTGCCTGCTGCTGCCACTCTACAAACTCCGCCGAACTTTTCTGGGTCCTCTCTGGTCCCTGGCAGTGTGGTGGGCAGGTGTGAGCAGAAGGATGCTCGGTGTGCTCTTCTCCTCAGCTCCTCTCCTCTACTCTCTGCTGCCTGACTCTGATCTGATCCTGGAGAGACATTCCTTTGTTGACATGCTGCATACCTGCCATTCTTTGTCTTTTTTTTTTTTTTTTTTTTTTGTTAAAGGGTTGCTAAGCATTAAATATAAACTAGTGTGAGGTTTTATTAGTAGGAGTGTATGGATGTGTAACACTACCAGCAGATCATCATCAGGACACAAGGCATGTCACAGAAATCTTCCCTAGAGCAGGATCATGGGGATCAAATGCCTTCTCTGACTGCTGGGCTCTGTATGTCACTTCCTGATCTCTGGATCTGTCATAGGCTGCCATTGCTGGATGACTATAACTTTGTGACCTCTGAGTCACAGATGAGGAGCAGGCAGTGTATGGGTACTGGGGCTGTAGCTCCGAAAGGAAGCCGTTGGATCAGCATGACCGCTAGCTGTCCACAACTCTGCCCCCAGCTACATCACTAACCCAGTCTCCAAATACCAACCAAGCTGCTCTCTTCGGTCCTCCCAAGACCTCCTGCTCTCTGCCTTGTCACCCCCTCCCATGCTCGCCTACAGGATTTCTCCAGAGCTTCTCCCATCCTTTGGAACTCCCTACGCCAATCTGTACGACTGTCCCCTAATCTATCCCTGAAAACCCTTCTGCTTCTAACTAATACACTGTTTTACTTTCTCTATCAGCTCATCCCCCACAGCTATTACCTTTTGTATCAATTAGAGTGTAAGCTCTAGCGAGCAGGGCCCTCTGATTCCTCTTGTACCAAATTGTAATGTAACTGTAATGTCTGCCTTCATTTTGTTAAGCACTGTGCAAACTGTTGGCGCTATATAAATCCTTAATATTATTATTAATAGCCATTGACCTTTTCAGAAAAAAAAAAAAACATAGTTAACCACTAGCCTATAGCAAAATGACGGCTGTGCGGCGGTTCAGTTATCCTGACTGGGCGTCATATGACGTCCTTCAGGATAACAGCCGCCGCATGCCCGTGGGGGTGCGCATCGCATCGATCGGTGTTGCAGTGTGACAGTCTGACACACTGATCTTTGTAAAGAGCCTCTGACGGAGGCTCTTTACCACGTGATCAGCCGTGTCCAATCATGGCTGATCACAATGTCAACAGGAAGATCTGTTGATCGGCTTTTCCTCACTTGTGTCTGACAGATGCGAGTACAGGAGAGCGGATCGGCGCAGCCCCCCCCTTCCCTCGGATGTCGACACTAGACCACCAGGGAAGCTGCCAGGACCACCAGGAAAGGGGGCAACATGTGGATGGCCAGGTATGTACCCCATGGCCATCCACATGTGCAAATTATGCCCATCAGTGCCCACAAATGGGCACTGACTGGCACCATTATATAATATGTGACATCAGTGCCACCTATCTGTTCCCATCCCTGCCCACCTATCAGTGCCCATCTGTGCCACCCATAAGTACCCATCAGTGCCGCCTATGAGTGCCCATCAGTGCCACATACTAGTGCCGCATATCAGTGCCCGTCAGTGCCACCTCATCGGTTCCCATCAGTGCAGCCATATCCGTACCCGTCATTGAAAAAGACAACATACTTATTTACTAAAAATTTTAACAGAAACAAAGAAAAACTTTTATTTTTTTTTTTTTTCAAAATTTTCGGTCTTTTTTTATTTATTGCGCAAAAAATAAAAACCGCACAGGTGATCAAATACTACAAAAAGAAAGATCTATTTGTGGGAAAAATATGATAAAAAATGAGTTTGGTACAGTGTTGTATGACCTCACAACTGTCATTCAAATTGCGACAGCGCTGAAAGCTGAATATTGGCTTGGGCAGGAAGGTGTCTAAGTGCCTGGTATTGAAGTGGTTAAATTGGATCTGACGCCTTTTAAAGTAGAAGTTCATCCTAACGCTAAAATATCTAAATCTACAGCCATCCACGATCTAAGACTAACCTATCTAGCCCTGTAAAGAAGAAAACTATACATACCTTTTCTGAAGCCGCTCAGGTCCCACGCTGAGCTGTCAGTGGCGGCTTGGCTGTAGAGATGGGTGCAGAGGAGGCAGCCGACAACAGAAGCCCCATAGTAAGTCTATGGGTGATGTCACTTCCCTGGCATTTCACAACCGTTGTTGGCTGTCTCTTGCACAGAGCTTCTGACGCTGGAGACCGCACCAAAGCGGCTTCAAAAAAGGTATGTATAGCAATTTCTTCTTTATAGGGCTAGATAGGTTAGTCTAAAGCCTCCTACACATGGTATGATTGTTGGCTAACTGCGCGTCAGATTGTCTTAAAGTGATTGTAAGGGTTCATATTTTTTTTTTTTAATAACAAACATATCATACTGTGCAGCCCGTTTTGCACAGAGTGGCCCAGATCCTCGTCTTCTGGGGTCCCCCGGCGGCTCTCTCGGCTCCTCCCCACATCCGATAACCCCCTTAGGAGAAGCGCTCTACCAAGGGGGTTACCTTGCGAGCGCACTCCCGAATCCAGCATTTGGCATCCAAAGGCGCTGAATGTATGACTCGGCCCCACCCCCTGCATCATTGGATTTTATTGACAGCAACGGGAGCCAATGTCTGCGCTGCTATCAATCTATCAAATCAAGAGCCAGAGAACCCCGGGCAGAGATAGGGCGTCCCAGGGCTCAGGTAAGTTAAAACAGGGGGGGGTCTGGGGGTCACTGCCAGGTATTTTTTCACCTTAATGCATAGGATGCATTAAAGTGGTTGTAAACCCTTACAAACCACTTCGACCTACAGGTAAACCTAGATTAAGGCTTACCTGTAGGTCCAATACATATCTCCTAATTTAGAAATGCATGTAGACAGCGGTGCGCACTGAGCATGCCGAGATTATGGCGATATGCCGCTCTCGTGTGCATGCGCGGGAGTGACGTCATCGCCACTCCAGCGAATGACAGCGCTGGAGCGGCGAGACCCGGAAGTTACTCCGGGTTTGATGGCGGCGGCGGAGGTCGTGGACAAGGGTCGCTTCGGGGGCTTTGTTCTCAGGTAAGTTATTCATAATGAGCTAGTATGCTATTCATACTAGCTCATTATGCCTTTGCCTTGCAGGTTCCATTTTTTTTTTGAAGGAGGCTTTACCTTCTCTTTAAGGTGAAAAAACACAAGGATTTACAACCCCTTTAAGGGCGTGTGCCAGAATCTTGTCTTGCATACTAACAGTACACAATTGTCATGCAACAAACACAAACGTAGTGACGTACTACCTCTTGAGCGCCACCCTTTGGGCCCCTTTTGCTAATTTCGTGTTTGGTGAGCATTGATTCCAAGCATGCGTGTTTGTACTTTCGACTTTTGTGTGACGGATTTGTGTACTGACCATATGAAAATCTGACGTCAAACCGTTGTCTGCTGAAAATTTACTAGCCTGCCATCCAACATTTGTTGGCTGAAAGTTGGACAACAATTGTCAAAAGGAGCGTACTAACGGTAAGATTTAAGGACATCTCAGACAATCCCCTGCAAACAGCTGCTGTCCCTCTCCTCATTGGACAGATTGATAGCAGCGGGTGCCATTTTTTTTTCCACCTCTCCACACTGTACAGTTAGCTGTGCATGTGCAGCTCAGTGTACAATTTTAGCATCTGCTGAGAATGAATTAAAGTGGTTTTAAACTCAGATTGTTTTTTTTACTATAACGCATTCTCTGCACTAACTGTTCCCCCCCAATACCTAAGCTTTACCTGACTCTTCTCACCAATCAGGCGCTGTCCTGGCAGCAGCACCGCCCTCCTCCCTTCCTGGTCTTGCAGGAAACATTTAAGGCAGCGGGAGCCATAGGGTCCTGCCTCTCTCAGTCAAACTCTTGTGAGGAGGGTGCGTGGGCATGGCTTACCAGTGCTGTGTGTGTTTATGGATGCACACAGCCCAGCTCAGAAGCGGACCCACATGAGTGCCCCCATAGCATACGGCTTGCTAAGAAGGCACATGGTGCAGGGAGAAGTGGACAACGCTGGCGGGGGTCTTTTGAAAGAGGAGGTAAGGGACTGCTCTGTGCAATATTGTTGCACCGAGCAGATAAATATATATTATTTTTATTTAAAAAAAACTTTAGCTGTTAATACCACTTGGCTAAACTACAGTCAGAAGTAAAAAAAAATACTATATAGCTGCTTCTCCTGCTCACTGCATGGGTAAACTGCTCTTTAAGTGAAGTAGAGAAGGAATATGGTTAAATAGTTACCTTATTTGCTATCTGTCTTACAAAGCTGCTGTTCTTCACTGGTCATCCAGTCATGGCCTCTCCATGCGCCCTGCATTGTATGTGAGGGTGCCAAGCTAAAGTTCTTTCCCCTAATGCCCCGTACGCACGGTCAGACTTTCCGACGGAAAATGTGTGATCGGAGCTTGTTGTCAGAAATTCTGACCATGTGTAGGCTCCATCGTACAGTTTCCATTGCACAAAATTTGAGATCTGGTTCTCAAATTTTCCTACAACAAAATCCGTTTGCGCAAATTCCAATCGTATGTACACAATTCTGACGCACAAAGTGCCACGCATGCTCAGAAACAAGCAGAAGAGCAGCATTGGCTATTGAAATTCATTTCTCTCGGCTCGTCGTATGTGGTGTACGTCACCATGTTCTTGACGTTCGGAATTTCCGACCAACTTTGTGTGACCGTGTGTATGCAAGACAAGTTTTTAAGCCAACATCTGTCGAGGGGAAAAAAAACATGGAATTTTGTTGTCGGAGTGTCCGATCGTGTGTACAGGACATTAGTCTAAGCCAGCGGTCGCCAACACCACTGATGGGCAACGAGAAAAGTTTGGTGGTCCCCAGGGGCTCTGCTGCAAATCAACATTGTGGCAGATGTATACTGCCCAATGTTGTTTCCAGTGTTCTCAATGCATGCTGACACTTAATGCTGTCAGCGCACATTGATACCCGATGCCTCCTCTGTAGTCCTGGCTCCTGTAAACTCGGAGGGAGGCGCTGGTAGTATTACAGGGAGCTGGAGGTGAAGGGGGGGACTTTTAATGGCAGCGACTCCTCCCATTGTCGGGATGGCGGTGCCTGGACTGACATCGGTGATGTGAGCAGAGAGCTGACTTCAGTCCACTCTCTGAAAACGGGTCACAGGAGTGCAAAACGAATTGCACTCCTGTGATCCATAGAAGTACAGCCAAACGAGCTTTGGCTATACTTTTCCTTTTTTAAATAGAAATGCAAGGCAAAACGTGTGTGTGTGTGTGTGTGTGAATATATACAGTATATCATTTGTTTGTTTCTAGTTTGTTTTACCTGCACAATAACCCTTGTGATCTGTTGGCCATGATTTTTTTGCTGCCTATAGATGGATTGAAAATCCTTTTTGTTCAGCAAGGACTGGCTCAATTTCAATTAATCTATTGGCGTTTAAGAGAAGTTGATCGAATGGGAATGTTGGAAAACTTTTGGCGCATGCAGGTGTGTCTTTTTGTAGCATTAGGCAGGTGTGCATCGTCATACATCAGCATGCATTTCCTTTGTACATAGACTTGCGTTTTGGTGCATGTTGACCCATTTTCAACATGTGATTAAATGTAGAAATTGGGTAGGGTTTGCAGCCAATTGACTAAAGCTTAGTAATACCTGTTGCAAGCACGTCTAAGATGGGTTTTGATGCATTGTCATTGAGGTCTATGAATCTTTCAATATGATAAAACAAAGAAAGAATTGAATATGTATTTTAAAAATGCATTGTGGCGCTGAGATTGAAACTGATTCTTTGTTATTTTATTATGGGGAACCATAACATATGTGTTTTAGCACTTTGAAACATGGGTTAGAATGGAGCGGTATAAATGGGCAAGGTTCATGAATAATTTCATGGGGTATAATTGTTATAACATGTCAGATGAAACGGCTAATGTTTAGTATATTCTGCCCCCTTTCAATTCTTTTCTTTGCTTTTTAAGTGCATATGATTTAGGGCATGTTTACACGAGATAGCCTAACACTTTCTTTAAATGCAGAATGAACGCATATGCAAGAAAATTGATTGTATTTCAGTGAGCCTAGTTTAAAAGGGGAAAAAAGTACAGCATGCTGCATCTTTTTGCATGTAAACGTTTGCGAATGCACCGCAAATGCACGTACATGCAACTTAATAAAAAAAAAAAAAAAAAAAAAAAACCTAAACCGTGCCTAAAAAACACACTGCAAACACATTACAAATTCATGTAAGCACACGTGTGCTACTGCCTACTGAACTTAGAGATTGCAGTGTAAACGAGCCCTAAGTTTACATGTGCCTGTTTATTGGCCCTCATGCGCACAGGAGTTTTTTTTCTTTTTTTCCCCTGGATACCTTTTGTTCTAAGCCGATTAAAAACTGCGCTTAAAGCTGTGTTTTTCAAATGCGTTAGGGCATTACTTCATTCCATTGACCAGAATTTTAGTTCATTGGAATGAATGAATGCTCAAGTGCTAAACGCGCCTAGCGTTTTGTTGTGTTCAGCTTTTTTTCCCCACCAAAATGTTCCTCTCCTGAACGCGCAAATGCCTGTAAAAGCAGCGTTTTTGATGCCCAGTGTGCATGATTCCTGAAAGGGGTTGTAAACCTTCCATTTTTTTTTTTTTTTCACCTTAATGCATCCTAAGGTGAAAAAACTTCTGATTGGTTACAGACCCCCCTAGCCAAAAATCCCCCCCCCCCCAGTTTACTTACCCGAGCCCTCGAAAGTCCCACTTCAAGAACGCGCTTGCTTCTCGGCTCTTCTCTGCCCGGTCTTCTCGGCTCTTCATTGGATAGATTGATAGCAACATAGCCATTGGCTTGCGCTGCTGTCAATCAAATCCAAATGATGGGGGGCGGAACCGAGAGATACACTCTGCGTCCATAGACACAGAGTGTATGGGACGAGAGCGCGCCCGCAAGGTAACCCCCTCGGGAGAGAGCTTCCGGAGGGGTTATCTATTGCGGGGAGGAGCCGAGACAGCCGCCGTGGGACCCCAGAACAGCAGGATCGGGGCCATTCTGTTCAAAATGAACTGCACAGTGGCGGTAAATATAACATGTTTGTTTAAAAAAGAAAAAAAAAAAAAAAACAATCCTATACAACCACTTTAAAGTGCATCTGTGGTCAAAATATAAAATCTCATAATAATTTCCATGCTTTATTTAATTTTATTTCTAGCCTACTCCTGTTAATCTGAAAGATCTTGAAGTTTTGTAAACTTTGCGAACATCCCCCCTCACATTTAGTTCCTTTAATTCTAGGACTCGCTTTCACTATGCCCTGTGCCCGTGTACTGCTGTCACACATTTCACAGAGCCTGCCTTCTGAATTATAGAGGTGCTGAGAGGAGTTTTAAAAGGTGGAGTCAGTATTGAAGTCACTGCTTGCAGACAGAAAGGTACTATGGGATACATAATCCTTAGGAATTGAAAGTAAACCTCAGAGTAGGGATCTCCAAACTTTCTAAACAAAAGGCCAGTTTACTGTACTTCAGGGCCGGGTGCCATTGGGAGTAGATATTGTCCTGTCAGCAATGGGAGTAAACAATGCATCTTTGCCATGGTATCAGTGGGAGAAATAGTGCCCCTTTGTTGGTGTCGGTGGGAAGGATTGGTGTCCCATCGTTGGTGTTAGTGGGAGGAATACATCTCCATTATTGGGATCAATTTTGAGGAGTAGCACCCCATCATTGGTGTGGGAGAAATAGTGCCCCATTGTAGATGTCAGTAGCAGGAATTATGCCCCATTGATGGTGTCAGTGGGAGGAATAGTGCCCCAAGGGGCAGCTAAAGGCAAGCAAAGAGCCTCAACTGGCCCTCGGGCCGCAGTTTGGAGATCGCTGCCTCAGGAAAAGCTGCAAAGCTTCCCGGAAACTTAGGAAGTTGTGGAAAGAGATGGGCAGCAGACAGGCTCATAACTCATAAAATCACAATGCTGATGTTGTAAAGTGACAGTTGTGACCATAGAATTCCTTTAACAAAACGCATCTTCATTGTTTCCATTTACTAAGAATTTTGTAGCATATGCTTGTGCGCTAATCACAAATTTTTGGTTTATTTTAAAGATGTAAGTTTGTCAAACAAGCACTTTGAGAAGCCACCTTTTAACGGCGCTATACAAAATAAAGTTTATTATTATAAAGAATTATACAAGTATTGTGAGAAGTTGGAAACCACCGATTCTATCATTTAGTACTACAGTAGAATGGGGTTTGGCAGTATTGCGTTTTAAAGGGGTTGTAAATCCTCATGTTTTTTCACTTTAATGCATCCTATGGGGAAAAACTGTCATTGACTGCCCCCCCCCCCCCCAGGTTTTACTCACCTGAGTTCTGCAATTTCCACGCCATAGCACGCTCTTTCCCTCTGCCCGTTGTCTCGGCTCTTGATTTAATAGATTGATAGCAGCCATTGGCTTCCGCTGCTGTCAATCAGATCCAATGACACAGGGCCGAGTCCGGCATTCTGTCTATGGATGCAAATACGGGACTTGGGAGCACGCCCGCAAGGTAACCCCCTGGGAGAGTGCTTTTCCTAGGGCGTTATACAATGCGGGGAGGAGCTACCAGCACCACCGGGGGCCCCCAGAAGTCGCCACTCTGTGCAAAACGAACTGCACAGTGGAGGAAAGTATGACATGTTTGTTATTTAAAAAAAAAACAAAGCCTTACAATTGCTTTAAAGGTTACTTATTTTGTCATTGCTGTGTATGAAACATTTGCTCTGTCACCTGGGGTAGAAAAAGTAAGCATGGCCATGTGGCCTTTGCAATGGAGGGTTTGTTTTGAGGCCTCATGCACACTGGACGTTTTTACAGCTGTTGATTTTGGCTTTAGGTGTTTTCTCTGCAGCCAGTAAACTCCTCAGCATGTCATCCTGTGTGTCCACACAGGCTGTTATCAGTGTTTTTTTGGCTCGAGAAAAACCCCATAACTAGGTGGTTTTTGAGAGGAATTTTTCATCTGTAAAAATGCTTAAACGCTGAAAAACGTGGCTATTCTTCTTCTGTTTTGAGCCAAAAGCTTTTGTGGTAGTATAGTTTGGCAAAACGCTGCAAAACTCCTTCTACAGCTTATGCTACTGGTGTTTTTTTTAACATCCAGTGTGCATGAGGCCTTAGGAGTTTGTTTTATGTGCACAGTAACCCTTGTGATCTGTTGGACATGATTGAGCATGCATAGGTGACCAGTTTCTTTTAGTTGTTCTGTAGCAGAACCTATCAGAGGAATCTCTGATGATGCTTTCTTACAGGTCCAGACCTTCTATCCCAACATCAAGTCTCAAACCCGCATCTTCAGTGATTACATCTGGCAGCATAGATACTGAGTGGGAAATCCTCAAAAATAAAGGATTATTAGACATATATCCACCTCCTTAAAGCATAGGAAGCTGGTAAAAGGAAAAGTATATAGAAAGGTCTGAAAAAAGTATTCCATAAGGTCAAGACAACGTAGATTCAAAAAGTGCTGCATCTGTGCAGGGCTTTTTTCAAAAGGGGTAAATTAGGGTCTCTCAGCACCCTTGGGCCCCTTGCACATGGGACAGTGTATCCCTCCTGGCATTTTAGTATGCTCAGAAGGGACAATGCAGCCTGTCAAAGTCTGCGTCATTATGAAGGTTAGTCATACCCATAATCGGTACATTCATTCATTGTCTGGAAAAAAAAAAGTTTAGTAAGCCTGCTTAAGTAGCTTTCAATCTTAGGCAAACTAAAGCTACAACCTGTTTGGTAAGATTGTTTAAGACAAAATATCAAAAATTTTCTCTTTTATCCACATTTTGTTATTAACCACTTCAATACTGAGCACTTAAACACCTTCCTGCCCAGACCAATTTTGAGCTTTAAGTGCTGTCGCACTTTGAATGACAATGGCACGGTCATGCTACACTGTACCCAAATTATATTTCTATAATTTTTTTCCCACAAATAGAGCTTTCTTTGGTGGTATTTGATCACCTCTACGGTTTTTGTTTTTTGCTTAAACAAATAAAAAAAGACCAAAAATTTTGAAAAAAAAAAAGCACTGATGGGGCTGCACTGATGGGGCTGCACTGATGGGCACCGATGAAGTGGCATGGATAGGCGGCACAGATGGGCATGAATAGGCGGCACAGACGGGCATGGAGGTCTACAGGTTACCAGTTTTGAGTTTGAGGAGGTCCTGTGCTAGAATTATTGCTCTCGCTCTAACGATCACAGCAATACCTCACATGTGGGATTTGAACACCATTTTCATATGTGGACGCGATTTACGTATGCGTTCGCTTCTGTGCATGAGGTACGGGATTATTTACATTTTTTACTTTTTACACTGTCCTTTTAAAAAAATAAAATAAAATGTTTGGATCGCTTTTATCCCTATTGCAAGGAATGTAAAAATCCCTTGTAATAGAAAAAAAAAAAAAAGCATGACAGGACCTCTTTAATGTGAGGTCTGGGGTCAAAAAGACCTCAGATGTCACATTTACAATTAAAAGCAGTAAACGGACCGCAAGCTGTTTCAGAAAATACCGGGGTTATGGCAGCTATGTGCTGCCATAACCCAGGTATTTAACGTCAAAGGACTGATGTATATCGATGGCGGGCGGTCCCGAAGTGGTTAAAATTAGCTTTTACTTTGCATGGGGGCTGCAAAAGATGCAATGTGTAATGGATGTCATAGCTTATACTGGGTTATAAACCTTCACCTTTTTGCTTGGTGATTTGCCTAGTCCTGTACATGTATGGTGTCTTTTTTTTTTTTTGCTCCCAATAGCTGAACAGAGCAGTGGGGGAACAAAGAAAAGGTACATTTCCTGTTCGGGAGGTGACTAGCACAAGTTTTCTTTCAGCATTCTAAAAAAAATTGTATCTGTTCCCCGCCGGCTCTGAAAGACCGCTGATCGCTCAGTTCTCAGCATTCTATGAGCAGAGAGCACTGGACTGTGGAAAAAAAAAAAGCAGTTGGCTCAGGCTCTCAGCGGCTCGCTTAGAGGCTATGCCAGCTGTCAGTCCAGGCTTCTGGGTGGATCCTGGCCGTACTGCTGGAATCTTTTCATAGCCTGGACTAGCTCTGTAACGTCAGCTGACAGCGGGCTTCAGAAAATGTATCACTAAGGCCGCGTACACACGAAGGGACAATCCCGCGGGATTATCCTCTGGACTGAAGTCCAGCGGATAATCCCCTCGTGTGTGGGCGCCGGCGGACTTTTTGGCGCCAAAGTCCGGCAGACTTTTTGGCGCCAAAGTTTTAAGTTTGGTTTTAAAATTATCCGCTGGACTTGGCAGTCCGGCGGACAATCCCGCCGTTAGTAGGCAAGTCCGCGGGACTTTTGAAATGAACGGACTTGCCGCTCATCGGCAAGTCCGTTCATTTAGCACGTGACTTCAGGTTACGTAGCTAGCGTAGGCAGTAAATGCCGCCGCGCTAGCTCCGTAAGCTGGCATGGATTTAAAAGGACTCCCCACGCCGAAAAACGGCGTGGGGGTTCCCTCCAAATCCATGTCAGACCCTTATCCGAGCACGCAGCCTGGCAAGCCAGGAAAGGGGGTGGGGACGAACGAGCGCCCCCCCCCTCCTGAGCCGTACCAGGCCGCGTGCCCTCAACATGGGGGGTGCCCTGGGGAAAGGGGAGCCGTGCGGCCCCCCCCACCCCAAAGCACCTTGTCCCCATGTTGATGAGGACAAGGGCCTCTTCCCGACAACCCTGGCCGTTGGTTGTCGGGGTCTGCGGGCGGGGGCTTATCGGAATCTGGGAGCCCCCTTTAATAAGGGGGCCCCCAGATACCGGCTCCCCACCCTATGTGAATGAGTATGGGGTACGATGTACCCCTACCCATTCACCTAAGGTGTAAAATGTAAAGTACAAAAACACACACACTTTTGAAAAAATATTTTATTGCACTGCTCCGGGGGTCTTCTTCCGTCTTGGGGGTCTTCTCGCCGGACTCCTCCGCTCTCTTCTGCTCTTTTACCTAGCTCTTTCACGAGCGGAGGAGTCCGGCTACCTTCTTCGTCGTCACCGCCGTCGTCTGGGGGTCTCGATCCGCCTTCGGGGGTCTTCCGGGGGTCTCTTCTGTTCTTGTGGCGGTCGTTCTTCTTCTTCTTCTTCTTCTTCTTCTTCTTCTTCTTCTTCTTCTTCTTCTTCTTCTTCTTTTTT
Source organism: Lithobates sylvaticus (assembly GCA_028564925.1). Taxonomy (NCBI): domain Eukaryota; kingdom Metazoa; phylum Chordata; class Amphibia; order Anura; family Ranidae; genus Lithobates; species Lithobates sylvaticus. The sequence continues at coordinate 382,980,110 of CM053027.1, read as the reverse complement.
TTCTTCTTCTTCTTCTTCTTCTTCTTTTTTCTCTTCTTCTTCTTCTTCTTTTTCTTCTTCTTCTTCTTCTTCTTTTTCTTCTTCTTCTTCTTCTTTTTCTTCTTCTTCTTCTTCTTTTCTTCTTCTTCTTCTTCTTCTTCTTTTTCTTCTTCTTCTTCTTCTTCTTCTTTTTCTTCTTCTTCTTCTTCTTTTTTCTTCTTCTTCTTCTTCTTCTTTTTTTCTTCTTCTTCTTCTTCTTTTTCTTTTTCTTCTTCTTCTTCTTCTTCTTTTTCTTCTTCTTCTTCTTCTTCTTCTTCTTCTTCTTTTCTTCTTCTTTCTTCTTCTTCTTCTTCTTCTTCTTCTTCTTCTTCTTTTCTTCTTCTTCTTCTTCTTCTTTTTCTTCTTCTTCTTCTTCTTTTCTTCTTCTTCTTCTTCTTTTCTTCTTCTTCTTCTTCTTTTTTCTTCTTCTTCTTCTTCTTCTTTTTCTTCTTCTTCTTCTTCTTCTTTTTCTTTTTCTTCTTCTTCTTCTTCTTCTTCTTCTTCTTCTTCTTCTTCTTCTTCCCCGATGCTCTAAAGGAGGCTCCCAGATTCCGATAAGCCCCCGCCCGCAGACCCCGACAACCAACGGCCAGGGTTGTCAGGAAGAGGCCCTTGTCCTCATCAACATGGGGACAAGGTGCTTTGGGGTGGGGGGGGCCCCCTTTCCCCAGGGCACCCCCCATGTTGAGGGCACGCGGCCTGGTACGGCTCAGGAGGGGGGGGGGGGCGCTCGTTCGTCCCCACCCCTTTCCTGGCCTGCCAGGCTGCGTGCTCGGATGAGGGTCTGACATGGATTTGGGGGAACCCCCACGCCGTTTTTTTTCGGCGTGGGGGAGTCCCTTTAAATCCATGCCAGGTCACGGAGCTAGCGCGGCGGCATTTACTGCCTACGCTAGCTACGTACCTGAAGTTACGTTCGAAATGAACGGACTGCTCCGTGTGTGGGCAAGTCCGTTCATTTTCAAAAGTCCCGTGGACATTTGGCCGGCGGATTATCCGCCGGAGAAGTCCGTGCGTGTGTGGGCAAGTCCACACGCTCGGAAAGTCCAGCGGACCCAGCTGGAAAGTCCCGCGGGATTGTCCGCTGGACTAAGTCCGCCGGCAAAAGTCCGCACGTGTGTATGCGGCATAAGAGTGCAGAACCAACTGCACTCCTGTGATCTATAGGAGACGTATAGCCAAAATACTGTAGCCTTGGCTATACTTTCCTTTAACCACTTACGGTCCACCCACCGTCATTATACGGCGGCACTTTGAAGTAGAGTATCGTTGTTATGGCAGCAGCTAGCTGCCATAACCTCAGTATCCACTTCTTTAGCGAGCGGTCTGCTTTCAGATAAAAGTGGTCTCATTCACCGCAAGATCACTTTTATCAGTGCTCAGGTGCCCTCCGCTGCTTACCGGAGCTGCTGGCAGTGGTGGAGGCGATCAGATCCTGTCCCCTCTGTGGTATGAAGCTGAGTGAGGGTAAGATGACCCTGACCCGGCTTCATACCATCGCAGGGCGGAAGTGACGTCAAAATGTCACTTCTGTCCATAACTCTTAAAGGGACATTTTGTTTATTTTTTTTATTGCATTTTAGTGTAAATATGATGAGGTCTTTTTGACCCCAGATCTCATATTTGAGGTCCTGTCATGCTTTTTTCTATTACATTTGTGTTTACATTCCTTTTAATAGGAATAAAAGTGACACAAATTATTTTTATTTTTTTAAACAGTGTAAAAATAAAAAGTAAAATTAAGTAAGAAAAAGTAAATTAACGCGCCCCGTCCTGCTGAGCTTGCGTGCAGAAGCAAACGCATATGTGAGTAGCGCCTGCATATGAAAATGGTGTTCAAACCACACATGTGAGGTGTTACCACAATCGGTAGAGCGAGAGCAATAATTCTAGCCCAGGACCTCCTCTGTAACTCAAAACATGCAGCCTGTAGATTTTTTTTTTTTTTTTTTTTTTTTTTTTTTTTAAACGTTGCATATGGAGATTTTTAAGGATAAAAGTTTGTCGCCGTTCTACGAGCAGGCCAGTTTTGAACATGTTGGGTATCCATATACTCGGTGTAACATCTTTAACAATATGAAAAAAAATTGGGCTAACTTTACTGTTGTCATGTTTAAAAAAAAAAAAAAAAAAAGTGCGCTTGTGAGACCGCTGCGCAAATACGGTGTGACAAAAAGTATTGCAACAACCGCCATTTTATTCTCTAGGGTGATATGTTTGGGGGTTCTAAGTAAGAAATTATTTTAACTTGTAAACAACAAGTTTGAAGAATAGGCCCGGTCTTAAAGTGGTTAATGACTGCTCTTTCTAAAAAGTACTTGTAGATGCAATGCTATTATTATAATAATAATAATAATAATACTTTTTTTTTTTTTTTTTTAAAGTAATTACTTATCCAGTATAAAAGTAATAAACTGCTTTTGCTGCTGCTTATACACAAACCGCATAAAACTGTTCAAATCACCACTGCAGGTAAAGTACTTGCCGGTGTATATTGGTCAGTCTTCATAAATCACTGTATAAGCAACATCAGATACTTTCCATTCGATCCATAAATCAGGGGGGACCTTGAACCAATGATATCTCTGTAAATGGATCCTGTCACCTGTTGTGTATACTGTCATCTAAGAATAAGTGACTTATTTGGAGGGAGCTATAGTGATTTTGGTTTTGCTGAATCTGTTTGCTTTCGTACTCTCTAATTTCAACACTCTATGCGCTGTCTGAATTCAGCAGTTGGGGAGGGAAGAGGAGTTACTCCTTAGTCTAAAGTCTAAGTTCACCTTTTGAAAAAAATGAATAAATGCACTTTTTATTTTTTTAAGGTAAAAATTCTACATTTATTTTCATTTTATTTTTTTCCTAAGGCTACTTTCAGACTGGGGCGTCGGTGGTAAAGCACTGCTATTTTTACCAATGCTTTACTGTAGTTTTTTCGGCCGCTAGCGGGGTGCTTTTAACCCCTGCTAACGGCCAAAAGAGGGTTAAAACCGCCTGCAAAGCACTGCTGCAGCACGCATTGCCAGCGGTACGGCGACGCTGCCCCTTGATTTCAATGGGCAGGGGTGCTTTAAGAGCGGTGTTTACACCGTTCCTACAGCGCTGCAAAGATGCGGCTTGCAGGACTTTTTTTACCGTGATATGGCCGTGTGGGTGATGCCCTGCAACAGCTGCGCTGTTTTCAAATTGTGCCTGGGTGTGGGATGAAGAGCCCGCTGTCACAGGAGGGCGTTTGAAGGGAAAAGATGCAGATGGGTGGAATATATAACATGTTCCACAGGTGAACTTTCCTTTTACTGAGCACAGGAAACAGTTTTTCGGTAAAGCTGTGTGTGTGTGTGTGTGTGTGTGTGTGTGTGTGTGTGTATACACACTAATGTGCAAAAGTTTTAGTCAGGTGAAGTCAGTCAAGAAATGCTGTAAAGTGAGAATGCTTTAAAAAAAAAAATATATATTTTATTTGTGTTTTCATTTTATAAATAGATGTAGCGCCGGTACTTTTCATAAGTACGCGCTATGTATTTAAATTAGTCTTTTGGCCAAAACTGTAGTTGAGTTTTTGGGTTAATTATTCTAAATTATGCTTTGGCATCAGTTTGGCTGGGCTGTATTGAGGTTCTGCCTGGTCATAGGTGGGTGAGCACCTGTGGCAGGCCTTGGAGCGCAGTCTGGTTGGACGCATTGGGGACCAATCTCCTCTCGGAGCTAATCAGTGGGCGCGTTTGTCCCGCTGTGTATTCTGGGAGAGGGTACTTAAGGTGCTGAAGTCACGTGGTTCGGGGTTCCTGTCCAGAAGTTGTTGCTGACTCCATGGTCTTGGTCCTCCTGACCAGCCCCCAGAGGCCCTCATGGCCTGGGGTGCGGAGCCACCTAGTTCGAGGCGCAGTAACTGGAAGGAGGATTCTAAGGTGTTCCGGTGCCGTCTCAGGTTTGGAGAGGCCCAGCAACTCTACATGCAACCAGGAGAGGACTCTTCAGAGGAGGGCCACG